>JANSJT010000034.1:0-590469 GCA_024734315.1 Tardiomyces blankii
GCTTCGCAGTTGAGAGTGGTCGCTCATGAGGTTTTTGCTGGGCCGGGTGTCTGGAAAGGGGGTCAAAAAAAAAAAAGAGGATGGGGTGAATATTGAGATGAAGTTCCACCGGTGAAATTACCGGATGAATTACAAAGGACTTGGAAATAACTAGCTGGACTTCCAGTTGAACGATTTATTTTTAAGTAGCAGGATCTACAGGAGGCTACAAGCGCTAGTCGCAGGGTGCGGACCAAAAATATGCAAAGGAAGCCACCCAAATGCAGCATACAACAACACCCTTTCACCTGCAAACCAGCTGCCACAAGGCCCTTTTTGCACCCCGAATCTTCAAAAAAAATCATAACCCCCCATTCTCCAACTGCGAAGCAGTTGCTACGGGGGTCTGGGGGCAGCGCCCCCAGGAAAAATGCATTACAAAACAAATATGCAGCATAATACCCCCGCCCGACAGACCCCCTCACGACGGAGATCAGACCCCAACTGGACGGAAATGTAGGCCATCACGTCACACACCCAGAACTGTTGAAAGATCCCTAGGGTGGCGGCACGTCTGGTGTGACCGGTTAACACAGTGGCGCCTGAGCTTGTACATAGTGCGATTGCTCCCTGTGGCCGGAGAGAAAGCCGTTGTTGCTTGTGATACAGGGGCCCGCAGTGGGGACTCTTGCATGCAATAGGTGTATGCCGCTGGTCGAGGAAGCTACGACGGCGTCGGCGGGCCCGACGCAACGACGGATACTGCGCGTACCCACGTCTGAGCGGAGCGGGCTCGACGGGCGCGATCTGCCGTCATCGTGGGCTGCCCGTGTGGGCCGATACGCCGATTACGACCACTACGCATACGACGAAGTCGACGAGGACGAGGACGAACAGGATCAGGAGCAGGATCCAGACGTGGATGTGCAAGTGGACGAAAATGACGAGGACGCAGATGGTGGTGGTGGTGGTGACAATGGCGGCAGCATTGGCATGCGGAGAGGGCTAGACGACCGCCGGCTGCGGCAGCGGCCCGGCGCAGCAAGCATCCATCTTGCGCCGCCGCGTTCGAATCTGAGCGATGCACTCGACATGTTTTCGCGGAGCCGCGAGGCGCGATTCGCAGACTACATAGAGGAAGCGAGCCGGAGCGACCTGTACGAGCGATTGGGAGCAGTTGGTGTGCCGCGCAGCGAGATCAGGCGAGCGCCGCCATTGGGCACGCCGCCTGCCGTCCCGGGGTCAAGAACTGGATTAGGATCAGGACTAGGATCAGTATCGGGATCAGTACCTGGATCGGGATCAGCACCAGATTCACCGTCGTCACTTGGAGACGCAGACAGCCGCGAGACCATTATGCTAATACTCCGCAACTATAACCGGTATGGCCCGTCTCTTGAGGCGCTACATTCGGCAGAGCGAGCTGCTCGCGACCGCACCGGGGAGCCCACAGAGCAAGGACGCGTCGCCAGCTTACCTGTGCGGGCGACGTCGTGGCTCGTCCCGGGCGCGCGGTTCACGGGCCGGCGCGAGCTATCGTTCACGCCGCCGCTCGACGCCGGATCCAACCGTGTCAACGACGAGACAGTCACTTTTGAGGTCATTGTCGAGGATGTAAACCTCGACAATCTGACGCTGGCGCTGTCAGTGAGGCGGTCGCCCACCTACCTATCTACCAGCACAATTAGCACCACTAGGTCTGGCGGGCCCGAGCCCGAAAAGTGGGAGTGCGAGCTCGTCGACCACCGTCGCAACACGCTGCGGGTTACGTCACTCCGCACCGACCTCATTGGCTGGCGCCGCCTCCGCCCGTTTGCAGACATGAAGACAGGCGACTACTATAAGAGTGTGCACAGCCCGCACTTTCTCGAGCGCCTCCAGGAGCAGTACGTCCTCATGCGGTGGTTCCACGCCCGCACCGGCGCCCACTGCCTCGTGGTCATGCGCCGCGACACTGGCGCCATCGAGGGCGTCTCGTACGAGCTGGCCCAGGGTCGCGACAAAAACGAGCCCCGCTATCGCCTCTCGCTCGCGCCAGCATCGCCTCTCTACGCCCTCCCGAGCCTCCGCTGGGCCTGAAAGCATCTACCGCACTATTTATTCTCTCCGGCGGTGCCGGCAACTACTTTAATCGACGGACAGTTTGGGCTCCTCTGTAGCTTTTGTGTTTTTTTCCTGGGGGGCGCTGCCCCCAGACCCCGTAGCAACTGCTTCGCAGTTGGATTTTGGCAGGAGTTGTTCCACTTGGAGTCGCGGTTTTCGTTGAGACATCAGACCAGACAGTTGGTACGTGCAACGAACGTGCCGCTTTTTTTTTTCTGGGGGCGCTGCCCCCAGACCCCCGTAGCAACTGCTTCGCAGTTGGAAAGGCTGTTTATGGTGCTACGACTGTGGAAAGTAGGATCACGACGAAACCTCCATCCGAGACCACACAACCTGTACTCCCCCCACAATACAACACGACGCTTTCCAACTGCGAAGCAGTTGCTACGGGGGTCTGGGGCAGCGCCCCCAGTAAAAAAAAAAGAACGATTTCAATGACGCGTCACAAGATCTAGAGTAACGTTCCTCGGTCCAAGCGGCATGAGGTAATAGGCTGCAACCGGGCTAGGGCCCCGCTCCTCCGAGCATCTCAGTCTCACGAGGGCTCAGGAGTAGTACTACGGGGGAGGACACCCGTACTGGAAATGGCATATACACGGCTGACATTTTGGACCTCGGCATTTGTGGGGCGAGTGCCGAACCGGGATGGATGGATACATAAATACGCGGGGGGGCCTTGGTAACATCCCAGCCGTTGCCACAACTGTCTGTGTACACACTCTCAGGTATGTTTGGCTGTTTGGATTTTTAGGTGGTGCCAGGATTTAGGTGGGAAAATGGTGGCTCTTGTGATTGGTGATCGGCAAGGGAACGACATAGTTTCTGTCGTGCTCGAGAAAACGAAGTCGAGACTGTGGTGACACCGGAATTGAAACACAACCATCGAAACTCAAAGTTATTAAGATGACAACGCGAGTAACAGTTTCGAATGGCGATTCGAGTACCACTGACACGTGATGCTGTGGGAACACCCGAGAAGCTCGGAATTGGTCTCTTGTTGTGGCCAAATTGCAAACTGCCAACGGTTGGGACTCGTTGAATGACATCACCGTATCAGTCGGTATCGCATCAGGGTCTATTCGAGGCGATTTATATCTCTTCCACCCAGCTGGTCCCCGATCCACTGCCCTCCGCTCAACCATCTCATGCTTTGTCCCAACTGCGAAGCAGTTGCTACAGGGATCTGGGGGCGGTGCCCTCAGGAAAGAAAAAAGACTACCGGGGCTGGCCCTGAACTCTGGCCGAGATGCGTCCGAGTTTGCCCGGAAACAAGTCGGATCCACCAGCCTCAACGCCCAACATTGGGCCCTTGCTTCGGCCATTTCCTAACCCGGCCCTCGGTCACACGGATCCTTTCGGCGATATGGAAGTGCGATTGCGCGTTTAGCGGTTATCGAGGGACGAATTGAACTCAAAAGTTTTGGATTGTGACTCGCAGCTGCCCGGTCGGCCATGCCCGAAACCACCACTCCCCCCGCGGACATGTGCGCCAGAAATGCACTGTCTTTATCGGCAAATAGTTCACCGTATGCACTGGGAGATCGCAGGACCCCGTACCCCACACTGTCGCCCCAGCACGCGGGGCTATAACCGGGGTTTAAATTTCGTGTTACTCCACCCGGTCTGGACCCATTTTGAATATCCGACAATAAATATATACTGACATCAGATTCCCATGCTTTTTAGACGCAACCTGCGAACAGCAATGGGGTTTATGTCGACAAACGGCGCCGCCCGCACTACGGTGCGAATGAATGCGACAAAGGCTCAGGTCCTCGACGGGTACAAGGAGGACCTCTCCAAGGGCGCCACCTACCGGTACCAGGACTCGCTGCCGCGCCTGCCGGTGCCGTCGCTTGAGGAGACAGCCGCGCGCTACCTGCGTAGCGTCAAGGCTGTTGTCTCGCCCGAGGAGTACGCCCGGACCGAGCAGGCCGTCAAGGAGTTCATCAAGCCTGGCGGCGACGGCGAGCGACTCCAGCAGCGCCTCGTGGCCCGCGCAAACGACCCCAAGATAAAAAACTGGCTCTATGACTGGTGGAACGAGGCCGCCTACATGGCGTACCGCGACCCCGTCGTGCCATACGTGTCGTACTTCTACTCGTACAAGGACGACCGTCTCCGCAAGAACCCGGCGACGCGTGCCGCCGCCATCTCGACCGCCGCGCTCAGCTTCAAGAACCAGCTCGACTCCAAGACCCTCGAGCCCGAGTACATGCGCAAGATGCCGCTCGACATGGAGCTCTACCGGTTTATGTTCCACGCGTGCCGCGTGCCCAAGCCCACTATCGACGACACCGCCCTGTACCCGGTCGACGGAAATGAGTACATTGTGGCGATCCGCAAGAACCGCTTCTTTAAGATTCCCTACAAGGCCAATGGCCGCCAGCTGTCGACGTCGGAGCTCGAGCTCCAGTTCCTGGCCGTGTACGATGCCACCGACAACAAGCCAGCCGGCCCTGCCGTCGGCGCCCTCACGTCGGAGAACCGCGACAAGTGGACGTCGTTCCGCGAGAACCTGCTCGCCGCCGGCAACAAGGATGCCGTCGAGGCCATTGAGCGCGCCGCGTTTGTCGTTTGCCTCGACGAGGGCGCCCCCATCACAAATGAGGAACGCGCCCACCAGTACTGGCATGGCGATGGTCAGAACCGCTACTACGACAAGCCGCTGCAGTTCATTGTTTGCGACTCGGGCGCCGCCGGCTTTATGGGCGAGCACTCGATGATGGACGGCACCCAGACCCACCGCATCAACGACTACGTGTGCGACGCGATCGTCAACAACCGCATTGAGTTTGGCACCACCAAGGAGTACAAAGGCACCCCCGAGGAGATCCAGTTCAAGGTCAACTCGGCCGTCGAGTCCGACATCGCCACTGCCGTCAAGGACTTTGCCGAGGTCATCAACCAGCACGAGCTCGCTGTGTTTGCGTTCCACGGCTACGGAAAGAACCTCATTAAGCAGTTCAAGTGCTCGCCTGACGCTTATGTCCAGATGCTCATCCAGCTCGCCTACTACAAGGCGTTTGGCGTCAACCGTCCCACGTACGAGTCGGCCGCTACCCGTACGTTTGCTCAGGGCCGCATCGAGACCTGCCGCTCCGTTTCGCTCGAGAGCGTCGACTTCTGCAAGACTATGGAGGACCCCAATGCCAGCGCCGCCGACAAGGTCGCGGCCGCTCGCAAGGCCCTTAACGCCCACGTCAAGTACATCAGCGACGCCTCGAACGGCAAGGGCGTCGACCGCCACCTGTTTGGCCTCAAGAAGCTGCTTCAGCCTGGCGAGAAGGTCCCGGCCCTCTACGAGGACCCGGCCTACGGTTTCTCGAGCTCCTGGTACCTGTCGACCTCGCAGCTGTCGTCCGAGTTTTTCAACGGCTACGGATGGTCCCAGGTCATTGACCAGGGGTTCGGTCTTGCTTACATGATCAACTCCAACTCGATCCAGGTCAACATTGTGTCCAAGAAGCTCGGCAGCGAGCGCATGAAGCACTGGCTCACAGAGGCCGCTCTCGACATGGCCGAGGTCTTCCAGTCCGAGGCACCCGCCAAGGCCAAGCTCTAGGCGCGTCTCTATATTCTACTTAGAATGAATGATTTCATCGCGATTTCTTTTTTCCTGGGGGCGCTGCCCCCAGACCTCCGTAGCAACCGCTCCGCGGGTGGCGTCCCACCCAGGGGCTAAAATCAACTGCGAAGCAGTTGCTACGGGGTCTGGGGCAGCGCCCCCAGGAAAAAAAAATGAGGAAAGAAACATCGTGAACGTACTATGTAATAATACACACAATTGTGACGGTGCATATCCCATCCCGACTCATGCGCGTTATTATGGTCGCGTCGAGGTCGCGAAGTCGAAGACATCACAAACTCACCATGAACAGACGAATATCGATGGCGCCCCCAAAGGGCTACCGTGATTTGGAAGAGCTGGAAATGGAAATCACAATGACACTGCAGCAGATTGATAGGAATTTTACACAGGCAAACAAGATCGTCTCGGACGTGATTTTACCAAATGTCAAAAGATACGGGGAAGAGTCAAGACGCCTATGGGAGTCGTCAAAGTTCTGGAAGGAGTTTATGGAGTCGTCGGCAGAGATACAGCTGACAGCATATGAGGAAGACGCGGCGGCGATGCTGAGTGACGAGGACGCGTACGAAATGCAGGGCCAACAAGAACCTGAACCGGATACCCAAGAGCTGTCTGGCCCGGCGGGCAGCCAACGTCAGGGCGAGTCGACGCCCGTCTATATTCCGCAATCTACACCAAATCAGTCGTCCAAACTCCCAAGGTTGGCTAACCCATTTCAGTCGCCGCCAAAACTGGCTCCCCAGCTTGCATCATTTGGTACTAGAGGGGATACCCATAGTCCCTACAGGTCTCAGGCCGGCCAAGGAAGCGTGCTCAGGCACCAAGTGGTCGACCGCAACTGGATGATCCAGGCGACGCCCAAGCCGCTGTCCCCAGCCAAGAAGCACGCAGGACAACCGCGGGAACCAACAGACCAGATTATGCCCCCGCCAAAAATGGACATACAAGAAGCTGGCAAAGCGGGGCCATCCCGCATGACAAACCTTAAAAAGCGTCAGACAATGGTCCTTGACGACCTGGCAATGCGCTCGCCAGAGGTATCGTTGCCGGATCTGCAAATGACCAAGATCATGCCGCGGAACTTCCAGACACCACAACGGGGTGGTCCTAGAGCACTGTATGACGGCCTTGAATCAGAGGGCGATGTGTCCATGGAAGGTATGTCACCACCGCTAGCGACGGTCCGGTTCGAGTCTGGAAACGATGTTATGCGGACGCCTGCTCAACGCGCAGCAAGGACAATCGTATCCGACTTACTACGTTCAGCCGGCGGCAGCTTTGATGACAGCTCCTTTATGAGCCATGACGACCATGACGACGATGATGATGATGATGATGATGACGACGACGAGGACGATGACGATGAAGAGGAGGATTCATTCCAAACTTGAGCCTACGCATTCTTTTTCCAAATTCAGTGCATAATAAATTACGTTGATGGCGTCTTGTTTTCATTTCCTGGGGGGGCTCTGCCCCCCAGACCCCCCCCGTAGCAACTGCTTCGCAGTTGAATGGGGGCGTTGAGATCAACTGCGAAGCAGTTGCCACGAGGGTCTGGGGGCAGTGCCCCCAGGAAAGTAAAAATACGCCCCATACCGCCCGAAAAACTCATGGCTGTTCGATCTGATATGCCCAACATGTCGTATATGTACAAAAAAAGACGCCGACAAATCACCAGAAAAACCTGCCCTCACGTCGGTCCTGCCTGCGTTTCTCCAGCCATGCCTTCTTGCATTCCTTGTATGCGTTGAAATACTCAAAACACTTTGATCGATCATAGTCATTGCGCTCGAGGCAGTTGAGACTCATTTTGGACGCTTGAGCACACGGGTCGTAGAACTCAGACGGCTCCTTGGCCCGGAACGCCACTGCATGGTTGTCGTCCTCCGGCTCGTCTGGGTAGAACTTGAGTTTGCCGTCTTTGGTAAAGTCTACCTTTTCTTTTTCCGTTTCGACCGGCATCGTTGTTTGAAGGAATTGGGCTGGTCATGCTGCTGTGAGATATCGTGACCATGTTGCGCCCAATATCAATCCAAAATCCTTAATTTATTTCACGGTTTTTGCCAAAGAAAGCGGTGATCTTCACGGGACATGTCGAGCGATAAACGTGAGTATTTTCTGCTTGTTTTATTGACTTGAGTCATGTTTTGAACGTAACGGCACGACAGCAGGTCGAGATCAACTAACACCAGTCTGCAGCCGGTGCCATGAGCAGCCGGTGGAGTACACTAGTCGCTCCGACGACTTTTGCACTACCTGCTATGTTGCTTTCATAAGAACCAAACAGAGAAAGCAGATGGAGGAGTTCAAGGTAAACTATGCGCCTGGTGCCCAAACACAGCATATCCTACTAATGCTGTCGCTAGGACCGGCTTCTGTGGCGCTGCTTGATCTCATGGTCGAATCTTTACAAAAGCAGAAAGAAGTTCACAAAGGAAAAGTCGGGTACGAACTTCACGCCGTGTTTGTGGATGACAGGGCTCTGCGTGCATACGCCAACGACGTGGATGATCTGGTGCGCCAGGCCCGTCAGCGGTATCCCGAGTGTCAGCTGTCGGTGGTCCCAATAGACAAGTCTGCGAGCGAGCAGCAAGAACCTGGCTGGATCCACGTGCAAGACGACAGCGGCAATGCCATCCAGGCCAGCGGAATCGTTGATTTTCTCAAGAGCATAAGGACCCGCAGCTCGTACCAGGACATGGTCCGCCTTGTTGTTCGTCGCATGGGTGTCTTGATAGCTCGCAGCAAGCGCTGGCAGACTGTCATTTACGGCGACAGCATGACGCGTCTTGCCGAGTCAGTTATTTCACTTACGGCACAGGGCCGCGGCCAGTCGATTCCGTCTGAGATATTCCCGGAGACGGTGGACCCGGCCATCAAGTACCCCATGCGAGAGATCCTGGCGTCTGAGGTGCGCGACTACGTCAAGATTCGCGAGCTCGAGGACTTGGTGGCTGTACCATCTGAAAAGATTCCAGCAACGACTCGCCTGCAGAGTATCGACGAGCTCGTCAAGCAGTACTTTGTTGGTGTTGAACAGGGCTTTCCGACGATTGTGTCGACGGTTGTGCGGGCTGCTGCCAAACTGGCTGAGCCCGAAACCATTACCGATTTGTCATGCAGTCTATGTGGGGCGTCATGCCAGGGCAATAACAAAGCATGGCTTTCGGGAATCACCGTGAACTACGCGCCGGGCTCAAGTAGTGAAACCGATGAGCCGACAGCCGCAGACCCACCGCTTTGCTACGGATGCACGGTGATGAGCCGCGATTTTGTCATTGGCACTGTGCCGTGGACACGCAATCTTAAAGAGGATGTGCTGCGAGACTACGTTTTGGATGATTCAACTTGATGAAAAGATTGAAGCCTTGTTCATTGGCATATTTGAATAGTTGCATCGCCTACTTATTACGCTGACCATACGATCGGGTAGCGTACTCGCCGTCCTTGACAATGACATCCTCGGGTCGGTAGTCAAACTTACCGGAAAAGTACGAGTTGAGGATGTTGAACGTGCCCTCGGCATAGCGTTTCTGGGCGTCGAGGGTCGTGCCCGACATATGGGGCACCATGGCGTTGCCAAACCCGTACGGGTTGACCATGGTGCGCCAAGGGTGGTCCTGGGGCGCTGGCTGCGGGAACCACACGTCACCGCCGTAGCCAGCAAGGTGTCCGGATTTGAGGGCCTCGGCAACGTCTTCCTTGACGACAATGGCGCCACGAGCAGTGTTGACAAGGTACGCGCCCTTTTTCATCTTAGAGATGAGGTTCTTGTTGAAGAGACCGCGGGTCGACTCGTGGAGTGGCGTGTTGATAGTGACGATGTCGGACTGAGCCAGCATCTCCTCGAGGTTCTCGACGCGGCGGCAACCAATCATCTTCTCGACATCGGGCGACAGTGGCTGGTAGTCGTAGTAGAGAAGCTCCTTGGGGTTGAAGGCCTTCAGACGCTCGAGGACACGGCGGCCAATGCGACCGACTCCTACGGTCGAGATGACCTTGCCCTCAATGTCGTACGACTGCTTTGCCACGCCAGCAACGTCCCAGTCGCCATTGCGGATCATGTCGTGGGCGGGCACAAAGTTGCGAACGAGAATGAGCATCGTCATGACGACGTGCTCAGCGACAGATACGACGTTGGAGCCGGTGACCTCGCAGACGGTGATCTTCTTGTCGTTTGCAGCATTGAGGTCAACATGGTCCGAGCCCACGCCAGCGGTGATGCACAGCTTGAGGTTCTTGGCCTTGTCAAGTCTCTCGCGCGTCAGGTAACCTGGGTGGAACGGGGTCGTGATGACAACCTCGGCGTCGACAATGTGCTTATCAAGCTCCGAGTTGGGCCCCTCTTTGTCGGCAGTCGTGACGAGCTCGATGTTGTTCTGATTAGCCCAGTTGCGGAGGCCCAGCTCGTTCTCGAGCGTACCCAGGAGCCGAGGCTCGTCCTTGCCATGCTGGCCGGCCTTGTACAGGACGGCCAGTACCTTGCGCTTGCCCGAAGCAGTGGCAGTAGTCGAGAAGGTGCGAGCGGCGTTCTTTAGCATTTTCTTGGTCTGGTTTGTTGTAGGTAGTGGATATCTAGCAATTGATCGAGATTCGGACCCCTTTTAATACTTCTCGGGGACCCTCCTCCCCTCAATGTGGACTAGAAGATTGCAAAGAGCACCCCACACGCCCCGCATTTTGGGGAAAGCCGCTCGATGACGCCGCACATTGCGGCTAGCACACGGCTGATGCAGTGTCCACTGTCATTGAATCACGACCTGCTGCTTGCCGGAGCACTTGGTTTTGTAGCCGGAACTACCAGAAAAGAGCAGTAGAGCAGTCCGAAATCTTGAACAACGCCGGGCTGGCCGCTCACCCGACCCTACAAAATCGGAATGGCACTGGTCTAGGGCCGACGTGCGGCGCCGTTTGGGGTATACCTCCAACCTACCATGCCTGTACCTTACGGCGTTGTCAGAACGAGACTAGTGATGGCTACATTGCGAGGTATTTTGCACAGTGCCGCACAGACTCCCATCCCCGGCCCGTTGCATGTTTACCAAGCCGCTCACCGGCAACTGCAGTCCGTTCGGCCTTCATGTTCCGTCTCCAGCGGCGCTCGGCATGTCCCAAGCGTTTCGCGGTGCTTTTTCTTGTTTCTGGGGGTGGGAATGCCCCCAGGATGCTCATGAGGTGGCTGCGTGCGGACACATACACCCGTGGATCAATTGGAAAATAACACACGTAGAACCCCTATGTTGAGGCATAAAAACACACATGAACTGCTTCAACGTTGCTTACATACAATGCAAAAGATTCCTACCATGCCGGGGCGATCGACCGCAAAGTGTTGCTAATGTGGTATGAAGGGGAACAAAAATCATAGGACAAGTAGCACGTTTATCACATTATAACTGTTACAGACATGACAAAAATAACAAGCAAAAAAAATACCAAATCATGCAAATATCGACTCGACATGCTCAATAAGCAGTTGTGTACCGTCATTGCGGGCCTGCATGTCAATGATCTCGCGTTCACCCGTCTCATCGCGGGCGAGTGTAGGCGCAAACACCACTGCCATGTTGCGCGAGCTCATGAGGTTTGCATCTGCGTGAGTTGTAACTCGCGCGAGGTGGCGAACCACGACCTCAAGTGTATCGTGGTGCGCTGGCGGTAGTGTACGCACAATAGCGCGCATCTTTTCAGCATCCTTGGCGCCGCCGGCCTTGATGAAATCGTCATACACGTCAAAGCTAATGAGCGGCACCGGCAAGTACCGCAGATACTGCTTGAGGGCGCTCGTGACACCGGCGATATCGCCCGAGAGGGCCTCGTCGTACTGAGGCGCGTCTGCCTTTTCAAATGCTTCGATGATGCTCTGGATCTGCGACTTGCCGCCCGACTTGCGGTACAGGCCTTCGTACAGGAGACCCCGGGCCTCGACTTCTTGGATACATCTGGTCACGATAACGGGCACGCGCGAGCCCTCAAGAGCGCACTGGCTGATAATCGGTGTTCCCATAAGGCCGCCTGTGGTGGTTGCACTGCTGGTTGTGTTGTTGTTGTTGTTGCTAGCGCCCTTTTGAGGTGACGAGACTGGGTTCGGACCGTCGTGACGGCTAGTATTTGTAAACCAGCCATTGCGCGAGCTCTTGGACTGTTTCATGCCGTTGCTGGACCCGCCTGCTGACGTCGCAACCGATCCACTGACTTCCCGGGGCACGCCCCCGCTCAGATCCACATACTCTGCGTTGCCAACTTCTTCAGTGGCAAAGACCCGGTTGAGACCTTTTGCAACAACAGCACCTGGCCGCTTCCAGAACCGACGACCGATCTGGCGGTTCTTGCCCCCGTCAGTGGACGATCCAACCGGGTCCAGAACCGTGACCATAGGTTCCTCGCCGGCCGAATACGACTGAATGCCAGCCGCCGGCCCCGAACCGGAGCCGGAGCCAGAACCGGCACCCCCGCCGCTAGCACTGCCGGTGCTGTGAACACTAGAGCTCTTTTCCATGGCGTGGCCGACAGGCGGCGACAGAGGATCCTCAGAGCCGGCTGCCGGCGGTGTCATCGCGGTATGCGACGCCAGTGCGAGCGCGCTCGCCATGGCCGAAGATGGCAGGGCGTAGTCACTCCCGCCACCACGCCGCTTCGCTTCCTTTCGCGAAAACGGAGCCGATGAGCTCATGGGAGAATGACTGCCGTTGGTGCCCCCTGGACCGGATGGAAATGCGTACGGTCCAAACTTTTCGATTATCTGTTTGGTAAGCTCGTTGTTCATGTCTGCCAGCTGCGAGTTCTTGATGTTGAGCAGCGACGACTCCTCTACGGCCTTGTCTCGCGCGCGCGCCAGATTATCATTCTCGGCCTTGAGCAGATCCCGCTGCACCATGAGCTCTTGGATCTCCTGCACGAGCGCGGCCTTGACACTGGCCAGCTCCTCGGATAGTTCGTCGACGAGCTGGCCCGAGTCGAGCCGGCCATCCTTGGCGGCGCCCTCGAGCACGCGCAGCTCCTCCTTGGCTACAACGCGCTTGGCTTCGAGGTCAGCAATCGTTTTGCGTTTTTCCTCGACCGTCGACGCGAGGCCACGTGCGTCAGCGTCGTTGTCGCCGCTGGCAGCCGCGTCGCGCTCTGCCAGCATGCGCTCGAGCTCGGCAATGCGCTTTTTGGATCGCACGAGCTCACGCATCATCGAATCCGATGCCGCCGACTCGGTCTCGGTTGTAGGCCGGCCGTCGAGCGACAAACCGCCAACAAGCGATGCCGCGGCTGCCGCCAGCGCTTCCCGCGGCGACACGGGTGCCACGATGCTCGATTTGGAGCTATGATCAGACACAGACCGGCGGTGGCCGCCACGTCGCATGTCGGCGCGCATTTCCGCACTCGTTTTGCGGTAATGCTGTAGACTCGGAGACACTGAAGAGCCGACAGTGGCAATAGGCGACCGCGAGGCCACCTTTGCAAGCCCGCTCAGGTCGCGCGACATGCGGCGTCGCGCGCTCCGGCGCGGACTGCCCGCCATAGCCGACGGCGACGTCACTGGCCGGCCTGACCGTGGCGAGTACACGCCACCCTTTGCAGTTGTTGGCCCACTGGGTGTTCCTGGCGCGACCCGCGACGTCGCAGACCCAGACATGGGCGCAGGTCCGTCCGAGAATATCGGGGCAGCTTCTTCTAGTTGTTGCGGTGGTTGCTGTCGTGATGACGACGACGATGACGAAGGCCCATACGGTAACGGCGACGACGGTCTCAGAGCTGACCGTTCGGGAATCAGTGCCGTCAGATCCTGTGCTGGCAGGTCGCCGATCCGGGCCGGTGCTCCGCCGTCGATTTCCTCGGCAGACGGCGTACCGACGGCCTTGCGCTGGACGGTGAATGCCGGCGGTGCTTTCTTTGAGCCCGGCGTGTCTTTGAGCGACGATAGCGAAATAGACTTGCGCGGCTGTCGGCTGGCGACAGATAGACGGCCGTCGACGCTGACAGGCGGCGTATCGCCTCCGGCAGCGGCCGCCACTGTATCCGCCAGCGACTCATCCGAGTTGAGATAAATGGCAGTACGGGCTCCCGGCTGTACCGCCACGGGCGTTGTTGCTGGCGTGCTCCGGCCATGAGGGGCCCCACCATCAACAGGTGTCCGCGGACGGTCCTCAGATGAACGGCCCACCGGGGTGTTTGTGCCGCTACCAGTCGTTGTCGGAATAATCAGGTCCGACGAAGGGTCATTGTCATCCATCTTGATGACAATGTTTGACGACGAGTCCGAGTCCTCTGCGCCATCGATAAACGAGCGCGCCGACGCCCTGCTGCGGACAGACCCGCTGCGCTGCAGAAACATGGATCGCCTGTGCGCGCGCCGCCGCTCGCTATCATCTAGCAGCGACGCGCCTAGCCAGTGGTTGTTGTCGCGGTCGCCAGCGATGCCGTCGTATTCAATGCGAGGCGTCGAGGCCGTTGAACCTGGACCTGTCGACGCGACCAACGCTGAAACTGAGGCGTCACTGTCCCGTTTTGATGACGTGCCGCCGATCAGAGGAGACCCACCGAGGCCGCCGGCTTTGGCGGGACCCGACCCAGAGGCGGGCTCTGCATCGCTATGCATATCCAGCTGTAAGGGCACAAATGCGCTGCTGCGTTTGAGGGGCGGTTCAATGTGTTCCATATGATGAGTCGCGTCAGTCGCCTCGACACTAGCCGGCTCAGTTGCTGGCTCATTTGTTGGCTCAGTTGCTGGCTCACCACCATCGGCAGCTTCACTGCCGCTGGTACTGCTCTCGGGTTCCAATTTTATAGGAATATCGGCCTCAAAGTACCCACCGCGCTTTGCATCCGTCTCGGCGGGGTATTGCACCAGCGTGCTCGAGCCCGCCGACGCACTGCGAAAGGCGCCGCCCGTGCTCTGCGCCGTCAGCGAACCCGCACCACTGGTGGTGTCATGGAATCCATTGGGAGTGCCAATGAGCGGCGGCGATGCCAGCTCGTTGACCGAACTGACAGACCGTGCCGAGCGCGAGCGGGCACCGGCATCTGGCCGCGGCGGCCGCTGCAGCAGCGTATGCTTGGGGCTGAGGCTGCTCAGCGAGCTCACGCTCGACTCTTCGTCGTCCTCGACCGGCACCGCTGGCAGCGACTTGTCCTTGTTGTACGTCACTGACGACGAACTCGACTCGCGCGAGCCGAGCGCCGGCTTCTTGGCGAGAGCGCCCGGTACCGAGGCCGATCCCGATCCCGACGACGCGCTGCGGCCGGCAGCCTGCGCAGCCGCCGCTGCTTTGGCGGCCGCGTTGCGCTTTTTGCGTATCATCATGGCTTCATGGCACGACATGCAAAAAATGCCCTGCGACGTGCGGGCATATTTCAAGTCCTCAATACGCTTTTTACAGTTGCGGCACACAAAGCACTCGGCGCAAAACGCCAGGTCGCCCGTCAGAATCGCCAAGTTCTCAATCTTTTTCTGGCAGTAGTGGCACTTGTACGAGCAGGTGTTGCACACCAGCGACCCGTTTCCAAGCACCTGCAGGTTTGTATTGCTGTCAAGCGTCTTGTCGCACAGAGAGCACCTGAAACCTAGAGTTAGATACTGTGTTAACAGACGTTGGGTTGGACCAAGCAACCACGGCCCCGCAGGTCGATACACCCGCGCGCCCCCATGCAGGCACTGGTACAATCCGACAGCGATAGCCATCATCCTTTCTGTCCTCCCATTGCTCGACACATTTTTTTTTCAAGGTCAATTCACCGCACTTGCCGTCCACAAACGGAAACTCCAGTGCCCTAGCTTCGCCCAGACCATCCCTTCAGCCTGCTCAACTCGTCGTACTCACATTCAATATGCCATCTTGAGCCGCCTGTTGTTAGTATTGTCTCGACTCCTTTGCGTTTCCTGGGGGGCGCCGCCCCCGACCCCCGTAGCAACCGCTTCGCGGTTGAACTTGGGCCTTATTTTTTTTTTTTTTTTTTGCTTTCCTGGGGGCGCTGCCCCCAGACCCCCGTAGCAACTGCTTCGCAGTTGAGAGTGGTCGCTCATGAGGTTTTTGCTGGGCCGGGTGTCTGGAAAGGGGGTCAAAAAAAAAAAAAAGAGGATGGGGTGAATATTGAGATGAAGTTCCACCGGTGAAATTACCGGATGAATTACAAAGGACTTGGAAATAACTAGCTGGACTTCCAGTTGAACGATTTATTTTTAAGTAGCAGGATCTACAGGAGGCTACAAGCGCTAGTCGCAGGGTGCGGACCAAAAATATGCAAAGGAAGCCACCCAAATGCAGCATACAACAACACCCTTTCACCTGCAAACCAGCTGCCACAAGGCCCTTTTTGCACCCCGAATCTTCAAAAAAAATCATAACCCCCCATTCTCCAACTGCGAAGCAGTTGCTACGGGGTCTGGGGCAGCGCCCCCAGGAAAAATGCATTACAAAACAAATATGCAGCATAATACCCCCGCCCGACAGACCCCCTCACGACGGAGATCAGACCCCAACTGGACGGAAATGTAGGCCATCACGTCACACACCCAGAACTGTTGAAAGATCCCTAGGGTGGCGGCACGTCTGGTGTGACCGGTTAACACAGTGGCGCCTGAGCTTGTACATAGTGCGATTGCTCCCTGTGGCCGGAGAGAAAGCCGTTGTTGCTTGTGATACAGGGGCCCGCAGTGGGGACTCTTGCATGCAATAGGTGTATGCCGCTGGTCGAGGAAGCTACGACGGCGTCGGCGGGCCCGACGCAACGACGGATACTGCGCGTACCCACGTCTGAGCGGAGCGGGCTCGACGGGCGCGATCTGCCGTCATCGTGGGCTGCCCGTGTGGGCCGATACGCCGATTACGACCACTACGCATACGACGAAGTCGACGAGGACGAGGACGAACAGGATCAGGAGCAGGATCCAGACGTGGATGTGCAAGTGGACGAAAATGACGAGGACGCAGATGGTGGTGGTGGTGGTGACAATGGCGGCAGCATTGGCATGCGGAGAGGGCTAGACGACCGCCGGCTGCGGCAGCGGCCCGGCGCAGCAAGCATCCATCTTGCGCCGCCGCGTTCGAATCTGAGCGATGCACTCGACATGTTTTCGCGGAGCCGCGAGGCGCGATTCGCAGACTACATAGAGGAAGCGAGCCGGAGCGACCTGTACGAGCGATTGGGAGCAGTTGGTGTGCCGCGCAGCGAGATCAGGCGAGCGCCGCCATTGGGCACGCCGCCTGCCGTCCCGGGGTCAAGAACTGGATTAGGATCAGGACTAGGATCAGTATCGGGATCAGTACCTGGATCGGGATCAGCACCAGATTCACCGTCGTCACTTGGAGACGCAGACAGCCGCGAGACCATTATGCTAATACTCCGCAACTATAACCGGTATGGCCCGTCTCTTGAGGCGCTACATTCGGCAGAGCGAGCTGCTCGCGACCGCACCGGGGAGCCCACAGAGCAAGGACGCGTCGCCAGCTTACCTGTGCGGGCGACGTCGTGGCTCGTCCCGGGCGCGCGGTTCACGGGCCGGCGCGAGCTATCGTTCACGCCGCCGCTCGACGCCGGATCCAACCGTGTCAACGACGAGACAGTCACTTTTGAGGTCATTGTCGAGGATGTAAACCTCGACAATCTGACGCTGGCGCTGTCAGTGAGGCGGTCGCCCACCTACCTATCTACCAGCACAATTAGCACCACTAGGTCTGGCGGGCCCGAGCCCGAAAAGTGGGAGTGCGAGCTCGTCGACCACCGTCGCAACACGCTGCGGGTTACGTCACTCCGCACCGACCTCATTGGCTGGCGCCGCCTCCGCCCGTTTGCAGACATGAAGACAGGCGACTACTATAAGAGTGTGCACAGCCCGCACTTTCTCGAGCGCCTCCAGGAGCAGTACGTCCTCATGCGGTGGTTCCACGCCCGCACCGGCGCCCACTGCCTCGTGGTCATGCGCCGCGACACTGGCGCCATCGAGGGCGTCTCGTACGAGCTGGCCCAGGGTCGCGACAAAAACGAGCCCCGCTATCGCCTCTCGCTCGCGCCAGCATCGCCTCTCTACGCCCTCCCGAGCCTCCGCTGGGCCTGAAAGCATCTACCGCACTATTTATTCTCTCCGGCGGTGCCGGCAACTACTTTAATCGACGGACAGTTTGGGCTCCTCTGTAGCTTTTGTGTTTTTTTCCTGGGGGGCGCTGCCCCCAGACCCCGTAGCAACTGCTTCGCAGTTGGATTTTGGCAGGAGTTGTTCCACTTGGAGTCGCGGTTTTCGTTGAGACATCAGACCAGACAGTTGGTACGTGCAACGAACGTGCCGCTTTTTTTTTTTTTCTGGGGGCGCTGCCCCCAGACCCCCGTAGCAACTGCTTCGCAGTTGGAAAGGCTGTTTATGGTGCTACGACTGTGGAAAGTAGGATCACGACGAAACCTCCATCCGAGACCACACAACCTGTACTCCCCCCACAATACAACACGACGCTTTCCAACTGCGAAGCAGTTGCTACGGGGGTCTGGGGGCAGCGCCCCCAGTAAAAAAAAAAGAACGATTTCAATGACGCGTCACAAGATCTAGAGTAACGTTCCTCGGTCCAAGCGGCATGAGGTAATAGGCTGCAACCGGGCTAGGGCCCCGCTCCTCCGAGCATCTCAGTCTCACGAGGGCTCAGGAGTAGTACTACGGGGGAGGACACCCGTACTGGAAATGGCATATACACGGCTGACATTTTGGACCTCGGCATTTGTGGGGCGAGTGCCGAACCGGGATGGATGGATACATAAATACGCGGGGGGGCCTTGGTAACATCCCAGCCGTTGCCACAACTGTCTGTGTACACACTCTCAGGTATGTTTGGCTGTTTGGATTTTTAGGTGGTGCCAGGATTTAGGTGGGAAAATGGTGGCTCTTGTGATTGGTGATCGGCAAGGGAACGACATAGTTTCTGTCGTGCTCGAGAAAACGAAGTCGAGACTGTGGTGACACCGGAATTGAAACACAACCATCGAAACTCAAAGTTATTAAGATGACAACGCGAGTAACAGTTTCGAATGGCGATTCGAGTACCACTGACACGTGATGCTGTGGGAACACCCGAGAAGCTCGGAATTGGTCTCTTGTTGTGGCCAAATTGCAAACTGCCAACGGTTGGGACTCGTTGAATGACATCACCGTATCAGTCGGTATCGCATCAGGGTCTATTCGAGGCGATTTATATCTCTTCCACCCAGCTGGTCCCCGATCCACTGCCCTCCGCTCAACCATCTCATGCTTTGTCCCAACTGCGAAGCAGTTGCTACAGGGATCTGGGGGCGGTGCCCTCAGGAAAGAAAAAAGACTACCGGGGCTGGCCCTGAACTCTGGCCGAGATGCGTCCGAGTTTGCCCGGAAACAAGTCGGATCCACCAGCCTCAACGCCCAACATTGGGCCCTTGCTTCGGCCATTTCCTAACCCGGCCCTCGGTCACACGGATCCTTTCGGCGATATGGAAGTGCGATTGCGCGTTTAGCGGTTATCGAGGGACGAATTGAACTCAAAAGTTTTGGATTGTGACTCGCAGCTGCCCGGTCGGCCATGCCCGAAACCACCACTCCCCCCGCGGACATGTGCGCCAGAAATGCACTGTCTTTATCGGCAAATAGTTCACCGTATGCACTGGGAGATCGCAGGACCCCGTACCCCACACTGTCGCCCCAGCACGCGGGGCTATAACCGGGGTTTAAATTTCGTGTTACTCCACCCGGTCTGGACCCATTTTGAATATCCGACAATAAATATATACTGACATCAGATTCCCATGCTTTTTAGACGCAACCTGCGAACAGCAATGGGGTTTATGTCGACAAACGGCGCCGCCCGCACTACGGTGCGAATGAATGCGACAAAGGCTCAGGTCCTCGACGGGTACAAGGAGGACCTCTCCAAGGGCGCCACCTACCGGTACCAGGACTCGCTGCCGCGCCTGCCGGTGCCGTCGCTTGAGGAGACAGCCGCGCGCTACCTGCGTAGCGTCAAGGCTGTTGTCTCGCCCGAGGAGTACGCCCGGACCGAGCAGGCCGTCAAGGAGTTCATCAAGCCTGGCGGCGACGGCGAGCGACTCCAGCAGCGCCTCGTGGCCCGCGCAAACGACCCCAAGATAAAAAACTGGCTCTATGACTGGTGGAACGAGGCCGCCTACATGGCGTACCGCGACCCCGTCGTGCCATACGTGTCGTACTTCTACTCGTACAAGGACGACCGTCTCCGCAAGAACCCGGCGACGCGTGCCGCCGCCATCTCGACCGCCGCGCTCAGCTTCAAGAACCAGCTCGACTCCAAGACCCTCGAGCCCGAGTACATGCGCAAGATGCCGCTCGACATGGAGCTCTACCGGTTTATGTTCCACGCGTGCCGCGTGCCCAAGCCCACTATCGACGACACCGCCCTGTACCCGGTCGACGGAAATGAGTACATTGTGGCGATCCGCAAGAACCGCTTCTTTAAGATTCCCTACAAGGCCAATGGCCGCCAGCTGTCGACGTCGGAGCTCGAGCTCCAGTTCCTGGCCGTGTACGATGCCACCGACAACAAGCCAGCCGGCCCTGCCGTCGGCGCCCTCACGTCGGAGAACCGCGACAAGTGGACGTCGTTCCGCGAGAACCTGCTCGCCGCCGGCAACAAGGATGCCGTCGAGGCCATTGAGCGCGCCGCGTTTGTCGTTTGCCTCGACGAGGGCGCCCCCATCACAAATGAGGAACGCGCCCACCAGTACTGGCATGGCGATGGTCAGAACCGCTACTACGACAAGCCGCTGCAGTTCATTGTTTGCGACTCGGGCGCCGCCGGCTTTATGGGCGAGCACTCGATGATGGACGGCACCCAGACCCACCGCATCAACGACTACGTGTGCGACGCGATCGTCAACAACCGCATTGAGTTTGGCACCACCAAGGAGTACAAAGGCACCCCCGAGGAGATCCAGTTCAAGGTCAACTCGGCCGTCGAGTCCGACATCGCCACTGCCGTCAAGGACTTTGCCGAGGTCATCAACCAGCACGAGCTCGCTGTGTTTGCGTTCCACGGCTACGGAAAGAACCTCATTAAGCAGTTCAAGTGCTCGCCTGACGCTTATGTCCAGATGCTCATCCAGCTCGCCTACTACAAGGCGTTTGGCGTCAACCGTCCCACGTACGAGTCGGCCGCTACCCGTACGTTTGCTCAGGGCCGCATCGAGACCTGCCGCTCCGTTTCGCTCGAGAGCGTCGACTTCTGCAAGACTATGGAGGACCCCAATGCCAGCGCCGCCGACAAGGTCGCGGCCGCTCGCAAGGCCCTTAACGCCCACGTCAAGTACATCAGCGACGCCTCGAACGGCAAGGGCGTCGACCGCCACCTGTTTGGCCTCAAGAAGCTGCTTCAGCCTGGCGAGAAGGTCCCGGCCCTCTACGAGGACCCGGCCTACGGTTTCTCGAGCTCCTGGTACCTGTCGACCTCGCAGCTGTCGTCCGAGTTTTTCAACGGCTACGGATGGTCCCAGGTCATTGACCAGGGGTTCGGTCTTGCTTACATGATCAACTCCAACTCGATCCAGGTCAACATTGTGTCCAAGAAGCTCGGCAGCGAGCGCATGAAGCACTGGCTCACAGAGGCCGCTCTCGACATGGCCGAGGTCTTCCAGTCCGAGGCACCCGCCAAGGCCAAGCTCTAGGCGCGTCTCTATATTCTACTTAGAATGAATGATTTCATCGCGATTTCTTTTTTTCCTGGGGGCGCTGCCCCCAGACCTCCGTAGCAACCGCTCCGCGGGTGGCGTCCCACCCAGGGGCTAAAATCAACTGCGAAGCAGTTGCTACGGGGGTCTGGGGGCAGCGCCCCCAGGAAAAAAAAAAAAAAATGAGGAAAGAAACATCGTGAACGTACTATGTAATAATACACACAATTGTGACGGTGCATATCCCATCCCGACTCATGCGCGTTATTATGGTCGCGTCGAGGTCGCGAAGTCGAAGACATCACAAACTCACCATGAACAGACGAATATCGATGGCGCCCCCAAAGGGCTACCGTGATTTGGAAGAGCTGGAAATGGAAATCACAATGACACTGCAGCAGATTGATAGGAATTTTACACAGGCAAACAAGATCGTCTCGGACGTGATTTTACCAAATGTCAAAAGATACGGGGAAGAGTCAAGACGCCTATGGGAGTCGTCAAAGTTCTGGAAGGAGTTTATGGAGTCGTCGGCAGAGATACAGCTGACAGCATATGAGGAAGACGCGGCGGCGATGCTGAGTGACGAGGACGCGTACGAAATGCAGGGCCAACAAGAACCTGAACCGGATACCCAAGAGCTGTCTGGCCCGGCGGGCAGCCAACGTCAGGGCGAGTCGACGCCCGTCTATATTCCGCAATCTACACCAAATCAGTCGTCCAAACTCCCAAGGTTGGCTAACCCATTTCAGTCGCCGCCAAAACTGGCTCCCCAGCTTGCATCATTTGGTACTAGAGGGGATACCCATAGTCCCTACAGGTCTCAGGCCGGCCAAGGAAGCGTGCTCAGGCACCAAGTGGTCGACCGCAACTGGATGATCCAGGCGACGCCCAAGCCGCTGTCCCCAGCCAAGAAGCACGCAGGACAACCGCGGGAACCAACAGACCAGATTATGCCCCCGCCAAAAATGGACATACAAGAAGCTGGCAAAGCGGGGCCATCCCGCATGACAAACCTTAAAAAGCGTCAGACAATGGTCCTTGACGACCTGGCAATGCGCTCGCCAGAGGTATCGTTGCCGGATCTGCAAATGACCAAGATCATGCCGCGGAACTTCCAGACACCACAACGGGGTGGTCCTAGAGCACTGTATGACGGCCTTGAATCAGAGGGCGATGTGTCCATGGAAGGTATGTCACCACCGCTAGCGACGGTCCGGTTCGAGTCTGGAAACGATGTTATGCGGACGCCTGCTCAACGCGCAGCAAGGACAATCGTATCCGACTTACTACGTTCAGCCGGCGGCAGCTTTGATGACAGCTCCTTTATGAGCCATGACGACCATGACGACGATGATGATGATGATGATGATGACGACGACGAGGACGATGACGATGAAGAGGAGGATTCATTCCAAACTTGAGCCTACGCATTCTTTTTCCAAATTCAGTGCATAATAAATTACGTTGATGGCGTCTTGTTTTCATTTCCTGGGGGGGCTCTGCCCCCCAGACCCCCCCCGTAGCAACTGCTTCGCAGTTGAATGGGGGCGTTGAGATCAACTGCGAAGCAGTTGCCACGAGGGTCTGGGGGCAGTGCCCCCAGGAAAGTAAAAATACGCCCCATACCGCCCGAAAAACTCATGGCTGTTCGATCTGATATGCCCAACATGTCGTATATGTACAAAAAAAGACGCCGACAAATCACCAGAAAAACCTGCCCTCACGTCGGTCCTGCCTGCGTTTCTCCAGCCATGCCTTCTTGCATTCCTTGTATGCGTTGAAATACTCAAAACACTTTGATCGATCATAGTCATTGCGCTCGAGGCAGTTGAGACTCATTTTGGACGCTTGAGCACACGGGTCGTAGAACTCAGACGGCTCCTTGGCCCGGAACGCCACTGCATGGTTGTCGTCCTCCGGCTCGTCTGGGTAGAACTTGAGTTTGCCGTCTTTGGTAAAGTCTACCTTTTCTTTTTCCGTTTCGACCGGCATCGTTGTTTGAAGGAATTGGGCTGGTCATGCTGCTGTGAGATATCGTGACCATGTTGCGCCCAATATCAATCCAAAATCCTTAATTTATTTCACGGTTTTTGCCAAAGAAAGCGGTGATCTTCACGGGACATGTCGAGCGATAAACGTGAGTATTTTCTGCTTGTTTTATTGACTTGAGTCATGTTTTGAACGTAACGGCACGACAGCAGGTCGAGATCAACTAACACCAGTCTGCAGCCGGTGCCATGAGCAGCCGGTGGAGTACACTAGTCGCTCCGACGACTTTTGCACTACCTGCTATGTTGCTTTCATAAGAACCAAACAGAGAAAGCAGATGGAGGAGTTCAAGGTAAACTATGCGCCTGGTGCCCAAACACAGCATATCCTACTAATGCTGTCGCTAGGACCGGCTTCTGTGGCGCTGCTTGATCTCATGGTCGAATCTTTACAAAAGCAGAAAGAAGTTCACAAAGGAAAAGTCGGGTACGAACTTCACGCCGTGTTTGTGGATGACAGGGCTCTGCGTGCATACGCCAACGACGTGGATGATCTGGTGCGCCAGGCCCGTCAGCGGTATCCCGAGTGTCAGCTGTCGGTGGTCCCAATAGACAAGTCTGCGAGCGAGCAGCAAGAACCTGGCTGGATCCACGTGCAAGACGACAGCGGCAATGCCATCCAGGCCAGCGGAATCGTTGATTTTCTCAAGAGCATAAGGACCCGCAGCTCGTACCAGGACATGGTCCGCCTTGTTGTTCGTCGCATGGGTGTCTTGATAGCTCGCAGCAAGCGCTGGCAGACTGTCATTTACGGCGACAGCATGACGCGTCTTGCCGAGTCAGTTATTTCACTTACGGCACAGGGCCGCGGCCAGTCGATTCCGTCTGAGATATTCCCGGAGACGGTGGACCCGGCCATCAAGTACCCCATGCGAGAGATCCTGGCGTCTGAGGTGCGCGACTACGTCAAGATTCGCGAGCTCGAGGACTTGGTGGCTGTACCATCTGAAAAGATTCCAGCAACGACTCGCCTGCAGAGTATCGACGAGCTCGTCAAGCAGTACTTTGTTGGTGTTGAACAGGGCTTTCCGACGATTGTGTCGACGGTTGTGCGGGCTGCTGCCAAACTGGCTGAGCCCGAAACCATTACCGATTTGTCATGCAGTCTATGTGGGGCGTCATGCCAGGGCAATAACAAAGCATGGCTTTCGGGAATCACCGTGAACTACGCGCCGGGCTCAAGTAGTGAAACCGATGAGCCGACAGCCGCAGACCCACCGCTTTGCTACGGATGCACGGTGATGAGCCGCGATTTTGTCATTGGCACTGTGCCGTGGACACGCAATCTTAAAGAGGATGTGCTGCGAGACTACGTTTTGGATGATTCAACTTGATGAAAAGATTGAAGCCTTGTTCATTGGCATATTTGAATAGTTGCATCGCCTACTTATTACGCTGACCATACGATCGGGTAGCGTACTCGCCGTCCTTGACAATGACATCCTCGGGTCGGTAGTCAAACTTACCGGAAAAGTACGAGTTGAGGATGTTGAACGTGCCCTCGGCATAGCGTTTCTGGGCGTCGAGGGTCGTGCCCGACATATGGGGCACCATGGCGTTGCCAAACCCGTACGGGTTGACCATGGTGCGCCAAGGGTGGTCCTGGGGCGCTGGCTGCGGGAACCACACGTCACCGCCGTAGCCAGCAAGGTGTCCGGATTTGAGGGCCTCGGCAACGTCTTCCTTGACGACAATGGCGCCACGAGCAGTGTTGACAAGGTACGCGCCCTTTTTCATCTTAGAGATGAGGTTCTTGTTGAAGAGACCGCGGGTCGACTCGTGGAGTGGCGTGTTGATAGTGACGATGTCGGACTGAGCCAGCATCTCCTCGAGGTTCTCGACGCGGCGGCAACCAATCATCTTCTCGACATCGGGCGACAGTGGCTGGTAGTCGTAGTAGAGAAGCTCCTTGGGGTTGAAGGCCTTCAGACGCTCGAGGACACGGCGGCCAATGCGACCGACTCCTACGGTCGAGATGACCTTGCCCTCAATGTCGTACGACTGCTTTGCCACGCCAGCAACGTCCCAGTCGCCATTGCGGATCATGTCGTGGGCGGGCACAAAGTTGCGAACGAGAATGAGCATCGTCATGACGACGTGCTCAGCGACAGATACGACGTTGGAGCCGGTGACCTCGCAGACGGTGATCTTCTTGTCGTTTGCAGCATTGAGGTCAACATGGTCCGAGCCCACGCCAGCGGTGATGCACAGCTTGAGGTTCTTGGCCTTGTCAAGTCTCTCGCGCGTCAGGTAACCTGGGTGGAACGGGGTCGTGATGACAACCTCGGCGTCGACAATGTGCTTATCAAGCTCCGAGTTGGGCCCCTCTTTGTCGGCAGTCGTGACGAGCTCGATGTTGTTCTGATTAGCCCAGTTGCGGAGGCCCAGCTCGTTCTCGAGCGTACCCAGGAGCCGAGGCTCGTCCTTGCCATGCTGGCCGGCCTTGTACAGGACGGCCAGTACCTTGCGCTTGCCCGAAGCAGTGGCAGTAGTCGAGAAGGTGCGAGCGGCGTTCTTTAGCATTTTCTTGGTCTGGTTTGTTGTAGGTAGTGGATATCTAGCAATTGATCGAGATTCGGACCCCTTTTAATACTTCTCGGGGGACCCTCCTCCCCTCAATGTGGACTAGAAGATTGCAAAGAGCACCCCACACGCCCCGCATTTTGGGGAAAGCCGCTCGATGACGCCGCACATTGCGGCTAGCACACGGCTGATGCAGTGTCCACTGTCATTGAATCACGACCTGCTGCTTGCCGGAGCACTTGGTTTTGTAGCCGGAACTACCAGAAAAGAGCAGTAGAGCAGTCCGAAATCTTGAACAACGCCGGGCTGGCCGCTCACCCGACCCTACAAAATCGGAATGGCACTGGTCTAGGGCCGACGTGCGGCGCCGTTTGGGGTATACCTCCAACCTACCATGCCTGTACCTTACGGCGTTGTCAGAACGAGACTAGTGATGGCTACATTGCGAGGTATTTTGCACAGTGCCGCACAGACTCCCATCCCCGGCCCGTTGCATGTTTACCAAGCCGCTCACCGGCAACTGCAGTCCGTTCGGCCTTCATGTTCCGTCTCCAGCGGCGCTCGGCATGTCCCAAGCGTTTCGCGGTGCTTTTTTCTTGTTTCTGGGGGTGGGAATGCCCCCAGGATGCTCATGAGGTGGCTGCGTGCGGACACATACACCCGTGGATCAATTGGAAAATAACACACGTAGAACCCCTATGTTGAGGCATAAAAACACACATGAACTGCTTCAACGTTGCTTACATACAATGCAAAAGATTCCTACCATGCCGGGGCGATCGACCGCAAAGTGTTGCTAATGTGGTATGAAGGGGAACAAAAATCATAGGACAAGTAGCACGTTTATCACATTATAACTGTTACAGACATGACAAAAATAACAAGCAAAAAAAAAAAATACCAAATCATGCAAATATCGACTCGACATGCTCAATAAGCAGTTGTGTACCGTCATTGCGGGCCTGCATGTCAATGATCTCGCGTTCACCCGTCTCATCGCGGGCGAGTGTAGGCGCAAACACCACTGCCATGTTGCGCGAGCTCATGAGGTTTGCATCTGCGTGAGTTGTAACTCGCGCGAGGTGGCGAACCACGACCTCAAGTGTATCGTGGTGCGCTGGCGGTAGTGTACGCACAATAGCGCGCATCTTTTCAGCATCCTTGGCGCCGCCGGCCTTGATGAAATCGTCATACACGTCAAAGCTAATGAGCGGCACCGGCAAGTACCGCAGATACTGCTTGAGGGCGCTCGTGACACCGGCGATATCGCCCGAGAGGGCCTCGTCGTACTGAGGCGCGTCTGCCTTTTCAAATGCTTCGATGATGCTCTGGATCTGCGACTTGCCGCCCGACTTGCGGTACAGGCCTTCGTACAGGAGACCCCGGGCCTCGACTTCTTGGATACATCTGGTCACGATAACGGGCACGCGCGAGCCCTCAAGAGCGCACTGGCTGATAATCGGTGTTCCCATAAGGCCGCCTGTGGTGGTTGCACTGCTGGTTGTGTTGTTGTTGTTGTTGCTAGCGCCCTTTTGAGGTGACGAGACTGGGTTCGGACCGTCGTGACGGCTAGTATTTGTAAACCAGCCATTGCGCGAGCTCTTGGACTGTTTCATGCCGTTGCTGGACCCGCCTGCTGACGTCGCAACCGATCCACTGACTTCCCGGGGCACGCCCCCGCTCAGATCCACATACTCTGCGTTGCCAACTTCTTCAGTGGCAAAGACCCGGTTGAGACCTTTTGCAACAACAGCACCTGGCCGCTTCCAGAACCGACGACCGATCTGGCGGTTCTTGCCCCCGTCAGTGGACGATCCAACCGGGTCCAGAACCGTGACCATAGGTTCCTCGCCGGCCGAATACGACTGAATGCCAGCCGCCGGCCCCGAACCGGAGCCGGAGCCAGAACCGGCACCCCCGCCGCTAGCACTGCCGGTGCTGTGAACACTAGAGCTCTTTTCCATGGCGTGGCCGACAGGCGGCGACAGAGGATCCTCAGAGCCGGCTGCCGGCGGTGTCATCGCGGTATGCGACGCCAGTGCGAGCGCGCTCGCCATGGCCGAAGATGGCAGGGCGTAGTCACTCCCGCCACCACGCCGCTTCGCTTCCTTTCGCGAAAACGGAGCCGATGAGCTCATGGGAGAATGACTGCCGTTGGTGCCCCCTGGACCGGATGGAAATGCGTACGGTCCAAACTTTTCGATTATCTGTTTGGTAAGCTCGTTGTTCATGTCTGCCAGCTGCGAGTTCTTGATGTTGAGCAGCGACGACTCCTCTACGGCCTTGTCTCGCGCGCGCGCCAGATTATCATTCTCGGCCTTGAGCAGATCCCGCTGCACCATGAGCTCTTGGATCTCCTGCACGAGCGCGGCCTTGACACTGGCCAGCTCCTCGGATAGTTCGTCGACGAGCTGGCCCGAGTCGAGCCGGCCATCCTTGGCGGCGCCCTCGAGCACGCGCAGCTCCTCCTTGGCTACAACGCGCTTGGCTTCGAGGTCAGCAATCGTTTTGCGTTTTTCCTCGACCGTCGACGCGAGGCCACGTGCGTCAGCGTCGTTGTCGCCGCTGGCAGCCGCGTCGCGCTCTGCCAGCATGCGCTCGAGCTCGGCAATGCGCTTTTTGGATCGCACGAGCTCACGCATCATCGAATCCGATGCCGCCGACTCGGTCTCGGTTGTAGGCCGGCCGTCGAGCGACAAACCGCCAACAAGCGATGCCGCGGCTGCCGCCAGCGCTTCCCGCGGCGACACGGGTGCCACGATGCTCGATTTGGAGCTATGATCAGACACAGACCGGCGGTGGCCGCCACGTCGCATGTCGGCGCGCATTTCCGCACTCGTTTTGCGGTAATGCTGTAGACTCGGAGACACTGAAGAGCCGACAGTGGCAATAGGCGACCGCGAGGCCACCTTTGCAAGCCCGCTCAGGTCGCGCGACATGCGGCGTCGCGCGCTCCGGCGCGGACTGCCCGCCATAGCCGACGGCGACGTCACTGGCCGGCCTGACCGTGGCGAGTACACGCCACCCTTTGCAGTTGTTGGCCCACTGGGTGTTCCTGGCGCGACCCGCGACGTCGCAGACCCAGACATGGGCGCAGGTCCGTCCGAGAATATCGGGGCAGCTTCTTCTAGTTGTTGCGGTGGTTGCTGTCGTGATGACGACGACGATGACGAAGGCCCATACGGTAACGGCGACGACGGTCTCAGAGCTGACCGTTCGGGAATCAGTGCCGTCAGATCCTGTGCTGGCAGGTCGCCGATCCGGGCCGGTGCTCCGCCGTCGATTTCCTCGGCAGACGGCGTACCGACGGCCTTGCGCTGGACGGTGAATGCCGGCGGTGCTTTCTTTGAGCCCGGCGTGTCTTTGAGCGACGATAGCGAAATAGACTTGCGCGGCTGTCGGCTGGCGACAGATAGACGGCCGTCGACGCTGACAGGCGGCGTATCGCCTCCGGCAGCGGCCGCCACTGTATCCGCCAGCGACTCATCCGAGTTGAGATAAATGGCAGTACGGGCTCCCGGCTGTACCGCCACGGGCGTTGTTGCTGGCGTGCTCCGGCCATGAGGGGCCCCACCATCAACAGGTGTCCGCGGACGGTCCTCAGATGAACGGCCCACCGGGGTGTTTGTGCCGCTACCAGTCGTTGTCGGAATAATCAGGTCCGACGAAGGGTCATTGTCATCCATCTTGATGACAATGTTTGACGACGAGTCCGAGTCCTCTGCGCCATCGATAAACGAGCGCGCCGACGCCCTGCTGCGGACAGACCCGCTGCGCTGCAGAAACATGGATCGCCTGTGCGCGCGCCGCCGCTCGCTATCATCTAGCAGCGACGCGCCTAGCCAGTGGTTGTTGTCGCGGTCGCCAGCGATGCCGTCGTATTCAATGCGAGGCGTCGAGGCCGTTGAACCTGGACCTGTCGACGCGACCAACGCTGAAACTGAGGCGTCACTGTCCCGTTTTGATGACGTGCCGCCGATCAGAGGAGACCCACCGAGGCCGCCGGCTTTGGCGGGACCCGACCCAGAGGCGGGCTCTGCATCGCTATGCATATCCAGCTGTAAGGGCACAAATGCGCTGCTGCGTTTGAGGGGCGGTTCAATGTGTTCCATATGATGAGTCGCGTCAGTCGCCTCGACACTAGCCGGCTCAGTTGCTGGCTCATTTGTTGGCTCAGTTGCTGGCTCACCACCATCGGCAGCTTCACTGCCGCTGGTACTGCTCTCGGGTTCCAATTTTATAGGAATATCGGCCTCAAAGTACCCACCGCGCTTTGCATCCGTCTCGGCGGGGTATTGCACCAGCGTGCTCGAGCCCGCCGACGCACTGCGAAAGGCGCCGCCCGTGCTCTGCGCCGTCAGCGAACCCGCACCACTGGTGGTGTCATGGAATCCATTGGGAGTGCCAATGAGCGGCGGCGATGCCAGCTCGTTGACCGAACTGACAGACCGTGCCGAGCGCGAGCGGGCACCGGCATCTGGCCGCGGCGGCCGCTGCAGCAGCGTATGCTTGGGGCTGAGGCTGCTCAGCGAGCTCACGCTCGACTCTTCGTCGTCCTCGACCGGCACCGCTGGCAGCGACTTGTCCTTGTTGTACGTCACTGACGACGAACTCGACTCGCGCGAGCCGAGCGCCGGCTTCTTGGCGAGAGCGCCCGGTACCGAGGCCGATCCCGATCCCGACGACGCGCTGCGGCCGGCAGCCTGCGCAGCCGCCGCTGCTTTGGCGGCCGCGTTGCGCTTTTTGCGTATCATCATGGCTTCATGGCACGACATGCAAAAAATGCCCTGCGACGTGCGGGCATATTTCAAGTCCTCAATACGCTTTTTACAGTTGCGGCACACAAAGCACTCGGCGCAAAACGCCAGGTCGCCCGTCAGAATCGCCAAGTTCTCAATCTTTTTCTGGCAGTAGTGGCACTTGTACGAGCAGGTGTTGCACACCAGCGACCCGTTTCCAAGCACCTGCAGGTTTGTATTGCTGTCAAGCGTCTTGTCGCACAGAGAGCACCTGAAACCTAGAGTTAGATACTGTGTTAACAGACGTTGGGTTGGACCAAGCAACCACGGCCCCGCAGGTCGATACACCCGCGCGCCCCCATGCAGGCACTGGTACAATCCGACAGCGATAGCCATCATCCTTTCTGTCCTCCCATTGCTCGACACATTTTTTTTTCAAGGTCAATTCACCGCACTTGCCGTCCACAAACGGAAACTCCAGTGCCCTAGCTTCGCCCAGACCATCCCTTCAGCCTGCTCAACTCGTCGTACTCACATTCAATATGCCATCTTGAGCCGCCTGTTGTTAGTATTGTCTCGACTCCTTTGCGTTTCCTGGGGGGCGCCGCCCCCGACCCCCGTAGCAACCGCTTCGCGGTTGAACTTGGGCCTTATTTTTTTTTTTTTTTTGCTTTCCTGGGGGCGCTGCCCCCAGACCCCCCGTAGCAACCGCTTCGCGGTTGAACACAGGGCTTCTTTCTGCTTTCCTGGGGCGCTGCCCCCAGGCCCCCGTAGCAACCGCTTCGCGGTTGAACTCAGGGCTTCTTTCTGTTTTCCTGGGGCGCTGCCCCCAGGCCCCCGTAGCAACAGCTTCGCGGTTGAACTCGGGGCTTCTTCTTGCTTTCGTGGGGCCCTGCTTCCAGGACCCCGGAGCAACTGCTTCGCAGTTGGTTACGAGCTCAACCGCCAAGCGGTTGCTACGGGGGTCTGAGGGTGGAACCCCCAGGAAAGTAAAAAAAGAAAGCAGCGGCTTCAGTTGCCACGAGAGTCCGAGGATGGAACCGCCCGGAAATAATAAAACATGCACAGTGACTTACCGAGCTCATAAGCTCGTGCTCTTCCCACATCTAATATCTGTAGTTAGTACAAAGCGTACTAGCAGTAGAGCAACGGCAAAGACATACCAGACCACACTTTTTGCAGTGGCTCGCGTCGTCACTGCTATGTAACGAGACAGCCGGCGGCGAGACTGCCGCCGACGACGCTGCCGACGACGCTGCCGACATGGACTTGCTCCAATAGAGGGCACCGTCGACGTGTCTCTGCTTAGGGCGTGAATGAGGTGGCGGTGGTGGAGGCTATTTCCTTGTTCTGGTAGTGCAGTAGTGTTGTCGTGGTACCACAGTGAGGTTAACAGTCGACGTTGCTAAGTAGCACGTCTGCTTGTTGTCTCGTTCCAACCAGACACAAGAACGAAAAAGAAATCACTGCTGGCACAAAGGTAGTGGAATGTCAACTGATAAAAGGGACAGCGTCTTTGGGGGGCAACTCGTTACCAACTCGAGAACCCACACAGTCCCCGTCCGAGCCCGCTTTTGCCGTCGTCACGACACCAAGTCCAAGGTGCGAAACCAGGAAACAAAGATCAGAGACGGAAAAAAAAAAAAAGAAACAAAAAACCCTAGGGGCGCAAACTGTCGACAGTCGTGGTAGTGGTTGTTGTGAATAAGTTGCAAGCACCCGAGTCGCCCGGGGTGGCCGTATATTTTGTCAGCCTTTCGCGGCCGGGTCCCAACTCTAAAGATGTCTGTCCCAAGCACGCACCCTGCCACGGCTTAGCGCGTTTGCGCGTGGTGTCCCAACTGTGGCGGCGGTTGTGGTGGGTAAAGGGGATGGACGGGACGGGGGCCCATATGGAGGTTTGGAAAAAAGCCGTTGCAGCAGTCGGATTGCGCAGAGCGCGTGGTTTCGCGCCGCGCGTTGTTGGTGTAGGTGCCGGGTAAGCTTGTTGGTGTGGGAGTGGGTGGATTTTTTTGGATAGTGGGACCCAGTGCCCAGGGCCCATCCCATCCCTGGGCGGCCAAAATAGGGAAAATGGTTTACCGCGCGGGGCACTGTTGGAGCCAGTTTCACGCTTTGGCGTTGGACTAGTTGGCTATCTAAGCCGATGATTCTGTGCTATTAGGCTGACATAATTTGGGTTCGGCGTACAGTTGATGGTTCGCCGAGTGACGTTTCTGGTGAAGGTTGGCCGCTTGTAAAAGGCGATGTGATACACCTGCGACTGCTGTGTCAGAGACCTGGATTTTTTTAGACCGATTTGACTACCTCCAAAACAATTAGTTTCAACATATGACGACATTAACACAACACTGCCCATGCCTGCTCACCCTCCTCCAAACTCTTGTGGCCCGGAGTGCGTCTGCAGACGCATCTTCGCCTCGCCGCACAGCACACGCGGCGGTGCTGGCACCTGGGGTTCGTCAAGCGATTATTGTACCCACCATCCAATGGTCGAAAGTTTGTTTTTTTCGTCATTTGCTGCAGCACCTCTTTACGTACACCCCATCGGGATCGCTAGCACCGACTGATCCCGATGATCGTTACGCCAGTATGGTAGACTCGCAAAAAATCTGCACCCTGCACCTCGAGAAGGCGGCCAAGCGGTGACTCGGCAAGAAGGCCGGACGTATCTACTCGCCTAAAAACAGCATAGCCGGGAAACTGCCATCTGTCGATGTGTCCCTATCAAATACTAAAAAGTTCCACGTGGGCCCACCACTGTGGCTAGCAGCAGGCTAGCAGCGGGCGCCATTACGTTTTTTTGTTAGCTAACCAGCTGTAGGACCCTGGACCCAAATTCAATCGAGCATCGATTTCGCCGCATTTGGAAACTTAACCCCGGACAACTTGTCACCCCGGGTTATTGTTGAGCTTTGGCTGTCGCTAGTCACCACGCACACAGGCTATGTCACCACGAAAAAGAAGAAAAAATTTGGTCATCAATAAAGTCAGCAGACAGCTTACATTTAACAAGCAGCTATGCCGTACAGTGTACAGGTTCATGCGTTTGACGAGCCTGTTTACTGCGACCAGTTTCAATGTCAAGCCAGGGGGTGTGCAATGTGCATCTTCGTGCGGCTGCAGTAGTTTTGAAACGGCGGCAGCTCGTATTTGCGGTCCCATTTGGCCCTTTGTTTGTAAAGTCCATATATTACATTTCAATTGCAAGCTGGTTAATTGCGCACAGTAATACCCGTTTAAATAATAGTGCCCATTACTACCGATAGTGGGACCACAAACTTTGGTGGTAGTAGTGGTGACGGTCTTGGGGCTCACCAAACTGTAAACATGTTGCAGGCCTGGCCCTGCAGACGCCTCGTTGGGCCTATTCGAGGCGCACAATATCCAGCTGCCAGTTGGCATGTGTTGTGTCTACATCCGTGCCGCCAGCTGTCCGCCAGGTGCACTACCATTGCCAACTCTCTCGACCAATTAGTGGCCGCAATTGGACAGTCATTCACCGCGAACGTCCCGCTGGAGTCACAGTCAGATCCAAATGCTCGGCTGTAACAGCATCGTCTCGTTTCAGCCTGGTCTGCAACCCTGCCTGTGATCGCGACGATCCCGCTGCCAATCTCCACATGCACTTGGCTATTTTTCTTGTTTTCCTGGGGGCGCTGCCCCCAGACCGCCGTAGCAACCGCTTCGCGGTTGAAGCCGGGGTTCCGGCGGCGGCCCAGGAAAACACAAAGGCCTAACTTCAACTGCGAAGCAGTTGCTACGGGGGTCTGGGGGCAGCGCCCCCAGGAAAAAAACTAAGAGCCGAGACACTACGGCGAGACGATAGAACCCCAGGAAAGCACACAAAAGCCAAACTCCAACTGCGAAGCAGTTGCTACGGGGGTCTGGGGGCAGCGCCCCCAGGAAAAAAAAAAATAAAAGCCGAGACGCTACGGCGGGACGGGCATTCCTGAGATCAATGTTTACCGTACATAAATGGGGAGCGAAAAGCGCCTATTTTTTGGTGCGACCGCTGCTGCGGTGGTGGTGATTGTTGTGGTGGGTCCGGGTCTGGGACGAGAGGTGCGACGACGAGGACTGCGACTGGCGGGATACCTTGCTGGCGGCTCGGCTCTTGGTGTGAATGCCGAGCTTGTCCATGCCCGGGAGGTGCACCCACGTGTAGTCTGTGCGGTTGCGCTCGGGGTTCTCAAACTCCTTGCGGTGCACATAGCCCGACTCGTCGAGCAGATAGGCCGACGAGCCAAAGTCGGCCGGCGTGTACTCAAACTCTGGCTCTGCGGGGCGCTCGGTATCGACGTCGCCATCCCAGGACTCGGGAAGCTTGGCAATGGCTGTTTGACGAGGCTCGCGCGAGCCGGCGCCGGACATAGTGTCGTCGTCCTCTGCGGTTTCATCGGGGACACCGCCGGTGGCAGGCTCGGCGCTCTCGGCGAGCCTCAGCGTGTAGTCCTGGCGAGCATTTGTCTTTGCTGCCACGGCCGCCGCGGCGCGCTCGCGGCCGATTTGCGCAAACCCGGCATCCTCGCCACGCGATGAGCGTCCGCCGCCAACTGGCGGCAGAATGCCGTTGCCAAATCGACTGCCAAATTTGCTGGCGTCGTTGCCAATGCCAGCTCCGCTGCCAACAGGCTTGACGGACCCGAGCCCAGACTGCAGATATGCCGGGAGCTGTCTGCTGTTGTTGTTGGCAGCAGTGCCGGGCGGCGAGATCACCGAAGACGGAGGCAGCACGACGCGGGGAACGCCCGTGTCGTCGCTCGAGCCGTCGAGCTCTCCTCGCTCAAACCCCCGCCTGTACCCGTTGCGGACAGGCGAACCGGCGTCAATTCCGTCGGCGACGCCTGCATCCTGCACATTGGGAAAGAACCGCGAAAAGCCTCTGTTGGACCCGTTAGGAGTACTGCCGCCGTCTTGTGCAAACGGCGAAGTCGAGGCCGAGTTGCTGGGTCCACCCGGACCACCTGGTGACACCGTCTGCTGATGGTGATGGTGTTGCTGGTGCTGCTGCTGGTGCTGCTGCTGATGATGATGATGCTGAGGATGGTGATGCTGCTGTTGGGGGCTAAAAACGTGTGGGCCGTGTGTATCGGCATGAGGACCAGGACCAGATCCAGGACTAGAACCAGGAGCTGATCCAGGGCCAGAACCAGGACCATGGCCATGGCCATGACCATGACTATGACCGTGACCAGGACCAGGACCATGACCATGACCAGGGCCAGAACCCGCCGCCTTGGGACTCGTCTTGTGTCCAAATCGCGACGCATCAAACAGACCGCTGTCGGAGCTGCCGGCGTACATGCCTGGTGTGAACCGATTGCCGCCCCAGAGAACGCCACCCGCCATGTCGCTGCTGCCGGCGCCGTTACCAGCCGAGTTCCACAGTGCCTTACCGGCACCCTTTTTGTTGCTCGATAGGTCTGACCACGAGCTGCCACTGCTGCCGACGACGCTGGTTGGCGCCGACGCAGACTTGCCGGTCGCCAGCTTGGCCTCGAGCTCCTGCGTCTCTTCCGTAGTGCCCTTGATCCCATCGTCGTGGTCGTCGTCAATAAGCGATTTGACGTTTTTGATAATGCTGTCGTCTCCAATGCTGGCGTTGGATGTTGATCGGTGAGCGCGCGTAGGTGGTTGCAGTTTGTCCATTGCTTGCGTCTTGTCCTTGGTTTTGGTCTCTTTGGTTTCGGGCTTGGCTTCGGGGTTAGCGTCGGGCCTGGTCTCAGCCTTGGTCTCAGCCTTGGCCTCAGCCTTGGCATCCGCCTTGACTGTTGTTGCAGTCGCAGCTGCTGGTGAGCCCACTGCAGCAACCGCTGCATAGGGCTTGCCGGCAGAAGCAGCAGCAGAAGCAGAGGAAGCTGACGGACTCGCCGCCGGCTGTTGTTTGGCTTGACGTCCCTTGACAAGAGCTGCAGGACCGGTGGGCGGCGTCATGTGCGCACGCTCGGCGGCAGGCGCCGTCGGGGGCGTCAGCTTAGTACGCGCTTCGCGCTCCTTGCGCAGTCGCTCCATCTCGGCCTTTTTGGCGGCCTTCTTCGCGGCCGCCTCCTCCTGCTTGCGCTTCTCCTCGGCCTCCATTTTCTTGGCGAGCTCGTCGGCCTTCTTTTTCGCGGCCGCCACACGCTCTGCCTCGGCCTTTTGCTCCTCCTCCTTGCGCTTGCGCGCCCGTTCCAAAGCGCTCTTCATGTACTCTTCCTGCTCTTCGAGCCGCGACTTGGTCGAGCTCGTCGCCGAGGCGACACTGTCTCGGCGCATGCTGCTTGAGGCGCCTGCAGAGGAGTGCGAAAACCGCCGGGCCCCGTCGACCGACGCGGCGTCCGAAACGTGGTCCGGCGGCGGGCCGTGACTATCACCTTCCTTGCGTAGTAGCAATCGCTCGGGGATCTTGCGCGGCGGATGTGCTGGCGGGTGCCCGCTGGGGTGCGCAGGCTCGACATGACCCTTGTCGGCATTGTACAGCTCCGGCCGCGGCGCAGCGTCTGCGCGGTACCGCTTTTCGTAGTCGTGGTACCGGTACCGATCATCGGGCGGCGGCGGTCCACGTGGGTGCGCCGGCCCGTCCCGCCAGTTGCCTTCTTCCGGCGGCGGAGGACCCATATCGTCGCGCATCCATGGCGGCGGCGGACCACCATGTCTGAACCCCCCTCGGCCAGGCGGTCCATCGTAGTCTCGCCAGTCGTCGCGGGCAAACCTTGGCGGCGGGCCCTGGTGGAAGTCATCCTCGAACCGAGGAGGAGGGCCACCAAATCGGCCATGGTGTCGGTCTCCAAACCGGTCAAATCGGTCTCCACCAAATCGGTCGCCACGCCAGCCTGGTGGAGGACCGTCGTCAAACGGTCCACCCGCCGAGGGCGCACCCATGCGGGCATCGTTGCTAAAGCGCAGTGAGCCAGGGCCAGGACCGGGCATAGGTCCCATATCTCCGCCCCACCGCTGGGCCAGACGGGCCATGCGGGTGCTCGCGGCTCGCTGCTGCATCTGCTCCTGGCGTTCCTTCTTTTCAGACAACTCCTTAATCTGGTCGCCAATTGACACTACATTGGACGGCTCCTTCTGTGTAGCGGCACTCCACGGTGCGACGCCCCCCTTGGTTGCCGACTGCGACGACGACGACGCATCGCTGGCTCTGGACGTCGAGGCAGCTGCAGTCTTCTTGGCGGCATTCTTGGCCGCAATTTCCGCTAGCTGCTTGGCCCACTCTGGGTCCTCCTCGTCGTCGTCCCAGTTGAACTCTCGCTTGGACATTTCGCTCACGTCTAGCCGGTGCGCCAGACTAATACCTCGCTTGACGAGTTCCTCTTCATCGTCCTCATCGTCATCGTCTTTTGCAGCGGACTCAGGTTCGGCCCTGGATTCCGCCGCGGGCTCAACCGTGGACCCAGCATTGGCATCGACTTTGGGCTCCACCTCGGCCCCATTCTTGGTTTCACTCTTAGCCTCAGACTTGGACTCACCCTTGGCCTCAGCCTTGGCCTCAGCCTTGGCCTCAGCCTTGGCCTCAGCATTGTCCTCTACCCCTGGTTCCGGCTTGTGCCAAACGCTGGCTTGCTCGGTGCGCGGACTCTGGCCGGCAGACCCCGGCTGGCTGCCCTTGCCATCCTTGACCATGGGCGCAAGCGTGTACGAGCCCGTGGCGGACGCAATCGACGTCGCCACAGGTTTACGAGCCAGAGTGGCGGCCGCCGTCTGTGGACTGCCTTTTTTGGCCAACGTCACCTTGTCCTGCATCGCCAATTTCGGTGTGCTTGACGGCGGCGGGCTCGCCGGTGTTGGAGACGCCGACTTGCGAAACAGCGAGTTCAAGCTCTGTGACTTGAACTTTTTCGTCGAGTCGCCGCTTCCCACACTGCCTGCTGTCGGCTTGGCCATATCTGTAACATCTGTCTGGTTCACGCTCCCTTGAGGCGCCGTCTCTGCGCCTTTGACCGCCTGCTATCGTTAGTCTAATACTGGATTTTGGTATTTTATCTTTTCCATTTTTTTGGTTCCTTTTTTCTTCCATCAGATGGACACCCCACATACACACTTGACAACGACTTTGCAGTTGACTTTGGATTGAACCTAAAAACACAGAACAAAGACCATCCCACTCGGCTCAATCTCAACTGCGAAGCAGTTGCCACGGGGGTCTGGGGGCAGTGCCCCCAGGAAAACTAAAAGAAAAAAAGTCAAACACTCAATCCACACAAACACTTACGTCATGTTGATTAGAAGTGGCACTGTCCGAGGCAGGACCATCCATTCCCACACTTGTTTTGTGACGTCACGCGCTCCTGGTGTTACCAAACCACCCTGAGGAAACCTGCAGCCGGTTGCGGTTCGCTCTGCTTCTCAAATCACCTCAAGACGTTTCGGCCAGCTTGCAGCGTACTCGTATATCCTTCTATACCGCACGCACGCCTTGCCCAGCTGCTTTTTCAAAATGCTATGTCCGGCAATCTTGTGATTTTTTCCTCTCCTCTGTGGTTTTTGAGCACTGTCACACACTGGGAGAAAACGAGATCACTACAAATGTCCCATCACGCTGTAGTGATTATTAGTGATATCAGTATGGTAACAGTCAGGTAGAGGGGAGGGACGGGGGGTCTGGCACGGCTGAACTATTGGTTCGGGGCCCTTCGGGCCACACCTCGGATCGTGGATCAAGACAATTTACAGCGCGAACCAGTCGGTACCTGCCAGGTGAATGCTCGGGCTTTGTACAAGGCGGGCACTTTGGCCAGTGGCCCGCTTCGGCGCCACCTTGTGGCGTCTGAAAGCGGCTGGGCACTCGCAAAAAAAACGCATGTCTACAGCACCACCGAGTCCAAGTCCACTCCAAGTGGCGGTCGTCGGCTCGGGTCCCGCGGGATTCTACACAGCATACCGCCTGATGCAAAAGCTCCCAAATGTCCAAATTGACATGTTTGAAAAGTACCCGGTTCCATTTGGGCTGAGTCGCTTTGGCGTAGCCCCAGATCACCCCGAGGTCAAAAACTGCGAGGAAAAGTTCGCAGAAGTTGCCGCCGCGCCGAACTTTCGGTTCGTCGGCAATGCGTCGGTCGGCGACGCTGTCCCCCTTCAAGCGCTAGCGGAAAACTACAACTCGGTCGTCCTCGCCTACGGCGCCAGCCAGGAGCGCATGCTCGGCGTGCCGGGCGAGGACCTGCCAGGCGTGCTGTCGGCGCGGCAGTTTGTGGGCTGGTACAACGGCGTGCCGGAGCAGCGGGACCTTGATCCGCCCATTGACCGCGCGCGCGACGTTGTCATCATTGGCAACGGCAACGTGGCCCTCGACGTCGCGCGCATGCTGCTGGCTCCGGTCTCAGACCTCAAGCACACAGACATTGCCGAGCACGCGGTTGCCAAACTGACCGCCAGCACTGTGCGGTCAGTCCGCATTGTTGCGCGCCGCGGGCTCCTGCAGAGTGCCTTTACTACCAAAGAGATCCGCGAACTCACGCGCCTGCCCAATGTCGGCATGGTCCCGCTCGACGACGGCGTGCTGGGCGGTCTCGACGTCCAAGGCCTGCCGCGGGCCCAGAAGCGTCAGGTCGAGCTGATCCAAAAGGCCCCGCCGCCGTCGGACGCCACGCAGCGCACTTGGAAGCTCGACTACATGCTGTCACCGCGAGAATTCGCCCCGCACCTCGAGGACCCACAGCTGCTCGGCGGCGCCACTTTTACCGTCAACGACCTCGTGGCTGGCAACGCCGAGCCCACAGACGCTACTGCGGTCATGCCGTGCGACCTCGTGTTCAAGTCCATTGGTTATAAATCGGTACCGCTCGTTGGCTTTGACGAACTCGGCGTCCCGTTTGACGCCCGCGGCGGCGTCGTCCGCAACACCGGCGGCCGCGTCGACGGCCTTGCGGGCTTCTACGTTTCCGGGTGGGTCAAAACAGGTCCCCGGGGCGTCATCGCCAGCACAATGATGGACGCCTTTGACACCGCCGAGAACCTCGTCGCCGACGTCGACACTGGCGTCCTCCCCCACATCTCCAAGCCGGGTTTTCCGGGCGTGCGCGCCTTTGTCGATGCCGGCGTCTCGTGGGACGACTGGCTCAAGATTGACGCTGCTGAGCGTGAGCTTGGCCAAAAGGCCGGCAAGCCCCGCGTGAAGTTCGAGTCTGTCTCGGACATGCTCTCTGTCCTATGACATTGTACATACTACTACGATTGCATTTTTTTTTCCTGGGGGCGCTGCCCCCAGACACGCGTAGCAACTGCTTCGCAGCTGGAGCCAGGCCGTTTTAACCTCTGCTGGGTGAAGCAACTGCTGGGTTTTTCTGTCTTAACTACGAAGCAGTTTCTACGGAGTCTGGGGACGAGTCCCTATGAGAGAAGATTGCCCAGCACTATATATTGTTCATTTATTCACCTATTTCTTCCTGGGGGGGCTGCCCCTAGACCCCCGTAGCAACCGCGAAGCGGTTGATATTGTACTGGTCCCTTTTCCAACTGCGAAGCAGTTGCTACGGGGGTCTGGGGGCAGCGCCCCCAGGAAAAAAAAAAAAAAAGGACCCCAACATAATATTGTAAATATATAGTTTGTTGCACATGGGATTTTGTTAGGTACGGTATAGTGATCAGTACGGGCAAGGGTTGTGATGGGCAAATCACTGAACAGGAAAAAGAGCCATGGTAGAGCTGGAAAGCCCGTCACCAGGTTCAACTGCTAATAGAGGAGGATGCTGGCCCGACAGATTGCCCGGCGGCCGCTAGTGGCTGGCGTGCGCATGCTTAGCTCGACTCCCGGTGCCAAGGTGGATAACAACACGCTGACCCCGAGCGATAAGACGCAGGAGATCAGCAACGAGACGGTGTCCGGCGCACCCAAGTCGCTGTCGCGCGATCGGATTGTTCGCATTTACAAGCAGGCCAAGGCTGCTACTCAGTCCGGCAACTGGGGTATGTGCTTTTGTTCTTTTTATTCCTTGTCTACTGCCTTTTTCAGTGGTGGTGTGCAGTATGCTACACGCTGCCTTTTATTTTCCTGGGGGCGCTGCCCCCAGACCCCCGTAGCAACCGCTTCGCGGTTGATATTATACTGGTCCCTTTCTCAACTGCGAGGCAGTTGCTACGGGGGTCTGGGGCAGCGCCCCCAGGAATAGGGAACTGGCGCACAAGCTCAACAGCAAAGCGGTGGCCTAGGGACACTGAGACTAACGACAGGTTCGCACGTCTGGCGTGTCGACTGGGACATTGTGCCCCGCGCTAACCGATGGGAAAACGATATGATGGGATGGGCCTCGAGTGGTGACTACATGCAGGCGACGCAGATGAAGTTCCGGACGCGGGAAGACGCCATTCGCTTTGCATCGAACCAGGGATGGGACTACTACATCCAGGAGCCCCATACGCGCACTTTCAAGGTGAAGCAGTACGCTACCAACTTTGAGCACTGGAACGGCAAGATCCGTCACATTCGCACTAAGTAGAGTTGTTAATATAAGTGCATTTTGGTTTCGTTAGCTGTTGGTGTCACTGTCGGACCGATGCCAGGCGGTTCCTAGTCTCGTGTATGAGCACTGGCACGTGGTACATTCTATTTTTTTTTTTTTCTTGGGGATTCCACCCCCAGACCCCCGTAGCAACTGCTTCGCAGTTGTAAAGAAGGCACCTAGAGATCAACCGCGAAGCGGTTGCTACGGGGGTCTGGGGGTGGAACCCCCAGGAAAGAAAATGTCCCGCGATGGTCTCTGGGGGGAGGAGGACAACGCTCCAAGTAAATACAAAATGAACCGCTTCGCAGAGCCATCGAGTGCTTGGTAGTTCTGGCTAGTTATGTGTTCGGGCGTGGACCCCTGGCGCGGATTAATCGATAATACTGATAGCGGGGCTGATGTGCCCTAGCCCTGAAGCTTGGGCACTAAACTCACAAGACACAAAAAAGGCGCGTTGTGATTGAAAATCAAGAGCAAAAGAACAAAAAAAAAAAGCGAGTAAGAGCCGGTCCAGTTTGCACTATATCAGGTGTATACAGACCAAGGGCCCAGAAAAATCTCAGATTCCCTCAAAGCTTGGCTGTCGCTGGATGAGGACGCTGCCAGCGCATGGAGCCAACAGTTGACGAGCAGCAGACGCGGCCAGAGGCGTCAGGGCCCGCTGCAGCAACGCTCAATGGCGGGCCCGACGGCGTCCAGCCGATAAAAATACAACTCAACGGCGGTGTTAATGGGAGTGTCAATGGAGGCGCTAGCGGGACGGCGGCATCTAATGGAAACGGGCATGCATCAAAGGTTGACGTGTTTTGCCCGTTTGTCAGTGGTGGTGTCGAGCTCCCACGCGATGTGGCCGAGATCATGGCCAAGCGGAAACAGTATCGGATCTCGTACGACCCAGAGCTGTCGAAATCCAAGTCCAAGGGCAAGCACGCGATCTACCGGTTCAACGGGGACCACTCTGCCGAGGCACACGACCGCCGCAACAAGCAGAAGTATGTTAAGTACACGTCGCGAGGCAATAGGAGCCCGTTTGCAGCTTTGCCAGTGCCACGGCTTTTATATGATGACCACTCGCTCGGACCGCCCCCGCCGACGCAGGTGCTGGTGTCGGGTCTGTCCACGCTAACGACGAAAGGTGCCATCGCTTCACGGCTCAAGACATACGGAGATCTCGAGCTGTGTGAGCTGATTCAGGACTCGGCAACGGGAATGTCGCTCGGCATGTGCCACGTCAAGTTCCGGGGTGGCCTTAATAAGGCCAACAAGCTTGCGCGGGGGCTGCTGGCCGATGCCGCAAATATCAAGATCGACATGCACCAAGCACGCGTCGAGTTTGACGACGACGGATCACGCGCCAGGGCGTTGGCGGCCAAGCTGGAGCATAAGCGTCGAGTGGCGGCCGCGTCGGCGGCTGCTGCGCAGGCCCAGGCGCAGCAGGTCCAGCCTCCAGCGGGCCCGCGGTCACTACGCACTGCTTCCAGTACCCCTAGCACTACGCCACGGGCTGCTTCGCCGTCTGTTTCGGGCGCCCAGCCTCCGCCGCCATCGAATGCGCCGCCGCCACCGCCCACCGCCCCGCTACCGGGGTCGAGGGGCGCGCCAGCCCCGCCGACAGCGCCGCCGTCCGGACCGGCTGCCCAGATCGCCCAGGCAGCCAAGACGTCGCGTGGTCCCTTATCGCCTGCCCTCGAACGTGTGGTTGGCGATCGCCCTTTTATTTTCATACGCGACCGCTATCTGCCGATCGACGAGGTTTATGTTTCTGATGTGAAGCGGGCATTGCGACACTATGACTGGGACCGCGTTGTTAACGACGAGACAGGGTTTTACGTGATTTTTAGCAGCTCGCGTGAGGCGCGCGAATGCTTTGAGGATATGGATGGCCGGCGTCTGTTTGAGTTCCGCATGGTGATGGAGTACTATTCGAACACGCCGCCGCCGCCAACAACCGTTCGAGATGGTGGAAGGACACCTGCCCGCCCAGTGTCGTCATCGGCACCGCTGCCACTACCGCCCCCTCCTCCTCCTCCGTCCTCCAAACAGCCCCCGCTACCGGCGGGCCCATCCAAGTCGGCAGCTGTGCGATCAAAGCCGGCCAAAGACCCCGTCGAGGAGGCCACTGACATTATTATTTCCGAGCTCAAGTCGCTGTTGTGGAAGGATGTTAAGGAGCGTATTGTAGCGCCGCGCATTTTCGAGTTTCTGAACCCGACGAGATTTAAAGATATCCTGAGTGAGCATACACAGGCGGATGCGGCCGCCTCTGGGCCTGCTGGCCCTGTGCCCAATGGAAAACCGATAGTTCCGCCCGAGCCAGTACAAGGCCCCGTGGAACTCGTGCAGGAGATCAAATTTGACGCGCTGCCGTCGCTGCCGCGATTCCGCAAAAAGAGCGGCGCCAAAAAGAAGGACAAAAAGAGCCGGGCTTTTAGCCGGCCCCTTAATCACCGCCTCAACTATGAGTCCGATGAGGACGAGCACGAGAGCGAGCTCAGCACGCGCCGCGGAACGCCGGCCCTCGAGTCTACCATCGAAACGCCACCACCGGAGAAATCGACTGCTGCAGCTGCTCCAGCTCCATCCACCTCGCGCAAGCGCAAGGCCACGCGGCCAAAGCCGCGCATTCTCGACTACACGTCGTCAGAAGATGAGGATGACGAAGATGACGGGGTTAAGCGGCCGCGGCTCGACACAGAAGCCGAGTCCGAGGCCGACGAGGCAATGCTCGACCTGGCAGCCGAGCCGCCGGTTCCTGAGCAGGCACTTGGCATCACTGACGAAAGCCTGGTGTGGGAACCCTCTACGAGCCTCGATCCCCGACCTGTGTGCCAGGACGATTTCGCCGATGATAAGACGCTGGGGTGGTTGCAGTCGACTGTTCGCGACGCCGAGGACTTTGCGTTTTTGTCGCGGGCCCTCGAAAAAGTCAAGCCGGCAGACACCATCTACGACCCGGAATTTTGGGCCTGGAACAACAAGCGCCTCTACACCGCCTACAAGGAGTCGCTGTCTGCCGCCTCGACCGACGACGCAGCAGCGGACATGCTCAAGGTGCGTTGGACTGCCGAACCGCAGCAGTCGTGGCGGTCCAAGGGCTACTTCAAAATCCCAGAGGCAGACAAGGCCGAGTACTTGCCGCACCGGCGGCGCATCCACAAGCCCATCGACACGTTGCAGCGCGACGACCACGATTCGTCTATTGCCACTGCCGCCACGAGCTCGCGTCTCAACCGCGCCAACACGCGCCGGTTTGCTGCTGATATGCAAAAGCAGAATATCAGTTCTGAGACTGACCTGTTTGCGTTCAACCAGCTCATGAAGCGCCGCAAGCCCGTCAAGTTTGCCCGCTCTGCCATCCACAACTGGGGCCTGTACGCGGTGGAACCTATCTCAGCCAACGAGATGATCATTGAGTACGTTGGCGAGGTGATCCGGCAACCGCTTGCCGACATTCGCGAGCGCCACTATGTGCGCTCGGGTATTGGCTCATCGTACCTGTTCCGCGTCGACGAGACCACCGTCGTGGACGCTACTAAACGAGGCGGTATTGCCCGTTTTATCAACCACTGTTGCACGCCGAGCTGCACTGCCAAGATCATCAAGGTCGAGGGCCAAAAGCGCATTGTCATCTACGCCCTCCGCGACATTGCTGCCAATGAAGAGCTCACCTACGACTATAAGTTTGAGCGTGAGTACGGCGAGGAGCGCATTCCCTGTCTGTGTGGATCTTCGGGCTGCAAGGGCTATCTCAACTGACGCATGTTACGATTTGTTTATGTTTTTTTTTTTTTTCGTGCGAGTTAATAATGCTATGAACCTGTACTTTGTGACGTTTTCTTTTTTTCTCGGGGTTCCACCCCCAAGAAAATAAATAAATGTGCCGTAATGAGACCCCGGTAGTAATCAACTGCTGGCCCTTTTTCAACTGCGAAGCAGTTGCTACGGGGGTCTGTGGGTGGAACCCCCAGGAAAAAAAATAAATGTGCGGTCGTCGTGAGACCCCACATATGAGGCTTTCAGTGAGGCTTCGTACGGCTGTGAAATTTCACCTCATATAACGAGAGCAACGCGTCGGGGGCCATTACGACGCTGGCCAGTGGGAGAAAAATAGGTCTATGAATGTCTGTTTATATGTTGCGGGTCAGCCCGGTGGTACGTGCCATTTGTAAGGGAAGTTCACTGGTCAAGACCGGGAGCTGGCAGGTCCGGATCCGACTGGTGTCTACTAGTTGTGTGAGGCACACAGCAGTTATTCCGGCTCGTGAGTCGTTTGATGCCGAGAATTTCAGGCCAAAGGAAGATGACCGCTCGGATCCTGGCAATAACCCGCCCGAAGGGGCCAAAGAAAAGCATCTCATGGAATACATCAAGATGGTAGCTGCAAGGCACCCCGACTGCCTGCTGGTGACGCAGGTCGGCAGTTTTTACGAGTTGTACGGCGACGACGCTGCAGAATGGGCTCCGAAGCTGGACCTAAAACTCGCCAAAAAGGGAATGGGTGGCGGTATCAAAACACATATGGCTGGGTTCCCCGTGAGCCAGCGAGACCGATATCTCGCCCGAATCGTGACACGGTTCCAGCAGCCGGTCGTCTTGCTCGAGCAGGCAGAGAACATAGCCCTGTATGCCGACAACGAATCCAAGCGGCGCGTCACACGTGTTATTACTCCTGGAACGCTTGTTGGCGACTCATTTATGGACAGGGATTCAAAGAGCTACCTGGCGAGCGTCTGTCTGCCGCAGAGTTCGCTCGCCAAGGACAAAGTTGATGCCGAGAGTCCTGTCGGACTGGCGTGGCTCGACGTATCTGACGGCAGCTTCTTTTATCAGTCGACGACACTGGGCCTCCTCATGTCGGATCTGGCACGCATTCGCCCCAGGGAGATCATTCTCGATAAGAAAACGCGGCGTTTCGCTGTCGACAGCGGCGTTGTTTTGCCGGACCTGGCAGAACTCAGAGACTACCATCTCATGTACGTCGACTTCCCGCTTCCCGAGACCCTGCCATCGTTTGCCGACATGTTTAACGACTCGCGGTCCATGGTCCGGTACCTGCGCGACCACGAGATGTCGCACCATGAGTCCAAAGCCGTGACAGCTGTCTTGTCGTTTGTTCGGGACAAGCTTCCCGACTCTGATATCGTCGTCAAGTGGCCAGAGCGTCATGATCCGGCACTGGTGATGCGCATGGACAGCCGGTCGCGGCAGGCGCTCGAGATCGAGTCCAACTACAGCGGCACATCGACGCGTGGTAGTCTACATTCTGCCATCAAGCGCACGCAGACCGATTCGGGCGCGCGCCTGCTGGAGGAGTGGTTGTCTTCGCCGCTGACTTCGGTCGACAAGATCCGCCAGCGCCAGGATATCGTAGAGTACTTGGTCAAGCGTACGCCGTTCCGGGCCCACTTGGCATCTATGATCCGTGGCCGCGAGGACACGGCACGCGTTGTCCAGCGGCTCGGCATTCGCAAGAGTGCAAGCGATCTTGTTCGGTTCGCGAGGTCCAGTCTGCTTTTTCGCGACATCAGAAACTACCTTGCCGAAGAACTTCGAGGTGCCAGTATTGCAGCCAACACCGATTTTATTCGCAAATGGATCGACATCCTTGGCCGGTCACTCGACGAGCAGTTGAAAGTGGGCCAGGAAATTCTCGAAGGCATCGACGAACGGGCCGTACTCCTGGAAGAAACGGCAGAAGGCTCGCCCGGGACGTCTGCCGCCGACGGCCTCGAGTTTCAGCCTATTTTCAAGCCTAGCGCGTCCAAGCGCCTGCAAGATCTCTATGCTGCACACGAGCACTTTGACGGCCGTCGTCTAGAGCTGGGCCAGCGAATTGAGCAGCAGGTCAACGATGCTCTCAAGCAAAAGGGCAAGAATCAGGCCAAAATTAAGGTGTCACTAAAACACTCACCACGGTTCAAGTACCATATTCACTTGCGACTCGATGGCAAAAACCAGCTTATGGAGGATATCTTCGACGATATCAAGGCATACGCCCCTGGTAGCATCCTCAACCAAAATAAAAAGACGCTGTGCATCCAGAACCGCGAGTGGGAAGTTCTGGGAATGGAGCGAGACCGTTTCAGCGACAACGTCAAGCTCGAAGAATCGAGGCTTCTCAAACGACTGGCAAAACGCGTCATCTCGCTCTCAGACAAGGCCAACGCGTGCTCCTCGGTGCTAGACGTGATTGATGTCACGCAGTCGTTTGCTAGCCTGGCCAGTGAAATGCAACTGGTGCGTCCAGAGCTCGACTACTCGACTGACTTTGATATTCGCGGTGGACGACACATCGTTGTCGAGCTAGGACTCCAGTCCGACGGACAGTTCTTCACCGAAAACGACTGCAACCTCAACGGAGATCTGCGCTCTCTCCTTATTACTGGCCCAAATATGGGTGGCAAGAGTACCTACATCCGACAGGTGGCCCTCATCACCATTCTGGCACAGGTTGGCTGCTTTGTGCCTGCTGCATACGCGCGACTGGGTCTCGTTGACCAGATCTTCTGTCGTGTTGGAGCAGGTGACGATCTATTTCACGGACGTTCCACATTTATGATGGAGATGTTAGAGACAAGCAACATCCTCCGAAACGCCACCAGCCGGTCCCTAGCTATCCTGGACGAGGTCGGCCGTGGAACCAGTCCACGCGAGGGATTGGCTATTGCATACGCGACCCTCCGCCACGTTCTCCAAGTCAACAAATGCCGCACTCTGTTTGCTACACATTTTGGGAAAGAGCTGGCAGACCTCATGGATAAGAACAATGTGGCAACCGGTCTGGACTACTTCAAGACATCGCTCGATTTTGACCAAGATGGCGGCCTGTTGTTCAATCACCGCCTAGAACCTGGTATCAGTGGCATGTCCCATGGCCTCGCTGTGGCCGCTCTAGCCGGTTTTCCGGAATCAGCCCTTGCAAACGCCCGTGAAGCCCTCGCTCAAGACCCCAAGCATCTAGCATCCGAACTATAATATATGCATCGAACCAGCTATTACTTATCACGGTAGTATATCCTTCGTTTAGTCCCATCCCAACTCGACTAACTACCCCTTAAAGTCAACTGCGAAGCAGTTGCCATGGAGTTCTGGGGGCCCTGCCCCGAGGAAAAAAAAAGTAACATAAAAAAAGCAGCCAAGATCAGACAACATATAATACAGGTTCATAAAATCATGCCGAATGTTGGTCATCATCATAGTTTTGGTTCTGATAGGGCGGCTGGTAACCATTCGATCGCGACGGAATATGGCCACTGTTAGTAGGAGGCGGCAGGCTCCCAGTGTTGGATGGCATGGGAAGCTGCGCAGACGGGGTGCCTCCGTAGTTTTGACCGTAGATAAACTGCTGCGGGCTGTATTGGGGCGGCAACCACGGCATAAATGGCTGGGCAAACATCTGGGGAAACTGCATCTGAGGATACCCGGAATTTCCATAGCTTGGCTGGGCATACTGCTGAACTGGCTGTTGTTGTTGTTGTTGCTGTTGTTGCTGTTGTTGCCCGTGTGATTGCTGATGCGCTTGCGGGGCCTGGTGATGTACCTGTGGACGAGGATTCGGCCGCCAGTCACTCGAACTCGTAGCACGGTCAGTTGGAGCTGGTCCGCGCTTTGAGTCGTGCTCGGACCTCAACTGTTTAGCCTTTGTCTGTTGAGGCTGCTTCTTCATTGCTCGTTTCTTGCGAGACTTGAATTCGGCCTCCTTTTCGTCATCTGAAAATTCCTGTTCCTCTTCAGGCACTTCCTCATCGTGCAGATTCGACGCATCTGAGCCCTTTACTTGACGAACGGCATCCGTCAGCACAAACGACGACGTCGGAACAATGTAAAACACTTTTTGTCCTTTGTATGCTGCAATTGCTTCGGTCTCTTCTGTGGTGTTGAACTTGACAGTGTACATGGGTTCCTGGACTCTGCCAAATGTTTCGAACAACACGCCGAGCAGGTTTCTGTTTTCAAAACAAAAAATGGAGCCCTCAGCAAGAACCCTGTACTCACCGGAAACAGCTGCCTTGATGACTGCTGTCTTTTCGACGATCTGCACCAGTTCTCCAACATACTCGATAGGGGTGTCTTCCGTCAGGCGGAAATCGCTCGGTACCGTCGGCGCCGGCTCCTCTGCGATTTCGTTCTTTGTGCGCAGTGGACCTGAGATGCCCTCATCCTCACTTAGGTCATCCTTTTGGTTTTTGTCGTCATTGTCTGATCCCGATTCTGACTCGGAATCCGAGTTTGAGCCGGAGTCAGGGTCGGATTCCGATTCGGAATCCGATTCTGAGCTCGAATCAGAGCTCGAGTCCGAGTCCGAACTGAATGCTTGTTTCTCGCCTTCCAATGCCCGGTCTATCGCGTCGAATCCTTCTTCACTCGGTTCTTTTTCATCGGCTGTCTGGCTCGGAGCCTTGTCCGTAGAAACATCATTTTCCAGTTGCCCAGTGGCAGTCTTTTCGGCTTCTAGCGTAGCTGATTTTTCTTCCTGAACTGGCGGGTGCTCGTGGGCATTCGATTGAGCACTCGGGCAAGCATCCATGGACGACTCTCCTGCATTATCATTCTGTGAAATGTCTTTGTCGTTATCCTTTAAATCGCTCTGCACGTCCGTGTCAGAAACGCCCGTGACCGTCGCTAACGCGTCAGTCTCTGCCAAAACGTCTGAGTCGCGCTTTTCGCCACGCCGCAGCTCAGCATTATGATCAACTGCTATGTCTCCCTCCATTTCAGTGTTCGCAAGGTCCCCGTAGCTCAAGCAAAAGGCTAGTCGGGCGCGTTGTCAAACAACTCAAACCACTACAAAACAACATCACACAAAATTTTGAGCCGCACGCCAACGCCGTGCATAATCAGTTGAGATATGAACGCTGATAATATGGCACCATTTCATGACCAAACACAATAATACAGAAGCGTAGTTTCAGAGCCGGAAATCGTCTGCATTGTCAGCCAACGTTAGGAATTTTGGCCGCAACGAGTAGATATATGCTCTAGCGTGATGGACACCCAGAGTGGTTGACTGCTAATAACGCTCTGCCAGTAGTTATCTGTCTATTCCATTGTCTAACACAGTACGTTTGCTGCCAGGTTATTGCTTTCCCTACATCAGCATGTTCCAGACACCCATGACAACCTACCAAGCATTTATACGAGGCATGTCTGCGTCTCGACCACAGAGGCGCCATGGTCTTCTCATCTTTGACCCTTGCTTGTCTCATTTACGTGAAGCTCTGCTATGCTGTCGATATTAATTCCGTCATAACACAACTCTAGCAGGACAGCCAGGTCGCTTCGTTGGTACAGGCGTTTAATACAGCTACAGATGACGCGTTCCGATCGTCTATTTACCATCAAGCGCTTTCCAGGGCAAACGAAATCGTGCCGGGCGCAGCAAGCTACATACAGCGAGCAACCTCTGCCCAAGTAGGCGCTATGTCCGCCGCTGCGTCTGGAAATTCCATTTCCGCAGCCTCTGCTGTATACAGTGGTTCTCCTTTGGTGTCGAGCATTTCAGACGATCTACTTTCCGGCGCTCTAGGCTCCGCCTCGAGAGTCTCGGATGTCTCGCATCACTATTCGCTTTCTGTAAGCGTGCGGTCCCTGTCTAGTGGTTATAACTCGGAGCCCACAATTGCGTCTAAGAATGAGGTCAGCTCCCCAACTAACTCTGCCATCGTGGAAATCTCATCGCCTACACTGGGGGCTGCCGACAGTCTCATGGACGATTCCATTGCGTCGTCTGCCGGTGGCAAGAATGCGAGTACCCGTACAATATCTTCGAGCTTGTCACCTGTCTCGCGCGACTTGACTTCTCGTCCACGCACGGCACTAGTTTCGGCCACATCGCAGTCGGGTGACACAACGAGCACAAATATTTCCGGCCAAAATGAAGCCGGTATGGGCCACTCTGAGACCATACGCATCGCAAACAGTTCAACTATGCATACGCAAGGTCGCCACTCGTCTTCTATGCCCGAAAAGGGCGAAGCTGTCAATGCAGGTCCCCGCGCCAGTTTGTCTATAGCTATAACAATCGCGGGCGTTTTATGCTGTCTTTGTCTTTGCAACTTCTAGGCATTCGAGTATTTTTTCACAGAGAACAAAGATACCTCAATTAATAGTTATTAAGTCACAAAACGAATTATTTGACAATGACAAAAAACAGAAACAAGGGGCCTTTCTCCAACCTTTTTTTTTTTTGGTTGGAGCATTCAGCTCCAGTCACTAAACAACTAGACCAGGTAGCTGTTCTTGATGGTGCTCTCGATCTCCAAGGACGTCTCAGAGGTCATGCCTTCGCTGGTCGAATTAAGATTGGTGTTGAATAGCTTGATGGCATCGCACATTTGCCTCACGCACGACGCCTCCGGAACACCACCGACGCCAGTTCCAAGACCAGTAATCAGCACTCTCGTAATTTTCTTGCTGATGTCGCTGCGAGAATTGTATGCCAGAATTGCAGTCATGAGATTCCACATAGAGTAGAAAACGACCGGACTTTTGGGGATGGTGGTGCCGGGCAGGCTCATGGTCGGCAGGTGCACCAAAATAGGCACATCCGGCGCATTCGGAGTCATTCTCGAGGCGTGGTCCAAAGCTCTTGTCATGTCAATGACCTGCGCTGACATGGGTGGGTTGTAGCCTCCACACTGAGCCCGCAGCGACTTTTGGATTGCAACTGTGACATCCTTCTGGGTCAGACCAGGAATCTGTGAAGCGTAGTAGTTTGAAATTACAGCATCAAAACCACCATACATGAAGCCATATGAGTTGGCTGGCGACACAATTGTGTCTACTTTGTTGGTTTTGATCACGTCTGCAAGCGCCACGTGAGGCTTGTAGTCGATCACGTCGACGTCGAACTGGTTGGTCTTGCTGGACCACTGGATCTCAGAAGCGGCCTTTCGAAATAGACTCACCAGCGACGATGTCCTGTCGTACAGGATAAACGAGACTTTGGTAGAAGTTACCATTGCCGACCTTCAATTGCTTGACTTTGCGGTTAATAGGACCCCTCGTTCGGATGCGGATATCCGGCTCTTTATGACCATCAACGCCGCACTGGCTGCAGCCGTACCGCGTGGAGTCATGTATCCCACAAGACGTTTCCAGTTCTTAGGAGAAGGTTCCATTATGGATACATGGTTTATGACGTCGATTACGCTTATACGAAGCCAGCCGGATGAATTGGCGGCTCACTGTGTTGCACCTGTTTAACGATCGGGGTCAACAGGACTTCTGTTGGGAAAACGACAAGTTCGACAAGTCCCATGGAGATAAATCCCATTGACATTAATTATTTTTACAAGAACCAGTTGATCGCGGCCGCGGTAAAACATCGAGTCCGCATTATCATGCAGAACTGGTCATCGACGTACGACATTTTGAATAGTATCTGTGTATCCGTGAACCACTGGCTTATGCGGCGGAAATGTAGAGGACTGCTGTCAGGAATCTGAACTCAAACGAACACATGCTTCTTGAAAAAATGTTGTTCTTACCATTGTTGCCTCTGATGAAAACGTCGCCGTACTTGTTCGTCTCGCGACTGTTGAGGTACTCGGTGGTATCACCCAGAGCAATATTCATGAACCCATCGACAGACTGTAGAACTCCTGGAGTTAGTCTGGTGCTAATCACCGATGATCCACCTCAAAGATTCGCAACCTAGTTGGCGACTCGTCATGTCCCGTAGCACTTTACTCACCTCGGTACTCAAGACCGTTGTTCAGCTTCACACGGATGTTATTGCCCGAAATCTGTCCGATAAACGTCGAGGAAGCATCCTGAACGGGCTCGGTGGCCTCTGGAGCTTGGTCAGCCATTGCGTTTTGTATTTCAGAGACGATAAACGACGCGCCAGGCTAGTTTTCGGTGGATTGTCTCGACACTAATTATATTACCCGGCTGGGATGGGATTATGCGCATTGACCCTAACCGGAAAATATATTTTTTGGATCCACCCTTGTGCCAAAAGAAAATCGAAAAAAAAAAAAACTGCTTGAACGTTTGAGCTTGTACGTCTTGGTAGCCGTTTTTTGTTAAAATGGTCAAGAAGGCGATCGACTCGCGCATTCCGGCCCTGATCCGGAATGGCGTCCAAGAAAAGAAGCGCAGCTTCTTCGTCATTGTCGGCGACAAGGCGAGAAACCAGCTGCCTAACCTGCACTATCTCATGTCGAGTGCCGATATCAAGATGAACAAGAGCGTTCTGTGGGCATACAAAAATAAACTTCTCGGCTTTACGTCGCACCGGAAAAAGCGCGAGCAAAAGATCAAAAAGGACATCAAGAGGGGTATCCGAGAGGCCAACAGCGAAGATCCGTTTGAACTGTTCGTCAGCCTTCAGAACATCCGTTACGTATACTACAAGGAGTCGGAGAAGATCCTCGGTAACACTTATGGCATGTGCATTTTGCAGGACTTTGAAGCCATCACGCCGAACATTCTGGCTCGCACAATTGAAACTGTCGAGGGCGGCGGTCTTGTGGTTATTCTTCTCAAGTCCATGACTTCGCTCAAGCAGCTCTACACCATGACCATGGACATCCACTCCCGCTACAGAACAGAGGCGCATGGTGATGTCGTTGCCCGCTTTAATGAGCGATTTATCCTGTCGCTCGGTACCTGTGAGAGCTGCCTGGTCGTAGACGACGAGCTCAATGTTCTGCCCATCTCTGGCGCCCGTGGGGTCAAGGCGTTACCGCCGCTCGATGAGAGCGAGAACGTCCCGAAAAATGTGCAGGAGCTTCGAGACCTCAAGGACTCTCTGGCTGACGTTCAGCCTGCCGGCTCGCTCGTCAACCTCACCAAGACTGTTGACCAGGCCAAGGCAGTACTCACGTTTGTGGATGCTATTGCTGAAAAGACCCTACGAAACACTGTGACGCTGACGGCCGGTCGTGGTCGTGGCAAGTCTGCGGCCCTCGGAATAGCCATTGCCGCCGCGGTTGCGCATGGCTACTCTAATATCTTCATCACGTCACCGTCGCCCGAGAACCTCAAGACGCTTTTCGAGTTCGTTTTCAAGGGCTTTGACGCTCTCGGCTATGATGAGCATCTCGACTACGATATTATCCAGTCAACAAACCCGGCATTCAACAAGGCTATTGTGCGTGTCAACATCTTCAAGAGTCATCGTCAGACTATTCAGTACATCCAGCCAAGCGATGCGCACGTCCTCGGCCAGGCTGAACTTGTTGTTATTGACGAGGCTGCCGCCATTCCGCTGCCTCTTGTCAAGAAGCTGATTGGCCCCTACCTCGTTTTCATGGCGTCCACTATTCAGGGTTACGAGGGCACTGGTCGCTCGCTGTCACTCAAGCTCATCCAGCAGCTGCGCGACCAGGCTGGTGCCAGCGCTATCAAGGCGTCTCAAGAGGAAGGCTCAAGCAGCGGGGGTGCCCGCACGCTTCGGGAGATCACGCTCGAGGAGCCTATCCGATATGCACCTGGCGATCATGTCGAGAAGTGGCTCAACAAGCTTTTGTGCCTCGATGCCACAATCGGCACCTCGTCGCGCCTGGCTGCCAAAGGCTTCCCTCATCCGTCCGAGTGCAACCTCTTCTATATTAATCGCGACACCCTGTTCTCGTTCCACCCAGTCTCGGAGGCGTTTCTGCACAAGATCATGGCGCTTTACGTTGCGTCCCACTATAAGAACTCGCCCAACGATCTTCAGCTATTGAGTGACGCGCCTGCCCACCAGCTCTTTGTGCTTCTACCGCCGGTTGACGAGAACGATGCTCGCCTTCCTGAGCCGCTTTGCGTTGTTCAGCTTGCGCTTGAGGGCAAGATCTCTCGCCAGAGTATCCTATCTAGTCTGGCCCAGGGAAAGCGCGGAGGTGGTGACCTGATCCCGTGGGTGGTATCGCAGCAGTTTCAAGATGAGGAGTTTGCCGGTCTGTCAGGTGCTCGTGTCGTCCGCATTGCCACCAACCCAGATTACATGGGAATGGGATACGGTTCGCGCGCTCTCGAACTGCTGGAGCAGTACTTTGAGGGAGACTTTACCGACATCTCCGAGCGCGGAGAGCCCAAGGAGATGACTGTCACGCGTGTGTCGGATAAGGAGCTTCAGAAGGCCGATCTACGCACCGACGTTATTAAGACGCGGGACCCGAAATCCATGCCTCCGTTGCTGCTCAAGCTGTCGGAGCGCCCTCCAGAGTTCCTAGACTACCTTGGCGTTTCGTACGGACTCACTGCGCAGCTAAACAAGTTCTGGAAGCGTGCGGGTTTTGCTCCTGTGTATCTTCGTCAAACTTCCAACGAGCTGACAGGCGAGCACACCAACGTCATGCTGCGTCTCCTCAAGAATCGCGAGGGCGGATGGCTCGTGGAGTTTGTCCGTGATTTCCACCGCCGCTTCCTTGCGCTCCTGGCATACCAGTTCCGTGATTTCAGCGCCGTCCAGGCTCTCAGCATCATCGAGGCGACTGAGAACGCCACTAAAGGCGTGCCCACCGATGTCGCCCCGCTCGACAAGACCGAACTCGACTCGCTGTTTACTCCTTTCGACCTCAAGCGTCTGGACTCTTACGCCAACAACCGCCTCGATTACCACGTCATTGTGGACCTCCTGCCAACGATCGCACAGCTCTACTTTACTGGCCGTCTAACGTCTGAAGTTGGCCTGTCGAGCGTGCAGCGTGCCGTTTTGCTCGGCATTGGTCTCCAGAAAAAGGACATTGAAACGGTTGCCAAGGAGCTCGGCCTTCCTGTCAGCCAGACACTGGCTATGTTTGCCAAGGTCGTCCGCAAGGTCTCGAACTACCTTCGCAGCATCGTCGCCAAGGCCATAGGCGAGACTATTCCTGTCGCACGTGATGAAGCTCTTGACGAGATGGATGGCGTGCCCACCAACGGTGCGACCGAGGTTGTGGCCGAAGAGGAGGAGGACGCCGATGACGCTGACGAGGATGATGAGAAGACCAAGGAGCTACGGGCGAAGCAGCGTGAGCTCATTGATTCCCTTGATCTGCAAAAGTACGCTGTTTCACAGGATGCTGACTGGGATGATGCTGCTGTTAAGAAGGCCGCCAGCGGCAAGGGAACTGTAGCGCTGAAGTCGACTAAACAGGACAACAAGCGCAAGCAGACTGCCCAGGAGATCTACGACCAGGAAATGGGCGCTGTGTCCAAGAAGAAGCACAAGCGCAAGTGATCGCATATCACTTTTTCGCATCTATATGTATATAACATAATGTTACGAGTCATGTTTTGAGTCTAAATATTAAGGTGAAAAAGCGCCGTGAGTATGAGATGGCGGTCAAGAGGATTTTTTTTCATCGACAAACATGGTATGCATTATGCTAGCTATATGCACTATGGGACACGTTCTCGCCTCTAAATTCCCAGGGCCCAGGCGATTTCCCAACCGCTCGGCAACACAGGTTCCCGGTTCCAGCGAATGGCAGGCACTCTCGCTTTGGCTCTGAAGTGGGCTGGCAAGGGGTCCGTGGGCGCTCTAGCCCTCGGCTTCTTCGGCATCATTAAGCCTCTTCAGTTCTACGCCCGCGGCATCGTTTATGTGATACTCATTATCATTTCCGCTCTCTACGGTATGTGTGGAAGGTTCTCTCGATTCTAATAAAACACTGCTAACACCAGGTGCCTCGGCTTCCATTCTCCTTACACTGACTGGCAAGCAGGGTTTGGCCCAGTGGACGACCGCGCGGGTGTTCTACACACTCTGCAAGTACATTCTGGGCATTGAAGTTGTCATCAAGAACCCTGAGTACCTGAAGACGCGGCCAGCCGTCTTGGTTGCAAACCACCAGAGTGAGCTCGACATTCTTATCCTGGGTGCTACTTTCCCGCAGTACTGCTCCGTCACTGCCAAGAAGAGCCTCAAGTACTATCCGTTTCTCGGCTGGTTTATGACCGCCAGTGGATCCGTTTTTATTGATCGCGCCAACCGTGAGAACGCTCTCAAGGCGTTCGAGGGTGCTGCCGAGAGAGTCAACCGCGAGAAACAGTCTGTGTTTATGTTTCCCGAGGGAACTCGCTCCTACTATCAGGAGCCTGGCCTGCTTCCGTTTAAGAAGGGAGCATTCCATTTCGCCGTGCAGGCCCAGATTCCCATTGTTCCCTATGTTGTGTCCAACTATTCGAAGCTGTTTTCGTTCCAGAAGCGCATTTTTGAGCCTGGAACGATAGAGATCGAGGTCCTCCCTCCTATCGAGACCAAGGGGCTTACTGCTGCAGATGTCAACGACCTGCACAAGAAGACGCGCGACGACATGCTCGCTGTCGCCGAGCGTATTCGCTTTGGTGCCCAGTACGACAAGAAGACTAACTAGGTGACGATATCGAGCATGTAGATTTAGGCGCAATCTAATGTATCATACGACCTAGCAATGGTGGAAGCTTCTAGTGGCTAGGATTGGGAATGCACTAGCAAGAGCCTTTGACCGACTGCAGGATAATATCGAGTGCCCATTCCAAAACATCTGGCATTCGGGGTCCAGCGTCGCCGACCAAGTGTCGCAGGTCTAATTCTTGGACAAGCTCGTCATTTAGCTTACCCGAGACGTTGTGATTTTCAAACAGGTACGAGTAGTAGCGTTGGTATGCTGGCCACACAATGTCGTCAAAGTAGCCCGGGGGGTCTTCCCAGAAGCCCTCTAGCGTCGCATACCCCTTTCTCGCCTCGCGGCGCTTCTTCAGCACGTCGTACGGCGCATCAAGGAAGAACTTGATATCAAAGTCGTCCAATAGCGGACTTCCTTCATGATAAAGCATGATTCCATCTACCACAATAAATTTTGTGTTTGCCAACGGCTTTGCGACTTTTTCACGCATGCGGTCGACGACATCGTCGGCCACACGTGACGGACCGAGCTCGTTGGTTTCTTCCTTCGACTCGAACTCGGACGGTAAATCGCCGGTGGTCCTGGCATGTTCAAGCACCTCCTTCATCTTATCGAAATCAAACGCCTGGGGACAGTCCCAGTCTTGTATCCCGTTTTCGACTGGAATTTCATTTTCTGGTTTGTAAAAATCATCCTGATAGAGGAGAACAGCAGATGGCAGGGTCCGTCGTAGTAGCCGGGCCAACGTCTGCGTTGTTAGTTTCGGTACCGTAGCGTTTCTGGCTGCCACAGACTTACGCTCTTTCCGGAGCTCGATGGCCCGCTCAAAGCAATTATCCTTATCTTGTCAATCATGGCTAAGGGACATTGCGTCTCGGCGGCCAGCTTGACTAGACTCGGGAAATGAACCCCTGCACGGCTGATTCAGAGCCGTTCGCTTGGTGTCGCGTGCATGCCAACCGAAGAGGTCTTAAAAAAGGCAGACCCTCGTGTTAAATGGCAGTTCTTTTTAGCCAACAGCATTGGGTCGTCTACCCGGTGCACTTCGTGCTGTTCTCCAGTTGTCCACTTTAGCATGCCGGCTGGTCTCCATGCACCTCGGAATACATATGTTGCATATGCCACACTATTGGGGAGTTGGTTTGGTCTTATAAATCAGCGACGTCTGATTCATGATCCGGACGACGCACCAGCCAAGTGAATATGTCTGACCCTATCAACGCGAATCCGACTATTCTGGACTCGTCGCAGTTGCCCACTCGTGGCAGCGTCAGAGAGAAGCCCGCGGATCCGGACCTCGAGCTCCTCCGTGAAAACCCGCTGTACTCGCTTTCCTTGTTTGCGCCGGAGTACAAGCGAGAAGAATCCCCTGCTGAGGCCCCCTCGCTCGTTAGTGATGCAAGCGACAGCGAAAGTGAAGACCAAGAGCCTATTGATGCGCAAGAAATTTACGACTTGATCTCGACTATCTCTGATCCAGAACACCCACTCACACTGGGGCAGCTTGCCGTGGTTAATCTCCAGCACATTTGGGTCAAGGATGATGGTGACAAGAACAAAATCGCTGAGGTTCACGTGGAAATTACCCCGACTATCACGCACTGTAGTTTGGCCACTCTCATTGGACTCGGTGTGCGAGTGAGACTTGAACGCAGTTTGCCCAGTCGTTTCCGTGTTGTTATTACCGTCCGGAAGGGAACGCATCAGAGTGAGACTCAGGTGAACCGACAGCTGAATGATAAGGAGCGTGTTGCGGCTGCATGCGAAAATGAGCAGCTTCTTGGTGTCATTGGCAATATGCTGGCGACCTGCAAATGAACGAGGTCACACTGGGCTATCATGGTTTCGCATCTTCTGGTTGAAACTGTTTTATTTATTGGCATGTACAAAAATGAGTTCCATGAGTTCACTTGGTCACTTTTTATCACCGTAGTTTGAAGCAGAGAATTGGGTCATTCTTGAATCTTGGACCACTGACTGATTGTGAATCGTGGACGAGTGAACCTGTTCATCTCTTATAGAATCGAGTTGTTCCCGCAAAACGAAACACGCCTAGTCATGCCCACTTGAGGAAACCAGAACAGTTAGGCCTGTCAAGGTAAAAAAATTTAAAAAAATATGATTCGACCCAGGATCGAACTGGGGACGTTCTGCGTGTTAAGCAGATGCCATAACCAACTAGACCATCGAACCAATTGTTGCAGAAAGAATTCGGCTGTACTATATGTTCACATAATTAGTATGAACATATGCAATGCTGCATTCATGCTTTTGTACACAATAGGCAACTCAGGACACTCCAAGTGCAATATCTCGGTGCCGGTCTACAGCCGCCAATTAAGAGACCGAGACATGCAGCCGTTTGGGCAGACCTTGCATAGCGTTAGATTTAACTCAATCATTCGTCCATTCATTCATCCACTCAGTTGCTGACATCGGAAACATCGGTTGCCTCACTTGTGCACTGACCATGTCCAGTCCAAGGAAACCTTGAACCGAGTCTCTATTTTAGTTTCTTGTATAACGTGTCCAAGCGCTTTGTGGCACAAATGCAAGTCAACCCCGCCAGCCGCGAGGTTACGTCTATAGCGCACGGCACTGTCCGGCGGTTTGCCGCCGGATGTAAGTTATCAACTCAGCGGTTTGTGGGGTAGACAGTGGGCCAAAGCATACGATTCCTTTATCTTCTTTACAAAGAAATGAGACTGCGGGTTATTCGCTGAGCGAAAACATTTGTCGCCTCGCCGCTTATACGGTTTCGGCGGATGTACGATTGAGGTAAGGACTGCAGCAGGGTTCAGGTAGCATTCAGCCGCGGAGAGACTTAAGTACAGAGTATCACCCGTAGCGTTTGTTTTCTTTGATATCTCATGCAAGATGTCGAAATCGAAGCTTTCCTTGATTATCGACTCGGATCCGGGTGTATGTACGCGCTGCTTTTATGACGTTGCGTAGATCACTGCGCATTTTGGTTGTCCGTCCAGCTATAAGCGAATTGGCGGAACGGCATTGATCTCACATTCCTAACTCCAGGTCGACGACATTCTCGGCATCCTTTTGGCCCTTCGGTCGCAGGATATTGATCTGAAGCTAATTTCTCTATGTTTTGGCAACTGCGACACTGTTAACTCGTTGCGAAACATTTTATCGCTCTTCCATGTGCTCGAAAAGGAAAATGAGTTCAGAGAGAAGCGTGGCCTTCCCAAGTATACAACACAGAAGCCCAAGATTGCTGTCGGTATGACTACTGCTCTGGATGGAACTTCCAAGGATGCCACCGATATTCACGGAAACGACGGCCTCGGCGGCGTCCACGACACGCTTCCACACTACACGGCTTCGCAGGCGTGGATCGACTTGTTCGCCAAGGAAGTAGAGAAAGAGGAGAAGTCTCTAGATCACCTCGCGTTCACACCTTCAAAACGGGAGTCGTGGCACGAGATCCTCGATATTCTCCGCGCTGAGCCCGAAGACAGCGTTATCATCTGCGCTGTCGGGCCGCTGGGAAATGTTGCACAGGCAGCGATGGCCGATCCTGACACATTTGCGCGTGTCAAGTCGGTTGTCTCAATGGGTGCTGCCATCGATGAAATTGGCAACGTGACACCACTTGCGGAGTTCAATGTGTACTCGGATCCGCTCGCGGCTGCTCTTGTCTATGCGCTGACGGCGCCGTACCCAAAGACAACTCTGCCTCCAAACGCTCCGTCTACATTCAAGCCACTCCCGCGCCCGCTTGACCTGTGCCTGTTCCCGCTCGATATCACTCACAAGCACTATTTGACGGAAAAAGCGTTCAAGGCCAAGGTCGAGCAGCTGGCTACCGAGGGCTCGCCTCTAGCTGAATGGGTCCACGCATGGCTAAAGTCCACTTTCACGTTGTTTTCGTGCCTTGTGGATGATGGCGATAACAGTCTCCACCTGCACGACCCGCTCGCGGTCCAGTACGCCCTGACATTTTCGGACTCTGAGTGGCAGATTTCAAAAAACAACGATATTCGCGTCGAGACCACGGGACAGTGGACACGTGGGTATACTGTACGTGACAGACGCAATCGCGTGCTTAAAGACGAACCGGTTCTGAACGACTTTGACGCCTGGCTTTGGAAAAAAGCTGGCAACCGCGTTGGTATTGCTGTCAAGTCGCCCCATGGCGACGGTCCTGAGTTTGGCGATTACCTTTTGAAGGTTATTTTTAACTAAATATGTACACGAGTAAAATACATCGTCAGACTTTGGGGTCCTTTTGTACATGCTCTAGGAATTACTGGCTTAAAGGGTTGTCGTGGGGGCGTGCATTGCATTTGCATATATATTGCATATGCCCATACGGCTCTCACTTATATTTCATTCATTACGCTCGAGACTCGAGAGCGAGAGGCGACGAACAAAAGCTTTCAAATGCTGAGGGCCGTGAATCTCAGATTCCATGGAGGGGCACTCCTCGCGCGTGGCTTCCATAGCTCGCGATGTTGGAGGTTTGATTTTGCGCAGCAACCACTTGACAAGGCGTCATTGCGCAGTCGGATTCAAGAACATATTATCGCGAGCAAAGAGCCTGTCACGGAAGAAACGACTATATCGGCTCTTGTGGCGTGTAGTCTTCTGGAGAACCAGTTTCGCGAATCCTCAAAGCCGGGCTCTCCCGTAACCGAGACCCCGACAGAGGAGGCAAGAGAGCTTCTACGCTCTGTACTCAAGAGCGAAAATGTCCACATATCGGAGAACACTGTCCGGAGGTTCGTGTTGTCTAAGCCATTCCCCATGTCGGAGTCCTCGATAGAAGTGATCAAGAGGTTCAACGAACAGAACCCGACTAAATACCTACCTCTGGACACATCGTTTATTCCGTTTCGTCGAGCGGCGTATGGAGCTCGGTTCGACCAGGGCTTGAAGCTAGTCGATATCACCGTCGGAAAGGAGAGCAACTGGTCGCAATTTGCCACGCGGGAAACGAGAAAACTTGTGCATTACTGGGCAGGATCGAATATTGCCGTCCTGACTGCTCTTGAGAGCCTGTTCCAAAGTGGGCTTATTGGAACATGGCAGAATACGGGTCTCATTCTGACAATGGTCACCACCTATATCAGTGCTGTCTGCGTTTACGCTTACATTGCGTTTGCTGGTAGGTCTGCTGGGGTTGGCGAGGTGCTGGAATGGATGGAGGGCACTACGCCGTCTTACAAGTACCGCTTTGCTGCTGAGATGAAGATGTCGTCTATTCTGGCCGCTATGAACCGCTCGCTGCCGGAAAACGCCAACGAGGTTTCTCTTGAGCTTCTCAACGAGCTCAAGCAGCGACAGATGAAGGTTATCGAGGACCAGCAAGAGACGTTTATGAAGGAGTATTGGGCGCGTGGTGGCGAAGGCTTTGAGTGGGTCGAACCCGACCAGGATCCTGCCGAGTTACTGTGGCGGCAAAAGATGGAGGCCGAGAAGACTCAACGTATTGGTGCTCCTTATACACGTCCCACGTCGGAGCCCGACCCTAGTACGTTCAATGCCATGCCCCATGCATCGCTCATAGAGAATAGCAGTACGCCGCGACTTGATAGTGGCAATGCTCAAAGCTTGCCGTCTTCATGAGTATGACACTCCAGAATCATGTATATAGTAGCACTAAGAAATTTTTCATGCAGTATGAGCTGCGGTACTAGGATCCCAATTTTCCTGCTGGGGAGGAGACCTGCAACTGCCGTGGCAACCGCTTAGCGGTTGGAGTTTACCAAATTGTGGCATACTCTTTCAAGAGAGATACTCATCGATAAATACTATGTACAAGCAGGTTGTAGCTTACTTATTCTTCGTCACCTTCGCCTTCAGCGTGATTCGGAACAACGTAGAGCTCATCGTCCTTAACAGTCACCTTGACAGTCTCGTTGCCACGGATCTGGCCACGAAGGAGATGGACCGAGAGCGGCTTGAGAAGAGCCTTCTGAATCAGTCGGTTGAGGGGACGAGCACCGTAAAGCGGGTCGTAGCCGCGCTCAACTAGCCAGTGTCTTGCCTGTTCATCGGCTTCAAGCTTGATACGCCGGGTGTCAAGGCGTTCTTGGACCTCCCTCAGCCTAATTTCGACAATTTTCTCAAGAGACGACTTAGAAAGGCGGTTGAACACAATGATATCGTCCAGGCGGTTGATAAATTCGGGAGGATAGTTAAGTTTGAGCTCCTCAATGACCCGATCCTTTGTTTCCTTGCTTACGCTTCCAGTCTCATCTGCGTTTTTGTCGCTGACGAGAATGCTTTGGCCAATATTGGATGTCAGAACGATAATCGTGTTGCGGAAATCGACCTTGCGGCCCTGTCCATCCGTCAAGCTGCCCTCGTCCAGAACCTGCAACAGAAGCTTCGACACATCCGGGTGAGCTTTCTCAAACTCGTCAAACAGGACGACCGCATAAGGCTTGCGACGCACCGCCTCGGTCAGCTCTCCGCTGTCGTCGTAGCCAACGTAGCCAGGCGGCGCACCAATCAATCGAGCGATGGAGTGTCTCTCCTGGAACTCACTCATATCGAAGCGAACAATGGCGTTCTCGGAGTCAAACAAAAACTCGGCGAGAGCCTTTGTCAGCTCTGTCTTGCCTGTGCCAGTAGGTCCAAGGAAGACAAAGCTGCCGACAGGGCGCTTTTCGTTTGTCAGGCCGGCCCTTTGCATGCGAACAGCGTCTGCAACAGCGCGAATAGCCTCGTCCTGGCCAACTACGCGCTCAGAGATGCTGTTTTCCATGTATAGCAGCCTGTCTTTCTCTCCTCTCATGAGCGAGTCGGTTGGGATGCCCGTCATTCGTGACACGACACGTGCAATGTCGTCGGATGTGACCGACTCATGTAGCAGCGCATCCGCCTTCTGCTGGTGCTTTCCCTCGTCCTTGGGCAGTTTCGCTGTCAGTTCCGGGATAATCGAGTACTGGAGCTCTGACGCACGAGCAAAGTCGCCGTTGCGCTGCGCAATCTCGAGATCGATCTTAGCCCGTTCGAGTTCGGACTTTGCGTTCTTGATCTCCTCGATTTGCTTGCGCTCCTGCTCCCAGACCTCAGTCAAGCGTGCAACTTCGGCACTCTTGAGCTCAAGGTCCTTTTCGAGCTTCTCGCGCCGCTCCTGCGAAATGGGGTCCGTTTCCTTCTTGAGCGACTCGAGCTCGATCTTGATTGTCATAATGGCGCGGTCCAGTTCCTGGATGCTGTCAGGCTTGGACTCATGTTGAAGACGGAGCGCAGAGCACGCCTCATCAACAAGGTCAACCGCCTTGTCTGGAAGGAACCGGTCGGTGATATAACGGTTCGAGTACACTGCGGCGGTTACGAGCGCGGAGTCGGTGATGCGTACACCGTGATGCACTTCGTATCGCTCCTTGAGTCCTCTCAGAATGCTAATGGCGTCCTGCACCGACGGCTCGTTCACCATCACCGGCTGGAATCGTCTGGCGAGAGCCGCGTCCTTCTCAATGTACTTTCGGTACTCGTCAATCGTAGTAGCACCGCAGCATTGTAGCTGGCCGCGTGCCAATGCGGGCTTGAGCAGATTCGAGGCGTCAACTGAGCCCTCGCTCTTACCAAGACCCAGCAGAATGTGAAGTTCGTCAATGAACAAAATGACCTTTCCTTCCTCCTTCTCAACCTCTTTGAGCACAGATTTGAGCCGCTCTTCGAACTCACCTCGGAACTTTGCTCCCGAAATAAGGCTACCGAGATCCAGAGACACGACTCGCTTGTCCTTCATACTGTCGGGGACCTGCTTACGAGCAATCATCTGTGCTAGACCCTCCATGATAGCCGTCTTGCCGGTGCCGGCCTTGCCGATAAGTGCCGGGTTGTTTTTGGTACGGCGTGACAGGATCTGAATTGTCCGCTTGATCTCGTGATCGCGGCCAATGACTGGATCGAGCTTGCCTTCCATGGCCAGTTTGGTGAGGTCGGTTCCAAACTGTTCGAGCGCAGATGCGGCTTCCTCTTGAGGCTGAAAGCCAAACTGCATGCCCCCTCCGGGCATTCCGCCACGTCCACCAGGTGCGCCAGGTCCTCTGGGTCCTCCAGTGGCGTAACGACGCGCCATCATTGCTGTGGCGGGAAGAGTCGTGTTGACGACTCTTGTCAAAAGCGCTTCATTGCACAGAGGCACGGCCACGGGGGCCAGCCGTCGGTGTCCGAGCCGTGAGACAAGTCGTGAATTTCGCACAAGTAGCTGCCTACTCATTCATGTAACTCTCGCAATTCGTCAACCCTTTGTCGAGAGTCATCGCCCTTGAGACTGATATAGAGTCGAAGATTATTGGGTTTGGGAAATTTCTGGGGAAGGTACGGTACGTGCCACTAGATTCCAGATTATTCTAGATAGTTCGGCAGCTGATACAGCAGGTCCCTGGCGGAGTCCTACGACTTGGGTATTAGGATAGTTATTGCGACATCTATACTCAAGCTAATAGTGGTAGGTCGGTAGTCGCCATTGACGGGAGCCGAGTCATGTCCACGTATAGGCAATAACCTTTACGTGTATATAACGGTTATGATTTCGTTACCAATAGGATGAGAAAACCAAAGGACAACAAAACTAGCCCAAAAGCGGACCAATGCGGTATTAATTATAGAACAAATCGCAAAAGAATAAATAAATAAATAACAAGTGAGATGGACACGCCATCACTGGTTATCGCGGGCCCTTCTCATCCCAGTAGTCGCCAGGTTCAAAACCTGGATGACGATCAAAAAGCTGGGGCGGTGCCGTGTCAGATGCAATACTGCGCGTCTCCGCAATGACGTCGACATGTGTGTGCACAGGGCCCGCGTCTGAAGGTCCAGCACCGGCAGTGAGCCCTCCTTCGCCCGAATCCGAGCCCTGGCCAGCACTGGAGGCATACGACTGAGTCGACGAAGTTCGAGGTGGCACAGCTGATTGCGTTCCAGTAGATCTCGCGGATTCGCGCGCGTCAGACAACGGAGTGTCCCGCACGACGTACGACTCATCAGCGTCCGTCTCATGCAAACTATCGAGCGCATGCCGTCGCGAGCTCCGCTTGACAGGGTGGACAAACCGGTCGATCGGCCTCTTGGACGAATGCGACATCGGCGGCGGTGGCGTGACTGCACTGGCACTTTCAAGAGGGGTGGCTGGCGGTAACGGCTGCGCCGAGTTACGACCGGACCCGCCAGCACCGGTCTGCCCTGAACTGCTGTTGGCCGGCTCGCTTGTGGTAAAGCTTGTCAGCGCGCTTAGTGCAGATCCCGAACGAACCACAAAATCCTTGACGATCCTCCGCCACGCGAAGTATGGCTTATACAGGGGCAAAATATGCCGCATTTGCCTCTTGCCGGAAGCCACCCCGACCCAAGCACCCTGCCCATCGCCAGTTCCATGCAAGTTTTCGTGAAACTGAGCTGCAATATCCGGCTCATAAATTTGCCGTCCCATGACGCCCGACTTTTGTTCTTTCTTCTCCTGTGCCTCTATAGCATCGATCCAGTCCCACACCACGACAGTGGCCGCGGTGTTCATCACGGCAGTGGCGTGTGTAGCCCACGATGCCGCCCACGCAGGGATTAGGAAACACAAAAAGAAGATGGGCGACAGCAGTGTCGCAACAGACAGAATTGCAATCGAGTATGTGTGCTTTGTATAGGCGTACCGTCGCTTCTGAAACGAGAATAGCAAAACACCCAAGCAATACGTCACCTCAATCGCCATTTCAAACGTAAAGGCCAGAATACCAAATCTCGTGTCCATAAGTGCCTGATCCCTATCAGTCGCAAACATTGCCAGACACCAGAACACCACGTTCAAAGCTGTTAGCGTCAAGCCGACAGCCTCAATAATAAACTTTTCCTTGGCCCGGTTGAACAACCGCAGTACTACCTGAATGTGCGCAAGAAGAATCACAAGGGTCAGCAGCACAGACAGAACATCAACCCATACATTTCCCAACACTTCATTTCGCAGTTCAAAAGAGTCAAAGTATCCGTTGTCGTACTGATCTCGCAGTGTCGACGTAATGTTTGTCAAAATAGCTGTCAGCGAAGACGCGACAAAACAAGCAGCAAACTTTTGCAACAACGGCCGTTGCTTTTCCGAAATGAGCAGCAAAAGCAACAGAAGCCATGCTAACGACGTTGCCCCTGATATAGTGTATACCAGCGGAGCTATACTGCCATAAAATGGCGCCTTGTGTTGCGTGAAGAAGTCGGCAATAAACTCCTCCGAGATCACGGTGCCGTTAGGACAGCCGACAGCATATACTGCTTGATCTCTAATATCAAGGTCCATCGACGTTTCCCCTCCGTCAAATGATAACGTGCCTACTGGCATGGCGTAGATCTGGCAATCCTCGTATATCCAAGGCATTGCCTGCTCGGCATTATATTCGACGCTGCGCGGGCGTGCTCCATCTACGGAGAATCCACCGCCCCGCAACTGCAAGATGTCTAGAAGCGACATTTTCTTTTATCGACAATACCAGCGATGCTGCATTCTTTTTGTTTTTGTCGTTATGGCGCTGCAGTAAGTTCTCCAAGAAGCTCGTGCCAGTTCAGAAACCGGTTCCCATCTGTGGCCCACCCGCTTAGTCACGACTTACAAATCACCCGAGCACTGGGTATGGTCACGAAGTGCTGCATTTATGCACTGTAAGCGCATAAATTCCATGACTTTTGCATTATTCATTTAGCTTCATAAAGAACTGCACATAAAATTTTGCAAGAAAGGGTTCAGTGGTGTAACGGTTATCACGTCTCGTTCACATTAAGTGAACACAAATCCGAGGAGGCTCCGAGTTCGATTCTCGGCTGAATCAAACATTTCTTTTTTTGCGCCTAAACCCGAGTTTAGGCTTGATTTTTTTTTGATCTTACAGCTCGTTCCGTAGTAATTGGACGTCCTCGACACTAGGTTGGTATCCTTTAACTCTACACATAGCATGTCCAATAAAAATATATTCTTCTACACGAGAATAGTTGTACGGTGCTCACTGGTATTGAAGACACAAACCAGATAAGCCAAAGTCCTCACGATCCCTCCGAAAACCCATGCAACTATTGCGTTCTTGTTGCATTCTTATGTCATTATTCCAAAAATGGATTGATGGCGCGAACCGTCAAACAGGGGATTCCCTTGCCTAGCTCAGCGCTGATCAGCACTGGTACGTGTTGAAGGGGACGGATTTCCTGAATGTAATCATTGCCTTCGACACGAGTAACTAGACCCTCCAGATATGCATCAACTGCACGAGCCTTGCCCTTTGACGGCTTCTTTTTCATCTGGTTCATAGAGGAAGTTCGCTGGGGAGTCTCTTCTTCCTGATCTTGTGACGCCAGCTTCATCGGCGACGATGGTAAGCTCTTAGACTGGTTCGAATCGTCCTCGCCGTCAATAGACACCGTCGCTAGCGTCTTCGCAACGGTATCAGCGCCCTCCTGTGCGGAAGCAGCCTCCTCAGTTGTGGAGCGCTTGAGAATGCTGTTGGACCTAGACGACATAGGCTTGTTCTTCTCATCTTCCGGAACATAGGTAGCAGAATCCACACCCTTTTCCCAAAACAACTCCAGCAGGTGCTCCTTTTTGTGGAACTCGGCCTTGACGAGGGGCAGCTGATCACCGTGGACACGTTTCTCCACGCCAAACTCGGGGATCAACACGTCAAAGGCGGACTCATACACCTGCACAACGACAGCGTCCCTGATAAGCTGACCGGTCGAGGCTGACAAGTGGTGAATCGCCTGGGATACAAATAGATGGATCGACTGTTCCTGTGCGCCCTTGGACGAGTCCTTCTTGAAATTGCAGTAATCGGCCAGTCCCGCCAGGACGGTGAAGTCCTCGGTGTACTCGCTTCCGGTAATAACGGACTTGAGCTGTCGGTGGACAATCAAGTCAGCGTATCGCCGGAGAGGCGAAGTAAAATGCGTGTAGAGCGGGACATTGTAGAGATAGTGCGAGTGGTTGAACACATCAACCTTACCAGCCACGAAGTACTTTGCCGGAATCAGACACTTGAAGAAGGCCGTTTCAAGTGTGCGTCGCTTATCATCGTCCTCAATTTCCAGCAGGCTCTTTTGAAGGCTCGCCGACGATGACGTATCCAAGTTGAGTTTGAGATCGCGGACGAGGCCGGCAAACGACTCCAGACGGGACAAAACGGGCTCGGGCTGGCGACGCAAAAGCGCCTTGGACGAGAGAGTAGCATACAGCTTTTGGGCCACGGTAGTGTTGGCTTTGATGTTGAGCTCGTCAATGAGCTGCTGAGCCAACGTGTAGTCGAAAATGTTTGCGGTAGCCACCGGCGTATCGTCGTCGACGAGGTTGAGCAGTGCGAGTGCCGGCGGAGTCACATCGGCCGTGGCTAGGCCCAAACGCTGCTGTCTAAACCTGTTTGCAATGACATTGAGCGTCTTGATGTAATCAGCTGCGGCGGCCGGGAATGCAGGAGTGGCGGCACTCTGACCCTGGAGGACGGCATTGAGGTCCTCAATAGTCGCAAAAGCCTTTGGCTGCGCGTATCCAAGTACGATCTTTGAGTCGACAACCTCAGCCGTCTTTGCTTCAATCTCAAACACTACCGAGACGGTGGGCGTGACCTTGTCGACCGCAAACGAAGCTGCTTCGTTTAGCTCCTGGGGCAGCATGTGGATAGTACGTTGCTTGAGGAAGACGCTAACTCCACGCTTCTTCGCTTCGCGGTCCAGGGCCGAATTCTCCTTGATAAAATGGGTCAAGTCCGCCACGTGTACGGCTAGCTCAACGCGACCATCATTCACCTTTTTGAGGTGGACCGCTTCGTCTGCGGTAGTAGCAGCCGACGAGATGGCGATCGAGAACTCGGATGAAAAGTCTGTGCGGCCCGCAAGCTCGTCTTCTGCGATTTCAGGGCCTGGAAGCGCCTTGATAATCGACTCGTGGTACTGATGAGCCTGGAAGTTGTTATCACGTAGGACAGACTCGATCTCGACATCCAGGTCATCGGCGGGGCCGAGCTCCTCGACGAGCGTGCCGAAGGGGTGCAGCGACGTGATGGGCCAGCGTTTAATCGAGGCGACAAAAATCTTGTCCACGTACTTGTCCGGGTCTTCAGTGAAGTCCTTGGGCGCCTGTTCGGTGGGAATAGCAATCAGAGGCACGCGCTTGTCGGTTGGCTTGAACCACACGATTTTGGGCTTATCCTGTTTAGGAGGGTCGACAACGGGCTCGCCCTTTTCGAGGCGGGCCGCCTGCTGCTTTTCCTTCGTAGCCTGCGACGACGGGCGAAGCAAGCCGAGCGTGCCGCTGAATAGCTGGCCCGCGACACGCTCGATCACAGCGACAACGTGACCTGCGTAGAGGGGCATGGCCTCGTCGCTGAGCTCCTCCTCCTCGTTGAGGAGCAGACTCTGGCCTTCGACCTCGACGTCGTCGTTCTTCTTCTGGACAGGGCGCTGGCGCAGACTGCCACGGCGGCGGAGGCCGTCGCCGGTACCAGCCTGGCCCGCTGCGTCTTCTCCTCCGGCACCGCCCGAGTTGGGCTGCGACTGATCGCGGCGACGCTTCTTCTCCTCCTTTTCTTTCTTCTGGCCCCAAACCTCTTCGACTTCGAGAAGCTCTACAGCCACGAGATCGCCCTCGAGGGCGCGATTGCGGTCCTTAGATCCGCAAATAAAAATGTCGGCATCAAGGAGGCCATCCGTGGACACGTATGCATCAGAACGGTTCTTGCGGTTCACGCGCAGCACGCCGGCAACCAGACGGCCCTCCTCGAGTAGCTGGGGCAGAGCAGACTGCGGGAGGTATGGCACAAAGAGCGATTTACGCTGCTGCTGGCCACCGCTGCCCCCACCACCGCCGCCAGCGCCGCCGCTCTGCATAAAGTTACTAAGCGACGAGACGGACGAACTGAATGAGCCGCGGCCCCGGTGGCCTGGTACAAAGCCACCCATGGACGGTGGCGGAGGCGGGGGCATGAGCAGCATGTCCTGGCCACCAGAGACTGAAGCCTGGGGAGCACCGCCCTGGGGCTGGTTCTGGGCTTGGGCTTGAGATTGACTGCCTTGCGGGCCAGCGCGCCAATTGGTGTCAAAGTTGCGCGAGTTGGAACGCTGGTGCTGGTAACCGAAGTTACTGGAGCCACGACGCTCGTGCTGCTGCTGTTGCTGCTGTTGGCCCTCGCCGCCCTTGGCCGGAAACTGAAAACTTCCCGTTTGCGGAGGACGATAGTATTTGCTACCAGTCAGCTGCTGACTCTGACTGCGGCCATGACGGGGCGGCGGAGGGCCCATTTGCTGCTGCTGCTGCTGTGGCTGCTGTCCCGGAGCACTTTGCTTGTCTGCCGGCGTCGCAGGAAACTTGAAAGTCTGCGGGGTGTTTAGCTGTGGCACGTTCGGAACGTTAGCGGCAGAAGTTGCGCCAGTATTGCCAGGAGGCGAGTCCGAAACGGCTTGCTCAGTACCCCCGGATTGCGAACCTTGACGCTTAGCCTGTGCCAGAGCTGCGGCCCTCTTAGCCTCGGATAAGGCCAGCGAGTGACGACGACCATGGCCACTGCCGCTGCGCTCAAAGTTGGCGCCTCCCTGGCCGTTTTGAGCCATGGCATAGCCTTGACCGGCACCAATAGACGACTGGGCACGACGGTGACCACCGACACCGCCGCCGACGCTGGGAGACTGTTGGTGGTAGCCACCGTAGCCGCCACCCATGTATGGAGGTGCCTGAAGTTGCGGGGGCGGCATCATTGGCTGAACAGGGCCCGGAGCCGCCATCATATGTGGAGGAGGGGGCTGCAAGAGGCCGGCCTGAGTGAACTGTTGCTGCTGGGCCAGAATTTGTTGATGCTGTGCCTGCAGCATTTCTATCTGATGCTGAATTTGGAGTTGTTCGAGCATGAGCGGAGTCAGCTCAGAGGGTGATCGGCGGCGGGCTATGTGGAAGTTTCTACCCCCCCTGCCGCCTCGTGAGCCATTACCTCCAGCTCCAGCTCCAGCTCCAGCTCCAGCTCCAGCTCCAGCTCCAGCTCCATGCTGATGTTGTCGCGGCTGCTGCTGCTGCTGTTGTTGTTGTTGTTGCTGCTGCTGCGGTGGCGATGGCCGTTGAGCACCATTTTTGTTGTCCGGATTCATTGCTTTTGTTAGTACGAGGTTGTGGCTGGTAATCGACTAGCGAAATGCGCCATCAAGGCAATGCAAACAGAAAAGAAATACCGATGGTGTGAGCCTTGAATATCAGCTTAGCATTCAAAACCAGCTAAAAACTCTTAAACACCCATCGACGATCGCCGCCTTGACAACAAGCGCCACCCCCTGAACACAGCTATTACATACCAACAAGACAATTTCAAACGTCAATGCGTAGAAGAATGGCAACAAAGAAAATTCTGCAAAAGTCGGAAGCTGGACTCGATGACGGGGCTGCAAGAGCAACTGCGAGTCGTGTCCAGTCCAAGAGCCCACAAAGGCGAAAAGGAACCGAAACGAAACGAAAACGAAGCGTGCAGATGAACAAAGAGCTTCTGACAAAGCCTCTGCTATATCACAACGAAATAATAAAAGGAATGACCAGTGGTACGACAAAAAAGCGCCCCTCGGGGAACGCAAGCACTGGTGTGTGTGAAACTCTGTCTTTGTACAGCGCAGACAGAAGGCCAGCCGAACGACGGGAGAAAGTGACACTACTGCGATGGCAGAGTGTGCGTGTTGCGGCTCAGATGCAAGCAAAAGAGGTTAAACAAAGCCCAATACTAGACGGTTTGCCTAGAGTTGAACACAAAACACTGGCCAATGAGCCGAGGTTTGGTGAATAACAAGACAACGAGGCGTTTGGTAACAACGGTGACTGCGGTGCTATCTGTGATGTGGTGGTGGTGTTTCCCGGCCAAACTCCCAGTTAACCGGCCTTTCGCATTACAGCCGTACAAGGTACCCTAGGCACCTCACACCTAATCCGGGGATGAGCAAAGAGAGTCCGACTCGCAAGAGAGGGGCAAAAAATGACGGGCCCAAGGTCGTTGTGCATGGGAATTACGAATGATCGCAACGATTTTGAAGATAGATTGCTATAGAATTTTCCAAAAAAAAAAAATAAATACAAGAGAACTTGTGCAATGCATGAGAAGTTATTTTATTTTGTTTTTAGTGCCATGTGCCAAAAACTTTACTTGGCTCAGATTTTGAAACTTTGTCTGGTGGACTTAGACATGGCCTGATGGGCAATGTGCCAGGGAACAAAAACTGACACGAAGCTTCGTCATATCGCAGTTACAGGGCTTGATGACTTCCATGTGCGGTCGTTTTCTCGTCCCTGGGGATGTATGTATGTGTGTGCCCAGGTTCCTAGGACGGAAATCTACGCCGGGATGTTGGGATGTACCGAAGTGACCTTGTTGAGCTCCTTAGCAGGTGTTATTTTTCTGTGTTGAACCCGCAATCAACAGCTTGAATTCTTTTGATTTTCTTTTTGGCATTGCAGTGCAGCGGCCAGTACGCGACGTAGTTGACGTCTGCACTACCTGCACAGTCTGCCCATGAGTTTGGTCTGCAGGCGCGGCTTGTTGTGGAGCCCCACAGGGGAGGGGGAGGTCCTGTGGAGATGAGGGGGGTATCGCAAAGGGACTGACCGCCAAGGACCAAAACGAATATGTGGTGCCCTTTGAATTTAGTGGCAAAATCACATTGAAGCAGAAATCCCAATAGCGAAGCAGATTCGCTGCATGTCGCTGTTTGTCGCATTTCAAGAGGCTGTCTTAACCGGCCACTGATTGTTCGTTATTTGCAATTCATCAGCATAACGTCTCATTGAACGCAATTGCAGTTTGGTTGGGCCTCTTTTTTTGTCGCTACTAGGGGTCTAGCGTCAGAGCAACCGCTCCCGTGTGTCGTGTGCGGTATATATTCGGTCAAGTCCCAGGCGGCTGCCCCTCGGCTCTTTTCTTATTTCCTGCGGGCGCTGGCCCCAGACCCCCCGTAGCAACTGCTTCGCAGTTGGAATGGGACCAAAACTGAATTCAACCGCGAAGCGGTTGCTACGGGGGTCTGGGGGCAGCCCCCCCAGGAGCAAAAAAAAAAAAAAACAACCTCTAACAGCGCCCCCGGGATGTGTGGCAGGGTCTGCATTTACAATACGAATCGACCAACAAAAAAAACGAAAGTAGTCATATTAGTTCATGGAAACAAAAGCCAAAACCATGCTAAGAATCTTTGTCAAACAACTTCTAGAGATATGCTGAATGCTCGTGTCAACAATGACTAGTTTTGATCAGAGTTGCAACTGAATATTGCCTCTACGCACGAGCAGCAACATCGATATCCAACTGGCAGCCCATATACGACCATAATATATCTGCTGTATGTTGACGACGAGTTCGTAGAAACTATTGCGGGCACGAGAAATCACCTCATCAGCATAGGGCTTCATCAAAACATCAAGCAAAGGGCAAACAAAACACATTTGCGCGCAAGGGTCTAGTCCGCGACATCCAGAACCATGTGCGTGCATTATTTTGATTCCCGGGTCCGGATAGAACAGTCTTGCCGCATCGCTGCACCACGGCTTCTAAGGCCATGCAACACGCTGACGAACGCCGAAGTGCGGGCGCCCCAATGTCTCACTTCGAAGGTAAGCAGGGACCACGCAGTAGCAAAGGGTCCTTTATTGTTTCTTTTGCATGTAAGATGTTTGCTATGACCAGGCTTTTGATCAGTGTTTGTATCAGGATGGTCGTGTCCATACCATTCTGGAGGGCCATTGGATATTAGTCATCGAGACACAGAAAAATTCAGGGGTAAGCCTTGTTTTCAACCCAGAAAGAAATCCAGGGGGGAAGGATCTTAACTATTGCAAAGCGATTATCATCGGGGTCTGGGACCCAAATCCCCTAAAACCAACAAAAAGGCACGGCGGTGGGGATGGAAGCTAACGGAACGACGCGTGGTGCCACGGATCTCGCCAAAAGCGTGCGTGGAACGCGACGCAGTTTCAGACTAGGCGGACGAAAACAGTGGCAGCGGGTGGCCGCAGACAGACGTAAACACGATGCAGCCCCAAACACGCGGAGACACACAGTAGGCGTGAGCTGCTGCACAGAGGAGTCCAAAATACTGACATCTCGCGACGATCTTGAAACGCCCGACCGTTGCACAGGGTCCTCTCATGTGCTGCGACAGGCCAAAGGCCGCTGTACTGGAGCTGCAAGAAACCGAGCCCGATCTGGCGCTGAGCGTCGGGTACCGGCGGCAGGTTGCCTCCTGGGGTGGCCGCCACATATGGCCGAGGATCTGAAACGCGCGCGCTCACACCAGCAAAGGGTGTAATGGTCTAGTTGGGTTTTTGTTGTGGGTTCCATGCGTGTGTTTGAGAGACACAAAACACAACAAGTCACATATCTTTTACGAGTCGCGTTTCGCCATCGCGTGGCGTGAAATCACCCTGCGCCATGGCCTACATTTACTTGAACATTTGTAGTCTCGACGGCCATGTGTATATGCCGAGCTGCCGCCGGGCAGCCTGCTGTGTTACTGCTGGACTCCTGCTGGATTCCTGCTGGATTCCTGCTGAACTCCTGCTGAACTCCTGCTGAAATGCCTGCCGCGCTGCTTGCTGAGGTGCTTATAGAGCTGCCTGATCCCGAGGACGCCGTGTGATCATGCGCAGAAATAGCGGCAGGGCTCTCAGAACGGGCCACGTTCTGTCTTGGCTATACAGACAAATCGCCCGACGGGCGAGGGGGTCCAAAGACAGGACGAGATCCAGGCAAGGAGTAAATACTGCAACAACTGTGATCCAACTGCTTGTAATTGGCGGCTGCACTTCCGCTCAAACCACCCCTTGGTACCCCTTGCATCGCGATCATAGCTCAGGCACCCCCTGCAATGGCTGGCCAGGCCCAGGCCCAGGAACCCAGGCACTCAGGCACACAGGCACCCAGGCACCGACAGGCAGCTACGGTAGCCGTACCCGGGCACCAGCAACAAAAGACTCGCGTAACTGCTCATTACAGCTCAAACCACTAGCCTATGTCTATAACCTCGCCGCATCTCAGCGGTTGGCGGCAGCCCACTGGCGACGGCACCCGTGCTGCCAGATTTCACACCCCTCACGGTGCTCTTGGGTAGGAGCAGCGGCTCACCGATCGCGCAGGGATGGATTTCCAGACGTGCAGTGCTGTGAGGTGTATGCATCTTGCCCTCGCTGCCCGCTTACGGCCAGCGCGCGCTAGGCAGGCGGGGGCAGCAGACGTGCAGGCGCTTATTGAAAAAAAAAAAACTAATGTGGTAGCAGCCAGGGGGTGGAGGACACGAAAGATGACGCTGGGAGGCAGGTTCTGAGTCGCATTTGTCCCGCATGACAGGGGGCAAGCGAGCTTGTCGTTGAGGATTGACATCAATAGTCGGCTGTCACACGGGGCCCGGCCCAACGGCCGATGGTTGGCGCCAGAACTAAAGTTCTATGCTACAACACGCGAGATTTCCGCGGTTCAGGGCCCCGGCTTGCTGTGCGCCGGGATCTTAACTGGCAGGTGCACTGCATATTACGGATCCGCAACTGATAGTGCCGTTAAAAGCTCGTGTGTTGATTGCGCAACGGTGTCAGGGGGGCGTAATTTCCTGGTGGGGAAGGGGGGAAAGGGAGGACAGGCAGTGTATCGAGTTTTTGAAAACGAGGAGATAGGGGGCAAAATCAAAACATTGTCCACGGGGGTATTGCGTAGTGAAGTTTGGTTTGGTTTTGCCACTATGACAGCTCTGCAATGTTAGACGCTGGTAACTTGGCAGACAGCAATTGATGTACACTTGTCTCGGGCGGCCGCTAAAATGCTGCACTTTCGTGCTGCTGTTTCAGAGGCCCCTGCCGTCAACTGGCGGGGATTCTTTGATATTATGCTTTATCGCTGCTAAGAAGCGCCATTGTAACTGTAAGCAGAGCTATTCGTTTGTTTTTGTTACTGGTGTCCAGAGCTTCCGAACCTTACTCCATATACAAGCGACAAGTCTAAACGCAGGAAACGATTTAAAATCGACTAAACCATGTCAGGGGAATAAAAAAATTTCCCAGGGATCACCGCATCGAGCTGTTTGATAAAATCTGCTTGAAAGGTGACCATTAGCAAGGAGTGCTCTTATCGGGGTGCTTTCCCACGAAGCACTAGAGGCCTCGCGCTTGCCGTAGGAACCAGGGGGGGGGGGCCCGATTTTTGTCCACAGAAAATGCACATTAGGCTTGCGAGCTTACTGGCATACATACAGACCCAACTACCGCAGGAGCTGACACTATACGCACAAACTCGCCGCCAATCTCCGCCCCTATGCGTCCAAGACGCGACTCGATGTGCGGCGGAATGTACATGCACGGCTCAATTTTAAGAAACCGTTGGCGCGCCGCGCAGACGTCGCGACTATCAACAAACTGACAAATTGCTAAAACGACCAAGGTCAAAACAATGGTGAGAGGGGCACTATACAGGCAATTGGCTATGTTGTAAACCTATGGAGGTATCGATTGAACAGCTATGGAAACTTATTAGTGAACTGGGATTCATAATTCTGTACCATAATGATATCTCTACCTGGAACTCATACAACAATCCCGGCTAACGGAGCACAGCCCAAAATCTCGCACAGGCTCTTCTTCACCACGTGAAAATGTTAGACACACACACACAGACACACACCCAAAAAAGAAAACACCAACCAATGATAACAGATAAACCCCACATACGCACGCGCAGTGTGCACCAAGGCTTTTGCTTCCCGTCGTAAAATCCGAGAGATCACCAGGCGGGCAGTGTGCGTTTGGAATGCACACGGCAGCGAGTGTCGACGTCGACGCCTCGCTAAACTATCCATGCCGATGCTGCATTCCTTGACGCTATCACACCTCTTGGTCTGGTCTGGCTGTCCGGGGTGCATGTTGTTTACGCGGCCCCGAGTGCCTCGAGGTCTGAAATGGCGCGACGGTCGCAGCGGCGGCATGTAGAGCCGTGATGACTGCGAGCGTGGATTCCGTTTGGGTTCTGTCTGTCATGAGTATCCGGTTGTGGGATGCCTGTTTGTAAACTTTCAGCTATTTCGTCATATACTATTTAGGCAAAACTTAAAATTTTACTGACCAATTGCCGAGTCATCCGATATACTACTAAGGCGACCCGCCGAGCCCAGCTTGTATAAACACGGGTCCAACGGGTCTTTCTATATATTAATGATTGCCGACGCCCCGACAAAAAAAACAAAGTCCATTTCGGACAACAATAGCCTCAGGGCCCGTCGCAAACTGGGCGGGGATCCCCATGAATTATATCTATGTCTACTACGTCTTGTTTGTAGTGGTTTATTACTGTCCGCGGCAACCCCGACGTTAAACGTAAACATTACCCCCTGAGCCAACGGTTCCCATCCCGGGCAGCCGGTGAGATCTGGCATGCATAGGCGCATCAAAACAGGCGTGGTCCGCGCGGGTGTGTCAGTGGCGACGCGCGCACTGGCGGCAGCCTCGCAGCGGGTGACAAGACAGATGCCTGTGCACCAGAAAAAAAAGCATCAGCCTTGGTATGCTTTGAACTGCGGTCGGTTGCGTCGAGGCGGCATGAGACCGATTAAGCACTGGTTTGCAGTACCACTACCGAACCACCAGATGGGCATGTTACCAGGGCACACGCCACCAACAAGACAATAGTGCGCGCAAACTGTCGCTCCCTGTCGCGGGCGCAAAACAAATGTTTGCTGGAATTTTTCTGCAGGTTTGGTGTTGATGCAACGATCACCTTCCCCTGAAAAAGCCACTTTGGCGGTTTGCAGGAAGGGGTGCACGCATGAAACACGGCGCGGCACATGTAAATTACTGTCAATTTTGTTATATTGGGGGGGACAAAAATGCCAAAAGTGTCCCAACAAGTGATAGCATGCAATGGTCTATAATTCGAAAGATGGGGCAAAAACTACCACTCAAATCACCACTGTCGAAACCAACAACTAGACCGCCCCCTCAAACACCACAAACGCAGGGACCCAAACGGCTGACAGACCCTGCGGCGTAGTTAGCGTTTGACGCACTACTGAATGGACGTGCGGCATGCAGATGCAAGCTCAGTCTGCGTCTCCCTTTCCCCCCCCCCTCTAGCAGAGGCAGGTCACCAGCAGGGAGGACGTGCGGCTCAGACCTGCCTGTGTGTAAATGTGGGTCGAAAGGGGCGGCCACAGGGGAATATATAGCGACGGGCATAATCGCACAGAGGTTCGGAGGAGCACGGTCCCATCTGCTCCGTGAATGCGTTAGGAAGATTACTTTGGTGTTTTGGTTTACACTTGAGCACGTTTTCAATAACTGGACCATTCGTTCTTTAATACCCAACACACACATACGCACGGACACTCCAAAAAAAAAAAAAACACAATGCTATTTGACGACTTTCACCGGCGTTCGCACCGTGTGACTGGTGCCGCCGTTTCGCCTGCTACTTCGCCTTCATCGATGCATGTCACGTCGCCTGTTAAGCGTGGCCAAGGACGCAGTCGCTCCACGGCCATTGCTCGCCCTAGAACGCCTCGTCAGCACTACTCGGCCTGCACTACAGACGCCTCCACTACTACCAACACTCTTGTCAGCCCCGACGGCCTGCTGGGTCGCGTCGTCGGCGGCCGCATCCTGCTGACAGCTATTATTGGCACCGGTGCTTATGGCATTGTCTACCGCGGCCGTGATCTTGCACACCAGACCGACGTTGCCGTCAAGGTGCTGCCACGACGCATTTCTCATGGTAGCTCCGCCGCCAGCTCGATGGCCCCGCGAGCTGCTGGCGGCTCGAGCAGCGGCCCTCTGCGCGCCGGCATCTCGGCGCCCGCCACTGGCCCCATTCCGGCCGTCGAGGTCCCGCTGTCGGTTGTCGAGCATCTCCGGTGGGATTCGACTGCGCTCGCCCACCGCGAGCTTAGCCTCCACGCCCGTGTCGGCGCGCACCCGGGCGTTGTCGGCCTGCGTGCCGTGTTTGCGTACGGTGACGTCTTTTTTGCCGTCCTCGACTACCACCGCGATGGCGACTTGTTTAACGCCATTACCGAAAAGTGCATCTTCCAGGGCAACGACGACCTCATCCGGGAGACATTCCTCGAACTCCTCGATATTGTCGGCTACTGCCATGCCCAGGGCGTCTACCACTGCGACATTAAACCCGAAAACATTTTGGTATCGGAGCATCCGTCGAGCACCAGCACCTCCACTTTTGCCACTGCTGCTGCTGCTGCTGCTGCTGCCGCCGCCGCTGCCGTCCGCCCTGGCTCGATGCCTCCGACGCCGCCCCAGACAACCACCACGACCACCACCACCACCAAGCCTGTTCGCCTCAGTCTCGCCGACTTTGGCCTTGCCACGTCGCGGCACGTGTCGAACGAGTTTGGCTGTGGATCTTTCTTCTACATGGCGCCTGAGCGTCTCCAGCGGCCGATTCTGCCTACGGAAATCAAGAAAATGGGCGGCGTCCCGGGCTTTCTCAGCGACGCCGCCGACGTGTGGTCGCTTGGCGTCATCCTTCTCAACCTGACGTGCGGCCAGAACCCGTGGAAAAAGGCGTCGCCCTATGAGGACAGCAGCTACCGCACGTTTCTGGCCGACGACCTGTTTCTAGAAAAGATTATGCCCATCTCGCGCCAGCTCAACAACATCTTGCTGCAGGTGTTCAACCCGGACCCACGCCAGCGCATCAACCTGGCGACGTTCCGCGCGCTCGTGGCGTCTTGCCGCCACTTTACGCGCCCGCAGCAGGTTGTCCAGTACACCGACGTGCGCTGCGGTCCCAGCGCGCCCACGACGCCGCCGTTTGCGCAGATCGAGGCGTTCCCGGGCCACTCGAACCACCAGCTTCTCACGCCTCCGAGCGAGACGTCGTCGCCCCACACGCCGCCGCGGCCCAAGCGCGAGCGGTCGTCGCGGCCTGCATTTGTCACCGACGACGAGAGCGACTTGGACGAAGACCAAAACGCCGCCATCTCGGCACCCCAGAAAAAGCGCCCCCTTCTCATGATCCCCACGTGCTCGTGAACGAGCCCCATCACCAAAAAAAAAACAACCTGCATTACGCCCTGCACCCACCCCTACGACCAAAACCGCCCGTCGGGCCCGCCTCCCCAGCTTTATGACCACTTGAGGCCCCGACTTTATGACCTTGTATGCATTGATTCCTTACGCCAACGACTTTGTAATATATGACCGATACGATCCTACCACTTTTTTTTTTTCCTGGGGGCGCTGCCCCCAGACCCCCGTAGCAACTGCTTCGCAGTTGAGTTTGGACACTGGTTTTCACATTGCATATATCGCAAGCTCAACTGCCGTCATTCCTACGGGTTGTGCTTTTCTTTTGTTTTCCGGGGGGTTCCACCCCCAGACCCCCGTAGCAACTGCTTCGCAGTTGAGCTCGTGACATGTGACGTAAAACGGGTGTCCATTCTCAACTGCGAAGCAGTTGCTACGGGGGTCTGGGGGTGGAACCCCCAGGAATCAAACAAAGTGCGAAAAGGACTCTCTTGCTAGTTGAGAGTGGACACCGATTTTACACATATCACGAGCTCAGCTGCGAAGCAGTTGCTATGGGGGACTGGGGGTGGAACCTTGGAACCTCCAGGAACAAAACAAAGTGCGAAACGAACTCTCTTGCTAGTTGAGAGTGGCACACAGGTTTTACATCGCATATCGCGAGCTCAACTGCGAAGCAGTTGCTAGGGGTCCGGGGGTGGAACCCCCGGGAATAGAGCAAAGTCCGGCCTCTTCGCTAGGCCCCACACACCCAGGAAAAGAATGCCATGTGTCTGTGGGACTATAAGTGATCGCCGCATGTCCCACCAGAAACCGGCGCGCAGAAATGGGTGCTGCTTCGCCGGCAATATACATGTATTTCGTCACACGCGCGCATCGCAGGATGTTCACCAGTAGATCCCCGCTATAGGTTTGGCACGCAGCCTGCTGCTATGACTGACGCAGTGCTCCTAGCTCGGCTTGAATCTTAATGTTGATTAGCCGCATTCGTATAAAGTCCTTGTCCAAGTGTCGACCATGAATTATTGGTCAATGCACGCCGATTCCTTTTTTGTCTACACACTGTCTGATCTACGTGGAATACGAGCTAGCGTGGAACTAAAGTGGTGCTCTTTCCAGCCAATCCCTTGCGTTGTATCTTATCGCCTGACAGCCCGGACCCACTTCGCAGCACATATTAATTGATAATTGACATGAAAGGCGGGCGACCTGCTTCACGACCCCAACCCACGCCAACTAGTACCGACCGGTGCTCAAAGTGACCCCGTCAAGCTTTTTGTTTTCTCTTTCCTGGCGGGGGGGAACTGCCCCAGTCTCCATCGCAACTGCTTGGCAGTTGAGAAAGGGCTAGTAGACGATTCAGCTGCGAAGCGGTTGCTACGGCGGTCTGGGAATGTGACTCCTAAGACAAAGTACTGAGACAGGAATAAGTTAAGCCCCGACTGGGAACAGCGCGCAACGAGAGTACAAAAGAAAAGTATACGTAAGTCGCAGTTGCGTGGGTCACTAAGCCATTATTATTTTTGTTTTTGTTTTTAGCAGTGCTGCCAGAGTTCGCGTGCGTGCAGATGCTTGCCTAGACATTGCAGTGTGCGTTTAGCCGAACCGGAATGTAACTCTCCGGTAGGCGTACGTAGCGCAGTATGACGCCAGTATCAGCGCGTAGGCCGTCTGTTGTAAAAACAAAAAGCAGTACGTCAGAGCAATAAGATCACAGCGTCATACCATCATACCAATCGGCTGGCCGGATAATATTCTATACGTTTGACCTCGAGTATGTAAGCGCATTGTCGTTCTCACCGCCAAGATGCACTCAGGCGGGGGGATAACGTACATCAAGCTAAAAACCTTTTATGAATCTGTGCGCACGACGCACATAGAGCTCAGGAGCCAGGCACCAACGCGTGGCCGTTGTTTCCAGGCTCCACAGCAACTGCAAGCTTTTTTCTTATTTTATTTTTTTCCTGGGGGCTCTGCCCCCAGACCCCCGTAGCAACTGCTTCGCAGTTGGACTGCGGGGACATCCACAACCGCCGACCCTTTCTTCAACTGCGAAGCAGTTGCTACAGGGGTCTGGGGGCAGAGCCCCCAAGAAAAAAAAAAAGAGAAAACGACTGAGAATTGGTTGTGCTGCGTCAGTCTACAGCTTGGCGGCCTCGACGACGGACGACACTTTGTCGATCCACTGGTCGACGGTGAAGCTCGAGGAGACGTCATTTGCAACGACGCCGTCGACGACAACAGTGGGCGACACATGGATGCCGTTCTGACGGGACACGCGCGTGAAGGCCTTGATGTCATTGGACACCTTGTTGCCGGCGTTCTTTGGAGTGTTGGACTCGGGCACCGATACGAGGTCCAGGAACGCCTTTTTGTCAACGCCGACCGACTTGGCGGCTAGCTCCGCGAGCCGGTCGTACGTCTGGGCGCGCGTCTCGCCGTATGTCGGCTCGTCATAGTAGTACTCGCTGTCCTCGAACAGCGCGTACGAAAACTCCCAGAACTTTGCGGGCTCGAGGCGTGCAACCGCAAGACCTGCCTCGTGCACCAGCGTCGACGACGGGTGCCACGGCTGGACCTGGTGTCGGAACACAAACTTGACCTTGCCGGGCAGCTCCTGGTCGAGGCGCGGTTTCACGTTCTTGTAGAAGTTCTTGAACATCTTCTTGCTGAACGGGCACACCTGGTTGTTAGCTGAAGATCAACGAAGCCGGACACCAGTACGGACACTCACATAGTCGAGATACAGCTCAATTGTGTGCTCGCCCTTTCCGAGGACGTGGCTAGCGTATCGGGGAGAGATTGCCATTTTCGATGTCGCACGAATTCGATTGACAGCAGGTCAAAGTCTGGAATCTGCAAACCGCAATTGCGGATGGATTAGCCGGTCTTTGTGTGACGTGATTGCGGGTTGGGCTAGGTCCAAGCCGCGCCCCCGTTGAACCCACGAATCCCCGGATCGAGCCGAAGTATCGAGCTGGGGCTGGTTTCTAGATTTCCTGGGGGCGCTGCCCCCAGACCCCCGTAGCAACCGCTTCGCGGTTGATCTACTTCCGGTCCGTTTCCAACTGCGAAGCAGTTGCTACGGGGGTCTGGGGGCAGCGCCCCCAGGAAAAAAGAAGAAGCACGACGCGAAAACATGGCCGGACCGTTTCCAACTGCGAAGCAGTTGCTACGGGTCTGGGGGGCAGCGCCCCCAGGAAAAAAAAAAGAGGACCGTAATCCTATAAATTTAGTCGTTTCCGTTATATACAGCGTAGCGCGGGACCACAGGCATGCGAGTTTTTAGTCCTGCTGAAAAGTGCCTGCGTTCGGGGAGGGAGCCGCCGGTTTAGAATCACGAGGAGCCGCCGGGGCGGACGAGCCGCCCTCGAGCAACTGCTGTGCAGTGGCGGTGGGGTTGCCCGCCGCGCTGGAGCGGACCTGGTTGAAGATACCGAGACCCGACGCAATAAACGACCCCATGTCGCCGAGAGCAGCCGGCACCACGACGGTATTACTCTCCTTGGCGAGCTTGGAAAAGGCGTCAACGTACTTCTCGGCGACTTGCAGAGCAACGGCGTCGGAGCCGCCAGGCGTCTGCTGGATGGCAGAGGCAATGTTGCGAATACCCTCGGCAGTGGCCTTGGCGCGCAGTAGAATCGCCTCGGCCTCACCGTGCGCCTTGTTGATGTTCTCGGTCTGAATGGCCTCGGACGCCAAAATCACAGATTGCTTCTGACCCTCGGCCTTGTTGATGGCAGCCTGGCGGTGACCCTCGGACTCGAGAATCTCGGCACGCTTGGACCGCTCCGCTGAAACCTGGCGGTGCATTGCCTCGAGCACGTTGGCGGGCGGGTGGATGTCGCGGATCTCGTAACGCAAGCAGGTGACACCCCACACCTGGGCGGCCTCATTGATGGCGGTCGTGATGTTGGCGTTGAGAGCCTGGCGCTCTCGTAGCACGTGATCGAGCGTCAATTGGCCGATCTCACTGCGCATTGTCGTCTGTGCTAGCTGCGAAATAGCATACTCGGCATCTTCGACGCCATAACTCGCCTTGTATGCATCAAACACCCGAATGTACAAGACGCCCTGACGTTAGTATCGCTTGGGGGGGGGGGACAAGGGCTTTATTTCCTGGGGGCGCTGCCCCCAGACCCCGTAGCAACTGCTTGGCAGTTGAGATTGTATGCCGGTTTCACGTCACATATCGCAAGCGCAAGTGGCCTTATCCCTACGGGTTGTGCTTTTCTTTTCCTGGGGATTCCACCCCCCAGAACCCCGTAGCAACTGCTCCGCAGTTGGGCCCGCGACATATGATATAAAACCGGTGTCCACTCTCAACTGCGAAGCAGTTGCTACGGGGGTCTGGGGGCAACTGCCCCCAGGAACAAAGAGTAAGAACAATCAAAAAAACGTACATCCATCTCCAGGGTGACGTTGTCGGCGGTGATGGCCGACTGCGACGGGATCTCGACTGCCGCCTCCTTTAGCGACTTGACGTACTTGATCTTGTCGATAAACGGGAGCAGGATCGCCAGACCGGGCTCGAGAATGCGATGGAACTTTCCCATCCGCTCCACTACCCAAGCCGTCTGCTGAGGAACAAACCTGACGTTAGTACTTGCAGTGTTCTCCGAGCACCAAGTTCAAAAAAGGCAAACCATAGAAACTCACCGAATCACCGTGTTGGCGGGGAGAGCCCGCTCCTGGAAGAAGTTCATATTGTTGTTGCCGACAATGCCCCTGGCAGCGACCAGAGGCCGCAGTCCACGGGTAGCGGACGCCACATTGCCCAGCCGCGGGCGTGCCAGCGACAGCGCGAGTCGTTGCATCGTCGTTGACGTCGAGGAATTGCTGCCGAATCGCGGACCGCCACTAATATCGTGGATATTTTGACAGACGGGCGGGGGAGACGTTGTCCCTGTCAGGAAATGTCACTATGCGTGAGCTACATGGTATCATATTAATACACTTAAAGTTGTCTCGTGTGTGTGAAGTGACGCCGTCGTCTCGTCTTGTTTTCCTGGGGGCGCTACCCCCAGACCCCCGTAGCAACCGCTTCGCGGTTGGATCGTCTACTAGCCCTTTTGTTTGTTCAACTGCGAAGCAGTTGCTACGGGGGTCTGGGGGCAGCGCCCCCAGGAAATCAAAAGCAAAAGCTAACAGAATATTTACAGTACAATTAGAGCTCATTCTTGTAGTAGTCGGCAACGAGAAAGGCAACGTCAAGAGACTGAGAGAGAGAGAGTCGCGGGTCGCAGACGGTGTCGTAGCGGAGGACAAGGTCGCGGTCGGCAATGTCCTGGGAACCGCCAATGCACTCTGTGACGGGGTCGCCCGTGAGCTCGAGGTGGATGCCGTTGAGCATCGAGCCGTTCTCCTTGTGGACGCGGAGCGCAAGCCGTAGCTCGGCCATGATATCGTCAAAGTACCTCGTCTTGAGTTTGGTCACCGGCGACACCTTTGTGTTTCCATGGCACGGGTCCGAGATCCACACCACTTTGTGGCCGCTGGCCCTGACGGCGGCGATGTGAGCCGGCAGCAGGTCGGCGATCTTGGTGGCACCGTAGCGGGTAATGAGGGTGACGCGGCCAGTCTCAAAGTTGGGGTCCACAATGTTGAGGAGGCGTTTTAGGTCTTGGGCAGACGTGCTAGGGCCAACCTTGATACCAATGGGGTTCTGGACGCCACGGAAGAACTCGACGTGAGCGCCATCGGGTTGGCGCGTACGGTCGCCAATCCAGATAAAGTGCGACGATGTGTTGTACCACTTGCGCTCGTCGTTTGCGGTAGTAGAGGTGGTAGTGCTGGGAATTGCGGAGGACGTCGTCGACTGCCTGCTCTTGGGCGACCGTAGCTTGCGGGTCAGACTCTGCTCGTACTCGAGCAGAAGCGCTTCGTGCGATGTGAAAAAGTCGACTGACTTCCACGACTGGTCGCGATCGCCGCCGACCGTCGCCATAAAATCGAGTCCTTCCAGCACGCTCGACACTACCTTTTGGTAGCGCTGGCGGACGGCCGTCTCCTGGACGTGGCTGAGGTCCCAGTCAAACGGGTAGTGAAGGTCGGCAAAGCCGTTTGCGAGGCTCGAGCGAATAAAGTTGAGGGTTGCAGCAGAGTGGAAGTACGACGACACGAGGCGCGCTGGGTCCGGCTTGCGGTCGGTGGGGTCGAACCCGTTGATATTGTCGCCGCGGAACGACGGGATCTCGCCATAGCCCTCGACCGTCTCGACGGGGCTTGACCGCGGCTTGGCGTACTGGCCGGCAATGCGGCCAATGCGCACAATCGGCAGCTTTGTGCCCCAAATGAGCACCAGCGACATTTGCAGCAGCACCTTGAGCTTCGCCTCGATACGGTCCTGGTTGCAATAGTCAAACAGCTCGGCGCAGTCGCCACCCTGGAGCACAAAGGCGCGGCCCTCGGCGGCGTTGCGGAGCCGTTCCTTGAGGGCCTCAATCTCGGCGGGGTGGACGAGCGGAGGCAGGCTCTCGAGTTTTTCAAGTGCGCGCTCGACGGCACCGGCGTCGTCGTACACAACGTCCTGCTTAATGGGCTTTGACTGCCACGATGTTGGTGACCATTCCCCGCTGGCGCTGTCACTATCTGAATTTGCGCCCATTTGCCGCACAGATTCGTCCTTGTCAACAGTCATGGCGTTGCCCGTCACCGGTGGACGCGATCCACTCCCTGAAAACGTTCTCAGCTTCGCGGCTGACCGGGCGCCCTCACTCGGCGTCAGTTTTTCCGGGTTTGCCACGACGACGCGCGGCTCTCCCCGTTCCGATGCGGCCATTTCGAATTTTCACTGGGTGGCGTGCGATCTGGTAACGGTATTCCCTCTGTTGCTTGTGCTTATTCCAACTTGGTTCAACCGTTTTATGCACCTTTGTAGTCACAGCGTGGGCGATGACTTCAGCCGCACGCGGCGCCACCGTCCATAACCGAGTACCGACCGACGTCACCATTGAGTCAACGGGTATATTCTCCCCAGACCGCGTAGCAACTGTTTTGCAGTTGATCTCGGGTCGTTCAAGGTCGCTCAATTACCTATGGAGTTTTATATCCTGGGGGTCCCACCCCCAGACCCCCGAAGCAACTGCTTCGCAGTTGATGTCCGATCGTACTGCTATTCGGTCCGTTCCCCAGATCTATAGCGACCGCTTAGCCCTTCTTCAACTTTTATTTCCTGGGGGGTCCACTCCCAGACCCCCGTAGCACCCCTGCTTCGCAGTTGATGTCCAATCGTACTCGAACTGCTATTGACTCCATTCCCCAGATCTCTAGCGACCGCTTAGGCCTTCTTCAACTTTTACTTCCTGGGGATTTCACCCCCAGACCCCCGCAGCAACTGCTTCGCAGTTGATGTCCAATCATACTCGAACTGCTATTGAATCCATTGCCCAGATTTATAGCGACCGCTTAGCCCTTCTTCTTCAACTGCGAAGCAGTTGCTACGGGGGTCTGGGGGTGGAACCCCCAGGAAAAAAAAATGCACAAGCCCATAACTGAACTAAGCGACTCAACTACAAATAAAAAGAAGCATTAATGCACGTTCATTAGACACGTTATTAAAGGGGGATTCAGATTTAGGCCTTGATGGCCTCGACAACGAGGGCCGAGCCGCCGCCGCCACCGTTGCAGATGCCGCAAGCGCCAATCTTGCCGCCCTCCTGGGACAGAACTGAGAGGAGCGTGACGAGGATTCGGGCACCCGAGCAGCCGAGCGGGTGGCCGAGCGCAACAGCACCACCGTAGACGTTGACCTTGTCGAGCGGAATACCGAGGATCTTGGGGTTGGCAATGCCGACGACCGAGAACGCCTCGTTGAACTCAAAGAAATCGACCTCGTCGAGCTGCACGCCGGCGTGCTTGAGAGCCTTGGGAACAGCCTTTGCAGGAGCGGTCGGGAACTTGATGGGCGCCTGCTCGGCCTCACCCCAGCCGCGGATCTTGGCGAGCGGCTTGAGGTTGAGCTCCTTGAGCTTGCGCTCCGACACCAGCACGAGCGCGGCGCCACCGTCATTGATGGGCGACGCGTTGGGCGCCGTCACAGTACCGTCCTTCTTGAACACAGGGCGGGCCGCCTTGAGGCGGGCCTCATCGAGGCGGGCCTGCTCCTCATCGACCTCGACGGTGACACCGGGCTTGCCGCGGACGCCCGGAAGTTCAATGGGGGCGATCTCGGCCTTGAACTTGCCCTCGGCGTGCGCCTTCTGCGCCTTCTTGTACGAGTTGATGGCGTACTCGTCCTGCGCCTCGCGCGAGATGCCGTGCTCCTCAGCAGTGTCCTCGCCGGCCATGCCCATGGCCTCGCCACTGTAGGCGTCCTGGAGACCATCGCGCTGCAGACCGTCGACAACCGACGCGCCGCCAAATTTGACGCCCGTACGGCCCGACGGCAGGTAATGCGGGACGTTGGTCATGGACTCGGCACCGCCGGCCACAACAACGTCTGCAGAGCCCGTCAGAATCGACTGAGCACCCATAATAACCGCCTTGAGACCCGACGCGCACACCTTGTTGACGGTGGTCGACACGGTCGACTCCGGCAGGCCGGCCTTGAGGGCGACCTGGCGAGCCGGCGCCTGGCCGACATTGGCACCGTACACGTTACCAAACACGAGCTCCTCGACCTCGTCGGCCTTGAGACCCTCGACCTTGGCAAGGGCGGCTGTTGTTAGTTTCAACGGAGACGCGACGCGTTGCGTTTTTTTTCCCTGGGGGCGCTGCCCCGAGACCCCCGTAGCAACTGCTTCGCAGTTGGGATTGGTAGCACAAGGAAATAGATTGCCACTTGGAATAGTGACAGCTCGAGATCATATCAAAAACATACCCTTGACAGCATGGGCACCCAGATCAACGTAGGTCTGGGAAGCGAGCGAGCCGAGAAGCGACCCAATGGGCGTGCGGGCAGCACCCACAATGTAGACAGCGTTATTAGCAGACATTGGCAAAGCCTATAATACAAGAATGCAAAGAGTGACTGCCAAAGATATATACTTGACGCAGATGCAACAAGTACTATGTGCTCGGGGGTTATGAGGGGTGAATTGTCAAAGTGGCACCGTTGGGGCAGGGTAAGGCTGGTAAGGCTACGATCTTGAGATTTCGGCCAAAGCCCGATATAGAAATGCAACAATTTTAAGCTCTGGGACGGGCAATTTGCTATTGACCATGCCAATCACCGTCAAACCACAATCAAATTGCTATCAAATCTTTACCCAAACGCCAATTAATCGCCAGTAACGAAAAGTCTGGGAAATATCTGACTACACACATGCCCATGTGATAATGCGGCTTGTGCCTGTGCCCAGGGACCAAAGTACAAGCTTGGTCATCTGGGATGCGAGTGTAGCACCACTTTTGCATGTCGATGACTGCGTGCATGCGTCTCTGCGCCACGAGATCTCCACGACCTCGGTTGCGTCAGCACTAGTGACGGGCTTTTCCTTTTTTATATTTTTTCTGGGGTTTCCACCCCCCAGACCCCCGTAGCAACTGCTTTGCAGTTGATGTTTGCAGTTGATGGCCAGTAGAGAATCCAACCGCGAAGCGGTTGCTACGGGGGCCTGGGGGTGGAACTCCCAGGATATTTTTTTTTAAAAAAGAAAAGAGCTAGTCACCCCAAGATCGACTGCGAAGCAGTTGCTACGGGGTCCGGGCGTGGAACACCACCAAAACATGCATAACATGCAGAGATGGATCGACGTAGGGCGCAGGAGTAGACGTCAATCATGAAATTTCAGTGTTTGGTAGACGTTAGAGCAAAGACAACGAATTATAGATGCCGCGGCCAAAAGATATAAGTAATAACGAGCAGGAGTTTGTGCTCGGGCTACTGCGCGAGGGTGCGCGGTTGGACAAGCGGAAACTGGACCAGTTTCGAGATGTCAAAGTGTCGTTTGGGGACTCGTACGGGCATTGCGAAGTCCGGCTCGGAAACACTCGTTTGGTAGTTCAGATCTCGGCAGAGGTCGGCAAGCCATATGAGGACCGGCCGTATGAGGGCACTTTCATGATAACAACCGATGTCAGCTCAATGGCGTCGCCAATGTTTGAGAACTTTCGCCAGTCGGACGACGAGATCCTGATCGCCCGGCTTATCGAAAAGGCGGTGCGACGGTCGTCGGCGCTCGACCTCGAGAGCCTGTGCATTAGCGGCGGCAAGAGCTGCTGGAACGTCCGCGCAGACGTGCACTATCTCGACTACGACGGCGGTCTTGTCGATGCGTCGTGCATCGGCGTGATGGCGGCCCTTATGCATTTCCGACGCCCTGACACGACGGTCGAGGGCGAGAAGACCATTGTTCACACACTAGAGGAGCGAGCGCCTGTGCCCCTGTCGGTGCTGCATGTGCCGATATGCGTGACATTCTCGTTTGTTCAGGGTGCCCAGGATGCGGCCGACGGGGCCGACGCAGATGACATTACGATCGTCGATGCTACTGGCATGGAGGAGGCGCTGCGGCACTCGGAGATGACACTGACCGTCAACAAGAACCGTGACCTGTGCCAGATTTCCAAGCCGGGAGGTATTCCGATCGAGCCCTCGGCCATCCTGCAGTGCGCCGACACGGCGTTTGACATCGCCGTCCGCGTCACTGACATGATCCAGGCCGAGCTCAAGGCCGATGACGAACGTCGCAACGCCGGCAACATTGTCAAACTCACCGCCGACAACAACCGCGACGCGCATGACTGACTGTACCATTGGACCGAAATGCATGAATGACGACCATTACGCTTTCTTCTTTTTCTCCTGAGGGCTCTGCCCCCAGACCCCCGTAGCAACTGCTTCGCAGTTGATTTACGTACACCTGGGTTCTTGTAGCGCAATCCCGGGAAGGAGCTCCATACACCCCACGCTTCAACTGCGAAGCAGTTGGTACGGGGGTCTGGGGGCAGCGCCCCCAGAAGAAAAAACAAAAAAAAAAAAAAGAAATTGAATGGTAGTGACAGTGCTATTAATAATGTACATTAGAGAGCGATTTAGTGCTTGTGACGCCTGCGCTTGGGCTTTGGCTTGCTGCTTTGGTTGGTGCGATTGGTCAGACGACGAAGCGCCGGACTGGCCGACGGATCAAGATGCAGTTTGTCGAGAAACTCGTTGAAGCGACGCTCGCACAGGACGTACATCTCTTGGGCCGCCTCACGATCGAGAAAGTTCTGCGGGAACCGGTACTGCAGCCATAGGAAGAGCGAGATATTGCTGGCAATGACATCGTAGGTTTCTGTGAGGCTGGGGACTGGCTTGGCCACGGTATGTTGTAGAAAGTCCACGCCGGCCTCGGGAATATCGTAGATAGCAAGCGCTTCACCATTGGCAATAACGCGGCAGTACGCCGAGTAGGCATCCTCGCTTTGGCGGTAGCGACGTACAGGCGCCTTGACGAGCTGGAGCCGGTCCTTGAGGAGAAGGCCTGGTACTTCGTCGAGCAGAGACGCAAGCCGGCCCGGCTCGCTGTTGTCGGACATGTTGTAGGGAGCTCGCGGGTCGAGCACCGCGTGCCGTGGTAGCAGCTCCCATAGGCGCCTGAATCCCGAGCCAAGACCCATGTGGTACGCGTAGCGCAGCATAAGGTCGTCGGAGAGCTGCAGGGCTGCTAGGCGGATCACAGGAGTCGGCGTGACCATGCAGTACTTGAGGAACCGCTGGTCCTCGCGGTTCAGCGTTGTCACGAGGCCATACTTTGCCCGCGGAGCAGCGCTGGGGTCCTCAATAGTCTCCTCGTAGACGTCATTGTTGTGCTCTGGACTTTCGGGGCTCCGATTCGCGCCGGCGTGTTTCTTGTCGCCGCTGATATCGGCAACCTTGTAGCGACCTGCACGGCCCGCAATCTGCTTAACGTCCATGATGGGCAATTTCTGCATCGACTCGCCGTCAAACTTCTTCATAGACATGAAAATAATTCGCCGTACAGACAGGTTGAGGCCCATGCCGATGGCGTCGGTCGCCAGCAGGATGTCATAGGGTTTTGACGGGTCGTTGAACAGTGCCGCCTGCGCAACGCGGGTCTCGGGCGGGAGCGAGCCAAATACAACCGCACACTTGTACTCGGTACTGGACTCTATGAGATGCTTGGCGGCTAGGATCTCGCTCTTGGAGAAGAAAACGAGACAGTCGCCTGGTTCAAGGTGCCGAATAAAGTCACCATTCACAATCGGATTGGACTCCACCTTGAGCTCGGTGAGACGCTCATACCGGATCACCTTGAGGTCATCATCGCACTCGTCTGCAATGCGCCGAATCAGCCATTCGGTAGCGGGGTCTCCACACAGATGCACCTCTCTAGCCTTGACGCCCAGCAGCGCCTGGGTCCATGCCCACCCGCGCTTTTGGTCCCCAATCATCTGGATCTCGTCGATTACCGCCACATCGAAATCGGTCGTTGTATCCATCATCTCAACCGTCCCACTGTTTATGGTGGCCTCGTTGCCGTGCTCGTCCACCTCCATGATCATATCATCGCCGGTTATAAGATTACACGGCTTGCCAACGGACTTCATGCGCAAGTACACCTCGCGCGCGAGCATTCGCAGCGGGCCGGCGTAAAACGCCTTGTCGGCCTCTTGAAACTTTTGCAGCGCGTGGTATGTCTTTCCCGAGTTTGTGGGGCCAATATGCAAATAGATCTTGCGTCTAATCGCCCGTGCCTCGGGATATAGCAGGGCCGGCTGACGGATATCGATAGAGCCAGGTTTTAATGGCGCATCCTTTGGCCTAAACGATTGTGCGACGCTAAACATTGACGGCTCTCGCTCCCTCTTTGGCCTTGATTTCGAGTCTGATTTCCATCTCAGTTGTGCGGCACTCGCCGTCACTCCCCCAGGGCTCCTGACTCGCGAACACTCCAAGCACAAATAACATGCTCGCCTAACACCAGCCAACATTTTTTCCATCCATCACAGATCTTTCGGTACCCGCGCTATTTGCCTGGACCAGATCAAAATCTGAAGTCTATCGATCCAGAGATATCGCACGGCTGCAACAAAAATATTCCACACGAAATCAGCATAAACTACTCAAAAAAACAAAGTCCCTGGGAGCCCCGGCGACGCGGCAAAGACACGGTAAGCCGTACACTTTCCCAAACAGTCCACACGTACGTGTCTGAACAATACGTGTAAATTACAGTTCGCCCGAGCATGTAGGAGTTCAGTCCAGGCCCTTGCCCGGCCTGCCTCCTCTGCATGCATTGCACTGCCTGCATGACCACTTGGCATGTGCATCTCCAGTCTCGTCCCGGCTTCCCGCTCGTTCCTGTCGTTCCCCGCTGCATTCCATTTCACTGGAACCTCACCTGATCTTCCGACCGTGTGAACCTTACTGGACCATAACTGTCCCGATCCGGAACTGCGCACACAATCGCCTGCTTGTTAAAGTTTGACCCGTCTTAGGCTCGCAGATGGTTTGCCATCTTCTCGCCTCTAGCTCGCCTATATAAGGTGATCTCCTTTTTCTCTTCTTGAGGATCTAACGATCCACCGTTTCATATTTACTGAATACAAGGGTTTTTAGTGTCGATAAGTACGTTATCAGTTGCAGTTAGCCTGGCTAGGGCACCGGGTAACCTCCTGGCTACCATCAGGCTCCATCCGGACGCCTACACATGGTAAGCGGAGAGTGTCGAGTGTTCCGCTAGGTCGTCGACGTTGCCTGGTCACGGCTTTGCCCACTCGCCGTCAGGATGGTACCTCCCCTCACGCTCGTGCTAACTGCCAGTACCGTCTCCCCGCATTATGCCTTCCCCACCGACTCGTGAACCCCGCGTTACGCGTTCTGCTGCTGCCGCTGCTGGTCATGACCACGATAGCACCGCTGAGACGTCCGAGTACCACGATCCCATGACGCTTCCCACGCCGGCTTCCGATTCGGCCTCGGTGACATCTGGCGTCGTGTCTCGACCGTCTTACTTCGATCTACGCAAATGTACGTTCACTGCCACTTCGCGCGGCACGCCGCTCAGGGACTGGCTCACCACCCTTGAGCGTGCGCAGATTGTCGATGGATGGGACCCGTCCACAGCCGTACTTCGCTCCCTGGCACATGTCTCTGGCCCCGCTCTCACTGCGGTCAACAACATGTTGGACTCCCACCCCGAGCTCCACGAATCCTGGGACGCTTTTAAGGCCGCTCTCATCGAGCACTTCCAGCCTGAGTCCACTGACTGGGAGATCGTCCAACAGATCGGCTCCTTCCGTCAGACAGGCACCGTCGCAGCTTATAACGCTAAGACTACCCACCTTCGCAGCGTTATGCCCCGCACTATCTTTGGCTTTCCTATGGAGGCCATACTCTTCGGGCACTACATCAGCAACCTCCGTCCTGATGTCCGCGCTCAAGTCTTCATGACCAGGCCCTCGTCTCTCGAAAAGGCCATGCATGCGGCTACTGTCTATGCCCAAGAGTCCCGCGATGGCCGCCCCGCGTTTGGCCGCAACAAGGATAGATCGTCGTCATCATCGTCGTCGCCCCCTCGTTGCTCCTTCTGCCAACTTACCGGCCATACCGCCGACAATTGCTACAAGCGCAAATCCCAATCGGGAAAAGCGCAGGGTCGGGACCACTAGAGGTCGTGCCCGACCCATCACAGACCTCCAGAGAGCTGAATGAGGAGCAGCTCTCGCCCACTCACACTGACACCCATTTTAACAACTTACCTGATCCGCCCTGGAACGCTGATGCATCACCGTCAGTACGACTTTCTTCGGACAGCGAGTCTCATTCTCGTCGCGTTCCGCTCGCTGTCTGTGCGCTGGGTACCGCCGCGAACAACTGGCCATTGTTCACGGTCCGCACCGTGATTGGTGAGAAGACGTTCACTGGCATTCTGGATACCGGTGCCACGACGAACCTGATTTCGCGTCGTTGTATCGAGTCTCTGGGTGACCACTCGGCCGTCACTCTCCAAACTTGCACCCCGGTTCGCTTCTTTGGAGCCACTACGGAAGAGTCTCAGGACCAAGCCGCGATCGCCCTGTCTGTTAATGGCTACGCGTGCTCTGCCGTTTTCTACGTTGTTCCGTCGCCCCCTGCTGGCGTCGACATTATCTTTGGACTTCCGTTTATTACCGCTCACGCACGTTTGGTTGACTTGAACCGCCTGGAGTTCAATTCTACGTCCATCTTGGCTTCGCCGGGCCCGTCCGAGGCACCCTTGGGTCCCGCGTCGCCGCCTTCAGCCCCGTGCACCTCGACACGTACGCCTGAGTCTGCGTGTGTCACTTTGATTTCTGCGGATGAATTCTCCTCCTCTGCTGTTGACCAGTATGACCAGATCGGTATGCTCACGATCACGGCGCGAGCCCAGGATACTGATCCCGTCATAGACTCTCATGTCTCAGCACTCCTCGCTGACTACGCCGACGTTATTACCAATGAGTCGCCGTCGTCTTTGCCTCCTGAGGGCCGCGTAACGCACTCCATTCATTTAGTGCCCGGTGCTACGCCGCCGAAACGCCCTCCCTACCGTCTCTCGCAGCATGAAAACCAACTCTTGCGCGATGAGGTTGCCAAGTTGCTCCGTCAAGGCTTTATTCAGCCTTCTCAGTCACCATTCTCGGCTCCCGTTCTTTTTGTGAAGAAGAAGGACGGATCTCTGCGTCTTTGTCTCGATTACCGCCTGCTTAACAAGGTGACGATCCGTGACAGCTTCCCACTACCGGTTATTGACGACCTTCTCGACATGATCGGTCAGGCAAAGTGGTTCTCGAAGCTCGATCTCATGTCCGGATATTATCAGATTCGCATCACCAAAGGCGACGAGCACAAGACCGCATTCAGTACCCGATGGGGCCATTACCAGTTCCGTGTCATGCCGTTTGGCCTCACCAACGCGCCCGCTACGTTTCAGGCCTTTATGAACTCCGTTCTCAGCGAGTACCTCGAGAAGTTTGTGGTTGTCTATCTTGACGACATCCTGATCTTCAGCAAAACTCGCGAAGATCATGAGCAACATGTCCGACTCGTCCTGGACACCTTACGCCACCATCGTCTTATTGCGAAGAAGACGAAGTGTGAGTTTTTCCGCCATAAACTGTCGTTCCTTGGGTTTGATATTTCCCCAAAAGGCATCCGTCCGAACCAGGACAAGGTCGCTGCGCTACAGGCTTTTCCGCTTCCAAAATCTACGCGCGACGCCCGCAGTTTTCTTGGTCTCGCGAACTTCTATCGACGTTTCATCCCGCAGTTTTCAGCGATTGCTGCGCCGATCAACCGATTCGTCGCGGAGAAGGAACCGTGGTCTCTCGCACACACCGTTGCGTTTGACACTCTTAAGACCAAGCTCACTACGGCTCCGGTTCTGATGCTTCCAAACGGGTCTCTACCGTTTGTGTTGACCACCGATGCCAGCGACACCTGCATGGGTGCAGTGCTTGAGCAGCACAATGCTGACGGCTCTGTCGCCGGCGTTGTTGCATATTTCTCGCGCTCATTCATGAAGGCTCAACGCAACTACACCGTCCAGGAAAAGGAGTTCCTCGCTGTTATCGAGGCCCTCGCCAACTTCCGGCACCTGCTCCTCGGTCGGCATTTCACTCTTCGCACTGATCACTACTCCCTGTTGTTCCTGTTGTCACAGACTCATCCTCCTCCGGGTCGGATCGCCCGCTGGTTGGACCGTCTCGCTGACTACGACTTCACAGTGGAGCACATCAACGGGAAACGCAATTTCGTTGCTGACGCACTGAGTCGTTACACCATTGCGACGATTCAGATGACTGTCTCTCTGCGTGATCGCAGAGCAGCGATTCGCACCTACCTCACTAAAGACCCAGAGTTTGGACGGCTCTTTGCGGCTCTTCAGAAAGGTGATTCTGCTTCCCGCGACAAGCTTTTACCACGTGGTCTCCGCCAGTACTCCCGGTACTTTGCTGTCAAGGACAACTTGCTCTTCTTCACTGATCTTCCCGTGCTCGATTCGGACTCCTGGCGCCTCGTCGTGCCGGCCAGCCCCTTTCGACTCGAACTGATCAAAGCATTTCATGACACTCCCGGTTCTGGTCACTTCGGTCCCTACAAGACGTTCTCCTTGGTCGCCGCTCACTATTATTGGCCCCGTATGTTTCGCCAGATTAAGCGCTACATCCAGTCGTGCGATATCTGCCAGCGATACAAGACATACGCCAACTCGACCTCGAACTCGTTACGCCCGCTGCCTATTCCTGGCAACCGTTGGGATTCGATCTCTATGGACTTCGTGACAGGCTTACCGCCCTCCAAGGGCTTTACCTCTATCTTGGTTGTGGTTGACCGACTTACCAAGCGAGCCCACTTCATTCCCACTACGAAGACTATTAACGGTCCCGAAGCGGCACGCCTCTTTTATCGCCACGTTATTGCGCTTCATGGTGTCCCTTCAACTATTGTCTCTGACCGTGACCGTGTCTTCACCGGTGCTTTTTGGAAGGGTCTTCAGCATTCGCTGGGCTCTAAGCTTCACATGTCTATGGCTGACCACCCGCAGACGGACGGCCAGACCGAGCGTGTCAATCGCATTCTCAATGGTTTGATCCGCACCCACTGCCAGTCCGACCCTCGGGATTGGTACGACATGCTACCTCTTTGCGAGTTTGCCTACAACTCCACGCATCAGCGCTCTATCGGCTGTTCGCCCTTTATGGCTGAATGTGGGTACGAGCCTCGTTCCCCTGCTTTTCTTAGCCAGGCGAGCCTCGAAAACCCCTCTTATGACGCCGAACTCGAGACTGATCGCCTAAAGGCCATTCTCGAGCGCACTCGTTTGCACATGCTTGAAGCACAACGAGAGCAGGAGCAGTCCGCCTCTTCTTCGCGGTCTACTCCCGATCTCACCTTTCAAAGCGGCAGTTTGGTCCTCGTTCGTCGCGACGCTCTAGAGCACTCTGGCAAGTTTGTCAAGACTCGAGAGTGTTATCAAGGCCCATTCCGCGTTCTACGTCGCCTTCACGACTCACACGCCTACGAGGTTGTTATTGGGGACGACCGCTCGCGCAACCCCACCAACACCCGTTACTTCAACGTTTCCAAGCTTCGGCCCTATCGTGAGTCCCGGTTGGCTTATCCTGCGAGGCCACCTGTCAACGAAGCAGACGCTACATTCCGTGCGCGCGATCTCATCGCTGTTGTCGGTTACGACCCCGAACGCAACACTTGGGATACACTCTGGCGAGACTGCCATCCCGCTCACTCCTTTACGGTCTCCGACGCCTGGCTCCAGCGGTATCTGGCTAGGGATCCAGTACCTGGCATCGAAGCCATGCTCGATCGTCTTCGCGAGGACGCGAAGTCTAACGGGGGGAGTGTGTAGGAGTTCAGTCCAGGCCCTTGCCCGGCCTGCCTCCTCTGCATGCATTGCACTGCCTGCATGACCACTTGGCATGTGCATCTCCAGTCTCGTCCCGGCTTCCCGCTCGTTCCTGTCGTTCCCCGCTGCATTCCATTTCACTGGAACCTCACCTGATCTTCCGACCGTGTGAACCTTACTGGACCATAACTGTCCCGATCCGGAACTGCGCACACAATCGCCTGCTTGTTAAAGTTTGACCCGTCTTAGGCTCGCAGATGGTTTGCCATCTTCTCGCCTCTAGCTCGCCTATATAAGGTGATCTCCTTTTTCTCTTCTTGAGGATCTAACGATCCACCGTTTCATATTTACTGAATACAAGGGTTTTTAGTGTCGATAAGTACGTTATCAGTTGCAGTTAGCCTGGCTAGGGCACCGGGTAACCTCCTGGCTACCATCAGGCTCCATCCGGACGCCTACATGGGAGTTCGTACAGGGGGTCTACCGCGTCGCCCTGGCCCCCTTGCAGCGGCTCGAGGTAGTCAGTAGCTCCATTCACTCATGAATAGCAAAAGCCCGAGTTCCAATCTGTTCGCTCCACCTCCCCACATCCGCTGTCTCACTCTGCTGCACTACCGCCGTCTCTAGAGCAAGCATTACATAGTCGCCGTTCTACCCAGAATCCAAAAAAAAAAGAGTCCCACCGCCCCTGTGCCCGCACTCACAGCGCTTATGCGTGGTAATGCAGGGACCAATAGGTCTGCGGCACACACGTCAACTAGGCTGCGCGACTTGCGGCTCATCACCCCTTGTGGGAGATTCTCGGGAGCCGCAGGCCTAGCGGGTGCGTGGATGCCGGCCATTCCGGCAGAGTGGCCCTCTGGGTAAAGTGACTGATCACTTCAACAAGGGCAACCGGTGGCCCCTTTGCCCCTGTTACCCCTGCTTTGGTGTGATATCTAGGGTGGCGAAGCATATATAGAGATAGCGTTTGTCAATGCAGCCGAGGGCCAACGGTCCTATGTTGGTTAGCGGGTGATGGGGTGGACGCCGGAGGTGTTGCTAATGACCAAATAGCCCGACTCTGCATCCGGTCCCCTCACCCGGAGTGCTAGGGTCTGAGGTTTCGCAGAAGAGCAGATTTACCTACAGGCCAGACGCGCCTAGTAGAAGGACCCTGTGTTGGGCACATGGTCTCTTACCCTGCCACATCGAAGCAGTGATATCGGCGTTTGTGCGGAGTCAGACAGCGTGATCACACATTGGTGTTGTTTGGTTACACACGAGGCAGGTGCGCTCTTGCGCCCGACAATTGCGAGTGAGGCACTAGGCTTAAAAGTTTGGACAGTAAACTTTCAGTCCAATCTCCAAATCTGCGCTGCGTAATCAGTGTGCCGTCACAGCTGCACCAAAGGAAAAAAAATGAGCAAAAAAAATTAAAACGGTACAGTCCTGCCCTTGCTTGTCTGCTAGACGTCATTGAGAACATGCTACTAGGTGTCTTTGCCCCCGTCCGAGGCCGCACAGTTTTCATGCAGGGCTTAATATTGTCTGCATCATCTGGCCAAGGTGGATGTTCCTTTTTGGGTTATTCTAGATCTAGCATATGCATACTCTGCTTTTTTGGGTGTGGTGTACCAGCTGGCCGTTCGCCCGAGACGAGCGTCTGATGCGCCACACGAGTCGATTCCATCGGCCAAAAATGCGGGGCAGCTCGTTTCCTAGCTCTCAAACGACGGGAACAGCGTTGAACAGCGTTGCCGGCTTTGGTCTGTGGGTCCAAGTTACAAGTCGCCCAGGTGTGCCTTGTTTGGCACGCAAGCTAACAAGCAGGCATGAGGGAGAAAAAGAACGCCAAAAAAGACGCTTAGTATCACGCTAAGCATGCAATTGTACCAATTCGATGTGCCGTTTTCGTTTCCGATATCGAACTGCCATTCGTATCCGGCTGGCGAACCGTTCTTGCACAAACTAATCGACTTCCCGCTGTCAGCGCTATCCCCAATGCAGACACTTGCATTTTGCTTCTGTTCAGGGCCTTATTGCCGAGACCGCCGGATATGCGCGCCGGCACGCAGCAGGCCGTCTAGGCCCTCGGCCAGGCAGGGCCAGGTGCATTCTGCGCGACACTGTAGTGAGGCTTAGGAGGGCACAAGCGAGCGGCGGCAGAAGCAGCTTCGCCCTGTGCCGCCCGCATAGCTTTTTTGGACCGACCGGCAACAACCCCTTTGTACTTTTTACAGAAACCGCATTTAATATAATACCCTAAGCCAATCTGGGAGACTGGCTTTAATTTGCGCCTTGCAACGGTGAAGTGCCGCACGTTTTTCATAGCCAATCTTGACGTAGCACAAGGCAAGATATTATCACACAAAAGGGCCCGACGTGTGTGTGGCCGCGACGGCCGCTGCGCACGCGCCCTCTGGCGTCTGACAGATCCCCTATTGCACCACGTGACGCAGAGTAGCGGCTCTGTCGGGCATATTGTGGGCAGTCGAAGTGTGAAGTGTCTGTTGTCCCAGTGCCGATCCTGCCTGTAGGCTAAGCAGCACACCCCAGTCTCGCAGGCCTATTGGCTGGGCGATCCGGGTGGCGGCAGGTGCTAGGCCGGAAATATACATGTCTACCACAGTTTTGAGCGATTAAACTGCGTCCACCTCGTGCGTGATGTGCTCCCAAAACGCTTCCATCGCCGCCTAGGTCCGAGCGATGGCCTACATCCGCTGTCAACTTGACTTGTTGCCCAGATCCCCGTAGCAACTAATTGATTTAAGAAAAACAAAAAAAAACCGTCAGCAGACAACCAGATCGCATAATCCAATTGGTATGCGGTTTTCGTTTATGGATGGGTCGGGTATGGACAGCGATATTATGGAACGAGGAAATAATTCTAGTATAACGCCAACCGATATGCTCTGCAAATATAATCAACGACATCATGCCACGAAGCGAAGCCCAGCTCCAAGCGAGATTCCTGTTTTGGATGCCGAGCCCACCTGGTTGTTCCGACGAGGCATGCTATCAACGGTGATCCGGCCTGGAAACTCTTTAGTGAGGCTCACATACAGGCATAACACGTTTTGCGACCACTGCATGTGCCTGCAGTAGCCGGCGAACGCGCAAAGCAGCCGTGACTGCGCGACTATGCAGTCAGCCAGGCTGTTTGGGCGAGGTCCAATGGCCCCAACACGAGCACGAGGGCGAGGATGGCGCGCGTGCCTTGGTTCGGGCCGACGCAAGTCTGTGCGCGGCAATTCGTAGAGCTGGCATGTGAATGCATTGTTTTTGAAGTAGCATTCTGTATACGGAGTACACGTGCTCGACACGAGGCACATGCCGTATCGCGTGCCAACCGGGAGGTGCGGTTTTGCACTGTTTGCGCAGTGGGTATAAATTCTTTTTTTGGCTTGTAGGTTTGCAATGGGGCCAACCCGACGCGGCGACAGAGCGGGGGCAAACCGGCGCAGGGTCAACAAGCCGCTTCGCAAACAATGGATTCATACATCGATCTGACAACATTGTCTCGTTTGGAATTATTTTATTGCTTGCAGCTAGTACTCAAAACAGGCAAAGAAAGGGCCCCCTTTGAGCAACCGAATCTAGTTTACGTGCGATGTGGCTCAGTCGGGCAAGCGAAGGGGGAGGGTGCAGCCTCGCTGGGCGCAGCTTAACCGAGAGACGCACATAGTAATGAATGCACAGTTGATATGCAAAAGGACCAGTTTGGAGACGACGGCTACGAACGGCGTGGCTTCTACATTATATAAGAAAATGCTACCCGTAAGTGCACAAACGAGGCAAACGACAAAAATCTCTCAACTGCGAAGCAGTTGCTACGGGGGTCTGGGGGCAGCGCCCCCAGGAAAAGAAAGGCCATACACAAGTACATGATCGTTATTCGTGACATTAACTAGATAAAACGAACAGTAGTCATGACGGCAGGGGACTACGCCGCAATAAATTATGCATTGTTCGGGAGGTTAGATGCTGTTGGAGAGGGCCAGAAGCTCGTGGGTGGTGAGGGGCCCAAGTTGCTCGGTTGGCGTGCCGGGAACGTTGCGCTTGTATGTTATGCCGCCGAGGTTGGGCCTGCGCCGCTTCGAGTTGGAATGCACATGGCGGCTCATGAGCACTGCCTTGTCAAATACGTTGCCGTGGCCATTGACGATTTCGTAAGCGAGCGCGCCGTTTTCGAGCACAGACAGCCTGCCAACGCGGCTCGACTCCTCGTCGGGCAGCGACCAGTACACGGGCCGCGTCTGGCCCGGGTTCTGGTCAAGGTCCTCGTAGTAGTTGTCTGCGCCGACAATCACGGCATCGACGCCCGTCTGTTCTAGCCGGGCAATGTCCACGGCGTCCCACGGACGACGGGCGGCCACAACGACCCACGGAGTGACCGCACGGTCAACGCCCGCAAGGTCGTGCTCGAACCGGGCCATGTGGTCGTCGGAAATGCGTGCGTCGCTCGCAATGTTAATGCAGTGCACAGGGCCGCTGTCAAACGAATACCACTCTTCAGCGTCCACCATCCACGCGTGTTGCGATATTAACGGCGCTATCTGGTCGAGTGCACTCTGTTCTGTCGACACGGCAATGTTGAACTCGCTGCAGTTAGTGTCGTGTTCTTGTTGTTTGTTTCCCTGGGGGCGCTGCCCCCAGACCCCCGTACCAACTGCTTCGCAGTTGAGCTCAGCGTGTTTTCGTTTTTCTTTTTTTTTTTTTTTTGGCGGATATGTCCTTGAACCGTCGGGAACTGACGAATAGACTCAATTTTCAACCGATAGGCAGTTGCCACAGGGGTGCGCCGTGATCGCGATGATCGTCCTTTTTTTTTTTTTCCTGGGGGCCCTGCCCCAGACCCCCCGTAGCAACTGCTTCGCAGTTAAACTCAGCATGTTGGATTGGTTTTCTTCAGGACTGTCCTTGACCGTCGAACAGACTCATTTTCCACTGATAAGCGGCTGCCACGAGGTCTGGGGACAGCGTTTTCAGGAAAATCCCAACATCGCGTGCTGAGCCCAACTGCGAAGCAGTTGCTACGGGGGTCTGGGGGCAGCGCCCCCAGGAAAAAAAAACTAAAACCTCAACTGCGAAACAGTTGCTACGGGGATCTGGGGGTGGCACCCCCAGGAGAAAAAGAAAACTATGTGTGCATGAATAAAAAAAAAAGAAGCGAAAATCTATATTATCTAGAGTCGTGATGTTTTGGCAGCGAGGGCTAGTGCTCCTTGTAAAGGGTCCAGGCCCTTGGTCCTTGGTCCCGACCTTGTGGTGACACATTTGTGTCTGGAACGTTCGTCTTCTCCTGCGCTGACCCCTTTGGCCCCGGCTACCTTAGCATTGCCTTGCAGTACCTTTCAACCACCACCCCACCCTGCTTTTCCCCATACGGTGGTTGGGAACAAAAAAAAAAAACCAACTTCCGTTAGCTGCCGCATTTCTGCACCTCGCCGAAAACAGATGCATGGCATCTAGGTCAGGAGTGCGCGTCGCCTGCGTTCCGAGACGGCGTGACCAAAACGGCGAAAGACGACCAGACCCCCCAAAAAAACTATATAAGCCGAGATCCCCACATCTGAGATCGAGCGTGAAGTCGACTTAATCTATTTGCCGAAATGGTTAACATTCCGAAGAAGGCAGTCAATACGGCTGCTCAGTCGCAGTCGGTCGTTGGTCGTACCAATGCTGGCAAGGCCACTGGTCTCATTGGTATCTTCAAGAACCCATATGTCGCAGCATGTGCTTCCTTCGCGTCTATCGGTTGTATTATGTACGGTTATGACCAGGGTGTCATGTCGTCGGTCCTTGTGATGGAGAACTTCCAGGCCCACTTTCCCCGTCTTACCAACGCCGACTCGTCGTCGATCCAGGGATGGCTTGTGTCGACTCTTGAGCTTGGTGCTTGGTTCGGTGCCCTCTTCTGCGGTTGGCTCGCCGACAAAATCTCGCGTAAGTACGCCATGATGGTCGCTGTCATTTGGTTCACTCTCGGTACTGGTCTCCAGGTCGGTGCCCAGAATGAGGGATACCTGTTCGCCGGTCGTGCCATTGGCGGTATTGGTATTGGTATGTTCTCGATGGTCATTCCGCTGTACCAGGCCGAGATCGCCCCGCCGGAGCTCCGTGGTACCCTTGTCTCGATCCAGCAGCTGTCCATCACCATCGGTATCTGTATTTCGTTCTGGCTCGACTACGGTTTCCACTTCATTGGCGGCACCCACTGCAACCCCGAGGGTGTTGACAACGCCTACGCCGATGACGGCACCTTCCTTCCCGACTTTGCCCACGGTCATACCTGTACAGGCGAGAAGGCCGTGTCGTGGCGTATTCCGCTCGCTCTCCAGATCATTCCGGCCTGGATTCTTTTCTTCGGCATGTTTTTCCTGCCTTTCTCGCCCCGTTGGCTCGTAATGAAGGGCCGTGACGACCAGGCCAAGGAAAACCTGTGCAAGATCCGCCGACTCCACCCTGAGGACCCGCTGCTTGTTGCTGAGTTCCTCGAGATCAAGGCCTCTGTCATGTTTGACGAGGAGGTCGCTGCCGAGGCCGCCCAGGGCGGCATCCTCGCCCCGTGGAAGGAGCTTCTCACCCCCAACATCTTCAAGCGTGTCATGATTGGTGTGTGGATCATGATTTTCCAGCAGTTCACCGGTATCAACGCCGTCCTGTACTACGCTCCCCAGATTTTCCAGTTGTTTGGCTTCACTTCGGTCACCGTTAACCTTCTCGCCACTGGTGTCACTGGTATTCTTCAGGTTGTCTTCACTCTGCCGGCTGTCCTCTTCCTCGACAAGCTCGGTCGCCGCACTTTCCTCATTGTCGGAGCCCTCGGCATGTTTGTCTGCCACATCATTGTCGCTGGTATCGATGGCCGCTACCAAGACTCTTGGGCCACCCACCGCGGCGCCGGCTGGGCCTCGATCGTCTTCATCTGGCTGTTTGCCGTCAACTTTGCCTACTCGTGGGGTCCTGTCGCGTGGGTGCTTGCTCAGGAGCTGTTCCCGTCGTCGTTCCGCTCGCGCGGTGTGTCGATTGTCGCCTCGACTAACTGGATGTTCAACTTCATTATTGGTCTTACTACCAAGGACATGATGGCCGCCATGAACAACTTTGGTGTGTACATTTTCTTTGCCATGTTCTGTCTGATTGGTTCGGCCTTTGTCTTCCTGTGGGTCCCTGAGACCAAGGACAAGACTCTTGAGGAGCTCGATCTTTACTTTGGTGGCACTGTCGACTCGGTCGCTGCTCGTGACCGTGAGCGCATGGACCGTATCATGCGCCAGCTCGGTATGGACGTCTACGACGACCGTATTGCCGACGAGAAGCCGCGTCCGGTCGAGGCCGAGAACGTCGAGGTTGCGCACTAATCTGTTAATACTAGAAATAATGCTAACTGAGTTTGTGATTTGACTGCTATTCAAAGGTGGTACGTAAAAAAGGTCAACGTTGCGAGCGAAGGTGCCGGAGGCGCAACTCATTAACCGACATTGTTTTCAGAAGTGCAGCTTCCTGATCACGCAGACGTTGAATGTCCCTGCTGTTAGCATTGATGGTTCTAGTTTAAGGATCCAGGGCAGGCTTACTCTGGGTTCTTGCTCTCAACAATAGCGATCCTTGTACTCATGAGCATGCGCTTCGCGTGTAGGATGGCGGCGAGGATATTTTCCTCGCTGAATTGCCTGTTCAGCCCGTCAGTCGGAGGCATGGTGTTCAATCGTTTGGTAGATACCTTGTGGCACCCCAAGGTAATAAATACGCGAATTTGTGCCTCAAACTTAGCCGCCACTTTTGACTCGTCATTCTGTAATACCCCCCCCAACCACGACGGCGGCGGCGTCTTTTGTATCCTGGGGGCGCTGCCCCCAGACCCCTGTAGCGACTGCTTCGCGGTCGAGATGACGAGACTGGTGTAAGGTGTTTCGTTGCCGCCGAGTCGGCCGTTAAAGTTGCATTTATGTAACTTGTGAATATGAGATATAGAGGTGACTTGGTAGTAGACAATAGTATAGAAGAAGTCTCGAAGGCCGCGGATTAAATCTTATTTCATGCGAGCCTCTTTGACTCGCACCAGCTGGAGGCGCATGTTAAGCAAGTTGATAAGATCGCGCGTATGTCTTTCCTGATCCTTGAGTTCGCAGAGCCTACTGTTGTGAGTTTCAAACCAAAGAATCCGAGGTCTGCGGACAAAACGTACTACTGCTTTTCGCAGGTCACGATTTCATTCCTAAGCTCGACCAGCTTTCGCTGCGCCTTGATGATATCTTGAAGCACGGACTCTTCGGTAAAATCGTCAGGGACGTCGTACATTGCGTAAGTTTTACTTGAAATCCTGAAGCCCAAAGGACGCATTTAAATGCCTTTATTTAGAGCCTCAAATTTCACCGCCACTAGTGATCTGTCACTTGAGCCCTTTCTGCATACTCGGCAGTCTCCAATACTCTCGGGACAGCCCAGCCGTCCAAGTCCCTCTGGTCCGCAGCTAAATAGCTATGAAGGCTGCCGCCTTTGTTCGAGACTAGGCAACTTTTACTGGTGATCTTATGCGCGTTATGTTCAACACGGGCGACTCAAAATTAATTTGAGGCTCTATTTCACGGACCCTGACATGGTTTCTGAAACATGAAGGGATTACGCGTTGAAATATTGAATTATTTGCCGGAGCTCGTTCAGTACAAATTCTGGAGTCTCTTTTACTGGGGAGGCTAGTGCCAGACCCCCCTAGCAGCCGGTTGGCGGCTCTCATTCCTGGCACTACTTGCGGCGGTCACGCATATCCGGAACGAGGCCATCCGCTCCCTAATTCCACACTAGCCGCTTCCTCGCTGGATCACACTTCAACTGCGAAGCAGTTGCTACGGGGGTCTGGGGGGCAGAAGCCCCAGGGGAAAAAAGACCGGGCTCGTACCGCGAAAGGCACAACGGAAAAACTTGTACGGAAAAACGCGACCGATCCATGCATGGAGAGTACATGGGCGCCGGTCAAGTCTTGCTCGGAAGTAAGAAATCTGGGCAGGATCATGGGCATTGCGGCGTGAGACGAGAAGTGTTGAACGGGTCTTTAGTGACGTAGCAAACACGGCTTGCGCTCCGACGCGGCGAGAGCCCTGGAATACTGGTTCACGATGGGTGCATTAGCTGTGGGAAGGCTCGAGAAGTCAGGTAATCACCAAAATACATGGTGATTGCGCTTTGAAATAAATTAGAGCCCCACAAAAGCACAGGAGGCCAGCGGAGAGCCTACAGGTTGTTATATGTCATCGCAACTTCTGGAGCCCAGAAGTCGGTGCCCTAGGCGGGTGCCCTTGGCCGGTGACGTCAGCCAGCCGTCTTGAGAAACGACTAGAACCACAGGGATGCTTGGCGCGGTGTGTCCCTCGGGTCTGCTTGGCAAACAGTACGATTGCTGTTGCTTTAGCCAAGGAACTAGCTGACATCCTCGACGTCTAAAAAATAGGCCACAAAGACTGGGGTAAAGTGATCGACACGACTCGTTTTGGAACATGACCCAGCGCCAAGCAACGGGGGAACAAGCTTTGTGACCACAAACCAGATCCGGTCTGTTTTGGGAACAGCGTGGCCCTGCCACAGAAGTGCGGCGGAGACCTCCGCCCCAAACCAACCAGCCACTGCGCATACTAACTATACATGAAACATGCATGGAGCCGCCGCACGGAGGAGAGCGGAAGTTTTTCCAGTTGCGAATCAAATTGGGGCCCCACGCTGCGCCCCGGGACCTGCACAGTGCACCCCGCCTGCGAGTGCAGCAGTGCTAGAATTTTCGCAAAAGTCCTAAACCTAGCGTGGGGGTGTTGACTACTGTCTCGGATTTTTTTTTTTTGGTTAGGCGACCGAGACCCGAGCGAGGGTCCGACCGGTGAGATCGGAAGGTTTTTCCGGACTGTGCTTTGTCAGTAAAGTTAATCCGCGACCGGTGAGACTTGCCTAGAGAAAACGTAGCAATGAGACGGTAGGAGGCGCATGACCGGGGTAGGCCAAGACAAAAAAAAAAGTGGTGTGAGCAAAAATTTGCAGTGGTCCGCAGACCAACAGACCATATGTGCGTCTACTAAAAATGAAAGTCTGACAGGGTCCAGCCGAGGTCCAGGCGGGATGGGGACACTACCGTATGTCTTGGATAGAGGCAGGCTCTTCTCGTCCTCCCCCCCACGCGACTGTGCTGCTTATGCGTTTTGCTGGTGGTCTCGCATTCCGAACTGTAGCCGCAGAAAGGGGTCTGTGCAGAGAGGACGGAAAAAAGCCGACGGCATTTTTGCGTTGGTCAAAGGGTTGGTTGTTCCGGCGGGACGGCGAGCGAATTTTTCCGTGACACGCGGCTTGTTGTAGTTGGCAGTTTTAGTTCAACAATAAACGTTTAGATAACAAGAAAGTCAGAAAAAAGTACTCCAACTAGTTGTGGCAAATCCCCGCTCTGTCTCTGTACCCCGGCTTGAGCGGGGAAGAACGACGCGTCTTGGCCAAGCCAGCTCTGGGCGTGCATGAAAATGGCGAGGGTAAAGTAGATGGTTGGACCACCTCAAAAAAACTACAATAGGGCCAACAGGTTGTTGGGGTTAGCCGTACCAGATCCCTTAAATTATACAACACAAACTATTACTCACCACATCACCAAAAAAAGGGACCAAGGTCTTGTCGACCCTGATTTCCAACCGGAACCCCGGAAAATTCACAAGCGGCGGTCCTCCGATTATGGGTCAACCTAGACCAGTGCCAAGCCCGGGCAGTCTGTGGGCGTCTATGAGTGCGTGATGCAATGCGACTCGGACTGCCTGGATTGTGCAGTAGAAGGCGTTGCGGCGACATGCGTCAGCGGTTTGCAGCGGGGAGCGTCAGCAGGGCGCCCCCTCACTCCTCGTCATGTTACACTGACTCTGCATCGCGGGGGAAATTGTTGGCGAGGGAGCTAGATATGCACCAAATTGCCTAAAAACGGTGCTACGTCAAAAGTGGCATCAGTCTGCAGGTATTATACAGAGTGCACTATACGCCACCCCGCATGTAGTTGTTATTGGCTCGTGCCGATCGCTGTCTCGAGGGCCTGGATCTGGGCCTGGGCTCTTGGGTCTGGAATGGACGCGTCTCAAGCGACTGCGTCGCTCCTTGCCGTTGTTTGAACGTGCAGGGCGTTGTGCGCGATCGATTAGTTGCTAACGCTAACGCGCGATAGCTTGGCTCTTTTCATTTTTTGTGCATCACTTGGTCCGTAACAATGCTCTCGACACGTTAAAACCAAAGGCTTGTCTTTTGATCGACGTGACGGCAAAAGGAGCGCAGATCAACGCGGGGTCGCCGTTTCGGGGTCCGGGGCGAGTAACACTTGCCCGTAGAGATCGCGAGCTTGTACGAAACAGAACAATATCTTTTTTTTGTATTTGCATTTGATATGTTTTATTATTCGTACAGTGGAATCACTAGAAATCGAGTGGTATTAGACGAGTAAACCGGCGCTAAACATCTCAAAAAGCTCAAAAAGTCCAAAAAACGCCCAGACGCACCAAACGGATCCTGACACCCGTCGACATCATTAGCAATCCATGGGTCCCCCCCTTCCCCCGGACCCCTCGTGCATCCTAGCCACAATACCTAACTCAATAAACTAGAGGGTTACACTCGCGTCGTCGTCGTGTGCAGTGCCGTCCGCTGCAGGGTTTGGCACCCTTGCAGCTGCGAACCCCGCACGTAAATGACCAAAACTAACATCTTCTCTAGACTGCTAACTCATACTCGGCAAAAACCACTATTCACAAGATTCCAACAATAGACAAGATTGAATCACCCCATATCAATTTTAAAATAATCGGGAAAATACCCCTCATGGACTCGGCTACCGTTGCCGTCTGCGGGATCCCGATCTGCACTCACCGGCGTCACGAGACATGCCCGCCAGTCGCCCACTGGCCCACGGCTACAAGGAGCCCGCTCAAAGGGTAGGAAACAATGACCAGATCTTAACTGACGCACTCTATCTTGCCTTTGAATGCTTGACACTCATAGCCCTGGTCTCGGCGTTTCTTGTATCATTTCCTTGGCTCCTCGGTGCCAGTCAGCTCCGGCTACTCATCCGGTACCTGCAGCTAACGGCAGCATTCTATGGGTGTTTGTCGGGATGGCCGGGGATGAGGTCTGCTAGAGAACCAAACCAATGCACCGATAACTAAAAAGTTATATGGCCACAATAGCGTACGTACTTAATCATGGTCAGATCTATGGCCTAAGCGATTCCACGTGCTGTCTGTTTTGTACGTGTACCAGTTATCGGCCCGCAATCATGTACAGCCAAGGCGATGGCCCTGCCTATAAGCTGCAATTTCTGTCTTTTCTACACGATTCAAATCAAGTGATTGACCCTTGCAGATACACTAAGGAGAGACGCCCCGTTTCGTGTGTGTGTGGCCTTGTTTCCCCTGACAAACCCCGCGTGTCCGCAACTGCGGGTTGATGCAGGTGTCGAGCCGGGCCATGAGCAATTGATCCGGGATTGTTGGACAAAAAGGCAGTAGAAAAAATTGCGAAGCCAAGGGAGATAATGTAGTAACAAAAAAAAGACACAATGACTCCAATTAGATGTCTCCAGCAAATATTTTACACCATTTTTTCTACGCATCATGCTGTCCCGATCCGCGATCCGGTTGCCCGCCTCGTCAGATCTAGGCATGGCGCCTGCACGCATGCCCATCCCTGTTCGTTTTACAGCGTTACACCACTGCAGTCCGTGCACCCTCTTGCCCCGCTGCTGGCCCCTCATTCTCCGCTTTGATCGGCCAGAAGCCCCAGAATGTTTCTTGTTGCAGGATTCACCTGGTGTCAAGGACCGATGTGACAAGCCAAAAAAGAAAGCCGTCGTGGGGTACTGGCCTGCAACCAGCTGTCAAAGGTCAAAAGGAACAACGGTGTGTGGATCCGCTGCCAAAAAACCAAAACTATAGGGTCAAACTGCCGCATGACCAATATTTTTGGTTTGTGTGCAGTTAGTTCCCTACGTACAGGTGTGCGCTTACTGACTTAAAATCAATTTTTATATAATGACCACATTTTTAAAATGGGTGCTAGCACTAAAATCTGCGGCCCTAGACTTGACCCTCGAGAAAAATGGAAAAAGAAAAAGAGTTGACCAAGATGGGATAGACGTGCGGGGAATGGCGGTTTGGTTTAAACAAAGGGACCTGGGCGGTTGTGGATCAGCTCACAGGATTACATCCATGGCGTTATGGAGGCCATACCCGCCCCGGACGGAACGGGTCCAACTTGGCGCCGACATGGTCTAGCGCTCGGTGCACAACCGCGGCGTTAACATTGTGGCGCCCTCTCCTCCCCCGATAAACTCCGCTTGCCCCGGCGCCAAGAACGGTGGAGCGACTCTGCTGCGACTCCAGAACTGTGCCCCGGCGCGGCGCCGCACAGCAAAACGCGGCGCCTGGAACCCGCGCCGCACGTGATGCGTCTCGCACGGGGCACCCACGCCCAAATTCTGGGCGCAGTGTGCCGGATCTTGCTGCTCCCCGCCGCATTTTCTCTTTTTTCTCCTCTCGTGCTTCTTGCATCGGCTGTGAATATATAAGGACTCGGGACCCGTCTTGAAGATCGTCGTCGCCGCTTTCGCGTTAAGGTGAGTAAATGACGATGTTTATCATGTGGGATGTCATCCAGTATGAGCTGGGGATTAGGCGAGGTTGAAGTAGTACTTGTGTTGATGCTGTACTTTGTTTGTCGGTGATATGTTACTCTTCTTCGGGCTTCCACCCCGCCAAAAAAAAAAAAAAGAAAGCGAATGAAATCACGACTACCAAGGGCGAGAGCCAGGGGCAAACGTTCGCTTCTACGCTTCAGTCCGGGACCTGAGCCGCAGTTGTCGATGCCCATCGCCCCGTCCCGTCACGCGCACCCTTACGGCGCCGGGATGAGGTCAGACGCATGTTTATTTGCAACCTTCGGAAGTTATTGACGAGCTTTAAATTTCCGGTATTTGGCCGGAGAATATGCTGGTTCATTCCTTCCTAGTAGCAATCATACGATGTGTTTCTTAAGCACGCGACTAGTGCGGAGACATCCGCCTGCAGACGGGTCCAGGCCCATTTGTTCCGAGGCGATCGGCTGCGTCGGATTGGTCAGTGCGACATTCTCGTTTGGGTCCTGTGCTTTGTGCGGAGTTTGGGCCCCGTTGCACATTCTAGCTCGTTCAGTTGCCCTGACAAAGGATCTGCATACCCGGGCGGGACAGACGCTGTTTTAAGTTTTCGTGTGGGGTTATCGGTGGTGGCTGGTCAGCTATTACTGATTGTGTGTATTACAACAGAAGTCTCGGATCTGATGATCTACTTCTTTGTACCTTCCCCGGAGTGGCTGTTTTCCGTTTTGCCGTTTTGGATACTTTCGTTCATTGCGGCTCACGATCTCAATTGCCCTCTGTTTTTTAGTTGTCTCTCCCCAGCCCCGATCGGCATTTCGTCACGACATAAAAAACCATGATTCGCTCTCTCTCACAATGAAAATCAAACTAACAACCAGCAACAAAAATGTTTACGGTATACAACCCGTACGTCACCGCATGCGTGGCATGCATCGGCGGTATGCTTTTCGGCTTTGACATTTCGTCGGTCTCGGCGTTTGTCGGTCAGCCCGCCTACAATGCTTACTTCAACACCCCCGATTCGCTCACCCAGGGTGGTATCACTTCCTCGATGGCCGGTGGCTCGTTCCTCGGCTCCCTCGGGTCTGGTCTGCTTTCTGACCGCTTTGGCCGCAAGTTCGTCATCTCGCTCTCGTCGGTCGTGTGGATGATCGGTGCCGCCATTCAGTGCTCCTCCCAGAACATCGGCCAGCTTATTGCCGGCCGTCTCATTGCCGGTATCGCCATCGGATTCGCTTCGTCGCAGATCCCCGTCTACGTTGCCGAGCTCGCCCCGACTAAGATCCGTGGCCGTCTCGTCGGTCTCTTCCAGTGGTCCATCACCTGGGGTATCATGATCATGTTCTACATCTCGTACGGCTGCACCAAGATCGACGGCCCTGCCTCGTTCCGCACTGCCTGGGGTATCCAGATGGTCCCTGGTCTCTTGCTGCTCCTCGGTACTCTGATCCTGCCTGAGTCGCCCCGTTGGCTCGCCAACAAGGACCGCTGGGAGGAGACCATTGATATTGTCTCGCGTGTCAACGGCGGTGGCGATGTCAACCACCCTGACGTCCTGATTGAGGTCGAGGAGATAAAGGAGGTTGTCCGCATCGACCGCGAAGCCAAGTCTCTCAAGCTCCTTGACCTGTTCAAGAAGGACTCCATCAACCGTACCATGGTCGGCATCTGGGCCCAGATCTGGCAGCAGCTGACCGGTATGAACGTCATGATGTACTACATTGTCACTGTCTTCAACATGGCCGGCTACGAGGGTGACGCCAACCTTGTCGCCTCGTCGATTCAGTACGTCATCAACGTCGTCATGACCGTTCCTGCTCTGCTTTTCATTGACCGCTGGGGTCGTCGCCCGCTGCTCCTGTTCGGCTGTGTCTTCATGTGGACCTGGCTGTTTGCCGAGGGCGGTCTTCTTGCCACCTACGCCATCCCGATTGACGGCCTGCCCGACAACCCGAATGTCACCATCTTCATTCCCGAGGAAAACAAGCCTGCTGCCAAGGCCGTCATTGCCTGCTCGTACCTGTTCGTCGCTACCTTTGCTCCCACCTGGGGACCTGGTATCTGGATTTACTGCTCGGAGATCTTCCCGCTCCGCCAGCGTGCGCTTGCCAACGGTCTCTGTGCTGCTATGAACTGGATCTTCAACTTCGCCCTCGGTATGTTCGTTCCGTCGGCTTTCAAGAACATCTCGTGGAAGACCTTCATCATCTTTGGTGTTTTCTGCGTCGTCATGGCCATCCATGTGTTCCTGCTCTTCCCGGAGACCAAGGGCAAGTCGCTCGAGGAGATCGACCAGATCTGGGCCAACAAGGTCCCCGCCTGGCGCTCGGCCAGCTTCCAGCCGCGTCTGCCGTCCATCACCGACATCAAGGCTGCCGGTGTTGGCGGTCGCCCGCCGTCGCTCAGCGACAAGAACCTCACTGGCGCCCCTGGCCACGAGGAGAAGGCTGCTACCAACGACGCTGCCCCCATGGTCTAACCTTTGCGCGTATGATATTTTGAGTATCTACTACTTAATCTAATGTTTCGGTAATGTGCCCATAACCGTAATCTTGCAGTGCTTCGACTCCCTAGTAACTGCTTCGCAGTTGAATTTGAACCTCTAGGTGCTTGCTTTTTCCTGGGGGCGCTGCCCCCAGACCCCCGTGGCAACTGCTTCGCAGTTGAATTTGAGTCTCTAGGCGCTGTCCCCAGACCCCCTTGGCAACTGCTTCGCAGTTGAATTCGAACCTCTAGGTGTTACGTTCCAGGAAAACAAACATGAGACCTGAAAAGAGGTCCGATGAGTCTCGTTTCAACTGCGAAGCAGTTGCTACGGGGGTCTGGGGACAGCGCCCCCAGGAAAAAAACAAACAAAACACGTGAATCTAAATGTATTAGTGCTGCCCGTGATGCTATGCGCGCGAACGTGCATAGTACAGCCGCGCCGATGGTCAACCGACCCCAGATTGTAGGCCAAACATTAAGGTCCTCAGACGGGCTGCGCGTGCAAGTAGTCCGGGAGAATGCCGAGAGAGCCGGACTCAGGGGAGGAATATGTGCAGTGGTTGGACGTGATGGAGCAGAGGCTTGCCGCTGAGCTGCAAGAGTGTCTGGACAGACAGTACGACGGCCTGTTTGAGAACGGGACGCCGACCGAGATTAGCAAGGCGCGGAAGGGGATCCGCCAGTGCCTCGTCACTCTCGCAGAGTATAAACGGTCTCGGCTCGAGTACGTGAGCGAGCGCCGGGATGAGGCTAGTGCGCGTGTCAAAGAGGAGCAGCAGAAACAGGCCGAGAGGGAGTCTGTGGAAGCCAAGATGAGAAAGGTAGAGGCGGAATCGTCCGAGAAGCAGCAAGTAGCTCAACTGGAAGAGCGGAATAGCGGTATCAGGGTGTGTATATTCTGTTCTTTTGGTGGTTTCTCTTTGTCCTGGGGGGGGCGCTCCCCCCCCAGACCCCCCGTAGCAACTGCTTCGCAGTTGATCTCGTGCACCAGAACCTATGCTCAACTGCGAAGCTGTTGCTCTCGTCAACCAAGAACCTATTCTCAACTGCGAAGCAGTTGCTACGGGGGGTCTGGGGGGCAGCGCCCCCCAGGAAAGAAAATACAAACACCGTCCGATGCGGTTGCTAACGGCAGAGAGAGATACGCGAGCTCGAAGAGCGACTAAAGCTGCTGCGACAGGAGCTGGCGTCCAACGAAAAGCAGATCGTCGAGCAGCAGTCTGTTTTCGAAAGCCGATTGTCATCGTTACGCCGGAAGCTTAGCGAACTAGGCGACGTGCGCGCCCTAGGCGAAGCGCAGGCAGACGTACAAGCCCTGGCGCAGCAGGAAGGCGACGCCGAGACGGAGCTGACGGCTCTCAACGACGGCGTGGCGGTGTGGGATGACGTTGTATCCACAGTAAAGGCTCTCAACGCCGAGATAGTCAAGCACGTCGCAGACAACGACAGCCACGCCGTTCTGGATCGCATAACATCAGCGACAGACAAGCTAAGCGAACGTCTGGCCCTGTCGCGTAAGAGCAACTGGAAACCGCTCGAAATCGCCATCAGCCACGAGCTCTCGGCGATGCAACAAGCCTCGGAACTTCTCAGCGGGCCAAAAGCCAAGTGATGTCTCGGCCGTTTTGTTTCCTGGGGGCGCTGCCCCCAGACCCCCGTAGCAACCGCTTCGCGGTTGAAGTGACGCAGATTTTGTTGCGCTAGAGTATGATCTGGATAGGATGGTTTTGCGGTTCGAAAGAAAGGCCATCAAAGCAAGAGAAAACGACAGGAGTGGAGTAACCTGAACGCACTGGCCGTCAAGACGACAAGAATTGTACGATCAGAATTGGAAATTGTCGGAAAGTACTACCATTTTTCAAGGGCCATCGTTGAGCGATTACAGGTCAACGACCTCGTGTGCGCATAGGATCTTCTTTCAGTGACACTTTGCCATAGAGCCATAACTTAATAACGCCTGTCCAATTGCTTGGCAGTCTCAATACGAAAATCTACGATTAGAACTGGACAGGACGCTAGCTTTGTTCTCCAAGGACCATCTGTTGAGCGTCAACGACATTTGCAAGTGCCGACGCTTTTCAACAGCGTTACTTGCAGAAAAGAAACGCCTATCCAACTGCGAAGCAGTTGCTACGGGGGTCTGGGGGTGGAACCCCCAGGAAAAAAAAAAAGACAACGACGGCACTCCGGGGCCAGAGGAGCAAAGGACCAAATAAATACATTATCGTGACTCATGAGGTGGAATAAATACGCGCGCGGGGGTCAACGGGGCACAGCGAGGCCGGTGAGGGCGGGCGGAAAGCCCATGGCCTTGACGTGCTTGTCTTCGCGACCCGCGGCACGAGACGACGCGGGGGCGTCTTTTGCGGGGGTTTGCTGGGGGGTCGAGGGGTGTGAGACGGCCGGCGGCTTGTACTGGGGCGGGCGCGGGGACGGGACCACGACAGACGACGACAGGAGGTGCTCGGGGACGACGCCGGCGGTGACGCGGGCGTGCGACGACGGCTGAGGAGGCGGAGACGAGGAAGATGCGACCATATCCGAGTGCTTGCGCTTGCGGGCGGCCGCCTCGTTTTGGGCCTCGGCGCGGACGGCCTCGGAAATGATGCCTGCGAGCTCCTGGATAGTGCGGTCCGAGTCGTCGTAGTGGAGGCCGCCGTGTGCGTCGTCAAAGACGGCGCTGAGGGCGTCATGGGCCGCCAGAGCCGGGTCGTGGATCTGCTGGTGCTGGTGCTGATGCTGATGCTGGTGCTGAATGGCGTTGGCGGCGGGTGCGCTGGTCGAGGCAGCCCGACGACCACGCGAGCCGACGCGCGGGATCTTGCGGCCGTTTGCGCGCACGAGCGACGTCAGGCCCGGATCCGGCATCCGCGACGGGTACCGCGGGAGCGCATGCTGGCGCGACGGCTGGGGGCGGCCCGAAGGCGTGCTAGACAGTTTGAAGGACGTGATAAGGGCGCCGTTGTGGAGGGGCCGCTCGTTGAGGTCTGCTGGCCCATGCCTAGGCTGAGGAGCGGCGGCGGTGGTGGCGGTGGTGGTGGTGTTTGCGCCAATCATGGACCCGAGACTCTCGAGGATGCTGGGGTCGCGTATCAGGTTGTTTACGGCGTCGGTGAGGGAGTCGAGCTCGCTCGAGCTCGAGGAGGCGCCCGCGTCGCCCGTGATCATTTGCAGAGCGGACCTCAGCTCGTCTGCGTCCAGCGAGAGGCCGCCACCGCCACCGCCATTGCCGTTCATGCCACCAATGTCTGCGCCCGAAAACTTGCGGGCCTGCTCCATCTCGCGCTCGATGCGCCGCGACCGCCGCTTGGCAAACTCGTCGTCGATCCACGCCGTCTTCTTGTCGCTGTCGCCGTCGCCAAACAGCTGCTGCGCCCGCCGTATGATGCGCAGCCGCAGATCGTTATCCTTGTTGCGGGTATTGTTCATCTCGCGCCATCGCTTCTTGCGCTCGCGGTTCTCGAGACGGATGCGCTCCTTGTCGGCCTCGGTCAGCTTGCCACCGCGGCCCCGCGTGCGGTACTTGCGGCGGCGGGTGAGCGTCGATGCAAACGCGACACTGAGCGCGTTGGCGGCCGACTGAACCTGCTGCTGGTCCTCGGCGGGCGCCGTGTCGCCCCCAGGCACGCCGTCCAGACTCTGACCGAGCGCTTGGAGAGCCGACTGCAGTGCTTCGAGCGTTGCGTCGTCGGCCACGCCCGCGTCTTCGTCATGCTCGCCGCGGCCATGGTCGTGGCGGTCGTGGCCATGCGCTGCAGATTCCTGCGCCGAGGGACCACCTCGAGACCCGTCGTCCTCAATCATCTGCTTGGCCAGCATCAGTGCAGCAAGCACGCTGTCGTTGGCGTCGCCGCCCTCGGGCTGCGCGGGAGCAGACTGCGCGCGTTCAGGCCGCTGAACTGTGCTTACCGTCTGCTGCTCGAGCGGCCGCGCCGGGATCGGCTGCACCCGGAACGTCGTCGTCGACGCGCTAGGGATCGCCGCCGACGCCCGCTTGCGCGTCAGCATCAAATCGATCTTGTTGGAGTTCTCCTGCCGCGACTTTTGCATCTGGCTGCGCGTAATCGCCAGCGTCTCGGCAATACTCAGCCCGCCCGGCTTGCCATAGTCATCCTGCGCGCGGTCGCGTCGAGATGTGTGGTTCTGTGACCGCTGCGACTGCGACTGCTGGTGGTGGTGGTGTTGCTGCTGCTGCTGCTGCTGCTGCTGCTCCTCGAGCTGGTTCTGGGCGCTCAGCAGGTTGGCGATGGCCGTTTCTAAATCCACGCTGCCAAGGATCTGTTCCACCGAACTTGGAGCTTGGCCGCTCTGTGCACCCTGTTCCGGCTGTCGGTGCTCGTGGCCCAGTGCCTGCAGGCTCGGGTCCACTGCATCGTGACTGTGGCCGTGGCCGTCCCCGTGGCCGTGGCTGGGGGCTCCACTGGCACCACCAAGGGCAGGATCAATGCCCGGCTCCATCGACGCTTCTCGCAGGGCCGGATCAATGCCGTCATGGTCATCGTGATGCTCTTGGGCACCTGTGTCATGAGCACCACCCAGAGCTGCACTCAAGGCGCGAGCCAGCGAGTCATCGCTGGGACCTGGCTGTGCGTGGTCCTCAGCATGATGCTCAACATGGCCCTGGGAATCGCCTTGGTTCCCGCCATGAGTGTCCTCCAACGTCGCGCGGATGGCATCCTGAATGCTGGCGGCCGCGTCCACGACTGGAGCATGCTGTTTGTTGTGCGCATCATGCGCCCCGGCCGCCGCCGCAGGCTCCTCGTGCTGCTTCTGCTGTTGCGCGTCCTGAGACGGCTGGCCATGGTCTTCAACGCCCTCTAAAGCCTTGCGGATCGCCTCTTGTAAACTCGCATCCATACCAATATCCTCGTGTGCATCTTGAGCTGCGTGTTAGTTCTGCTGTGTTTCTCTTTTTCCTGGGGGTTCCACCCCCCAGACCCCCGTAGCAACTGCTTCGCAGTTGAAATGGGGCATTATTGGCTTCATTGTATTTTTCCTGGGGGTTCCACCCCCAGACCCCGGTAGCAACTGCTTCGCAGTTGAAATAGAGCATTAGTCGAGACCAACCGCGAAGCGGTTGCTACGGGGGTCTGGGGGTGGAACCCCCAGGAAAAGAAAACAGGACAACATACCTTGCGGGCCATCGTTTTGCTGCTCAGTGGGATGACCACCGTGGTGCTCTCGAGGCTCGTCAGTCTTTTCAGCCACCTCATTTGCGCTCGGTTGAGCCTTGTTGTGTGCGGTCGGCGAAGCGCTTTGTTCGGCACTCGGCTCAGTGCTGTTTTCATGTTCGGAGCTCTGGTCAGCGCTCTTCTCACCACCCGGCCCGTCTTGTCGTTCACCGGACCCACCCTCGACCGGTACGTCATGCGTCTGCTCGTGTGACCCTTGGTCGGCCGAGGCGCTATCTTCATCGCCAAAACCGTCGTCCTTGTCACCGCCCAAAGCAGCGGACGCGCTTTCTATCATACGGAGAAGAGCCGCCTCGTCCATAACGTCGTCGTGTCCAGACCCCTGTGGCTGCTCATGGGCCTGGCCGTGTCCATGCTCATGCTCGTCATTGTTTGGGTCGTGCGCGTTGCCGGTTGTCTGTTGGCCCTGATTGTGATCGTGGCCCTCAGCGTCACCGCCGCCAGACAAGTCTCCCATCGCCGACTGAATCAGCGCCTGGATGTCAATACCGTCAGCGAGCTGCATCTCGTCGCCCGGGCCGTCATGTAACGCGTCCCCGGGCCGTTGCCCGTCTGCGGAGCCGTCTGGAGACATGCTAGAAAAAAGCCTGGGGGCTCATAAAAACAATCTAGCAATCTATAAAGTCCGTCTCAGCGTCGGCTCGGGCTCTCTAATCTCGCTTTAAATTTTTTTTGTCGCTGTCTTAGAAGTGTTTCTACACCACAACACCTTGGAATCGGCGCGTCGAGGATTTAGATCAAGAAATTATTTATTTCGTCAGGGTAAATAGCTTATCTGACTCAGTATCTATATGTATCATTAAGTATGCACGCGACCCCGGATTATGCGATCTAGCACTCCTCTTTTTTCTCTTCCTGGGGGCTCTGCCCCCAGACCCCCGTAGCAACTGCTTCGCAGTTGAAATAGGGCACTAGAGAGGTTTTGTTTTCTTGGGGACCCTGCCCCTAGACCCCCATAGCAGCCGCTTCGCGGCTGGGATCCGCCCGGCCCGCGAAATCAACTGCTTACTCAGTAAATATATGTATCATTAAGTATGCACGCGACCCCGGATTATGCGATCTAGCACTCCTCTTTTTTCTCTTCCTGGGGGCTCTGCCCCCAGACCCCCGTAGCAACTGCTTCGCAGTTGAAATAGGGCACTAGAGAGGTTTTATTTTCTTGGGACGCGGGCCCCTAGACCCCTATAGCAGCCACTTCGCGGCTGGGATCCCCCCGGCCCGCGAAATCAACTGCGAAGCAGTTGCTACGGGGGTCTGGGGGCAGCGCCCCCAGGAAAAAAAAGACAAGCAACATAAATCTATCACGACAAAATCTAGTCAACTTCATCATTATCGTCGTTGGCATTGGCATCGGCGTCGGCATCGGCGTCGGCTTCGGCGGCGTTGTCGTCGTGGATGAGACGGAAGACAACGACAAGGTAGACCTGGCCGGTCTTGAGGTTCTTAAGGGTGTAGCGCAGGGGCTGGCCGACTGTATAGCGGGACACGTCAAAGCCGAACATGGGCAGTTTGATGGCGAACGAGTCGCCCATGCTGAGATACGGCGTGTAGAAATCAAAGTTCCAGGTGTCGGCAGTCCCAAACTCAAACTGCTTGCGCTCGTCGGCAATCATGTAGTGCTGCATGCGGCCCTTGCCGACGTAGTCTGTGTGATCGAGGTGCTCGTCGTTAAAGAAGCCGGCCCACTCAACGGCGCTGTCGGCGTCTGCGACCTTGTCCTGGCGAATGCGGTTAATGGACGTGAGCGCCCGTCCGTATAGGTATGGCTTGTCCGAATAGACGTCGCCCTCGACCGACGGGTCAACGGTCCACTTGAACACGCGCAGGCCCATGGAGAACGCGGGCGGCAGGATGTCACGGATGGGCCCGTCAAAGTCGTTGCCCCACATGAGGTCGTCACCCGACACCGGCTCTTTGAACCGCACGCTAAACTGTACAGACAGCTGGTCGTCCTTGTGCTCTGGCTGCTCAAAATACGCCGAGTCGACCGAGTTGTAGCTGGGGTCCCGCCAGCCCCGGATCCGCACCCCGACCTTGGCGGTGCACGCCTCATTGTCCAGCGTCACCGGTCCCTTGTCCTCGTCGTTGACGCCGATCCGCTCAAGACTAGCATCGTCGTATGATGGTCCCGCAAACACCTCGACTCTCATTGTTATCGGCTGCCAAACGACATCAAGCAAGCAAGGTTGCGACTGCTGCATCACCATGCCCGTCAGCCGTCCGGTCTGTGGGGCGGCGGCGTCGAGCGCTTGTCAGCCGCTTGCGATGACATTGCACCATGTGCGTGACAATTGCAACGCCACTCGGGTAAGATTCTTTTCTGGGGGCGCTGCCCCCAGACCCCCTGGCAACCGCTTCGCGGCTGGAATTATGATCCTTTTGTTTCTCTAGGAGTTCCACCCTCAGACCCCGTAGCAACAGCGCCATCCGACCGCCGGCGCTTGTCAGCCGCTCGCAATGTGCCATTGCACCATGTGCGTGACAGTTGTAACGGCTCGAGGCCGATATTTTTTTCCTGGGGTCGCTGCCACCAGGCCCCCGTGGCAACCGCTTCGTGGTTCGAATTATGGTCTTTTTCTTTTCTCTGGGGGTTCCACCCCAGACCCCCGTAGCAACCGCTCCGCGGTTGGACTCGACCACCTGCGCTTAATCAACTGCGAAGCAGTTGCTACGGGGGTCTGGGGGCAGCGCCCCCAGGAAAAAAAGATGGGCTCCGCGGTTGGACTCGACTGCGCTTAATCAACGGGGGCCTGGGGGGCAGCGCCCCGCCAGTAAAAGGAGCGGGCAATTTTGTGGTTTTGTGTGTTTTCTTCGGTGCCGACCTAACCCCAACAACCGGAGAGGTCGGGTTACCCGGAGTGGGCTATATTCCCGCGCCGGGCCAATCAATCAGTCACACCTTGACAGGGCCCCGGCCAATTAATCCGGACAGCTCCGGTCGTAGCCGAGAACGCCGGCAATGGCGTTTGACGTGGTTCTGTGGATATGGCAGGTACACAGCCCATGAATGACTATGCAAATAACCCATCGCGTAAGCAGCTAGTCGGCACGTCCCAAATTGTTTATCCGGCCGGATAACGGCTGACAAAGTACCCTCAGCCGCTCAAAGACTCCCCCCGCCAGCCGGACCCTCCGCTGCAGCCCGAGACGCGTGCACCGGTAAGCCGACCGAGTCTAGATCAGGCTGTGGGACACTGCCGTGCTAGCAGTTTTCGAGGCTGTTACAATATGTTGAGTGGGCTATTGTGGTGTGTAATCAAGCCTCGCGAGCTTGCACATGACAAAATTACACGTGGCTATGTGATGCCGGGTCTTTGGCTTGGCCGGTAGCCGGGACTTGGGAGCCCCCACGTTTAAAGGCCCCCCGCGGGTGGACACGGGCACCGTACCGAAAGCGCACATTTCCAAAGTCTGTAGACTTGAAACCCACTAAAAGCGACCTGAGCCGAAATAAAGACCACAAGAAAAGCAGTTGGGTATATGCCAGTCCACCGGGCCATGACATCACACCTACTGTGTTTAACCGTACAGCTAGCTACATGACAGGTTGTCTCCATTGCCTGCTGTGGCCAGGTACTGAACTGACGGGGCAACACGTAACACACCGCGTAACATTACTCATCCAAAAAAGCCCCGCTTAGCTTGCCTCCCATCCAGCTCCCAACAACAACAGCAACCACCACCACCACTCATGGCCCGTCCGGGCTGGCCGCAGATCGGCGGGCTGGCAACCCTAGCACCTCAAAAGAGATGGGAAATATATAACCCCAACCGAACCCGGCCGCCCACGGATTTCCTCCATCACCCATCAAAAACAGCCAAAATGTCCAACTCGCTCGAGCAGCTCAAGGCTACCGGAACTGTCGTTGTCACTGACACCGGCGAGTTCGAGTGTAAGTACCTATCTTGCGGAGCAATTGGCCCGTGCTTTGCGTGATTGCACCCCTGTTGTGTCACGCTTGCCGAGAATTGCAAATGTGTGAAATTGCCACTTCAGAGCTGTGCTTGCGTCTTTTTTTTTTCCTGGGGGCGCTGCCCCCAGACCCCCGTAGCAACTGCTTCGCAGTTGAGATCTGTCTAAAGCCAAGAAAATGGCTTGACGTGTCTAGGAGTGGCGTCCTTATGCGAAGGCGAGTGGACTGTGGATTCTGCGTCAAGCCCCGCAAAATCGCTCGAGTCGCCGCCCACGCGCCTCAACTGCGAAGCAGTTGCTACGGGGGTCTGGGGGCAGCGCCCCCAGAAAAAAAAAAAGCACACAAGCAAAAAAACAACAGAGACTAACGACAGCGATTGCCAAGTACAAGCCGCAGGATGCGACGACGAACCCGTCGCTGATTCTAGCTGCCGCCAAGAAGCCCGAGTACGCCAAGCTGATTGACAGCGCCATTGCCGACGCCCAGAAGGACGCGCGCTACAAGGGTTCCAAGGCCGAGAAGGCTGCTGTCGTGCTCGACTACCTGCTCATTGAGTTTGGTACCAAGATCCTCGAGATCGTCCCGGGCCGCGTGTCGACCGAGGTCGACGCCCGCCTGTCGTTCGACAAGGAGGCCACCATCAAGAAGGCGCTCGAGCTCATTGAGCTGTACAAGCAGAAGGGCATCGACAAGGAGCGCGTGCTCATCAAGATCGCCTCGACCTGGGAGGGTATCCAGGCCGCCCGCGAGCTCGAGGCCAAGCACGGCATCCACGTCAACCTGACGCTCATGTTCTCGTTCCCGCAGGCCGTCGCCGCCGCCGAGGCCAACACCACCCTCATCTCGCCGTTTGTCGGCCGCATCCTCGACTGGTACAAGTCGTCGACCGGCAAGGACTACGCCGCCGCCGAGGACCCCGGTGTCGCTTCGGTCAAGCGCATCTACGCCTACTACAAGAAGTTTGGCTACAAGACCATTGTCATGGGCGCCTCGTTCCGCAACGTTGGCGAGATCAAGGAGCTCGCCGGCGTCGACTTCCTGACCATCGCGCCCAAGCTGCTCGAGGAGCTCTACAACTCGACCGACGCCGTCCCCAAGAAGCTCGACGCCGCCGCCGCTGCCTCGGAGGACATCCAGAAGGTGTCGTACGTCGACGACGAGGCCACCTTCCGCTACCTCTTCAACGAGGACCAGATGGCCACCGAGAAGCTCTCGGACGGTATCCGCAAGTTCGCCGCCGACGCCGTCACCCTTCTCGGCCTCATTGAGCAGAAGATCTAAGCATCCCCTTTGTAGCTAATGGATAATTGGATGTTGTCTTTTTGTTTGTAGCAACTGCTTCGCACACGTCTTTTCTTTCCTGGGGGTTCCACCCCCAGACCCCCGTAGCAACTGCTTCGCAGTTGGGCTCACGTCTTATTTTCTTTTCCTGGGGGTTTCACCCCCAGACCCCCGTAGCAACTGCTTCGCAGTTGGGCTCACGTCTCTTTTTTTTTTTTTTCTTTTCTTGGGGGTTCCACCCCCAGACCCCCGTAGCAACTGCTTCGCAGTTGGAGGAAGGGTATGATATTAGCCGGGGATCAGCTGGAATGCTTGATACCGAGTCAGGGGGGCCGCTGCAGCCCAGAAACCACGTACCAGCGATTGTCTATATCCCTGAGACCAACTGCGAAGCAGTTGCTACGGGGGTCTGGGGGCAGAGCCCCCAGGAAAAAAAAAGAAATCTGAGAAAAGCCGAAAAAAGACGTCAAACACTAACAGTATTACATGAGTTGTTGATGCACATCCAGGGCTACCCCGGACATGCGTGACCCCCCGCGGTGGATCACCAAATATTTCACTGGACCAAGAGATCGCAAAACAGGGACAGACAAAATGACGGACACGATTGATCTGGGCCGCCCGGGCGATTTCCACGTGCACCTGCGTGATGGAGCGCTCAAGGAGGTGGTCACGCCGACAGTGCGCCAGGGAGGCGTTTCTGTGTGCTTTGTGATGCCAAATTTGGTCCCGCCGCTCGTCGAGGTCGACAGGGTGCTCGCGTACAAGCAGTCGCTCGAGAAGCTGGCGCCGCAGACGACGTTCCTCATGAGCCTGTACCTGTCGCCGGAGATCACTCCTGAAGTCATTGTGGCCGCCAAAAAGGCCGGCATCTCGGGCGTCAAGGTGTACCCGGCAGGCGTCACCACCAACAGCGACCACGGCGTGTCGTCGTACGAGCCGTTCTACCCGACGTTTGCAGAGATGGAGCGCCAGGACATGGTCCTCAATCTGCACGGCGAGTGCCCGTCCGGCAAGGACATCCACGTGCTCAACGCTGAGGAGAAGTTTCTGCCGACCCTCAAGGAGCTGCACGCCAAGTTCCCCAAGCTGCGCATTGTGCTCGAGCACTGCACGTCGGCGGCCGCCATCAACGCCGTCAAGGAGTGCGGGCCCAACGTCGTCGCCACCATCACCGCCCACCACCTGTACCTGACGGTCGACAGCTGGGGCGGCAGCTCGCAGAACTTCTGCAAGCCGGTTGCCAAGTTCCCGAGCGACCGCGACGCCCTCATCGACGCCGCGACCTCGGGCTCGCCCAAGTTCTTTTTTGGCTCCGACTCGGCGCCCCACCCGGCGCGCAACAAGGCCAAGGCCAAGGGTGCCGCCGCCGGCGTGTTTACGCAGTCGCACGCCCTCGCCTACGTCGCCGAGGTGTTTGAGAACGCCGGCAAGCTCGATAAGCTCAAGGGCTTTGTCACCGATTTTGGCAAGGACTTTTACCGCGTCAACGACGCCGATCTCCGCGACCCCGTCGGCGCCGTCACCCTTGTCCGTCGCGACAACGCCGTCCCGGACATTGTCGGCGGCAACAGCGACGACGGCGTCGTGCCGTTCCGCGCAGGCGAGACCCTCCGCTGGCAAGTCGTCTGGTCTAACTAGCACCCTGTCATGAATATTATTGCCGCCGTTTTCCTTTTTCCTGGTGGTTCGACCCCCAGACCTCCGTGGCCCAGTTGGGCTCAAGCCGCCATTTCTTTTTTTCCTGGGGGTTCCACCCCCAGACCCCCGTAGCAACTGCTTCGCAGTTGGGCTCACGTCTTTTTTTCTTTTCCTGGGGGTTCCACCCCCAGACCCCCGTAGCAACTGCTTCGCAGTTGGGCTCACGTTTTTTCTTTACTGGGGGTTCCACCCCAGACCCCCGTAGCAACTGCTTCGCAGTTGATCTTGGGATTCTTTTTCACGGCATTCAACTGCGAAGCAGTTGCTAAGGGGCCCTTCCACCCTCAGGAAAGAAAAGACGTGAGCCCAACTGCGAAGCAGTTGCTACGGGGGTCTGGGGTGGAACCCCCAGTAAAGAAAAGACGTGAGCCCAACTGCGAAGCAGTTGCTATGGGGGTCTGGGGGTGGAACCCCAGGAAAGAAAAGGCGTGAGTCCAACCGCGAAGCAGTTGCTACGGGGGTCTGGGGGTGGAACCCCCAGGAAAACAAAGAGGATGCAGTTCATTAGTCGTAAGTCGTTAGCAATAAATACAGAGGTCAGTCGGCGTCGGCAAAACCGCCAGGCGGCCGCCAGACAAATAGATCGAGAGCCTCTTTGGTCCAGGGACCTTGTTCCTGCAGGTAGCGAGGACCCGGCGCGGATGGAGTAGGGTCGGAACTGGTGGATTCGGCAGCGAGGAGCGCGTCGACGTCCTCGTCTGAAGACATGTCAAAACTGGCAGGATCCGTGGGAGGCGGCTGGGACTTGCGACGCTGGGTCAGCAGGGCCGTCATTTCGGCCGAGTCCTCGTCGTCCGAACTGTCATCGATGACGATGACCTCGTGGACGGCGTCGAGGGCCTGGCTCAGTTGAGCCTCGAGGTCGCAAAACGATGTGGTTGTTTGCCAAGCTTCAAGAGGCTCGGTCTTGACACGAGGCGACTGTAGTTTTTGAGTAGGGGCGTCAGATTCCGGTGGGGTATCTGGCTGTGATTCTGGCTTGGGTTTTGACTCCGGTGGGGTATCTGGTCTTGACTCCGGCTGGGGATTAGGCTCGGTTGGAGCGGCGGCATGAGATGCGGGATCACGCTCAGGTTCAGACACAGACGGACCAGATTCAAGAGCATCATTTTCGAGGATAGCGTTTTCAAAAGCAAGAGCGTTTGCAGAAAGATTGTCGGTCATAGCAAAAGAATCTGCGAAATCATCGCCAAAATCGGAAATGTCGTCCCACAGGAGGTCAACGCCGTCGGTGACATGAGTGGCCGCCCTGTCTCGTGGTTCACTGCTGTTCTCCATGCTACTATCCACAAACGCCAAGGTATTCTGAGCGCTACAGCCAGTCGCAGCAGTCGAGACGCTTGTCCTGGTAGTTTCAGCGCTGCTTGCACTTCGCGGTGTACTGGTCATATTTTTGTGCGGACTCCTCTGCGGACGCGCAACAGGTACAACGACACTGCTGTCAGAGCTCCAATGAGCACGCGATTTCGGTCTCGTTGTTGCAATAGCAGCCTCGAGTGATTCCCTGGGCGACTCGCTCGGGCCCCGGCCAGGCGGCCGCAACCGCCGTCGTTTCGGCCCTAGCGAAGGTGCCACATTAACCCCATTATCTCGCAGAACATGCGTCTGTGCCTCGCCATGTGCCTGGCCATGAGCCTGACCATGAGCGTGAACCTGAACCTGAACCTGACGGGCAACTGCCTTCCTGCGAAGAGGCGCCAGATCCTGCTGCACCACTCCCGTTTTTGCTCCGAGCTCTACAATAGTTCTGTCAAAACGAAGCTCCTCGCCATCGTTGACGTACGTGCGATTCACAAAAAGCGAATCGACGAGAATGCCGCCAGTGTCGTGCAGCGTGAGCCTCTTGTTGAACGTGTGAAACTTGACGGTTCCGTCGTTCCACACCTTGAGCTTCTGCGTCAGGTTTGTCGTCCACAGTGCCTCGTAGACGTGCACCTCTGCCGTCTCTGGGACCTCATTTGCACTAACGTCTGCTTCGTCCCTAGATAGCATGGAACATACGCATTTGGCGGTATTGGTGTCTGTCAAAGTTGAGAGCACCACTGACGCGTTTGACCAACGTGGCGCGTTGCATGTGCATATGTTTATGCATTACTTCGTCACTTCTTTTCCTGGGGGCGCTGCCCCCAGACCCCCGTAGCAACTGCTTCGCAGTTGATTTCGGGGTTGTTTCTGCTGTATTTACCGAGATAGCACGATAATCTGTGGGCCACATGTTCAGAAAGACAGCATTCGCAGCCCGCAATCAACTGCGAAGCAGTTGCTACGGGGGTCTGGGGGCAGCGCCCCCAGGAGAAAAAAAAGACCACACAAAACAGAAAGGATTGACATAAAAGTCGTAAAATGATTATGAAAAAGTCAAAGGACTATGGTGGCTGCTAGGGAGCCTAGAACAAGAAGAGGCCGACGAGGCCGGCAGCGACGCCAGCCAAGGACGGGACAAGGTTGGCCGCAAGGCCAGTGGCAACCGGAACAGTTGTCGGAGTGGCGACCGAAACCGTGGCGACCTCGGTGCCTGGGGACTTGGGGGTCTCGGTTCCAGGAGGCTTGGGGATCTCGGTTCCAGGAGGAGCCGTGGTGGTATGCGGAACGACCGAGATGACGCTCTCAAGAGTGACGACGTAGGTGGTCGTGAGCACAGTGGCGTGCGACATGGTCGACGCGGGGTATGTCTTGCCAGAGACGGTCGAGGCCGGCTTGGTGTGGACTTCAGTGCACTCGGGGCACGTGGTCGTGTAAGTCTTGGTCACAGTAGTGGGGACAGGGACCACAGGGGCTGTCTCGATCGGACAGTAGGTAGTGACAGTGGTGGCCTTTGTGACAGTGGACTCGGGGCACACGGTGCCTGAGACGGTCGAGGCCGGCATGACGTGGGTGCCGGTGCAGACGGGGCAGGTGGTGACGTAGGTTGTGAGCGTCAGCGGGCACTCGGTCGTGACGGTGGTGGCCTTGGTGATGGTGGTGGCCGGGTATGTGGTTCCCGAGACGGTCGTCGGAGGCACGACGTGAGTGCCAGTGCAAACGGGACAGGTAGTGATGAAGGTGGTGGTGGTGATGATGGTAGAGGGAGCGCCAGAAGTGGAGCCAGCGCCAGATCCAGTTGCTGAGCCTGTGGCAGACGCAGAGCCGCTAGCGGTAGCAGAGCCAGTGGAAGTGGCAGAGCCGGAAGCAGCCGAGGACGACGTCTGGCACGGGAACGGCGGCTGTGTACCAGCAGCACCGGGTAGACCTCATCAATAGTGTCCTGGACACGCAGGAGTTGCTCGCAGGTGAGGATGCGGTAGAGTTCAAGGACAAACTCGTCGTAGACGGTCTTGATGTTGTCGACGGCCGGGTCGACGGCGCGCTTAGCGAGCGCGCTGACGGCACGGTTGAGGTAGGCGGTCAGAGCCTCATTGGCGGTGTTGGTCGCAGCGATGATAGCCTCGAGCTCACAGTCGGTCAGCGGCGGGAACACGTCGCGCGAAGTATCGACGGCCTCGCTCAAAGCGTCGAGCAACCCGGGTGCCTCTGCAAAAGTGGACAGTCCCTCAGCAACGTCGCCAAAGTTGTCAATAGCAGCGACCATAGTGTAGACAGGGGTGCCAGGAGCCGGACAGATGGTCGGAGACGGCGTAGTCGAAGCCGAGGAGGCTCCCGAAGACACATCAGACGACACACCCGATCCAGTGGACGTGGGAGTGCCAGAGGTCGGGGCGGACGAAGCAGCCGAGGATCCTGCGGCAGAGGAAGTGGAGTTGCTAAATCCAGACGACTGGCTCGCACTCGCTGACGACGCAAAAGAGGTTGGGGCGGATGAAACAGCCGAGGATCCTGCGGCAGAGGACGTGGAGGTGTTAAATCCAGACGACTGGCTCGCAATCGACGATGACGCAAGAGAGGTCGCAGACGTTGTCTGGTTAGCGCTGGATGAGGCAGCCGACGAGGCGGTAGAAGACGGAATGCCGCCACCACCGCCGGGAATGGAAGTCGAAGCAGCAGAAGAAGCGCCAGACGAGGCAGCAGAAGAAGCAGCCGACGAAGCGCCAGACGAGGCCGCAGACGATGCCACAGAAGTAGCGGCCGACGAAGGGGCCGACGAAGCAGCCGATGAAGCAGCCGACGAAGCAGCCGACGAAGCAGCCGACGAAGCAGCCGACGAAGCAGCCGACGAAGCAGCCGAAGACGAGGCAGCCGACGACGAAGCAGCCGACGACGAAGCAACGGAGGAGGAAGAACAGACATCATACTCAGTGAGCTCATAGTCGCAATTTGCCCTCAAAAACTCAAGCATCGCATCGCTGTTAGCATCGACGTCGTAAATTGTCGAGCACAACAGACAGGCAGCAAGCTGACTGTCCGGAGCATTTAGAGCATTGCAAACACAGTCCACATCCCCACGGCACCCATTGTAGGTCGAATGAGACTGGCCACAGTGAGAGTCGCAATCGCCAGAGCTTCCAATAGCGGCCGTGATGGCGGCCGACGACGCAACGCAGCTAGTAGTAGTAGAGATATCACGCCTGACAATATCCGGAAAAACATTGGTAGCAGCCGCAGCGGTGATTGGCACCGCTGCCAGAACCAGCTGCAAGACCGAGACCATTTTTTATTATGCAGTAACGAGTGACTGCAACGAAAGACTGGTGACCAACATCGTGTCTGGCCCTCTTTTAATATTAGTTAGATCTGCCAGGGCCGGGCGAAAAAAATGGAATCTAGAGCGGAGATGCCGACGGCCGTCGGCATGGCAGTGTCCCCACACTGCAGAAGCACGCATCACCAAGGTACGGTCCGCAGAGGGTCCGCAGCCGTCGGCAACGACCCTGACGTCGGTTTTATCAGTTCATGACGGGCACCCATCACCGTTACCTGCGTAAAATTGGCACTACTAGGGTCCTTTCCTTAAGTTATTTCAACACCCTTGTTAATACAATGGTTCAGTCGGTTCAGAAGTAGTTACTGATCCGAAATTTCGCCAAGTTGCTACCCTCGCCAAGTCCCCACTTTTTTTTTTTTTTCTTTTTCTCAACAAAGACTACTGATCACTCGCAGCAGGGCTCCTACATTCCCGGCCCAGTAAAAAAAACCATCTATCGGCATCCGATCGGTGGTCTGGTTAGGGTCGCCTGGCCCTAGGACTGGTCATTAAGGTGTTTATCTACGAGCATAATTAGTAGTCTATCAAGCAGCAAACATCAATGGGAATAAAATTCACATAAAGAATTGATATGCGCACAAGTCTAGCTATTTAGGACGATTGCAAACGCTCTGCTTTTGGCGTCTTGCCCATATAGTGGGCCGCAGGGTCCCGCCTGAATCCAACATGGTCATAACTAGTTACCGAAATGTCAGGCGAGGCTACACACGGAGTCCGAAAGCACCCTGGGCGTAAACGGCCGGTTCTGCCGATAGGCTGAGTTCAGGCCGACGCTCGCTAAGCCCCTCGCTAAGTGAAAAAATCAGACCATGACACAATGCGGCATGTTGCAGAGCTACTGCAGGCCCTTGTGCAGTTTTGCGATGCAACTGCCCATCAAGACCCTAAGCTCATCGGCGGCTTTTTTGCAGGCGCTAAAGCTCCAAGGTTGTGAGCCCCACAGGTGTCTATGTAGCTTAATCAATAGATTGGCGATCACGTCACAGGTCAATAACATCATCACACACCAGACGAGTCGCAGGACCCAGTCTGCGTAGCAACCAAACATCTTTTAAGCGTCCTTGTAGCAGGCCCAGTAACGCAACGGACATCGCGGGTCGAGTCAGACTGCATGCACGAGCTAAACTCGGAGTGTCGCAGGTTCCTTTGTCACTTTATGCATACCATCACGTGTAGTTATGCATAAACGGGAATCGTTTAGCGTCGGGACAGCCACGATACCGCACGGCCAAAACGCACCGTAACACAGGATTCTCCTTCTATGGCAATTCAGAGTAATCTAGAAATAGTACAATCTTCCAAGAGACCAAGACACAACGCCAATGCAGGTCGCCGCGGAGTATTGGATTTTTGGTGCCTTGTTTACGTGGTTGGGACCTGCAGGCTGTCAGGACTAGTCTTGACTTGCGATCGCTACGAGGTGGATTTCAAGTAACGAGTTGATCCCGTCTGCAACTTGAACCCCTAGTAGCTAAACGATTCATCCATCCATCAAACACCCATTTTGCGCAATGAAAATTGCTCTTGTTTGGTGAGCTTGGGTACGGTACCGAGCTTTCGCCCCATGAAATTAATAACACCGCCCCAATGCGCAGGGCCGTGGGGTCCGGGCAGCCAGGGTCTTTCGTCATCGCCCGCATGTTGTACCTTCGGAGTCCTAAAGACGGCTGTAGCCGTATTTTCACCTGCTCAGCCGCTCCATGCTTTCTTGTATATACCTTAATTCCGCCGCGCGGTGGGCTCGTATTGAGGTGAGGCACTACTGCAAGTTTGGCGTAGGGCATTTGTGCTAAAAAAAAAAAGGTGGAGAGCACAGTGAGAGTTGACATTGGGGGACTTGCTCTATCACTTTTACGAGACAATAGCACCTTTAAGGTCTCAAGATTTAATTCTGAAAAGCCATGTTTCTTTGCTTTCCCCGGACGACATAGCAACTGCTCTACAAAATGAACTAGGAACACAAAGCTTGTTCTGGGACTGGCATCCCATTTAAAACGAAATACGCCGGGAGACGGTCGTGTACATTTTTAACATCTTCTTTTTATTGCTTGCCGCCAGACCCCCGCAAGCAACTGCTTCCCAGTTGGAATTAGTAGAAGAACCCTTGTTCAACCGCGAAACGGTTGCTACGGGGGTCTGAGGGTGGCGCCCCCAGGAAAACAAAACACCGACAATGCCTGCTAAACAGAGCCATGCAGAGCGCTGATAGACGCGGCAACTCGGACGTGTTCCGATGTAATCGGAATGAGCCGACTAGATCGTGTCATATTGCACAGATGTCGGGACTAGACCGATCGTGCTGATGAGGGCTTTGACGGCAAAGCAGTCAGCAGTTAGGCTATCACCTGCGAGGCGCTTGCTGAGCCGAAGCCCAGAATTAGATTATCGTAGCCAATTGACCCCTATAGATAACATCAAACTCATTATAATGCGGAAGCGTTGGCCAAAATGGCCGGTATAAACTAGAAAAGAAAGAGGCAGATCATAGCAGCAGCAATGCCAGCAAACGAAGGAGCGAGGCTAGCGGAAGAGCCAGTCACCGCATCAGTTGAACCGGAACCGGCACCAGACAACTTTGCACTGTTTGTGCCAACCGGCGATCCACGCAACGTGGTCGTGGGGCTATTGAGAGTCTCGGAAATGAATCCAGAAGACTCAACTTTGACTATAGTAGTGATCACCGTAGCGCGAGAAACGGTCGAAGCCGGTTGTGTAGTACCAGAGACGATCGAGGCAGGAACCATGAAAACACCCGTACACTCGGGACACGTTGTTGTGTACGTCTTTGTGGCCAGTACAGTGGCCGGAGGAGCGGCAGCTGCTGAAAAGACGGGACAGTAGGTAGTAACAGTCGTGGCCTTTGTGATGGTCGAGGCAGGGTATGTGCCAGAGACCGTCGATTCTGGAATGACGTGCGTTCCAGTGCAAACGGGGCACGTAGTGACATAAGTTGTGAGGACGGAACCAGAGCCAGAGCCAGAGCCAGAGCCAGAGCCAGAGCCAGAGCCAGAGCCAGAGCCAGAGCCAGAGCCAGAGCCAGAGCCAGAGCCAGAGCCAGAGCCAGAGCCAGAGCCGGATCCAGATTCAGATCCGGATCCAGAGCCAGAGCCAGAACCAGAACCAGAGTCAGTGCCAGAGCCAGCGCCAGCGCCAGAGTCAGTGCCAGAGCCAGCGCCAGAGTCAGTGCCAGAGTCAGTGCCAGATCCAGAGCCTGATCCAGAGCCAGAGCCAGAGCCAGAGCCGGAGCCAGAGCCGGAGCCAGAGCCGGAGCCAGAGCCGGAGTCAGTGCCAGAGCCAGCGCCAGAGTCAGCGCCAGAGTCAGTGCCAGAGCCAGCGCCAGAGTCAGTGCCAGTGTCAGTGCCAGAGCCAGCGCCAGAGCCAGTGCCAGTGTCAGTGCCAGAGTCAGAGCCGGAGCCAGAGCCGGAGCCAGAGCCGGAGCCAGAGCCGGAGCCAGAGTCAGTGCCAAAGCCAGCGCCAGAGTCAGCGCCAGAGTCAGCGCCAGAGTCAGCGCCAGAGTCAGTGCCAGAGCCAGCGCTAGAGTCAGCGCCAGAGCCAGCGCCAGAGTCAGCGCCAGAGCCAGTGTCAGAGCCAGAACCAGGACTAGAGCCAGAGTCAGTGCCAGGGCCAGCGCCAGAGCCGGAGCCAGAGCCGGAGCCAGAGCCGGAGCCAGAGCCGGAGCCAGAGCCGGAGCCAGAGCCAGAGCCAGAGTCAGCGCCAGAGCCAGCGCCAGAGCCAGTGCCAGTGTCAGTGCCAGATCCAGAACCCGATCCAGAACCAGGACCAGAACCAGAATCAGAACCAGAACCAGAACCAGAGCCAGAACCAGAACCAGAGCCAGATCCAGATCCAGATCCAGATCCAGATCCAGATCCAGATCCAGCGCCAGAGCCAGTGCCTGAGCCAGTGCCTGAGCCAGAACCAGATCCAGATCCAGATCCACTGTCAGAACCGGTTTCTGTCGCTATAGCCGACGGCGAAGTTTCCAGTGACGAAGCAGACGCAGCTTCGGAAGCCCCGGTAGGGAAGACAGCGTTAGTGGCATTGGACGATGCGGCCCCAGGCCCTCCCGATGAGTAAGCTCCCGATGCTTCAACAGCGCCAGACGAGGCAACTTCAGACACAACTGTTCTAGAGGCGCCAGCAGAAGCGACAGACGATACGGGTCCAGACGCACCAGAATAGATGGCGGAAGCTCCAGATGCACCAGCGGACGCTCCAGAAGAGACAGCTCCAGGTGCACCAGCGGAAGCCCCAGACAAGGCAGCAGAAGCTCCAGACGAGACAGCTCCAGATGCACCGGCGGACGCTCCAGAAGAGACAACTCCAGATGCACCAGCGGAGGCTCCAGAAGAGACAACTCCAGATGCACCAGCGGACGCTCCAGAAGAGACAGCTCCAGATGCACCAGCGGAAGCCCCAGACAAGGCAGCAGAAGCTCCAGACGAGAAAGTTGCAGATGAACCAGCAGAAGCACCAGACGAGATAGCACCAGATGCACCAGCGGACGCACCAGACGAGATAGCTCCAGACGCACTAGCAGTCTCAGATGCACCGGCAGATGATGCAGCTCCCGAACCTTCAGCCGAAGCACCTGATGCACTCGAAGATGACGCAGCTCCAGAGGCTTCAACAGACGCAGAAGCAGTAGCAGATGCACCAACAGAGGAGTCGCCAGATGCAGCACCCGAAGCGCCAATAGAAGCACTAGATGACACAGCCGCGGAGGCTTCAGCGGAAGATTCAGCAGCTCCAGATCCAGACGCTCCGGCACTGCCCGAGACGGATCCCGACGGCTCAATGGACGTTGAGACAGCCGAACTCTCCCCAGCGGCGGAGGAGCCGGTGGTCGAGATAACGCTCGAAGAAATGCTCGCCCCAGATGAAGGCACAGAGCTCGAAGAATCTGTGACGCCCGATGAAGCAGACACCTGGGCTCCAGACGGGAAAACAGATAAAGACTGAGCAGCACCCGACGAAGAGACAATGGAGGCAATACTTGAGGACTCAGCCGGGGCTGTAGAAGACGACTCGGAGCCTATGGCAGATGATGACGACCCGGAAGCAACGGTAGATGACTCGGAGATAACAGCAGACGACAGCTGGGAACCCGAAGCGGCGGCAGATGACGATTCAGAAACGACCGCAGACAACTCAGAAGCAACAGCGGACAACTCGGCTGAAAGAGATGTAGACGATTCGGCAGAAGCAGAAGCTGACTCAGATGCAACAGCAGACGACGACTGGGAAGCACCAGCAGACGTCGACGACTCGGAAGCAACAGCAGACGAGGACTCGGAAGCGACAGCAGAAGACGATTCGGCAGCAGTGGCAGACGGCGACGACGATGACTCAGAAGCTCCAGCAGATGACGACGATTCGGAAACACCAGCAGAAGCACCAGCAGGCGACGATTCCGAAGCAACAGCAGAACATGACTCGGAAACGACAGCTGATGACTCAGATGCAGCAGCAGACGACGACTCAGATGTAGCAGCAGACGACGACTCAGACGCAACAGCAGACGACGACTGTGAACTACCAGCAGACGACGACTCGGATGCAAGAACAGATGCCGACGGCAAAGCACCAGAAGATGACGACGACTGTGAACTACCAGCAGACGACGACTCGGATGCAAGAACAGATGCCGACGGCAATGCACCAGAAGATGACGACGACTCAGAGGCTCCAGCAGACGACGACTCGGAGGCGATACCAGTGGCAGACGACGAAGACTCAGAAGCTCCAGCAGACGACGACGGCTCGGAAACACCAGCAGACACCGATTGGGAAGAACCAGCAGACGACGACTGGGAGGCACCAACAGACGCGGACGACTCGGAAGCGCTAGCAGACGATGACTCAGAAACAGGCACCGACTGGGAAGCACCAGCAGACGACAGCTCGGAGGCGACAGCAGACGACGACTCAGAGACACCACCAGCAGACGATGTCTCAGAAGAATCAGCAGACGACGACGCGGAAGCACCTACAGACAACGACTGGGAAGCACCTGCAGACGAATGGGAAGCACCAGCGGCAGACGACTCAGAAGCGACACCAGACAACGACTGGGAAGCACCAGCGGCAGACGACTCAGAAGCGACACCAGACACCGATTGGGAAGCATCAGTAGACGGCGGCTGGGAAGCGCCGACAGAGGAAGCCGATCCAGAAGCACCATCAGACGACCATGCAGAAGAGACAGCAGACGATGACTCGGAAGCACCAGCAGACGCCGACTCGGAGGCGACCACAGATTCCGAAACAATCGCGGACGGCGACTCCGATGCAGCAACAGACGACGCAACAATACTCGACGAGCAGATAGAGTACTCTGTCAAGGTGAACGAAATACAGTCACTGAGAACCAGGTTGATGACCGATGCGTACGAGCTGATGAGCGTCGGATACGCAGCGCCGCAGAGAACGCACTCCGCAATAGCATTGCCCGTGGTTTGCACCAGACTGCACACACACGATGACAGGCCTCCACATGTGGAGAAACTCAAAGCAGCGGAAGCACACTTCGCAATACACTCGGCAACGGTCCCAATAATGCCCTCAGTTTCACCGGTGTTTGCAACGCAGACTGTGGTGGTCCTATCAGCTCCTGTAGGAGCAGAAGACGTTGGCTGGATCGCAGTGATGGACGATTCAGCAGGGAACGCTGAAGAAGATGAAGCAGCAGAGACAGCACCCGACGATTCAGAAGCAGCGGCAGACGACGACTCAGTGGGGCCGGCAGACAATGATTCAGAGGCGCCGGCTGAATCAGAGGCAGACGCACTGGCAGAAGCAGAGGCTGAAAGTGACTCGGCGGGAACCGAAGCAGACAATCCAGCAGAGCCCGAAGCAGACGGCTCCGCAGAGCTAGAGACCGAGGACTCAGCAGAGGCCGAAACCGACGATCCCGCAGAGGCTGGACCAGATGAGTCGGCAGAAACAGAGACCAAAGACTCGGCAGAGGCTGGAGCTGACGACTCGGCAGAGGCTGGAGCTGACGACTCAGCAGAGGCTGGAGCAGACGATCCAGCAGAGGCTGAAGCGGACGACTCAACGGAGGAGGAGACCGAGGACTCGGCAGAGGCTGGAGCAGACAACTCAGCAGAGGCTGGAGCAGACGATCCAGCAGAGGCTGAAGCGGACGACTCAACGGAGGAGGAGACCGAGGACTCGGCGGAGGCTGGAGCTGACAACGATCCAGCAGAGGCTGGAGCAGACGACGATCCAGCAGAGGCTGGAGCAGACGACGATCCAGCAGAGGCTGAAGCGGATGACTCAACAGAGGCCGGAACCGATGATCCAGCAGAAGCTGGGAGCGAGGACTCGACAGAGGCGGAGACTGAGGAGGATAGCGACAACTCAGCAGAGGCCTTAAGCGACGATTCGGCAGAAGCAGAGCCGGGATCAGCAGAGGCCGAAACTGAGGACTCGGCAGAAGCGGAAATGGAAGACTGAACGGCAGTCGACGAGCAGACCGAATACTGTGTCAGAGTGAAGGAGACACAGTTGTTGAGCACCAAATTGATCACCGAAGCGTATTCGCTGATTAGGGTCGGATAGAACGCTCCACAGAGTACACACTCGGCAATAGTGTTGCCGGCTGTTTGAACCACGCTGCAAACGCACGATGCCAAACCACCACATGACGTGAAACTCAGAGCAGCGGATGCACACGATGCCAGGCACTGGACTGCGGTACCAATAATGCCCTCGGCTTCGTCAGTGTTGGAAATGCAGACAGTAGTGGTTCTTCCAGTACCTGTTGGTGGCAACGACGTTGAAAGGCTAGATGGCGCAGACGACGATGATGACGACAAATACGAAGACGAAGACGACAGCGAAGACGAAGACGAGGACGACGGCGAAGACGACAGCGAAGACGAAGACGAAGACGACGGCGAAGACGACAGCGAAGACGAAGACGAAGACGAAGGCGAAGACGACGGCGAAGACGAAGACGAAGACGAAGACGAAGACGAAGACGAAGGCGAAGACGACGGCGAAGACGACGGCGAAGACGACGGCGAAGACGATGGCGAAGACGATGGCGAAGACGACGGCGAAGACGAAGACGAAGACAACGACGACGACGACGAAGACGAAGACGACGAAGGCGACGGCGAAGACGAAGACGAAGACAACGACGGCGACGACGAAGACGAAGACGACGAAGACGACGACGACGAAGACGACGACGACGAAGACGACGACGACGAAGACGACGACGACGAAAACGAAGACGACGAAGGCGACGACGACGAAGACGAAGACAACGACGAAGACGACGACGAAGGCGACGACGACGAAGACGAAGACGACGAAGGCGACGACGACACAACGACAGCAGGCGACGACACGACCGACGAAGATGATGACGACACAGAGGGCAAGCTAGGTGCGCCAGTCAAGCTGGAAGAGCAGACTTTGTACTCTGTCAGGGTGAAGGATATACAGTTTCCGAGAACCAGGTTGATCAACGATGCATAGCTATTGATCAGAGTCGGGTACACGGCACCGCAAAGAATACACTCGCCGACAGCATTGCCCGCCGTCTGAGCAAGACTACACACGCACGATGATAGACCACCGCACGTTGTGAAGCTTAGAGCAGCCGTAGCGCACGTGCTAGTACACTCCAATAAAGTGCCAATGAGGCCCTGGGTCTCGTCGGTATTTGAAACACAGACGGTGGTGGTCCTAGCAGCGCCCGTCGGCGCCACAGAAGTTGACGAGGGACACACGGAGTACTTGGTGAACGTGTAGCTGTCGCAGTTGGAGACCAGGTAGTTGATCATGCCGCTATTAGGGACGTCAGTATACACGGCCGAGCACAGCAGGCAGCGGCCGAGATTGCTGTTGGAGGCCGCGAGCGCATTGCAAATACACGTCTCGCCGCCAAAACAAAGGTTGTAGGTCGTGAGGGCCAGCGTACAGTACGAGACACACTGAGCACGAGTTCCGACGGCGCTTTGAAGGGCGGCCGTGGACGGGACGCATGTAGACACAGTTGCCATGTCGCGCTTGTGAATATCGACGGCATCGTTGGCAGCCGCTGTGCCGAGCACCACAGCGGGCAAGATCAGCTGCAATATCGCAACCATACGATGCGCCAACAGTGAGAGACGAGCTGTCTGTACCCCATAGTTCCAGGCCCTCTCTTTATGGATAAAGCAAAAGCGTGAATTGGTACGCCGCCCTAGATGCAAATCAGCGAGACATGGCGTGCATCAGGGAGAACAATGCAGAGAACCCGGACTGCAGGGTGCAAGCATTAGTGTCAAGAGTCTGCGGGCGGGGGACCCTGGCATTCATTGTAGTAAGGATCCTGGTCACTGGCAGCCGGTAGACGACAAGCGAGATGAGTAAGCCAGGCGTTGGTGATAAATATGGCTTAGTTTTGTTCAGTCCAGTATTACTTTTCTTTTCTCTCTTCGTTGACTTTGTTTTTTTGAGATAGTCGAGATCTGAGTCGGTGAGGTTGATAGATCTCATCAGTTGACAATCTGCACTTTGTTTTTGCCAAGTCTTTGACCCGCAGCGGGCGCCCGCTTTCGATGAACCCAAGATGGACTGCTGATCCCGACCTCGCAGCTCAAAGGCTTGGTGTCTAGCCCACCAAAAAAAGCGGCTGATCGGCAAGCGATCGGAGGGTCTTACTCAGGGTCTGAACTCTAATGCTGAGGCTGCTGCGTCTGAAGGATCTGCATCGTGACAAGTTTTTCTGGTAGTCCTTAACGTTGAATGGGAAATTCATCAGTGAATCGAAGAAAGAATATTGGTATTGAATCGTATGGCTAATTAGTTTCGATTGTGACCCTAGTAATAGGCTGAAAAAGTTCAAGATACTACATAAAATCTGGGAACGGGCCCGAGCGCCCGGGAGGCGTAAAAATAAAAAGGGTGCGACTGGGTAAGTGAAAATCGCGCTAACGGCACCAACCCCGTCGAGGCAACTCATTAGATGGTCGATCATTGACGGTCGTAAGAGTAGTAAAAAAAAAAACTCAAGTTGTTGGTGATGAAACTGTAACCACGCGAGAACACGCGAGAACAGATGGAAAATTGCTCAAGCACGGCACTGGGTCCAGACGGCGACTGAATTCGTCTGATGCACGCTTAAGCGGTCGATCTAGCGCTAATGCCACCGGAGATCTCAGGGTCATGCAGCAGGTGCGTGCTACTGCAGACCGTAGTGCGCGTTTACGCCTGGTCGAAGGACCGCACTATAGGTCTTTTTTCTGCATTTCTTTGGGCTTGGTGTCTCATGAATTTGACAGGCGTTTATTTTGCTTTCTTATAAACATGAATGAACATCGACATTTAGTGCTATTGCTTTGCGACACAAATAAGTCACCCCAGAACATATCCTTGGCGAGACTCAGGGTCGAGTGGGACTGCATGCAGCACAGATCTGGACCTCGGCTATTGCACAGTTCTTCGGGAAATTCTATGCACTTGAACATGCTTGGCTTCGAGAGTTTTAGCACGATGCCGTCGAGATCGTGGTTTTCGAGTGCATATTGAATGAATGCTTGGGATCACCGCAAGACGTGAAGACTCGCTATGAAATGAGATCCATGTCGTTCCCTACTGGACTCATTGGCACAGCACATGCCCAGTTTTTGTCTTGACCAGGAGTTCCTGTTGCTTGACACTTGCCCACTGCATGTGCTGTGTTGCAAACTCTCTTTAACTGGGTCCTGGGTTGCGTTTAGACTGGGTCCCCATCTGTGTCGTGCGTTGTGTCCGGTCTGTGACGTGAGCTGTCTCGAGTGGTGGCCAGAGCGGTAGTCCAGTTGTGGAACCCGCAGAAACAGAAGCTCTGGAGGTCTCTTCAACTGCGAAGCAGTTGCTACGGGGGTCTGGGGGTGGAACCCCCAGGAAAAAGAAAAAGAATTCACACTATGCCCTGGTGTCTAGAGCGGTGTCCAGAGCAGTAGCACGATGAGCGGTTCAAGACTAGTGCGCACGCACCATGCATAATCCATAGCCAAACAAATGCGGAGACAACGAGCACCTTCTAACTCTAGAACCCAACAGGTGCACCGCCCCCGTGCGCAGAGCCCCGCAGCCAGGGTCCTAATGAGAACGCCTGATCTGTGCAGTCTGCGTTCTGGAACGGCTTCACGGCATGGAACTCTAGTCAGACGCACTCATCTCAGCCGTATGATGCAGTTTTGCTGCAGACTGTGGGGCCGACGATGCTGCTGCCGATTCGTGTTGCAAAGGCGATAGCGTGTGCATGTTGCGTGGCGCGGACAAAGATGCGACAGCCAAACTGAACACCGCCAGCCCAGTAAAAAGCTGTGTGTCCTCATCTAAACGGCGCCGGCTACGGTGGTCCACGCCACCAAACGGTAGGGTTGTACAGACCCATTCGAATACGAGTCGAAGCATGGTGCCCCAGCACGGCTCGCGGCCTTAATCACACAATCGAGGCGTCGACTGCGCCGAGCACACCGCCCAAAGGGGACAGTGAACAGTGAGGACCCTGCAGTCTGCCGAGTTCTGGACCAAGGCGCTCAGGAGTGCTAGGATCTCGTTTTGAGAGAAAACGGCACATAATTCTACAGAAACGGGCATTCCTGCGATATTTGCAGTCTATTCTTACATTGCCGACCTTGCAGGCACAATGGTGCTGCGTCTGTGTGGCTAGACGCATCGACAATCGCGGGTTTTGCACATGCGCGTCTCGGAACGGTACCGGACCCAAGCGTGGAGTCTCCCAGGCCTCGTAATTCAGATCGCTATCTATTACAAGGTGATATACTGCAAGATCGGGTTTACCGACAGTGTCAGGTCCCTGTCTCGTGACAGTTACAGATACGAATTCTCGAATTCTCGACCTCGCACAATCCTGGCTCGCGACACACTGCCATATCTGGCCCCAGCAGCTCTGGCATGCGTCCCACCCGCACTGCAGTCTAATCCTTTTGAGATAGCGCGCTACTTTGCAGTATCACTAAGTGTGCCGCCGCAGGTGGACCGGTATTCTCAGTGCCGTACCTCATCCTTGGCACGATCCCTTTAAATGTCTTCTGTTTTAGGACGCCAGAATAGTGCCACCCTTGAAATCTGTCGTATTTACAGTGCTTCCGTCGCTACCTTGCATGTAATTTATCCGCTCTAGTGCGACCCTGGCCTGACTTTGTCGTCGCTTCTAGTAAGGCGTTTTTTTTTCCTGGGGGCTCTGCCCCCAGACCCCCGTAGCAACCGCTCCGCGGTTGAATAACAGCCGGTTTCAATGTCAACTGCGAGGCAGTTGCTATGGGCAATGGCGACAAGAATTTGATGGAATCGTGCTTGCAAGTGTTGATCCCGGGGCCTATTTCTGCGCTAATAAGCCACGGGCCACGATTGTCAGAGATACAATAAAGAACCAGGGCCTTTGATTCAACTGCGAAGCAGTTGCCACGGGGGCCTGTGGGCGGAAGAAAGCAAAAACCGAATCCAACTGCGAAGCAGTTGCCACGGGGGTCTGGGGGTGGAACCCCCAGGAAGAAAAGCAAAAACCGAATCCAACTGCGAAGCAGTTGCTACGGGGGTCTGGGGGTGGAACCCCCAGGAAGAAAAACAAAACCGAATCCAACTGCGAAGCAGTTGCTACGGGGGTCTGGGGGTGGAACCCCCAGGAAGAAAAACAAAAAACCGAGTTTGCGAAGCAGTTGCCACGGGGGTCTGGGGGTGGAACCCCCAGGAAAAAAAGGAAGACACATTAGAAAACATTACATTAGTCACTAGAGCTAGACGGCAGCTGCTACTGCGAAGGGTGTCCAGCGAGCGGCGACGACGTGGATTGACGGCTGGCGGCGCGCTGGCGATTGGTATTGAGCTCTGGGGCGAGGCTGCGACGCACCGAGAGGACGCGCTGGCTGCGATGGCTGCTGTTGGGCGGCATGCCGCGGGCGGACTCGAGCTCGTGGCGCTTGTCGTTGACGATGTGGGCCAACTCGGCGTACTCGAGACCGGGCTCGTCGTCCTCAAAGTTGAGGCCGTCGGTAGACCGCTGCAACAGGTAGCTGATGGTATTGAACCAGATGTTGTGGCGCTGGCGGTTGGGACACGTAATCTTGATGAACCGGTCGGGCGTCTGCACCAGGATGCTCTTGTAGTAGAGGCCGGTCGGGAGCGGGTTGCGGTCGTTGATGGCGCGCACTGACACAATGGCGGCCGACTTGGCCTTGTTGTTGCCGCGGACGTCGAGCGCAGGGTTGTCCTTGGACCAGTACAGCGTGAGCGAGTACGGGTGGATCCAGAAGTAGCGCTCGTGGCGGTTGCCAGAGATGCCCGACAGCGTAAAGTTGCGAGTGTACTTGAACAGGTACTCGCCAATGACGACCTGTGTCACGTACGGGATCATGGACCGCTCGCTGAGGGACGCGTTGCTGGTGATGGTTGCCTGGCTGATGTTGCCGGCCGCGGCCGCCGAAAGGGTCGACGACGCGCGCGACAGGGCGCCCTGGCTCGCGGCCGACGTCACCGACTCTGACACGGATGGCAGCGCCGAGTGGTGGCCGCGACGGCTGACGGGCGACGTCAGCTCTTCTGGAGTCGCGTACTCGGCCTGGTGCGGGCCCGAGCGGCGGGTCACAACCGGCTGGGCGCGCGATTCGCGCACAATCACTTGGTCTTCGTCGTTGTCGTTGTGAACGCGGCTGAGGGTCTTGAGGGACTCGAGCTCCGACGCAGGAATGACCGCCAGTCCGAGCGTGGCCGCCTGTTCCTTGAGCTGGGCCGCCGACGTCGGGGGGGTCGTGGTATTATTGGACGCCGGCTGGGACGCGGCCTGCTTGCGCGAGCTGAGAGCGTTGAATTCTTCGCTGGACATGACCACCAGACCAAGACGCGACGCAGACTGCTGGAGGGCCGACTTGCTCTCGAGGGTGCGTTTGGACTCGACAAGACGCGCGTGCTCGTCCTTGGGCACCACCGTGAGGCCGAGCTGCTCGGCAGAATGGGCGAGGCTGTCGCGAGTGACGACCTGCGGGCCCTTGAGCCGGCGGTACTCGGCGGCCGACATGACCGAGAGGCCGAGGGTGCCTGCGACGGCCGCCAGCTCGGCTCCCGAGAATTTCTTGTCGTGGAGGGCGCGCTTTGCAGCGGCTGCTTCGAGCTCGCGCTTCTCGTCGGCCGACATGACGTACAAGCCGGCAGATGCGCCCTCGCGCTTGAGGTCCGTCGGCGTCAGCTTGCGGTTGTGCTCGGACTCGGGCACCACCACCAGCCCTGACGCAGCTGCTGCCTTTTTGATGTCGTCGGGTGAAAGTTGGCGAGCAGCCAGCTCCCGGTTGATGAGCTCGTTCTTTTCCTTTTCAGACAGCACAATTAGGCCAGACCGGGTAGCAGCCTCCTTGACATCTGCTTCGCTCAGGTCGTGCTGCTGCTGCTGCTGCTGCTGCTGCTGCTGCTTCTTGAGATCTTCATACGTCTCGGCCGGAATCGTAACAAACTGCGACGAGTTGGCAGTGTCTGCTTCGTCCCGGCTCTTCACAGACGCCGACTCGAGCGTAGAGTGCGTGTCCTCAAACTCGTCGTCCTTGGGCTCCACAACCGCCAGCCCCAGCTGCTTGGCCTTGGCCTCGAGCGACTCGCGCGTCTCGGCCGGGGGTTCCCGCAGATGTTTGTACTCGTCCGCGGCCACCACAACCAAACCGAGCTTCTCGGCGTTGGCACGGATCGACTCGGGCGACTCGGCCAGCGACTTGGCCAGCTGCTCCTTCTCCATAAGCGACTGCATCATCTTGTCCTTTTCGGCCAGCGTCTCTGCTAGCTTGTCCTTTTCGGCCAGCGGGACCGTCGCCAGGCCCAGAGCACTGGCCTTGGCGGCAAGCGACTCGGCCGTGTCTTTGGTCTCGGGGGCCGGCGCTGACTTGAGTTTTTCGTACTCGGCAGCGGCGACTGCCACAAGACCAAACTCTGCGGCCCTTTTGGCGAGCGATTCCGGAGTGAGTTGCTCCGTTGTCTTTGACTCGGCCTCAGCCTCGGGCTTGGTCTTGGTCTTGGTTTTGGTCTTTGACTCGGCCTCGGACTCGGCGAGTTTCGACGCAGGAACAGCAACGTACTCCTCCTCGTCAGGATAGAATTCGCCCTCGGCACGGGCAGCCACCACCAAACCGGCCCGCTTGGCCAGCATCGCAATGTCCTCCTTGGTCGGGTTCTCAGCAATGCGACGCAACGACGCAAGGTACTCGGACGGGACCGCCTTCATGTCAAGATCGCTGATGCCGGCGGTCTTGCTGGGCGACGTATCCATGCTGGCAAGGCTCGCGCGGTGCGATTTAGAGGTGGGCGTAGACGGCAATGGCGACGCATCGCCGGCGGCGCTGCCGCTTGTTGCCGCGCCCGCCAGACCAACAACCGAGCCACTGCTCGACTGCCTGTGGCCACGCTTGAGCAGGCCCTTGTACTCGTCGGTGGGGATCGCCGTCAGGCCAAACGTCTTGGCGGCCCGCAGAATATCGGCCTTTGTAGGCTCAAACACGCCTTGGTTGCTGACCAGGCGCTTGTACTCCTCGCTCGACACGGGCACATAGCCGAGCGACTTGATGGACTCGACGACCTTGTGGTCGCGCTCAGACGGCCGCTGCGACTGCTTGATGATGTCCTCAAAGTGGTCGCGCTTGGCGGCGACGGAGCTCAGGTCACGCGTGGGCGTACGCTGGGCCGACTCGGCCTGCTCCGCCTGCTCGGCCTTGGCGACAAGAGACCGGTAGTCGTCCTTGGGGACCGCGACAAGGCCGTTCTTCTTGGCCCACAGCTCGACGTCGGCCTTGGACGGCTGCTCGACCTTTTCGTGCAGGTAGCGGAGCTCGTCAGACGGAACCACCGAGACGCCAATGCGGGCGCCGAGTTTAGCGAGCATGTCGCGGTCGGGCTCGCTCGTTGTCTTTTCGAGCTCGTCGTAGACGTCCTTGGGTACGACGGCCATTCCACGCTGCTCGCCGGCGGCGCGAAGCTCCTCAAACGTCGGCTCGGTCGCCTTGCGGCGCAGCTCGGCCAGCTCGGTAGCCGGCACAATGGCGTGGCTGTGCTTGTCAGACAGCGACTTGAGCTCGTCGACGGTGGGCTCGGACGACTTGCGCACGAGCTCCTCGTGCTCCGACGCGGTGAGGACGGCCAAGCCACGGGTCGTGGCAGCAGCCCGCAGGTCTTGCTCTGCCGGATTGCGGACCTTTTCGTGCAGCTGCTCCAAGCTGCTCACAGAAATAAGCGCCATGCCAAGCTGGGCAGCCAGCGTGTCGAGTTCTGGCTTGGACGGGCTCTCGACCTTGCGGCGCAGGTTCTCGTACTGGTCCTGGGGCACGACGGCGAGGCCGAGCGACTTTGCAGACGCCTCGATATCGGCGGTTGTCGGGTCAGTGGCCTTGCGACGCAGTTCGCGGAGCTCGTCCTTGGCCACGACAGCAAGGTTTTTGGTCTTGGCCGCCTGCTCCAGCTCAGACTGCGACGGCTCGTTGGCGCGGCGGCGCAGATCGGCAACATCGTCGTTGGACAGCAGCGTGTGGCCGAGGCTCGACGACGCCAAAAACAGCTCCTCCTTGGTAGGGTTGTCTGCGCGGCGGCGGAGGCTCTGTAGGTCGTCCGACGGGACAACTGCCATGCCGGCAGACGTGAGGGCCCTTGTCGCTTCGTCGACCGACGGGGCGGCCTCTGCCTTGGACTTGAGGGCGTCGTAGTCCGCCGTCGCAATGGCAGTGAGGCCGGCGCCAGCCGCAAACGACAGCAGCTCTTTCTTGGACGGCTTGCTTGCCTTGCGCTGCAGCTCGGTCCAGTCGGCGACCGGGACCACAGTATGCTGGTGGCTGCTCGCCACTGACTTGATGTCGTCGAGCGTCGGGTTTGCCTTGCGGCGGAGGTCGTCGTGTTCGGCAGCGGGGAGCACCACAAGATTGTGGGTCTTGGCGTGAGTTGCCAGCTCGTCAGCCGACGGCTCGGCGGCCTTGCGTCGCAGATCGGCGAGCTCCGATTCGGGCACAACCTCGAGCTTGTGAGCCTTTGACAGCGCACGGAGCTCATCAGGCGACGGCTGCGAGGCCTTGCGCTTGAGGTCCTCGTGCTCGCTGGCAGGGACAACTACCAGACCATGGCCCTTGGACAGCTCACGGAGCTCATCAGGCGACGGCTGCGAGGCCTTGCGCTTGAGATTCTCGTGGTCGGCGGCAGGGACAACCACCAGACCATGGCCCTTGGACAGCTCACGAAGTTCATCAGGCGACGGCTGCAAAGCCTTGCGCTTGAGATCAGTGAGCTCCGACTCGGGCACTACAACCAGACCATGGCTCTTGGAAAGCTCACGAAGCTCGTCAGGCGACGGCTCAGAAGCCCTGCGCTTGAGATCAGTGAGCTCCGACTCGGGCACTACAACCATACCATGGCCCTTGGACAGCTCGCGGAGCTCATCGGGCGACGGCTTGGAAGCGCGACGCTCGAGCTCGTCGTGCTCGGACTTGTTGACAACAACCTTGTTGTTTGCAGCTGCCACCTTGGACACCACGTCCAAAGACGGCGACGCGGCCTGGGCCTCAAGGCTCTCGAGGTCCTTGGGCGGCACGAGACTGAAACCAGCCTTTGTAGCGTGCTGCTTGAGCTCGTCGGCCGATGGCGCGTACTCCTTGGGCCGCGACGACAGTTCCTTGTAGGTAGCGGCATCGACGGCCACGAGACCCAGCTCGCCGGCCTTTTTAGTGATCTCGTCCTTGGTGGGCGGCACACGCGCCAGCAGGTCGCGGTGCTCGCTCGCGGGTATTCCGACGAGACCATGCGAGTCGAGATGCTTGAGCACGTCGTCGCGCGACGGCTTCTTGAGGGCGTTGTACGCGGCGATTGGCAACGCCGTAAGGCCGAGGCCGGCTGCGGCGCTGCTGATAAAGTCCTTGTCAATAGGCTTGTTGGCGGCCTCGGTGACCTTTTGGTACTCTTGGGCGGGCACCGGCACGAGACCAAAGTTGCGGGCCGCCTCTTCGACCTCTTCCTTGGTAGGACCGGCCTTGAACTTTTCGTATTCGGCCGTGGGGATTGCCACCAGGTTGTGGTTCTTGGCGTGGGCCACCGCTTCGTCCTTGCTGGGCTTGAGGAGACGCTCGTGCTCGTCCGACGGGATAGCCACGAGACCGTGCGATTTGGCATGGGCCGAGACATCGTCGACAGACGGCTTGAGCAGGCGGTCGTGCTCGTCCGCGGGAATGGCGACAAGACCATGGGACTTGGCGTGAGCCGCAACTTCGTCCATGCTGGGCTTGAGCAGGCGTTCGTGTTGGTCAGCAGGAACGACCACCAGACCATGCGTCTTGGCATGGGCAGTAACATCCTCGACAGACGGCTTGACCAACCGCTCGTGCTGCTCCTTGTCCAGAGGGACAAGACCGTGCGACTTGGCGAGCTCGGCTGCTTCATCCTTGGTGCGGTCGCGCGTGAGTTCGGCGTGCGCGGACTCGTCGAGCAAAACCATCTTGTGGCGGGCCGCATGGTTGCGGACGTCGTTGGCAGATGGCTTGAGCAGTTGCTGGTGCTCAGATGTCGGAAGAGCAACCAGACCGTGCGACTCGGCGTGCTTCTTGACGTCGTCGGCAGACGGCTTGAGTAGCTGCTCGTGCTCAGATGTTGGAATAGCCACCAAACCGTGGCTGCCTGCATGCTTCTTGACGTCGTCGGCAGATGGCTTGAGCAGTTGCTGGTGCTCAGATGTCGGAATAGCAACCAGACCGTGCGACTCGGCGTGCTTCTTGACGTCGTCGGCAGACGGCTTGAGTAGCTGCTGGTGCTCAGACGTTGGAATAGCAATCAGACCGTGGCTGTTTGCATGCTTCTTGACGTCCTCGGCAGACGGCTTGACCAGCTGCTCGTGCTCAGATGCCGGAATAGCAACCAAACCGTGAGACTCGGCATGCTTCTTGACGTCCTCGACAGACGGCTTGAGTAGCTGCTGGTGCTCCTCCTTGGCCAAAGCAACCAAACCGTGGCTGTCTGCATGCTTCTTGACGGCCTCGGCAGACGGCTTGACCAACTGATTGTGCTCGTCCTTGGCCAAAGCCACGAGACCCAAGCCCTCGGCCTTGGCGCGAACCTCGTCAATGCTGGGCTCGCTGGCCTGGCGAACAACCTCGGCATAGTCAGCCTCGGGAACAACCGTGAGACCCATTTCCCTGGCCTTGGCCTCGAGCTCTTTGGTCGTCGGCTTGTTAGCAGCGCGGACCAAGTTGTCGTGGTCGCCAGCTGCCAGCGCAACGAGACCCAGAGCAGCAGCCTTGGTCTTGATGTGGTCGTGCGACGGGTTGTCGGCGCGCGTCTTGATCTCGTTGTACACGTCCTCGGGCAAAACAGTAAAGCCGAGATCCTTGGCCTTTGTGGTAACGTGGTCGGCATGGGGACTGTGGGCCAGCTTCTCCAGGCTCTCGTACTCGTCGTTGGCAAGCACCTTTGCCCCGAGACGGGCGGCGTGCGCCTCGACGAGCTCGAGCGACGGCTCCTTGGCCTCCTTGGACACCCGCTGGTACTCGGCCTTGGAAACAGCCACGAGTCCGAGCTCCTCGGCCTTTTTGGTGACCTCTTCGGGCGTCGGCTTGTGCAGCTCGCGCTTCATGTCCTGGTACTCGACGGCGTCGACGACAACAACGCCGAGCGGCTTGGCCCTGGCGGCCAGGTCCTCGGTTGTCGGTTCAGACAGCGTCTTGTACTGCTGGGTCGGCACCAGGACCATGTCGTGCTTCTTGGCACGCTCTGCCAGCTCCTCGGGAGACGGGCTGCTGGTAGTGCGGACGAGCTCAAAGTACTGCTGCGACGGGATCGCCACAAGGCCGGCGTCCTTGGCCCGGACCTCGATTTCCTCTCGGGTTGGAGCGCGAGTCGTCTCGTGGACAAGGCGGTCGTGTTCCTCCTTGGTTAGGGTCACGAGCCCGGCCTTGGCAGCGCTCGATTGGATCTCGTCGCTCGTCAAGTCGCGGCTGCTCTCGTGGACAAGCCGCTCGTGCTCGTCCTTGGCCACCAGCGTGAATCCGAGCGCGCCAGCAGCGACCGCCAGCGCATCAGAGCTCTTGAGCTTGTCGGCGTCCTCGGCGCTCTTGACCAAAGCGTCATAGTCCTCTTCAGGCAGCGTGACAAGGCCCCTGGCAGCCGCTTGCTTCTCAAACTCCTCGGTACTGACAAACTGGGCAGCCAGCGTCTGCTGCTTGATGGGGGTGCCGTCGTCAGACTTGGCGCCAATAGTAGCCGCCGGGCTCCACTGGTTTGAAAGCTTGCGCGACGGGCCCGCGAGGCCCTTGATGGACCGGAAGCTGGTATCCGAGTCGGACGAGCCGGCCGAAAAGCGGCGGACGCGGTGGGCGCCGGCACTCAAGTCTCCGCTGGCGGCGGCGACGCGCGAGCTCGGCCGCGACACGCCGCCTTCGGTCTCAGTGTCGTCGTCGGTATAGAAGTTGGCGTCGGACGAGTCAATGGTCTCGCGGCCGGTATGGAAGCCCTCGTCCTCGGTGGGGTCGTCGCGCGCCGTCTCGTACGCCGACTGGAACGCGCTGTCGCTGTCGCTGATCTCGTCCCAGCCGTCTCCGGCGCCCGGCAGCGGCTCGTCGTCCTCGTGGATGCTCGTGCGGGTCGAGCGCGCGCCCCCGAGCGACGGGATGTTGCGTAGCAGTTTGCTAGCAAAGGCGTTGCCGCCGAGCGCCCCGCCGGCGGCTCCGGTGCGGGACCGCTTGCCTCGCAGCCCGCCGCCGGCGCCAGCTGCTGCCCGCAGCCGGTCGACCTCTGACTGGATCTCGCCGAGCTGGCGCTTGAGCTCGAGCTTCTCGGCTTTTTCCTTCATGGTCGTCGCCTTCAGGTTATTGACGAGGCGGTGCGCGTGCATGAGCGATCCCTTGACGGTCTCTGTCTCGAGCACCGCGTGCCGCGACGGCGTCGCCTTGACGGGCGACAGCGGCGGCGAGTGCGCTGGCGTCGACTGGCCCGCGACGGCCGCCTCGTCGTCGCTGCCGTCAGCCTCGCGACTGCCACCAACATCGTCGGCGGCCGCCACGACCGCAGCCGGCCGCAGGCTCGCCTCGTGCTGCAGGTCGCTAACCGACTTTTGCAGAGCGTTGTTCTCGCGCACAAGCTCCTCGTGCTCGCGCTTCTGCGCCGCCAGCTCGCCCTCGTACTGGCTCTTGAGCGCCTCGACCTGGCTCCTTAGCTCCTGCTCCCGCAGCCGCAACGCGTCGATCTCCTCGACATGCGTCGCCTTGTCGGTCTGCAGCTTGCCCGCCTCGTGGCTAATCTTGGCGTACGTCTCGCTCGACTTGGACATTTGTTTCTGCAGCTCCTGGATCTGCACCTCGAGGTTCCAGTTGTCCTCTTTGTAGCGCTCTGTTGTTAGTCTCGCTGTGGCTCCTTTTTTTTTATTATTCCTGGGGGCGCTGCCCCCAGACCCCCGTAGCAACTGCTTCGCAGTTGAGGCAGCGCAACAACTGCATAGAATACACACCCTCTGCTGCAGTCAACGACATCAGCTTTGCCTCGAGCGCCTCGGTCCGCCGTCGTAGTTCCTCACGCTCCGACTCGGCCTCGCGCACCTTGCGGTCCTTCTCGGCCAGGTGGGCATTCAACCGCCGGCACTCGGCCAACAAGCTCTCGCTAATATTCGCGGCAAACTGCACATCGCTCGACTTGTTCGCAGACTTGTTGCGTCTCGCAACCCTCTTTGTCGGCGACAGCGCTCCCGCCGGCGCCTCATCCCCCACGTTCTGTCGTTAGCTCAAACATCCTGCGTTTGTTTTTCCTGGGGGTTCCACCCTTAGACCCCCGTGGCAACTGCTTCGCAGTTGAATTTGGCCATCGGACTTTTCTTTTCCTGGGGGCTCTGCCCCAGACCCCGTGGCAACTGCTTCGCAGTTGGATTTGGCCATCGGACTTTTCTTTTCCTGGGGGCTCTGCCCCCAGACCCCCGTGGCAACTGCTTCGCAGTTGGATTTGGCCATCGGACTTTTCTTTTCCTGGGGGCTCTGCCCCCAGACCCCCGTAGCAACTGCTTCGCAGTTGAAAGCTCGCATGATCCCAACCACGAAGTAGAGGCTTGGACTAGTTGTCGCGCAAAAGTAGACCGGCCAATCCCAACTGCGAAGCAGTTGCTACGGGGGTCTGGGGGGCAGCGCCCCCGGGAGAAAAAAAAAAGCAGTTACAACGCAGATGCCGGTCCTCGCACCAAAAATGGCCGGCCAATCCCAACTGCGAAGCAGTTGCTACGGGGGTCTGGGGGCAGCGCCCCCAGGAGAAAAAAAAGCAGTTACAACGCAGATGCCAGTCCTCGCACCAAAAATGGCCGGCCAATCCCAACTGCGAAGCAGTTGCTACGGGGGTCTGGGGGCAGCGCCCCCAGGAAAAAAAAAAGCAGCACAGTGCAAGACATACCGACTCGAGGACGGGCGTGCCGTCATGGTCTTGTGACCCGCCATGGATCATATTGAAATCGCGCTGGAGCTCGTCGAGACGGCTGCTGGCATCAGATGGGCCCGCAGATTGGGCGGGCGACTCGGCAGCCCGCATGCGCCGAGCGAGCTCGTTCTCGACGTCCTTGCGCGACTGCTCGCCAGCACTGTCTGTCTGCTTCAGCTTGGCCTGCAGGTCGCGCAGATGGCCCCGCAGACTGTTTTCCTCTTGTTGGTTCCCCTTGCGGCCTGGCGGCGTGCTGCCAGATCCACCGCGGTGGAAGAACGACATTGCTGTTGTTAGTGTGTGTTGAGATTGTGGCCGACCGTCATTGTATGTCCGCCAGGGGTCTTGCAAAAAGTTCCAGGGTTTTCAAGTTACGGAGCCCCAAGAACAACGTTTGTGCCTTTTTCGGGTTTCCCTGGGGGCGCTGCCCCCAGACCCCCGTAGCAACTGCTTCGCAGTTGGGATTGGACTTGGTTGAGGCTTCCTAGCTCCCGTGAGAGTCTTGCAATTCGGTTTCAACCATGATGGAGGATTTCCCTGGGGGCTGCCCCCAGACCCCCGTAGCAACTGCTTCGCAGTTGTTGGGATTGGGCTTGGATGAGGCTTCCTAGGTCCCGTGAGCGTCTTGCAGTTCGGTTCAAACGATGACAGAGTCCCAAGATCAACTGCGAGCAGTTGCCACGGGGGTCTGGGGGCAGGGCCCCCAGGAAAACAGATGATTCCAAGCCATGACAAGACGATCCAGTCGGCGTCCGTGGAAACTCCGAAAAAAAGGCCAAGATTCGGCGAAAATGGGTGACTCCCAGCAGGAAACAAGGGACAGCGGAGACGTTTTGTTGGTTAATTCCGGTAATAACAACGTATTAACCATAGATCTGTCTGTGGTAGTCAGACAATTGGCTCTACCGAACGCAGGGACACAGCTCGGACATCCATTGCCAGATCCGTAGTTCGCAGTGTTGCATGGGCCCGTCCGTGGTGCCTGTGTCCCAGCTATACCTGAAATTTCCGACCACAGAGTCGGATAGAATACAATGCGCACAATCCTGGTTCAGGTCCACAAACTCGTAACCAACTGTCAACACATGACAAAAACATTCCCCTGGAACGCAGCCCAGATATCACGCAAAGTCGTACTTGTACTCTGTGATACCGCCCCCTGTCTGCCACACGCCCATACTTACACGGCCTAGACTAATTCGCTGCGTGTGTACACTGTCTGGCGCGCCTTCAAGCCTGTGCAATGCGCTCTGCTGCAAGCGTGAGCTCTCTCGTTGCAACAAACGCGTAAACTGTCGCGACGGATCACCCAATGTTTGTGCCGACGGGTCCTGCATAATATGCAGCAGGGTAACCCACCGCTGCATGCTTCCCCACAATTTGTCGCCAAAACGCCCCCTTTTACGTTTAGTACCTGACTTTTTGAGTCCTCGGTTGGGTTGCCGAGCTACTACTCCGGCAACAGCCGTAGATCATTTATTTCGTTGTTGCTTTTTCTTTTCCTGGGGGCTCTGCCCCCAGACCCCCGTAGCAACTGCTTCGCAGTTGGATTCGGGAGTACCAATCATGCGATTTTGGCAGTCAAAACAGCCACTAAGACCGAGGTTCCAATTGCGAAGCGGTTGCTACGTAGGTAAAACAGCCAAAAAGACCGGATTCCATACATGAATAAAACAGCCAAGAACCCAAATTTCAACCACGAAGCGGTTACTACAGGGGTCTGGTGGCGGGGTCCCAGGAAACAAGGACAAACAGGGGGATCTAGTGGACTCGTTAAAGTTGTCGTGATGCTAAAGCTTGACTAGTCATCGTTCATAGTGTCGTCGTAGTAAACCAGCCAAGACCCAAATTTCAACCGCGAAGCGGTTGCTACGGGGGTCTGGGGGCAGGGCCCCCAGGAAACAAAGACAAATAGGAAATCTATTGGACTCGTTGAAGTCGTCGTGATGCTTGACTAGTTGCCGTTGTAAAACAGCCAAGACCCAAATTTCAACCGCGAAGCGGTTGCTACGGGGGTCTGGGGGCAGGGCCCCCAGGAAACAAAGACAAACAGCGCGTTCTATTGGACTCGTTAAATGTTGTCGTGATGCTAAAGTGTGACTAGTCGTCGTTCATGGTGTCGTCGTTGTTGGTGTTGGTGTTTTGGCGTTTGTTCTTGTTTTGCTGGATGCCGGCGCTGCGTGCGCCTCGGAGGAACCCCTCGACGCCTTCGCCGGCGTAGTCGTAGCCGAGTTCTGCTGCAACGACGCCGCCGACGGGCGCTTCGAGCAGTACATGATCGAGCGTCGAGACCGCCTCGCGAAACTGGTACGATCGCAGCACCGAGATGAGCGACTCGCGCGTCCGCGGGACCGCCGCCGTGTCGTCGGGTAGGAACGCGTACAGCTGCTCTAGCTCGGCCTCTGGCAGGCCGCGCACAACCGCGACCATGTCGTCGACCGGCACCGCGTGCTCGATCGCGACAATCGGCGTCCCGGTGCTGTTGGCCGGCGCACTGCTGTTGCTACCTCCCGCGCTGCGCATCGATCTGATCAGTTCTGCAAGGCGTGCGGCCGACTCCGAAGTGGCGGCAGCACTCGCCGTTAGCTGGTGTGTGTTAACGCGTGTTCACGGTGCTGCGTTGTTTTTTGTTTGTTTTTTTTTCCTGGGGGCGCTGCCCCCAGACCCCCGTAGCAACCGCTTCGCGGTTGATCTCAGTTGCTTGCAAGCGCTGACGGCTGATCCGCCACTCCAACTGCGAAGCAGTTGCCACGGGGGTCTGGGGGCAGGGCCCCCAGGACAATTCCATGGGCTCATGCCCTTTTTTTCCTGGGGGCGCTGCCCCCAGACCCCCGTAGCAACCGCTTCGCGGTTGATCTCAGTTCCGTGGCCGTTCCAACTGCGAAGCAGTTGCTACGGGGGTCTGGCGGCAGCGCCCCCAGGAAGAAAAAAGCCGAATTCAAAACAGAAGTGAACACTTACTTGGTGGACTCGGCGGGAGCGGCCGGGGCCACTTCGGCGTCGGGGACGGCAACGTCCTCATCCTCGTCGGGCTCGGTGAGGATCTCTTCCATCTTGGCGAGAATGCGCTTGTCTTCGGCAGTGAGGTCGTCGAGCTTTTCCGAGTTGTTGGGTTCCTGCATCCAAAAGAACATTTGGGCGTCCGACGACTTGAACCGCAGCACAAACACGCGGCCGGTCGTGCACTCGGGAACGTGCTTCCACTCGGCATCGCCAGGGAAAATCATGAGCTCGTCGGCCTCGGCCTGCTGCGCGCTGCGGCCGTCGACACGTCGGCCACTGACGTTGCGGGGCTTCCACGCAAACGTGTACCACGGCTCGTCGTCCGAGCCCTGTGTGACCTCAATGAGGCCCTGTCCGCGCTTCGGCACGGCATCGCCCGTTTCCTCGTTATACTCGACGCGGCCGGCTTTGAACTTGAGAACCTGCTGCGACATTCTAAAACCAATTGCGCGCTGTGTTTGAGGTTGTTGACGTTGGAGGTAGAAATCGCCACTGGACTGGACTGGGGGGGTCCTTTGGCATTTTGGTGTGGTGGGAGGGTAACGCAACACTATTTAGTTACTTTAAGTTTTTTATCGTTCCAGTAACAGATCGCTGCTGATTTCTCGAGAAACATCGCCCTCAGTTCCGACCTCGCTCACAACCTGGTAACCACACACACGCCCGCTCACCGACACCCTGCACAATGAGCGAGGCGCTGTTCCCGCCAGAAAACGTCTCTGCGACGGTCTCCAAGATCGCGTCCATCCTCAAGGCCCGCAAGGAGACTCTGGCTGTCTCTGAATCGGTAAGTTTTGGATCTAGCGATACTGACAACCTCCACTCCAGACACTACTCGAGCAGCTGCCCGTTGCACCTCAGTCACAGTTGGTCCTGCGCCGAAACCGCCATGCCACCACTCTTCAAAACTAACAACAGGCCTGCGGAGGTCTCATCTCGTCATACATCGTTACCGTCCCAGGCGCATCCGAGTTCTTCCTCGGTGGTACCCTCACCTACAGTCTGCGTTCGCGTCTCAAATTGTCCGGCTGGTCCGAGGACGACATCATGTCGTACACGTAAGTTGTTGCTCCTTCTTTTTTTTTTCCTGGGGGCTCTGCCCCCAGACCCCCGTAGCAACCGCTTCGCGGTTGATCTCAGCTCCGTGGCGTCTTGCACGTCAGTTGTGCTTTCTTGTTTCCTGGAGGGCTGCCCCAGACCCCCGTAGCAGCCGCTTCGCGGTGGATCTCGGCTCCGTGACGTCTTGCATATCGCTTGCCCTTTTTTCTTCCTGGGGGCGCTGCCCCCAGACCCCCGTAGCAACCGCTTCGCGGTTGATCTCGGCTCCGTGACGTCTTGCACGTCTCTTGCCCTTTTTTTTCTTCCTGGGGGCGCTGCCCCCAGACCCCCGTAGCAACCGCTTCGCGGTTGATCTCAGTTCCGTGGGCGGTCCAACTGCGAAGCAGTTGCTACGGGGGTCCGGGGGTAGAGCCCCCAGGACAAAAAAGCGACCACTTCACGGTTGATCTCAGCTCTGTGGCCGTTCCAACTGCGAAGCAGTTGCTACGGGGGTCTGGGGGCAGCGCCCCCAGGAAAGAAAATCGACCACTTCGCGGTTGATCTCAGCTCTGTGGCCGTTCCAACTGCGAAGCAGTTGCTACGGGGGTCTGGGGGCAGCGCCCCCAGGAAAAAAAATCGACCACTTCGCGGTTGATTTCATCTCTGTGGCCGTTCCGGCTGCGAAGCAGTTGCTACGGGGGTCTGGGGGCAGCGTCCCCAGGAAACAAAAAGCTGGTGCATGCGCCATAAGAAATACCCGAGCTAACAACAGCGGTCCGAGCGAAAATGTCGCGTTGCGGCTTGCACGCAACCTGAAGCTCGAGCTGGGCAGCACATATGCTCTGTCCGAGACTGGGTGGGCTGGAACAGCACCGGAAGGCAGTCGTGCCGGCTCGGCGTACTTTGGCATTGCGGCGCCGACGGTCGAGAAGTCGACGAGCATCGACACGAGCTCGCAGGACCGCAGTGGCAATATGGCTGCGTTTGCACGGCTTGCTCTCGAATATTTTCTCGAGTATCTCGAGAGTTTGCCGGCGGCCTAGGGTTCCACGGCTCGCCCAACGATGTATAAATGACATGACGAACTTGATTATGGCGGTGCTCTTTTTTCTCCTGGGGACACTGCCCCCAGGAATGAAATGCTTGCTGATTGTATTATGGCCGCAGATGTTGCTGGTTTTCTTCCTGGGGGCGCTGCCCCCAGACCCCCGTAGCAACCGCTTCGCGGTTGATTTGAGTCCTGGCCGTGGTCCAACTGCGAAGCAGTTGCTACGGGGGTCTGGGGGCAGCGCCCCCAGGATAAAAGAAAACTGATTGGCGGTTGTATTATGGCCTTGTTCCAACTGCGAAGCAGTTGCTACGGGGGGTCTGGGGGCAGAGCCCCCAGGAAAAGAGAAACACTGGCTGGTGATTGTATTACGGCCACAGATGTTGCATTCGGTGTGCTGAACCTTAATGGTCTGCGTCAGGCGACGCTGGCGTCTGCATTTGGACACTGGCGTTGCAGCTTAAACAGGGATTCCTTGGCCCATTGAAGGCTAATGCGGACAGTCGGCCTGGTAGCCGCGAGCGTTTGCGTTTAGTGCGATATCCCGTTCGTTTCTTGTGTTTCGTCCTTAGCCGCGGCCCGATCTCCTGTTTTTGCTACAGTTGTTATTTTCCTCAAGGTTCCGTCCCCAGAGCCCCGGCTTCGCAGTTGGGATCGTGGTCTTGCTTCTTTCCTGGGGTCTATTACAATACCATACGGGACTGGCCGACTGCCTCCAAACGGCATATCAGTCCACCAGAGCTGCAACTTGTCCTCGCTAGTATGTATGCACCCGCTTAAATCAACTGCGAAGCAGTTGCTACGGGGGGTCTGGGGGCTGAGCCCCCAGGAAAAAAAAAAAAAAGAAATCGAGTAACATATGGAACCGTATACCAGATCTGTGACCCCGCCATGGCGCCAGGCGGGGCAAGGCCGCCCCCCTGCGGCGGCAATCAACTGCCAACGACTACAGCGACAACGTGGATGCCAAAGCTTGTAGTTGCGGGGTGTGATCTTCCGGATCATCCGGTTGATCTCTTGTGTGGATGTCTATGTGATCGTTTATCAGTCGTTGTCTGTGCCAGTTTTTTTTTTTTTCACTAGATGGCAGACTCACCCCCTGGCAAGGTGAAACGAAACTAGGCAGGGTGTCCACGGATATCTGCACCCTAGGGTGCCCTAGAGTGCCCTGTATATGCACGGCAACTAAAAGATAGTCGGAGTACACACGTGTGACGTCCGTTGTTTGGCGACGACCCGCAGATGTGGGTGCAGGAGACTGCAGACAAAACTGCTTCAGGGTGGTTTTGCCGAGCGGCGGAGTTTGGGTACGACAAGGTGCTTAGTCGACGCTTGAGCCGGTTGTAGCGAAAAATTTCAGGGACCAAATACTGCTACGTTTTTATTTCTGCGAGTCAGCGCGCCTGTCATACATTGGTCCGCAGCAAGCTGCATCGCCGGCTGCGCTGCAAATGACAGACCACACGCTGTCAATCTGCACGGATCTGAGACCCCGAATGCAGCTGTGGACGATCGCTTCCCGTTGGCTCGTCGGGTGTCACACTGGTGTCGGTAGCAGAACCGTCCTGTATGCTATTTTACTTTTTCCCTGGGGGTTGTACCCCCCAGACCCCGTAGCAATCGCTTCGCCGTTGGATTTGTGTAGAGTGCCATTTCAATATTTTTTCCTGGGGGTTCCACCCCCAGACCCCCGTAGCAACTGCTTCGCAGTTGAAATGGCACTCGAAACAGATCCAACCGCGAAGCGGTTGCTACGGGGGTCTGGGGGTGGAACCCCCAGGAAAAAAAAAAAGTACTACTTCCGGAAAAGTATTGGCTGGCTCTCGATTTGGTCCAATGGATGTGCTTGGCTTATGTTGGCGGAGAGGCAAAAGACAAATCAACGCCATCTAGAGTATTGCCAATTGGCCGGCCCCTAAGCCTGACACAAGTCGTCGGTAGGGGGTACAAGACTACAGCAAGGTTAAGGTTCCGCTAAATGCCTGCAGAGCGACTCGTGGGATCATACGTATTTGACGGCATGCCATGGAACCGAATAAAACTCTGTTAGATTACGGCAATCTGCCAACGGCTGACAGCTTGGTTTTTCCTGGGCCCGTGCATCTTGTCACAGACCACCTTTGACGGATCACCGCCGTCCCGCGCTCCGACGCATTAAAAACGCAAGATCACCTGCAGCCCCTAGACGCCTAGACGTCCTGCCTGCGCAAGTAGCCGTGCTCGCTCACCCGCCAACCCCCTCGTTTTGCAGTTATATATCAGCTAGCCTGCGTCTTTGTGTTGGAGAGTAGACGTGTGTGGTATGTATTTTTTGGTAGTGGTGGTGGTAGTGGTGGTGGTGGTGGTGGTGATTTTTTTCTCGCAATGCTAACAAAACAGCACAAATGGCAGCTGTCGAACACAGGCCTCAAGCAGCCGCCACGGCGTTTGCCGGTGACGATACAAGCACCCTTGTTGGAAGTACGCATGTCGCTTCGTCGTACGCCGCCTCGGTGTCAACCGAGCTGCTCGATACGCAGCCGCTGCCGGGATCTTCGCCCATGGTGATTGCCGACGTGCGGCCAATGGACGCAGACAACTTCTGGACGCCGCTCACCAAGATCTTCCGCGCTACCGCCAGCGGCGCGTACTACGGCTCTGGCGCCATCCAGGGCGACGACGCCATTGTCAACCTTGGTGACGAGCTGTATGTGTTTGAGGCCCATAGCTCGGGCACCTGGTACCGCGGCTACGTAGTGTCGACGCCCAAGATCCACGCCGTTTTCAACCAGCCGACGCCCGGTGCCAAGGTCGACAATGCGTCGCTGCAGCCACTCGAACTCAATGCCCGTGTTTGCGTGTTTCCAAAGTCCATTGTCAAGATCCGCGAGGCCATTGCGATCCCGGGGCTTGGTAAGAACGACGCCAGCGCCCTGTCTGGGCTCAACAAGACGTCGTCCATCATCGCCGAGTACGATGACGCCAGCTCGGTGGGCGGCGTGGTTGGCAGCGAAGACTCGCGCAAGCCGAAACCCCCGGCCATCCCCCACTTGCGGATCCTGCCCGAGGACCCGTCGATTGCAGGCGAGCCGCTCGTCGACGACATCACAAGCGTCCTCAAGGAATGGTACAGCACCTATGTGTACCACAATTTCCTGCACGGCAACTACGACGTGGTCGACAGCATCTACGGGATCCTCAACGAGCTGTTTGACCTCCGCATCAAGCTCGGCTACGGCCTCATGACGCGCGACGAGACCATTGCCTGCCGCCGCAGAGCCATCTGGGCCATGGGCAAAGTCATCAAGCACCTCCGCCGCGGCATTATCGTCCGTGACAAAAACACTGGCGACATTGTGGGTTCCGAGATTGGGCCCATTGCCATGGCTCAGGAGCAGATGCTGCTGGCAGTGTCGGCTCAGTACCCGCAGGCCGTTGACATTCACTCGTGGGATCGCCGTAACCTCGGCAGCTCGCTGCCCCAGCATGTCCTCGTCGACTTTGACAGTATCTACGGCAGCAAGCAGGGAGAGGGCTTTACCATTAGCCTTTACCTGCGGTCCAAGCTGCACCGTCTGACCGAGACGTTTGAGGTCCGCCCCGAGTCGTCGCGTGGCGACCTGTCGGCAGTGTTGTTCAAGGACGTGCCCCTAACCGAGACCAGAGACGATACGTATCTCGTTGCCGAAGTGTTTGAGACGCTTCCAATCCGGCCCACCAGCGCCAACCCCGTCCGCCAGATCCTCGGTGCCCAGGCCAACGAGATGCAGATGCGCTCCGAACAGCCCCTGACGTCGTACCGCCGTGGCGTCGCCGCCGGCGTCACGGCTATTTCGCGCCTCTTCCGACACGAAGCCGAGGGCGAGACGACCTTCAGCATCCGCATGTACGCCTCGTACATCGCCCCCGGCGACTCGCCCAACCAGAACTCCGGCTGGGGCGGTCTTGTCGACCGTCTGGTCAACGGAAACGCAGAGGGAGTGTAAGTTTTTCTCCTTGACGATTTTTTTTCCTGGGGGCGCTGCCCCCAGACCCCCGTGGCAACTGCTTCGCAGTTGTAACACGGCCACGGACTGAAATCAACCGCGAAGCGGTTGCTACGGGGGTCTGGGGGCAGCGCCCCCAGGAAAAAAAAAAAAAAACGCTGACAACAACAACTAACAACAGTGCCATTACGCCGCGCGTGCGGTCGATGACGTGCAAAGTGACCAACTTCGAAGCTAAACACATCGAAGAGATCCCTGTATTTGGAGCCGCCGAGACTCGAGAGGCCATTGAGTTGGCAAAGAGTCTGTTCTCGACGACGCTGGCGCCGCAAAAGGATACGGTCTGGCTCGAGATCGGCCAGCTCGATCTCAATTTGCCCAATAACCACAACGCCACCGAGCTGTTTACCGTGTCTATTACTGTTAGCCGCAACTCGGCGGCCAAGATCAGTCTGCCCGACAGCAGAACCACCAACAAGCACGTCACGTCGTCGGTCATGAACCGCGAGAGCTTTGGCGAGTCGGTCGTGGTCGTAGCCCCCAACATCGAGGACACGCTCGACGTCCACTTGTACTATGGCGGCCAGCTCATGGCGACGGCGCTTTTGAGCGCTTGGGGCGATGAGGGCATCACGAACCTGCCGCTCAACACGGGCCGTGACGGCCATGTCGGCATGCTCAAGATCCAGCGCAAGCGGGTGAGTAGCTCGCACGTGCTCGATGATCTGATCCAGCGCGTGCTCAACTGGCGCGACCACTTCCACGAGTCCGATACAGCCTCGATCAAGCACGCCCTCAAGGGCTTTGCACAGGTGTCTGAGTCCAACATCAAGGAGTACTACCACCAGGTGCTCGACTCGCTCATTGAAATGATCTACCACTTTAGCAGCGTTGACGGCATCGAGACCCCCGGCCTACAGGAGCTGTTCCGCGCCATTCTCTACACCATCGACAAGAGCGCTCATACGTACGTGGAGAAGGAAATGCTCTTCAACGACTACATGGAGAACAACTTTGTGCAGTACGAGATCTGCGGCGTGCTCATTGGCCTCGTGGAGCGCGAGATCGCCATGCGCCTCAGCGGCCACCTCGAGGGCCGCCCGCTCACAGTCTTGTTTAGCTACTTTGGCATGCTCGCCAACATAATCACCACTGCCGGCAAGGAGCTCAAGGCCCAGAATGCGCATGCGTGGAAAGACGTTCAGAGCGTGCTCAGCAGCTATGTCAGCAACATTGGCACATGGCTTAAACGCCTCGTCAGCAGCACAGAAACCCCTTACACCGCCGAGCAGCGTGTGCTGACGTCCAATGTCGACAAGTTCTTTTTGGAGTTCCGGCAGATTATTTCCGGCGGTGAGATCGTAAAGTGCCTGCTCGGCATCATCAATGCGTACAGGACCGACAACCAGACCATCAGCACGCTGACGCTGCTGATTGTCAAGCGTCTGTCCAAGTCGTGGGTCTTTACCGAAAAGCACTACCGGCCGTATCTGGCTGCGCACACGATCGTGACGGCCATCAAGACGTGGAACCGCATGGACGACTCGAAAACGCTAAGCAACGACGAGATGGCCAAGCTGCGTCTTATTTCTGCCATTTTGGCATCGCAGTTTGAGAGCCTGTGGGCGCTCAAGGACACGGAGCAAGAGCTCTGCTCCAAGTACGCGCAGCTCATGCCGATTGTGGCCCGCCGCTACACCAAGGTGCTGGCGCAGTACACGGCCCGCAAGGAGGAAAAGCGCATCGAGGCCGAAAACAACCGCGGTGCAAAGGGCCCTCTTGTGTATACACACCTGTTCCCAGAGGAGTTCCCGCCGCGGCAAAAGGTTGGCTTTTCGGGCGTGCGCTACTATGAGTTTGACGAGACGCTGATTGAGCTCGGCGTCATCCTCGCCATGCTCGTCAGCTTTGCCGAGAGCGCTCCCGACGGGCTCGCGCTCAACCTCGCCAAGTTTTCGTCGGAGCAGCTCGTCGACCTGTCGACCAACATCATCAACGCGTGTTTGTCCATGCTCAACAGCGAGCCGTTCCCCAAGCTGTGGATCTCGCTCTTGGCCCAGCACACAGACACGGTGTACCACTGCCTGCTGTACGTGAGCCGGATCCTCAAGGCGCGCTTTCTGCCGCAGGACGGACACGACTTCCGGCCGGCGCTGTGGTCGTCGTTCATGGCGTGCGTCCTGCGCCTTGCCGGCCACGAGTCGCTCTCCATGGAGCACCTGTCGGAGCAAAAGCGCACGGCCGTGTGGCGTATTGCGCATGACCTGCGCGGACGCGCCGTCCAGCTGCTACGCGAAATGTGGGACCAGCTAGGCGTGCCTGCGCGCGAGGAAACCCGCATTCGCTTTGGCGCCCAGCTCGAGTCGGCCCACCAGCTCCAGGTCGTGCTCCACAACCGCGCCATTCTCCAGCACATCATCAACATTGGCCTCGTCCGCTACCCGCCGACCCAGGAGTCGGCCGTGTACCTGCTGCACTCGATTATCGTTGAACACGCGATCCAGAACACGATTGAGCTCGAGGACTGGGCCCGTCTCCGCCGCGATATCCTCAAGGCCCTTGACGACGTGTTCTCGAGACGGGCGTTCCGACCAGATCATTACGAGCAGCAGACGTTTGTGACGGCCCTCCGCCAGTCTTTTTCCAAGATGGACCCCGAGGACATTGCGGCTGCCCCCATTGCTGCCATTGTCGACGGCATCGACGAGTTCATTGACCTCCTCATTGACCTCCACGGCGTGCCCGAGGGCAGCGCGTACAACGACGAGCGCATCTTCCACGAGCTCAACATCCGCAATTTCCTCAAGGACATCAACAAGGACGAGGACTTTGTGAGCTACTTGGGCGAGGTCGCCGAGGCCAACGCCAAGCAGTGCTCCCACGTCCAGGTGGGCCTGGCGTACCGTCTCCTGGCCGAGGCATACGACTGGTCGTACGACGTGAACCTGCCCGAGCTCCAAAAGCCGCGGTTCCCGCGCGAGACGTCGTTTGAGCGCAAGGAGCGTCTGTACGAGAAGATGATCGAGGCGTTCCGCAGCGGCAATGCCTTTGAGCCGGCCATTGAGGCGTGCCGTGAGCTCGTGGTCCAGCACGAGACCGTCTCGCTCGACTACGAAAAGCTGTCGCGCGCAAACAGCATGCTCTCGGAGCTGTTCCTCCAGGTTGAGACGAGCGAGCGCCTCATGCCCAAGTACTACCATGTGCACTACATTGGCGTCGGGTTCCCGCGCTCGCTCCGCGACCGCCAGTTTATCTTTGAGGAGGAGAACTGGGTTAATCTCAACGCGCTGTGCGACCGCTCTCAGCGGCTCCATGCCGGCGCAAAGGTCGTCAGTCACCTGTCACACGCAGAGGAGGGCGGCCAGTACATTGTCGTCAACTCGGTCCAGCCAGAGTTTCCGAGCCGCGAGGTCATGCACACCAAGTGGATTGCCGCCTCGCCCGGCACAAAGCAGCACATTATCCGCCGCAATCTGTGCCGGTTCTCGGCTGTCCGCCCGCTCCCGTGCACAAAGGCCGACGTTGACAGCCCCGGCGAGGAGGCCCTGTACATTCCTGTCGAAAAGTCCGTCTACGAGACGCTCCAAGACTTCCCTTGCATCGTCAAGCGGTCCGAGGTCAACGTCAGCACTGTCCGCAAGCACGTTGTGTCTCCTCTGGAAAACGCCATTGTGTCGATGATCGACAAGATCTCGAGCCTCAACGATCTCGAGTACAAAAACACTACAAAGCCGGCGGGCCGCGTCGACGTATCGTCGCTGACGCGCGAAGTCCAAAGCGCCGTCGACTCCCCCGTCAACGGCGGCGTCAACGTCTACCGCAAGTTCTTCTCGCTTCCGGAGTACGCAAAGGATCCGCTGCTCGTCGAGCTCGAGTGCGCGTTTGTCGACGCTGCAGCCGCCGTCCACCGCTGTCTCAATCTCATGGACCGCCACATTGGGCCCAAGGACCCGCTCAAGCCGTTCAGCGACTCTCTCCGCCAGCTCTTCAGCAAGAACTACTCGCACGAGATCGCCCGGCTCAAGCAGGAGGGCCGCCTCAGCTCCAGCGCCTCTCTTGCCGACCGCCGCCTTCACCAGACCAGTCTCTCGCGTGTCGCTCGCTATGGCACAGCCTCGGTGAGCGCCTACTCGCGCGGTTTCTCGTTCCAGAGCTCGGTGGGCTACTCCTTGAACGGCACCGTCAGCACTGCTCGCCAGTCCATCATTGGCAGCACGCGTTCAAAGTAGTATGTACTATATAACGTGATGATAATTTATGGGTTTTGTATTCCTTTCTTTTCTTTTCCTGGGGGCCCTGCCCCCGTAGCAACTGCTTCGCAGTTGAATCAATGGTCCATCTGAACCAATGAGCTTCCAACTTCAACTGCGAAGCAGTTGCTACGGGGGTCTGGGGGCAGGGCCCCCAGGAGAAAAAAAAAAGGAAAGGACCAGTCCTCGACCAGCACACCAACGCACAGGTCACAAAGATCCGACAAACACTGGCCGCGTGGCCTGTATAGACACAACTTAACTCGTATACAAGAGTGGACGGGTCGCCAGAAAGGGACAAAATAATACAGGTATACAGTAACGAAATGCAAAAATATGCGAACTCTGTGGATTGAACACAGGACCTCCAGATATCACTTGACCGAAGTACACTTCAGTCTGGCGCTCTCCCAACTGAGCTAAGTCCGCGACTTTCGAAATTTAGCGATGTAGATACCTCCTCACTTTTAATATTAGTCACAAAAACATATAGGCCGCATATGAATATTACCATTTATGGACATATGTAGCTCCGGGCGCGTCCGAGTAAGAGCACAGAGCCGTAGAACGATTGGGCGACTGAAAGCAAAATATCACTGATTTCATACATCGTCCATTTGCTTGATTCATTGCGCTAGATGCCAAATGTCGCCAAGTACGACCTGATTAGTGCGCTGTAGCTGAACTCCGGTGCCCGCAGCCATCCAACACCAAGGCCGAGCAGTAATACTCATGGACTTGATTAGCTATTTCGTAGGAATACAACACAAATCATGTCTAACCTCGGCCGGGCCGGACCCTCTCGGGTAAACCTTTCCCGAGACTGGATGTGAATCCGACATATAATCCCGAAATACTCTAGTGCAGACCATTAGTATACGCCGTACCCTCGATAAAAAGCCCGGTTCTAAACCCAACAAGCCCACCTGAGATACCATTTTTACGGCTATCGCCGTTTTCGCCCCTCACTGGCATCCGGCTACTGCCGACAAAGTGCATCAGTCAGCAACTGCTACTAACTGACACTATCACGTGACCTAGCCAATTCTATTGGTCCCAGCTTCACCACAAACTTTTGAACCCACACTAGAGTACTCGGGACCCCGGTTTCTCTTTTGTTCGTCACCGAAAACAGTTCTACAACCAACAAAAAAGATGCTGCGTACTGGTGCTGGAATTGCTGCTCGTTCGGCCATGGCCGGTCTTCGTGTTCGCGCCATGCCGAGCCTCAACGCTCAGTTTGTTCGCTTTGCCAGCTCGCTTCCCCGCGAGGAGGTCGAGTCGCGCATTGTCAACACCTTCAAGACTCTGCACAAGGTATGTCACGAATGTTTTGTTTCTGGATGGATGCTGGGGCGATGAGATCGAGTCATGCCTAGTGCCACTCGCTAATGGTGCGGGGGATCGATGAAACGCAGTGGCAACTCCCAGAGTGACTTGCGCAGGGAATAGTGGATTCGAGGGACACGCAAAACGATCTGTCCACCGACACTCGCAGTTTCTGATAGCGCTACTCGGATCAACTCTCTGTGGCTTCTTTACCTGGGGGCGCTGCCCCCAGGAAAAAGGCAAACGACACAAATGGACCGGCGCATGACGAGCAGGGCAATACAGATCTAACACCAGACTATGGACCCGGAGCAGCTGACGCCCAAGGCCAACTTTGTCTCTGACCTCGGCCTTGACAGTCTCGACACCGTTGAGCTTGTCGTCGCCATCGAGGAGGAGTTTGGCATCGAGATCCCGGACAAGGAGTCAGACGAGATCAAGTCGATCCAGGATGCCGTTGACTACATTCTTGCGCAGGACGAGGGTAAGCAGTGATTGTTCTTTTGGGTGGGGCTTTGTACGGTTATCATTGCGTATTCGGTGAGAAACCGTCCGTCTGGTTTGCCTAGCCAAGCTGTAGCCGTGAAATTTGAGTGGATACTAACAGCAGCGCGTTAAGTTCGACCCTGACACTGTATTTATATAATGGGCTATCAAAACGCACTTGTTCGTATGAGAAACGGGTCAAGACACCTGTACACGTAGTATGTGGCCTAGCGGGGCCTTATTGCGGGGCATGGCATGGGACGCAGTGCGGGACGTATTCTGGGAGTAGTGCAGACGCTGTATGGGACCTGGTGCGGGATATCAAGACAGCTTGTTAGTAGTTGGATGCAAGACGATTTAATGGGCTATTCAGACTAGTTACTGCAACGCATACGGATGCAATGGATCATCACGACTTTGAGTTCATAGGACTACGCACCAGTGACACTATGAAGGAGGACGACCACAAACGTGCAACGGACACAACAAAGAAAAAAAAACATCTTCTCGTGGCAAACTGCTGCTGCACAAGGACTCGCCTGCGTCCAAGCGAGCCGCTACCTCCAAACGTGCTGGCACAAAGAGGCACGGTCGCCCGAAAGAAAATGTAGAGCAACCGTCATAGGGGCAAATTCAAGCAAAACACAGCCCAGAGAGGCTCTAACACGGGATCACTAGTTTTGACGCAACGGCGAAGAAAAGCTGTCACTTAGATCTACTAACGAGAGCCCCAGATCCCCCCCTTTTAATACTAATTTATAATGACATCTTCCATCCATTAACTTACTCAACACTTGAACTAGGCCGAAAGCAACAAAGTCTCGGTGCTTACACTCACCCTCAGCATGACCGAAGACCTTCAGGAGACGTTAAATAGCACTCACAACTCGCAGACAAACGAGGCAAACGCCGCACCCTCCAGCGAGACCGCACCCCCGGCGGCCAATGGTGCTGCAGATGGTGGCGATGACCACAGTGAACCTGATACCGATGGCGAGGAAGAAGAGCCCCAACCAGTGGCGAGACGCGGAGACTACCAGGTGATCGAGGGAGAGGAGCTCGATGATGACGCTGGTATGTTGGACTAGTTCTTATCGTGTGTTTTCATATGAGGATGGCCAGAACTCGCAAAGGTTGAGGCTTTGAGCCGCCCCATTGCCATTTTGGCCGCATTGCCTGCTGTCCACTTTCTCGCTAACACTAGATCTCCTCGACGACTACCCAGAAGACACTGACGATATTGACGTTACGCACTTTCAGGTGAGGTCACTACGGGATCTGAGGATGGACAGGTTTAAAAAGGTCAAGACTGCATGTTTCCGCCAGAACCTCATCACATCAATGGGCGGATTGGAGGATCTACCGAACGATGTGGAGTCGGTCGACCTGTACGACAACAGAATTTCGCATATGAGCCACCTGGACCACTTCAATGACAAGTTGAAGAACCTGGATCTGAGCTTCAACAACATCAAGCACATCAAACACATTGAGCACCTGTGCGGGCTCACTGACTTGTTTCTGTGCCAGAACAGCATATCCAAGATCCAGGGCCTTGATGCATTGCGAAATTTGACGAATCTTGAGCTTGGCGCCAACAAGATCCGGGAGATTAAGGGCCTAGAGAACCTCGTGAACCTCGAGAAGCTGTGGCTCGGCAAAAACAAAATCGCAAAGCTCGAGAATTTGGGTCACTTGAAAAAGCTTCGCGTCCTTTCTATCCAGGCCAACCGCATAACCAAAATCGAGGGCCTGGAAGAGCTCGTCAATCTGGAGGAGCTTTATATTTCGCATAACGGCATTGAAAAGATTGAAGGACTGGAAAACAATCTCAAGCTCTCGACACTTGACATCACGGGAAACAGGATCGAAAAGCTTGAGAACCTAAGTCACTTGAAAGAATTAGAAGAGTTTTGGGCGTCTGGAAACAAGTTTTCTGACTTTGGCGATGTTGAGCGCGAGCTTGGCAAGCTGCCAAAGCTGACAACCGTGTACTTTGAACACACGCCTCTTCAGACCCAGAATAGAGCGACGTACCGTAACAAGGTTCGCCTTGCGCTCGGTCCTTCTCTCCAGCAGATTGATGCAACCTACATTCGCACCTAGATATCTCGCCATGAAGTTTCAAGTAACGTAGATAAAATGACAATTCTTCTTTTCTTCTCTGAGGTTTGACATCGTTATTTGGTCAGAGGTGTGGCAACCAAAAAAAACAAATTGGCTATCTCCTCCAAGAGCCAAAAAGAATGGTCCCGGACGGGATCGAACCGCCGATCCTCGCGTTTCAACGAAGAGTTGTATTAGCACGATGCCTTAACCAACTGGGCCACGGGACCTGCTCTGTTTTCCTGGTATTAATAGTACATCTGGTAGGAGAGGCGTCTTTATTGAATTCACAAAAAATGAAAAATAACACAAAATAGAAAAAATATGAAAAAAATACACAAAGTGAGACATAGCTCATGGAGGCACAAGATTGACAGATTGATACTAGTTCAGTACGAAACAGAGGAAAATTGAAAGAAGATTTCGATATACGTCTCCGTAAAGGCCAAAAATACACGGTTTATAGGCAAAATTTTATACATAACGAATCATCATCATCATCACATCATGACATCCTTTATTGTCCGTAATTAAGCTATATATAAGCCAGAGACATCGGCAACTATTCATCATAGATGAGCAGGATGCGGCATCACCTCCGGAGCTACTCGAGCAGCTTCGGGGGCTGGCGGCTCAGAACCGTTACGATTCTGGCTCTTCCAAGTATCGGCTAGAAATGCGGCTACCGCCGTTAATCCTTCAGGCAAGCCGTGACGGCCAGGTAGCCTTGCTCGGTAGCCTCTGAAACCCCGGGCCTCGACTCTATTTGACCGGTACCAGGGGGCTCCAGCCTTTCGAGCGAAGACCGGGCGGGCGGCGGCGCAGTCGTGGACCTCAGGTCTATTTGATCGGTATCGACGGCTGCGTCCGCACTCGACTCGCGGGTAGACGAGTCGGCCCTCTTTCTCTCTCTCTCTCTCTCTCTCTCTTTCTCTCTCTTTCTCTCTCGCTCTCTCGCTCAGTCTCTCTCGCTCGACTCGAGGTACCACGGCGCTCCTCTAACCCAGGGCCGGGACTCTCGAGCTTCTTCCCATCGTCGTCGTTTCTCGTGGCGACCATAGGCGGGGGATGTGTAGTCCGGTACGTCATCCGCCGGCGGTCTATTGTACTGGCCCGATCCGCGGGGCCGACTCTCTCTCTTTGAGGTCTCGTTTCGCGTGCGGAGTCGACCTCATTTACCTCCGACGCCTGTCTTTTCCCGGAGGAGGATACTTGGGGCAAGATCTAGCAGAATGGTTGCTGCTTCCACAGGCGAAACAAAGGCGGTCCTCCCTACGACGGCGGTATTCCTCGTCGCTAATGCGGGGCGCATTGCGTCTAGCCAAACGCTTGTTGCGGGCTTCCGCATACACAGCCATGACTTTTTCTTTGCAGTCGGTCCCATCGCTGTCGTTGTCGGTCGAACCGTAGTCAGACTGGCTGACAAACACAGCGTCCACATCCATGGGCTCTGGCCGGTGGTAGCGGCGGCCGGAATCGCGGTAGTGCGACGATCGTCCCGCATGCCTCGAGCGCCGGTCGGCGAAGGTAATGGCAAGCTGCTTAGCCTCCTGCTCGTCGTTCTGCGGGTCGAAGAAAGCGATAGCCGAAGCGGCGTAGGGTTCCCAGTCGATGACCTTGGTTCTCGTGCCGGTCGGTCCCACTTCCTCACGAGGGGGGGGATAGAGTGAGGCGACGTAGTTCCGTTGGTGCGTGAGTGCTTTTCCTTCGAGGTGGAAGGCCACACGCGATACCCGGTGGTGCTTGGGAAGCCCGATAAGGTCGAAATATTCGGCTACCAAATCGTACCAGGCGCGAGCAGTCGTGGGTCCTCTGCCACTGAAACGTACGGGCTTGTCCACGTTCTTCTCCAGCTGAAGCTGCGACCTGAGCAACCCATTGTAGAGCGCTATGATCTCCTCTCTCGTCATCGAGCCGATGAACCTCGTAGCCTCTTCGAACTCGGCGTCGTGGGGAGCGGCGTCCTGCGGATTCGTACTCATCCTGCTCTTGCAATGCCTGTCCGTTAGCGCCCTTCCTGTCTCGAGTCTCTGGTCGATCTTTGGACATAGGGGTGATAGACCCCGTAGAGCTGGTTCCCTACGACTAGGCTCACTTACCAGTACGGGTTGAATCAACGGAAGATTAGTTCACCTACTCTAATCAACACGACGATAGTAACCCTGGCGTTAGTAGTGGACCCAACTTGACAACAAGTTTTGGAAACCACTATTCGCTACCATGTAAGACTTCGGTCCGGCTTCCAGGGGAAACCAACCGGCCTGAGACTCGGTTCCAGAAGGTTGCCACGGACGGACACTTACGTTGATTAGGTCGAAGGCGGCGCTGGCTGGGTATCTCCAAGGCGTATGTATCAGTCTAGTACAGGAACTGGCTATATTAGTCCGATCCGGGCACTCTCCAAAAGTCCATAACGAATACTAATTAGTTATAATAATATATGCACGGCGCTACATCGACAGAAATAGCAATAAAAATTTTTATATAACAGTCACAGTGGCCGAGTGGTTAAGGCGATTCCCTGCTATTTCAGTAGCCTAGGAATTGGGTTCTGCCCGCGCAGGTTCGAATCCTGTCTGTGACGCCATCTTTTTTGCATCCTTGTTTCAAATTCAGTCATTGCTAATTTTTGTAAACAAATTCATTTGAAGCAATATACTACGTCTAAATAACAAATTGTGTCTCTATGTGTACATGCAATATCTAGTTTTATGCAAAAGCGCCGTCACTCTCAATGAGACCTCTTACGGTGGTCAAGATCTCGTGGCTCGTAATGTCGCGCGACGGATCCGAGAACTTGGAGTTGAGAATTTCGTTGAACAGATCCTTGAGGATTTCAACAAGTACACCAGTCCGCGGCCAACACTTGAGACCACACCATCCTCGGCAAATAACACCTGCTCCGAGCGGGTCAACCGAGATCGTATCCGAAAAGAGTGCAGTGCCATATGAGCTCACGGGAGTCACACCAGAAATGTAGAGCTTTGTGGTTGTCATCTTGGACGCATAGGCCAAAAAGGTACTATCGCCGGCAAACTTATTTGCGCCAAAGAGACTGGAGCCAGGGTGGACAAAGACGCGTTCGGTCTTGTTAAAGAAACGGATTTCCCGCGCATTCGGGTCCTGCTCAATGGCTCCAGAGCTGACAGCCTTGAACGTTTTCTCTGGGAATACAATCTCAGCAATATTGGGCGTCATAGAAGCACCGAGAACTGCTCTGAACAGCTTGTCGTTTCCGTCCTGGGCGTTAAACTCGGCCGCGAGCTTTGATTCATTGTCGCTCGTGACAAAACCCGTCTCCTGGAGTGTAGCAAGGAGCTGACGGCGCGCAGAGGAAATATCAAACAGCGTCTGCGGAGAGAGGAAGTTATCCTGACACCATGCTCTGAGCTGGCCAGATGTCAGCTTTTGCCGCTGTGTCCTCCATTCGTCAAAAGCCGCCACATAGGCGATCAAATCGCCTTGACCCTGTCCCTCTCCAGCAAACCGCATCATCGCCGCTTTTGCTTCATCTCGTTTTTCACGAGGCGAGAAGAACGGCGGGCGAACTGACAAAGTTGCCGCAACAGTCAGACCCTTGGACAAACAACCAAAGACGGCGGAAAGAATAAGCAACTTGGCGCACTGAACATCCGCCGGAATGGCCGAAATGTGCTTGCCGAGCGCCGTCAAGGCGTCGGTCTCAGCATCCAGTACACCAGCTTCAAGCAGCGACATACGTGCCGTCTCAAGAGCACCCGTGTCTGGAGGGTCAAGAGCCTCAGAAAGGAACTTTGGCACATCAGATACTCCCATGGCCTTTGTGCTTAGGTACATTTGCTGCAAGGGTGCCCGCAACATCTCCGGAGCTGGACGAGGAGTCATGTCCTTCTCAAAGACACTTGAAGTGAAGAGACGATAGCACGTGCCGGGACGAACACGGCCGGCTCGACCTCGTCGCTGTGTAACTGCCGCTTGGGACGCCCACATGTCAACAAGCTGGATAGCGTTGGACTGCGAAGAGTAAACTGTTTCCTTGACGCGCCCAGAATCCACGACGGCCACGATATCGTCAATGGTGATCGATGTCTCAGCAATGTTGGTGGACACAACAACTTTGCGCTGGTGTTTAGGCGCTCGCGTAAACACTAGTCGCTGTTCGGCAGGCGAGAGTGACGAGTGCAGCGGATAGACAACGAACCGATTACCAGATTTGGCTTTTATGGCACGGATAGAGCGATCAATCTCCGCAGCTCCAGACATAAACACCAGAATGCTGCCTTCTTCGCTTCCGAGATCCCGGTCGATGTAATCAACAGTGTCTGCCACAAGACTATAGTCAAGACCGTCCTTCATGGAAACAATGATACGACCGACATCACTCGCAGACACTCCTTGCTCGCGCAACTGGCTGGGGACAAAGTTGACCATCGGAATGAGCTCCTCCAAAAAGATGTCCTTGACGGGGAAAGTTCTACCCTCGATGTGGGCGTATCCGACGTCATTTCCAAAATACGAAATGAACTGCTTCGGATCGACCGTCGCTGACATGAGTACAATCTTGAGGTCCTTTTTCTTTTTGGCGAGGCGTCGCAGCAGAATCAGCAAAAAGTCACTGTCAAGAGACCGTTCGTGAACTTCATCCACAAATACGTGAGAGATTCCCTCCAAAGAGTTGACAGGATCACTTTGTATCATGCGCAATAGTACACCCGAAGTGACAAACTGAATCTGAGTGTTTTTGGATACCTTTGACTCGCCTCGAATGGAGTAACCAACAACGTCACCGATGGGCGTATCGCGCTCGTCGGCGACACGTTGCGCGACACCCATGGCAGAAATACGACGGGGCTGCGTGCAAATAATGCTGCATGCCTGGCCGTTATCATTTGATATGAGGTCATCAAGCACAAACTGAACAACTTGAGTGCTCTTTCCCGAACCGGTTTCACCCGTAATCAGCACGACTTGGTGCTGGTTAATGAGACGCGAGATCTCTTCCTTCTTTCGCCACGCCGGAAGGTTCTGGCGCGCTTTTATCATCTGCTGAAGTTTGTCTGACTTGTTGATCTGCTGTTCCCGCTCTGTCTTGAGTGTTTGCGAGTCTTTTGCGACCTTGCGAACCGCAGTTCTTCGCTTGCGTTCGACCTTTTTCTTTTCTGATGACATTTCGTACACGCCAGACACGCCTCCTGCGATCTCTGACAACTTCGAAGGGGCCCTTTCTATCTCAGCAAAGTGGTCCTTAATCCACGTGTAAATGGCATCAATCATAAAGTCGCCGCTGTAGTTCTCAGCAGCATACTTTCCGGCACGGCGTATAACATCGAGCAAGACGTAGCGCGGGACATTTGCTGATCCGTCTCCGCCAATCGTGATGCCAGGAATCGTCTGCGGGTAGCTCTCGCTCCTGTAGAAGTTGATCTGTACTTTGCGCCCTTTGCTCAGCGTGGCAGAAATAGTGCATTGTCCATCACTGCCGTTCTTAAAGTCCTTATCATGAAGTGCCTCCAGTGCTTCCATTTCCTCGTCCCACGCAGTTCGAGCGCCATCGTCAGCGTCGTCGACGACAGCCTCGGGGTAAACGAGCACATGGACGAGGTGAACGACCGCCAACCGTTTGCTATTCGACGTGGCAATCAGAGCTTCGCGCACCAGCTCTGCGCTGAAGCCGAACTTGGAGATCTCCCGTGTGGCTTGTTCCAGCTGGGCGTCACCCGATACGTTTGCAGTCACGCCCACGTTGCCGCCTCTAAACAGTTTTGGCAAGTCATCCTCCGGCACGTGAATAAGAAGCCACTTCAGGCACTGACTTAGAGTCGTCTCATGGTCTAGGGCCTCCTCCGCTTGAAACGAGGCGAACCCGAGCTTAACGAGCGTACTCCGCACCGAATCGTAACGGGGATCAGACTTTTTGAGCCCAGATCCACTCAATGCAAACCCATGATATCTGCGAATGACCTTTTCGACCTTGGACCGCGCAGAACGTGCCATGGGGAGTTCATGATTGAACCGAACTCGCCGTCCTCTGGCGGTTGTCTCAGAAACAGCGCCCGTTTCACCGTTTGCAGGGCTTCCGTTTCTAGACGGCGTGCTGGAACGGGCGGCTTCCTCTTCAGCTTTAATAGTATCACGAACAGCGCGAGCGATATTCGTTGATTCCCTTGCTTCTGCCTGCGCCTTTCGCTCGACCACTCGTTGCTCAGCATGCTGTTTGCGGTCGCGCGCAGCCTGAAACGGATCCTGGGCATAGTTCCACTGCGCGTCCTTGTCCGTCTTTTTAATTTCGTCCAGCTTTCTCCACAGATCTTTATGCGGACCCGGAAGCAACATAGTCATATTGCGGAACGAAGCAATACGATGCAGGGCGTATGTCGCCGCAAAGTGTCTGGCTTCCAGAGCCGTCTCCTGAGGGGTCACGACATCTGCCGGGGGAGTGAATCTCACATGCTCAACCTGACCTGTCTTCGGGTTCTTTTGGCCCAGCACGGCCGTCACGACGAATCCCGCCTTTGTGTGTTTCTGTTGTTAGGCGTTGCCATTTGTTTCCTGGAAAGCACCACCTCCAGAACCCCGTGGCAACTGCTACGCAGTTGAATTGTCTCCTGACATGAGAAAATACGGTTGATACGGGCGGAATTATTAGGAAAATGTCATCGTCCCCGGGCAAGAGAACAGAAATGCCATGTCAAGGACACATACCGCATCAAATGTAACCTTCTCCCATTTGAGTTTCTGACAGTGCTCAAATAGTAACGTCGCTGGTAGTTTGCCTGTCCATGACGATGAAGACGCCACGACAGCTCGAGAAGCTCGTGCCTGTTGTCGCGATATCTCACGCTGCGTCAGCTCAGGGGCAGGCTCAGGAGTCTTGTCCTTCTTGCCGCCCTTCTTCTTCGGTGCTTTGGGCCCTTCAGCAGGCGGCGGGGCCTTTGCCTTTGCCTTCCCCATGGTGTTTATGGCCGTTTGGTCCTTTTTTCAGACAGTGTGTTTAGTTGATCCAAGGATCAACGATACGTACAGGGCAAGGGTACAACGGCAATTGCGAGCACCCTGGCTCTCAGGCAATGAAGAGACATGATTGGGGTTATTACCATTTGTAGGTGACACTTTAACATAGTGGACTCAGTATAAAAAAACAGTAAAACGACGAAATAAACGGCCCTTTTCGATTTTGTTCATTTTAGTAGTGTACTGTATCTCTAGAATATCTAACATAGAGTTTTCACAAATTGGGCGTCTGGTGTAGTTGGTTATCACGTGCGCTTAGCATGCGCGAGGTCCCCGGTTCGACTCCGGTGTCGTCCATTTTTTTGGTTTTTTTGTGTACTTGTAGATTCGTTGAGATCTAAGCACGCCGAAAACTGAGCAATGTTCTAAAAAACCCAACTTGCTTTGTTCTATTCCACTTAACCGCGCCATCTAATGGTTCGGGTAGGCACACAGCCTAGCCTGTTCGATGTTTAAAGCCAAGAACTAAGAGGCTATTTTGCTTTGAACCGCTCAGGTATCGGCGTCCGAACTTTAAATATATGGGTACGGAATGTATCATCAATGAGCAAACATCAACAAGGAACTAAATGTAGCGGCCAAGTCTCTACCAGAAACTCTATATTCATTAAGTAGCATTGATCTAGACCCATTGACCGAAAATCGACCCCGTACTGACTGTTTTGTCATTAGCCCAACAACGAAGCAACTGCTTTGGTATCCGGGCAAATCCAGCCGGAAGGAAAGAAATAGCACCCTAAATGCCTTAGCTCAGACTCTGGGGCTCACGTCGAGTCAAAACGCGAAGATGATCCTGCGGATCATATGCCGAGCAGGACCACAAAAGAGAACCGCTAAAACATATACATGAGACCCGGAAGGAGATGCTTCGCGCATGTAATCGATTAGACTCGCCAAACAAGATGCAAGCTGATGCGTCGATATATGTGCTATGACCCGGCGTGACGGTCAAAAGTAACCGGATCGTCAAGAAAGTTACGTCGTCAGAATCGCTTTTCAAACGAATATAATAACGGTACGTGTCAGAAAGTTGATGGTCCATCGTTAAAGGAGCTACGCCCAATTTAAAATATTATTTTCGAGCGCATTCCACTTCGCAATGGGTTCAAGTGGCTTTGTACATGCTGCAAATGTCAATCGTGGAAACTTTTGATACCACCTCGACGATCCTTTGCCCTCCTTGTGTGCTCGTTGTAAGTCTGTGCAGGATGAGGGTGTGCCTCTCGCATCATGCACGGCGGATGAGAGCAGCCAGCAGGCGGTTCTTAACCCAAAATATGTGGTAGATCATGGCACTGGCCTGGGTGGATGTGAGAGACCCCCACTTGGAAGCTCGGCTCGCGGTACATGATGATAGACGAGCCCCTTAGGCGCAAAGCCGTACTTGTGGGTATCGCATGAAAAGGTGAAGCTACAGATAATAGATTTATTGGTTTGAATATTGGAGTTTTTTATGCGGTTACATTGTGGGATTAATTCGACAAACAGCAGCAGCGGCGCATCTTTTGAGGCTATCTGACTGGAACGCCATATAAATGTTTGCTTGATACCATATCCCTCAGATATTGTACTCTCACACGCCTTTGGCGCGTCTATGCAAACGAACCACCCCACGCCCAAGCGGCTCGCTGTACTACCTTGTCTGTGCACACGTCAGCTCTCGCGGAACGCGCTGATCTGAGGGGATATACGATGGGGTGCCCATGGTTCACAGGTTACGTGCCATGAATATGGGCAGTATGCCTTGTACTGCGTTGTATATGGGCCTTGAACCCCTAAGATGTTAATTGTACATTGTATGCGTATAAGGGGCGTGTACATGTTGCGCGCGCATTGGTGATTATATCTTTGCTTCACCGCCAGATTTCACCGCCAGATTTCACCGCCAGCTGTCCCATTATACCAAAATAAACGCCATGTTGCCGGTCCTTCCATTCAGGATCATTGTATGTTGAGTTTCTCGATACTTGGCGACATCCTTGTCTGACGCACGGCGATCAATTAATACGCAACTGGGATCTTTTGCCTAGTATATGGGGTGGCAATGCACTGTGCGGTTTATAGCCATGCATTGGTGAGCTCGCAAAGAACGAAAAGGAAAAAAGAAAAAAAAAACAGCGAGAGCTACGACCCTACTATAGTCACGAAATGAAACCCATGTTATATCTGTCGCAAGAATATCAACAGCAACCGCCCGCAGAGACCGCAATCGGTTGTTCACGCACGGTCCAACCTGCGGGCTAGACCCTCTCCTGCGATCTAGTGCTGCAGCCATAGAAGCGAGTTGCTGTATGATTAACGCCTGGCCTGAGCGATTGCTTCACACCTTGCGTATGCTTGCTCGACAACGCCGTACACTTTCTGACTCATGTTGGGGTGTTTGGCACGGCTTTGCACAGCACCGTCCCCGTTCCCGATACGCTAGCGTGGAATATGCTTTGAGAATATGGGGCACACTGGTCAGATGCACAGTTGCATATCCCGGCTATCTCGTGTGCCGTGATTCGGTGGTCTCGATATGCGAGTCCTCCCCGGTCTTACATGTAGTTGACAATCATGGGGACACGGCGTTTTCCTGGGGGTCACACACTTCTGAGTCTTTGTTATATAAACATCTGTGATGGGCATCATGCCAAGTTCAAGGCCTTATTTTTTGCAGGTCGTCCCTTGAATTCTGTGTTTCCCTGCCTAAAGTTTTATCGGCTTCCCGATGCGAGAGAAACGCACTATTCCGCGATTGGGCCCCACCCTTTCTCCGAAGCCAATGAGCAAACTTTGGTGGGGTTTCTCGTTGTTCTAGTATGTCATAATGGGGAACTCGAGGTGTAATTCAAGGCGTTTGTTGCTTTGTCCCAAACCCGGCTAGAGTCTCTCATAATCGTGGACCCGACACTAGCCAAGTCATGCCCGATGCTACGAGAACCTGCATGGCTGTGCAAGCCGGGTTTTCTATGATTGATGTGTATGACACACCAAGACAAACACCAAATCACCACTACAAATAAAGTTCACAGTACGACCGGATGCCCGACCACTTGACCAGGGACTGCATCGCACACAACGGTCTGGACCGATCTAAGGCCATAGTCGGGCTACAACAGATGGCCAGCACCGACACCCTGCATGGTGCGGTCGCCTCATGAGGTCTATCGAACATCTCACTATTGAGATACCCGAGTACCCACCGAGGACAGTGAGACCACCTTGGCAAAACACCAGCAACTCAGAAATGGATTCCCAGCTGACAACCATCGCTGGCCTCCGCAAGCGAGTGGTGCAGGACACGCTCACGCAATGGCAGGAGGACTTTGACGCGTCTAGTGACACCCTAGAATTCCGAGAACGTCTGGGAGAAGCCAAATGTCACACACGACTTTCGCTTCTCATGTTGAAAAACCAGATGCGACATGCTCCGAGGCACATCCTGAGCCGGATAGTCCAGTTTAGAACTGGGACAGCCCTGGTAGGAAGCTGGTTCCAGGCGAACAACGTCAGGAACACTCATATCAACTGCACATGTGGCGCACTGGAAACGGTCGACCACATTCTCAAATTTTGCCCACTCACCAGTGGGTCACGCCGCGGATTGCTTAAGGCTAGCCCTAGTCTGTCAGACAAGGTGCTCCTTAACACACCTGAAGGATTAACGGCGGTAGCCGCATTTCTAGCCGATACTTGGAAGAGCCAGAATCGTAACGGTTCTGAGCCGCCAGCCCCCGAAGCTGCTCGAGTAGCTACGGAGGTGATGCCGCATCCTGCTCATCTATGATGAATAGTTGCCGATGTCTCTGGCTTATATATAGCTTAATTACGGACAATAAAGGATGTGATGATGATGCATGGTGCGGCTCAGAATCCATGTTTTGTCCGCGGCTTTAACGGCGATGCCGATAGGGATTGGTATAGGGCCGTCGAAACGGAAGCGAACTCGGAATAGGGACCATAACGACCACCAGACTAAACGACAGGGATTATATTTGCGCAACGCGAGGGGCAATTTTCTTTCCTTCGCCTTTGATGCTGACCTTTCAACATCCACTTAGGCCTCATTATACCAATGTGGGTCGTTTGCGGGGGACCGATGACGACTAAGATTTTTGCAAAAATCGAGAACTTTTGGACCATGCATAAAGCCGCACAGAGTCCCCCGCCGGAGGTTTTTTTTAAGCCGCGCGAGTCTCTTAACGCCGCGCGTCTCGAGTCAGCGCCGCAGGCGGGAACCTCCTACTGCAGATGTCCACATGCCTGATGTGTAATCCTCCACATATAAGAAGCTGGGCGTATCCGCAGTCCATGGATGTTGCTTTTGTGGTTATATGTTCCTACTGTGTTGTGTGATCGATCTCAAGTTGACAGCTCATGGCAGGCAGTGACTCGCTCCTGGGTAACCGATATTATTAATCAAATATATATTGGTTCCATACGGCGGCGTGACTAGCTTGAATAGCGGCTTTTGTCGCACTCAGCATATCGCGACTACTTGATTTACACGAGCGTGCGTCTCGTCTAAGTTCGCCGGCGATGGTTGACTCCGATGACGGTCATGGTCCCCGCAAGCGTGTTAACAAAGCATGCGATTCGTGTCGGTAAGTTGTTGCAATGATTATATTTGTAACTTATTTGCGTCAAGTTCCACATTACTAACAACAGAAACAAAAAGACAAAGGTGCGTTTTGTTAATGTGCTATATCACTGGTAGCGTAGTTATCCTTTTTCAGATAACATCTACCCATGGCCGGATGTCGGGGCTTCGGGATGATAGATGGTCCGGCCGGTTCCGATACCCGATCCGAACTAGTGAGGGGCATATGCTGTGACGATGCCCTTTTGCGAGCGAGCGAGCGACTTTTGACTAACAGCAGTGCGACGGTAGGAAACCTTGTGGCAAGTGCCGGTCCGATAACAGACTGTGCACATACAGCGAGAAGAAGAAGGTCAACGATAGAACCTACACCCAGGGCTATGTGGAGCTGCTCGAGCATAGAGTCGACCTTCTGCAAGGAGCGCTAGAGAAGCTCGTGTCGAAGCTGTCGACGGGCGAGGACGTCACGCCATACCTGCCTGTCGATGGCGAGGAGCTTTCCATCAACAAGATCGTCGGACTGCTGGCGGACGAGGATGTCGGAGAAGACGAATCGCCGCAGTATTCGGGTACGGGCTCTGTAGCAGGGGAGTCGCCCGACAGCCCCATCACGGTGCCGGAGCTCGATCTTGGCGGGTACAAGAGCGGAGCTGCTCTTGCTGCAGCCGCTGCTGCGCAAAATGGGCCAGTATTTTCAGCTCCGCCGTCGCCTGACTCGATGATCTCGGCGGCCCAACTGGCGGACGCAGGGCCCGCCTCGGGGCGGATTCCGACAACGGCCGCACCTGCAGCTGCTGCGTCGCCGGCCGCTGCTGCGACTCCCGCAGGATGTGTGTCACCAAAGGTGCTAACGGGCACGTCACCTGCCGCGAGTGTTAGCAGTGACGGCTTTAAGCATGGCGGTCGCATGCACATTCCCGGCAAGAAGCCAATGGGTCATGTCCACCACCAGAGCAGCAGTGCCAGCCTGCCCTATGATATCGACGAGCATATGCAACGTCGTCGCGCTTCGCAAGCCGTGCGCAACAGCAACAACAACAACGCTGCTGCTGCTGCTGCTGCCACTGCTGCAAGCGTGACTGGCGCTTCCAACGGCGGCGGCTCGTCCCGGACTAGGGTTGTTGCGAATCAGCAGCCTCCGCCTATTGCGACGAGCGCCCTTGTTGACGGTACAGCTAGTGGTCTTACGGACTTTGTGTCTATGGACCAGCAGCAACTGTGGGCGACTCCTACCGAGAGTCTGCCTAGCGCTGTTACCGACGACGACCAGAATGACGCCGGATTTGTGTTTAGCCATCTGGACGCGTTTGGTGAAGTCGACGATCTCAACAGCAATCTCGACGACCTCTGGCTGGGTGGTGTTCCCGTGAGCTAAGGTGATCTGGTCTGATGTTGATTTTTTTTAACATGCGATACAATTTTTTTCATGAACGGTTATGACATTCTTTCATTGTGAATTTTTTTTTTTGGTCATTTTTCCTTTAATATTTTTTTGGTCCCGTCTATGGGGTAACTCACTCTGACAACGAGACGTTATTTCTAGATATCAACATAGAAACAATACATCATGATATCATATGACTTACCTTTTGATTTTTTTTTTCTGGGGGCGGTGCCCCGCAGACCTCGTAGCAACTGCTTCGCAGTTGGATTCAGCTTTAGTTTTCAACAGCGAAGCAGTTGCTACGGGGTCAGGGGGGTGGAACCTCCAGGTAAAAATACAAGGCAGATCGCGCTGGCCCCAGACCCCCGTAGCAGCTGCTCCGCAGCTTGAGCGTGGAAGCAGTAGCTGGTGCTATATCTCAACCGCGAAGCGGTTACCAGGGGGGGGGGGGTCTGGGGGTGGAACCCCAGGAAATAGTATTAGCATGGTTCATGCGAGGCACCAGCGACTAAGGGGTGCGATCCGGGGTCTGCGACGACTCCCCGGTCGACGCGTGTAGCCGGATGTCTCGTGCCCGTCCCGAGCTCTAGCTTGCTTTTTGCGTGTGGCTCGGAACATCGGCTGGGCCGATGCCGGCCGTGCGCCGTACCATCATGCAGTCGATCTTGCAGGTGCACATCGACTAACCTCATTGGCAGACCGTTACGCTGCAGGGGGTGGGGGGGAATCCGGGCCTTAAAGCTCGCCTTGCAACGGGACGAAATGCTCGCCCCTGCCGGCCGCATTAAGCGCGCTTTGATCGTTGTAGTAACATCGGAAACGCAACCTATTATTGGCTGTAGACCTGAATTGGCATACGTTTCATGTGGGCCTAGAACCAGAAAACTATCACGTGGAGTGTAATCCAACTTTTACCTCATATGAGCCCTCGTCCGGGGGGGGGGGGGGGGGAGGGGAGTCCATACCAGCGGCGGCTGGTTCACCAGTTTCCCACAAAGGTATAGCGCGGGTGCTTTAGCGCGCGTGAGGCTACAAGTCTGTGCCCACTGGGGACCCTAGCCTGTAAGACCGCTGATTGCGACATGCTAGTGCCCACTATCCGCACGATGACTGTGCTCCATGCTGTGAAACGCGGTAGTCCGGGGCCGCGTGCCAGCAGGAAGACCCTGCGAGCCCAGGCCGACGGTCCAATGTACTTTGACGGGCCATCGGTGCCGTAGCAGTTGCGAAACCGTTGGCTAGTACAGGGTGCACCATGCATGCCGGATATGTTACTGCGACCGTTTCAAGGCACACTTGGACCGCTACTACCTCCATTTTCAAATGTGCTCAAGTTTCATAGCTTTTATTATAGGTTTTTAGTGGCTCACTTGACAGTGAGCCGGTCGAAAGCCTCGGCACAAATCCAAATAGGCTAAGGACTCTGCAAGGTAGATCGAGATTGCATAAGTTGCTACTTGGACAGCTTTTTGCCGTACTTTTTACTATTTTGCATAACATATAAAACGCGATACGCCGAGAAAGGAGTATTGTATTATTGTTTCCATGATCGTCGGCCACTCCTAAACATGGCTTGCGTGCGGGCTGCAGCCCAGTGGGATGCTAGACGCGTTAACCGGCCTTGTCAAAACGGCTACAGCACATTCTACATCCGAACATCACAAGTGCAACAAATCCGATCTGCCATCTTGTGCATCATGAGTCTTGTTGCCTCACAAACAAGCTGTTATTACGGCATTATCTGATCGATGATGCGATAGATTGATTGATCCACGAGAGATGATAAGCCAGGCAGACTGGTTGGGAAAAATACCGAAAGACAATTTCAACTGCATATGATATCATATCTTCCATGTCGGTTCTAGCCGGGATTCGTGAATACTTTTTTTTTCCCCCTTGCTGCAAAGAAACTGCAGGCCCGTGCTTGCACAGCAACAGTGGAGTCCCTGAAGGGCCCCAGGCAACCGTGCGGCATGATACCGCATTCGCAGAATAACCAAAAAAACTGAACTAAGTCGCCCAATGAAGCTGTATCCTTCAATGTCGACTTCGCCTCTTTAGTCATGTAGTCTGCCTGGTCTCACACCATGCACTACGAGTTGGCGTTTGTCTTCTTTTTTTCCTGGGGGCGCTGTTCCCAGACCCCCGTACCAACTGCTTCGCAGTTGACACCACATACAAAGACTTGAGACCAACCGCGAAGCGGTTGCTACGGGGGTCTGGGGGCAGCGCCCCCAGGAAAAAAAGAAGACAAAACGGCCATATAGCTTGAACCCGTAGTGTGTCCCTTGGGGTTCAATGGGAAGCTATATTGGATAGACAGTGGTCCATATTGCTCATGATATCCAGAAATGGAGACAAATGAAAAGGGAATACTAACTGGTTGTTGAATTTCTTTTGGCTTTGTTAGTATGTAGTGGCTGTCTAGACAAGGACGCAAGAGAAAGCTGCATTAGGCTATATGCCGGCGTATAGTTGTTACCTGCCTGTTTGGAAGGCAATCAAATATCTATGCAAGAGCAAACACAGTATGCAGACCCCGCTGGGGAGCACAGGTCCTCTTATTTTCACACTGTGGGACACTTTGCGGAGCGCTCCGCCCAGTGCGGGGCACATCTTGAACTATTGAAGGGAATACAAGGCATGTGCACTTTGTTGGAGTGCTGAAACGGGCGATCATTGTCATGCAGAGGATCAACGATCCTTTTCGTATTCAACGTGCGACTGACGCTGTCATAATGCTATTATCCCCACCCGGAACTCCAGACCCCCGGCTTCGCCGTTGGCGGCAGGCCTTGCGTCTCTTTTACCTGGGGGTGGAAATTCCACCCCCCCAGACCCCCTCAGCGACTGTTTCGCAGTTGGTAGTGACCCTATGTCTCGTTTCTTGGGGGACTCACCTCCAGCCCCAGTAGCAATATATGGTGATATGTGGATTAATGGACTGTAATGGGCTATAAGGAAGCGTTATGCTGTACAGAGCACAATTCAAGTATTATGGGCAGCGAGAATTTGAAAACTTAAATAGCACAGTGCCATGCAATGCGCGCGTTGGTACTTTGTCTCCCGACCGCACTTGCGCATTTACACCTAGACTGTCGTGGAACCAGCCGCGAAGCGATTGCTGGGGCAGTGTCACCCGGAAAAAAAAGAACACAAATGAAAAAGAAAACGGCGCGATATCATGTTAAAACTTGATTTACCAACTGTGAGGTTACGTGCCGACAAGCGGGGCACGGCTATAGATTAACGTAGCATATACATAAGCATAATGCTACGTGCATCCCTTTGTCCGATCAATGCCCTTTTGGGCTAGAATTGACGTGGGGTAACACTAGCCAGTCAGGATGGCGAAAAAGCCTGACTAAGCCGAAGGTACCGACCGGGGTCTGACGGTTATTAGACGAGAGGTAATCGCTGCCAAAGAGTTTAAATCGTAATACGTAGTTTCAGGCCTTTTTAAGCGCCTGACAAATTAAAGTTTTACTGCACAATCTCAGATTTGTGGGGACGGCAAACCGACACATTCAACAGGGTTCAGCTTTACTCTTGGGTTCAATGTCTTGGCAAAAGCTGCATCCGCGGCGAAACGCTTTCCCATCCCTAACTCCGGGTCCCACGCTAATCCTATCCTTATTTCCGCCACTCTGTGCCGACGGAGATCCGAAAGGCGGGGTGGCTTCCTATTACAGTAGGCAAGCGGTTTCGGAGGCGTCGAGGCCAAACCCCGATTGCGCGGCTGTCGCGTGTATAATAAGGGCGGCAGTTTGTCGATCGACAGCGACCACGTAAAACAGCTTGCCATACGTGAAAATGAGTGAAAAACTGGTATCGGACGAGCAAAGAGGTATGTGGGACTTTTATTTCAAGGTTTGAAAGTCGTCTGGTTGCGTGATAGGGAATAGATATACGGCGGGGGTCTGACCCTGTTGGTGCGTCAAAAACGCGGGGTAGCAGCCGTCAAAGCGAACTATGAGTAATAGACGCTCATTTTTTTGTGCACGACGGCGACGAGTCCTGATCTAGTACTGAGACTTGTGGTTTTGTGGTACAGCGAGGCGTGCAGCTTTGAGTTTAGTCAGACCCGCACTCGTTCGGACGAACGGGCTTGCACTTTTCAGAGCTTCAAATCGGACTAGTCCTATATCAGACCACTGAATAGCACTGGAGTTCTTGTCTTGCCCATTTGTCCATGTTGCTTGCATCCGCGATCCAGTGTGACATCCCGGGCCGGAACGACTCCCGGAGTGACTCCTGCGATCGCGGTACCGGCCGAACACCCTGACCTAGACCCACCGGCCAGGCCGGCCGATTTCGGCTGCACGACACGCATGGAGCGGCGAGCTTGTGTCGCTGACTACGCACTCCGGGTGGGCACCCGTATGCCCAAGGTGGTTGTCCTAGTTGTGTCCGGAGTCTATTTGCCGTGTCCCTGCTCGATGCCAAGTTTCGTGCCGTAGGACCCGTTATGCGCGCGCCAAGCCAAGCGAGGTGGACTTTTGCTTCCGAGTTTTTCATGCGGCTCATTGGACCTGCAGGCAAAAATATGACTCAGAGCACGCGGCTGTGACTGCCCTAAAGGGTATATGTACCCCTCGGTGGAGGCGCTTTTGCTCTACACTCAGGCCCTGTATCTTTTGTCATCAGTCTTGCGTCCTAGTTCCGTGTTTTGCGTGCTGAAAAAGCATCACTTGCATCTCGAACGAACTCTCCCTCACAGGGATATACACACACACCCACAACCAACAAAATGCAGGACTCACCAAAACGGGACCTAACGCCAGAGGGGGCCAATATTCGCGTCGAAGAAAATGTGGCGTCGGAATACAAGCCCATGAGCTACAATGAGCAGGAGGCGCTCATCGCTAGCCTCGCGGCTGAACATGGCGTCAACCATAAAAAGCTCATGTTCAAGGTCGACATGTGCCTCGTGCCGGCCATCTGCATTCTGTATTTGCTCGCATTCCTCGACCGTGTCAACATCTCCAACGCCCAGGTCTACGGCATGGGCGACGACCTCGGACTCACGGGAACCCAGTACAACACAGCACTTACTATTTTCTTTGTGCCCTACGTCGTCTTCGAGATCCCGTCCAACATCCTTCTGAAAAAGTTCAAGCCCCACGTGTGGCTTTCGCTGTGTATGCTTCTGTTTGGTGCCGTGTCTGTCGGCCAGGGCTTTGTCAAGAACTTTAGCGGTCTGATCGCCACCCGTTTTTTCCTTGGTCTCCTGGAGACTGGCATGTTCCCGGGTTGCTTTTACCTCTTGTCCATGTGGTATCGTCGCGAGGAGGCCCAGAAGCGCTACTCGTTCTTCTTCTCATCTACATGTCTTGCCGGTGCATTCGGTGGTCTCATTGCCTACGGCGTCAATCACATTGACGGCAAGCAGGGTATCGAGGGCTGGCGCTGGATCTACATCATCGAGGGCTGCATCACCATGGGCGTCGCCATCATTCTGTTCTTCCTGCTCTCCGACTTCCCCGAGGACGCGCGCTTCCTCAAGGACAACGAGCGTGAGTTCATCAAGGCCAAGCTCGCTCTCGAGTCCGGAGCCTCGTACCACGACCAGAAGTCGTCCATCAAGCGCTATCTCGAAGTGTTCAAGGACTGGAAAGTCTGGTGCGCCGGATTCATGTACTTTGGTCTCATTGTGCCCGCCTACGGCTACGCCTACTTCTCGACTGCCATTATCCAATCATTTAACTACTCGCCCGTGCAGACGCAGCTGCACTCGATTCCTCCGTGGGTCGCGGCTTTTGGTCTCTCCATGATCCTTGCCGTGTTCTCTGACGCCACGCGCCACAGATACCTATTCTCGCTCTTTGCGTCCCTTGTCTCTGTGGCCGGCTTCATCATGCTCATGGCCAACCACACAAATCTCTCGGTGAGATACGGTGGTTGCCATCTCATTGCGGCGGGCGCGTACACGGCCATGCCTCTTATCGTGTGCTGGACGAACCTCAACTTTACCGGTCACTACCGACGCGCCGTGGGTTCTGGATGGCAGGTCGGCTTTGGCAACATTGGTGGTATCATTGCTACTTATGTTTTCCTTGCTACCGATAAGCCTTACTATATGAAAGGTCTCGGCGTCAGTGTCGGGTTCCTCGGTATCTCCATCATCTCGACATTTATCTATTTTGTGGGTGTGTGGATGGAGAATCGTGCCAAGCGCTCCGGCAAGCGTGACGCCTGGTTCGACTCGCTGTCGCCTGAGGAGCAGAGTTTGGCTGGGGATCTGCGTCCTTCCTTCATCTACTCCTACTAAGTATCTAATCTTTGCTCGTTAATATTATATGCACGGATTGTTTGTTTGAGCTTATACAGCCCCATGCGCCATCTCAAGTGCCAAGCAGCTGAATTGTACCTTTTCTTATTCCTGGGGGTTCCACCCCCAGACCCCCGTAGCAACTGCTTCGCAGTTGGCCATAGCACATCTTTTAATCACGGTCATTTGCTCCTAAAAAGCCGTTGAAAGCATAGCATATTCAATGCATTCGGCCAAATTTAGCTATATATTTGAGCTCATCCAATCTCACTTGTATGTAAGGCGATTCCCGAAATAAAAAATTGGCACTCTGGCCGAGTTGGTCTAAGGCGTAGGATTAAGGTTCCTATCTCTTCGGAGGCGAGGGTTCGAATCCCTCGGGTGTCACTATATTTTTGTTTTTGATATTTTTGGTCAAGATGTTTCTCCATTCGGGCCGCTTTCGTCCTCGTTGATGCTCGACTTTTGATTATTCGCCATTACATCGCGTTTGCCATGCTTTGAGCTTGACTGTATTTTCTTTTGCGTTATCATCTTTGATGAAAAAATTTTCTGTCGACCAGGTGCCAATGGAGGGACTACAACCGAAAATCGTGCTTGTTTTGCAACTTGAATTCGTAAATAGAGAAAACACGAGTCAATAGCTCAATTGCGAGCCATCATCATCGAATTTCACTCCCCAAAACATTAACTTTGTCATGATTCTCCTCCTGTGTCACGATATTAATTGGCACTCTGGCCGAGTTGGTCTAAGGCGTAGGATTAAGGTTCCTATCTCTTCGGAGGCGAGGGTTCGAATCCCTCGGGTGTCACTATCTTTTTGCTCGACTTCAAGCAAATTTTTCAAAATTTTTTGCAATATCATATCACAGCAGCCTGAACGACCTCAAATCTGAACGAAAATCGTCCAAGAATTGGCACTCTGGCCGAGTTGGTCTAAGGCGTAGGATTAAGGTTCCTATCTCTTCGGAGGCGAGGGTTCGAATCCCTCGGGTGTCACTACCTTTTTTTCTGTCTATTTTCCTTTTTTGCCTCGCTTCAGCATACTCTATTGGGGCTTTATTTGTCTCGTTCCGCAGTTCAACCCAGCTGGACTCAACCTGGGCCAGTTTTCAACTGCGAAGCAGGTGCTACGGGGGTCTGGGGACAGCGCCCCCAGGAAACCAACAGTCCTGGGTGTATGACGTTCATGAATCATAGATTCATATTTGGACAACAGCGCCCACAGGGTCGAGCATTACTTGGTGCTCCGGTACTATATACAAACTATAAACATGGACGAAACACCGACACTAAACTCAACTTTATTTGTTCCATTCCAGTCCATAGAGTTTAAGCTTGCCGTTGGGAATCCTGGACGGGACTTGGAAGAGCGGATCGGCGCCTGTGATTGTCTTTGGGAACGCAATGACGTCGCGAATGAACGGGGTGTATGAAAGCATGGCTGTGAGGCGGTCGAGACCAAGAGCCATGCCCGCGTGAGGAGGGCAACCCATAGCAAATGCCTCGAGCAGATGTCCAAAGACGCGCTCGGGCTTGTCGATGCGAAGAAGCGACTTGAAAATGTAGCGCTGTAGCTCTGCATCGTGGACACGCGTCGATCCACCGCCAACTTCGACACCATTAACAACGAGGTCGTAGTGTTCACTGCGAGCCTCAAGGGGAGATGTTTCAAGCAGCTCGTAGTCGTCCATTTTAACCATGGTAAAAGGATGATGGTTTGTGACCAGGCTGGAGTTGTCGAAAATGGGATAGCCGTTGGTGTCGTAGGCGTCTCCTCCGTCTGGAGTGAAAAGCGGAAAGTCTGTGACCCAGATAGATACAAAATTTTTGGTCACGTCAAACTGTTGGCCGTCGGCAGTCTTGCGGACGTTTTCCTCGGGGTATGTAGCGATGAGGGAGTCACGCAACCATCCCAGGGGAGATGGCATCTCAAACTGGAGATGGCCGCGGGTGGACAGCGCCACGATATCGCCGTCTTGAAGAGCGAGGGCATCGACGATCTTGCCGGGCTCCCGAACGTCAGCAAAAGTGGACAAAATCTCTAGTGCTTGGTCGGCGCTGAATGCAATTCGAGGGACGCGACCAGAGTAGTCTGATGCTTGAAGGGAAGCGAGCAGCTGCGAGTCATCCAAAGCGCTTTTAGAACTAAATATGCGTTTGCCGTCCTTTATGACAAGTGCCTGAGGGACGTTAAAGTCTGGGTGCTCAGTGGCCACAGCCCACGGTGACAGGTCCTGGATCTCGTACCCGTATCGCAGATCCGGCTTGTCAGTGCCATACTTTGCCATGGCCTCTGCATACGGCATGCGTCTGAGGGGGGCACAAGTCACTAGCTTGCCGCCGTCGTCCAGCGTGTACAGCTTTGTGGACGTTGTCTGCTCCACAAGTCGGTTGATAAGCGGCTCGACCGACGCCATCACCTCCTCGGCGCCGGCAAACGCCAGCTCCATGTCGAGCTGCGTAAACTCGGGCTGGCGGTCGGCCCGCAGGTCTTCATCGCGGAAACAGCGGGCGATCTGGTAGTAGCGCGAGATGCCCGACGCCATGAGCATCTGCTTGAACTGCTGAGGGCTCTGAGGCAGCGCGTAGCAGTGGCCGTGAGTGCGCGTCGGCACTAGAAACTCCTTGGCGCCCTCGGGCGTCGACTTGAACAACATTGGGGTCTCGACTTCGGTGAAGCCATCATTGTCAAGATGGTCTCTGCATATCCGGTTGATCTGCGCCCGTCGTTTGAGCTTCTGTTGGGCGGACGGCTCCCGCAGCTGCATGTACCGGTACTGAGCCGGCCAAGACTTGGTGCCATCTGCCAGCTGCGACGCCAGAACACTCGCCGGGTTCAGAACCTGCGCCTCTTCGATAACGAGCTCGATCTCGCCGGATCCGCCTTGCTTCGGCTGGGCCTTGCCCTTGATGATGACGGGGCTTTCGGTGGGAATCTGGCGAAGGGCGGATGCCTGGGCGTCCTGGCCGACGAGCTGAACGAGGTCGCCATTTGTGTCGCGCAGCTGGCCAAAAGCCAGCGCCTTGGATACCTTTTTGGCCTTGCGGGAGATCCAGCCGGTGAGAACCACTGCTGTGTCGTGTGCATTTTGTTGGTTCAGTTTCGCCACCGTTGTGCGGCCAGCTGCGAGAGAAAGGTCGACTGGCATTAGTAACTCGACAACTCGACAATACCAATCAATGCGACATACACTTGGCAGTAATATCCTGCCTTGAAGGAAGGGCACCCTTTGTAGAATAGCATCGGGATGCGGTCAGGTGATGTCGACAACCACGTCGCAATTCGGCTGTTGTTAGTTCCACAGCTACAAACATTGGGATTCCAATACGCACCATCTATTATTCGCGCCAAACGCGGCAAAACAGGCCTCATTGTCAACAGGCTGTTTTGGGGACCGACCAACTCGGATCTGAAAAGTGCCAAAAACATGCATACATGCATACAGATATTTCATAACCGTTACCAAACGACAGTGGCAACTAGGTCCTGCTACTGTGTGGCGTTACCCGGACACTTGATCCACCTCACTTACACATCTCGAAGAGGGCTCCACAGTACCATATCACACAACTCTGGCATTCGCCACTCGACGTTTATACAATGAATATGGATCATTTGCAGCGGCTGCTAGGTCAGTCAGGTGGCATGGGCGGTACGCCCGTCTCTGTGAGTGTTCAATCGACTGTCGATTCGCATTAGCAAGCAAAGAAACTAACAACAGGACGGACCCGTGGTCGACAACTCTGAAACTGTCTACATATCTTCGCTAGCTCTACTGAAAATGCTCAAGCACGGACGGGCAGGCGTTCCGATGGAAGTTGTACGTACACCACCACAGCAATTGTCTCAAGCGAACAAGAACAAAAAAACACTAACACTAGATGGGTCTTATGCTCGGCGATTTTGTCGACGACTATACGGTGCACGTCATTGACGTGTTTGCTATGCCGCAGAGCGGAACGGGTGTGAGTGTCGAGGCCGTGGACGACGTGTTTCAGACGCGCATGATGGACATGCTGCGGCAGACGGGCCGCAACCAAATGGTCGTTGGATGGTACCACTCGCACCCAGGTTTTGGGTGCTGGCTGTCATCGGTGGATATCAACACGCAGCAGTCGTTCCAGCAGCTGAACCAGCGGGCGGTGGCTGTTGTTGTGGACCCTATCCAGTCGGTCAAGGGCAAGGTGGTGATTGACGCGTTCCGGCTCATCAACCCGACATCGCTCATGATGGGCCAGGAACCACGGCAGACGACGTCGAACCTGGGCCACCTCAACAAGCCGTCGATCCAGGCACTCATCCACGGCCTTAACCGCCACTACTACTCGATCAACATCAACTACAAGAAGACCCCGCTCGAGGAGCAAATGCTGCTGAATCTGCACAAGACCGACTGGGCGTCGGGTCTCCAAATCAAGGACTACGCGGTGCAGGACCACGACAACAAGGAAGCTGTCGACCGCATGGTCAAGCTTGCTGACCAGTACACGACGCGCGTCAAGGAGGAGAAGGAGCTGACCGAGGACCAGCTCAAGACGCGGTACGTCGGCAAGCAGGATCCCAAGAAGCATCTGGAGGAGACCGTCAACCAGCGTCTCGAGGAGAACATCGTGTCGCTGCTCGCGGGCAACATCGACAAGGTCTCGTTCCGATAGTTGTGTAACGATTATGACTGATAGAGCATCTGCTGTCCTTTCTCTTTTTTTTTCCTGGGGGCGCTGCCCCCAGACCCCCGTAGCAACTGCTTCGCAGTTGGACCCGGCAGAAGTTTTAAGCCCAGGCTCGAAGTAATGAAGGCAAATCGCTGCCGAGATCAACCGCGAAGCGGTTGCTATGGTGGTCTGGGTTTTCAGCGCCCCCAGCCCGCCCCTAGGGAGTCGTTACTGGTCAATTCGCAGTTTTAGACTCCGCAGGAGTTTTAAGCCCACGATCCAAGTAATGAAGGGAAATCGCAATGCCGAGATCAACCGCGAAGCGGTTGCTACGGGGGTCTGGGGGCAGCGCCCCCAGGAATGAAGAATGTCCTTACTCGTCAATTCGCAGGTTTAGTAACGGCAGGAGTTTTAAGCTCAGGCTCGAAGTAATAAAGGCAAATCGCAATGGCGAGATCAACCGCGAAGCGGTTGCTACGGGGGTCTGGGGGCAGCGCCCCCAGGGAAAAAAAAGTCGTTACTCGTCAATTCATGGCTCTACATAGTATACATGGCCGCTAGGCGGCGTTTTGACGCTCCCAGACGACAATTGTGCCGTCTGCAGAGCAGGAAACGAGGTCGTTGGTGGTGGGAGAAACGTCAACGGCAAAGACGGGACCCGAGTGATGGGATAGAGTTGCGACGCGCGCCTTGGTCTGCACGTCCCACACGGCAATGTCACTGTCAGGCACGCCTTGGACAATGTACGTGGCAGAGGCGTCTGTCAAAAAGGCCGGCTCCGAACAGTACTTGTTCTCGCGCGAGTCATCAATGTTGTAGGTGCGGACAACGGCGCCCTTGAGATAGTCCCACAGCCGGAGCGTGCCGTCCATTGAAGACGCCAGCAGGTAGCGTCCATTTGGGGAGAAACGGACGCACGTTAGAGGCGATTTCTGCTGCGACACGAGCGTCTTGAGACAGTGGCCCGAGGCCGTGTCCCACAGCCGCAGCAATCCGTCATGCGATGCCGACACCAGCAGCGTGCCGTCGCGCGAAAAGTGCACGGCCGAGATCGGATCGGAGTGCGCCGCCAGCGTGCGCAGACACCGGCCCTGCTTGACGTCCCACACCCGCACGTTCTCGTCGGCGGACCCGGACGCGATCAGGTTGCTTTTGTAGTTGAAATCAAGACTAGTCACCGAGTGCGTGTGGCCCCTCAGCGTCCGCAGCAGCTTCCCAGTCTCTGCGTTCCAAATATGTACCGACTTATCGTCCGACACTGACCCCACAAGCTTCGAGTCGCGCGCCCACGTCACCTGCGACACCCCTAGCAGGTGGCCCTCCAGCGTGTCCAACAGCCGTCCGGTCGCGTAGTCCCATATCCGCACGGTGCGATCGTCCGCTGTGGTTAGTGTGTTGCCTTCTTTTTTTTTTCCTGGGGGCGCTGCCCCCAGACCCCCGTAGCAACTGCTTCGCAGTTGATTCCAGGTTATTGTTGAGTTCGTTCAACCGCGAAGCGGTCGCTATGGGGGTCTGGGGGTGGAACCCCCAGGAAAGAAAAGCAAGGGAGGACATTCGCAGTTGATTCCAGGTTATTGTTGAGTTCGCTCAACCGCGAAGCGGTTGCTACGGGGGTCTGGGGGTGGAACCCCCAGGAAAGAAAGGCAAGGGAGGACATTCCAGGTTATTGTTGAGCTCGTTCAACCGCGAAGCGGTTGCTACGCGGGTCTGGGGGCAGCGCCCCCAGGAAAGAAAAACAAGGGATGAGATGACACGTACACGAAGAGGCGAGAAGGCGCCCATTGGGGGACACTTTGACGGAGGTCACGGGCCCGCGATGGCCGCGGAGGATACGTGATGGCTTGAAAACAACGTTGTTGTGCGTGCCATTTAGCCGCGGCTTTTTGTCGACATGGTCACCCATGTATCTGGGACTGTGTACTCTGTTCCCATGCGTTTCTATCTCCATTGTTTGCGAGATAATGCTGGTGCTGGACTCGAGAAGTTGGTAAATCGTGTAGTTGGCGGAGGGCGCGGCTGATACACGAAGATGATAACGTCTAGTGATGATTCATGATCAGCTGGTGGTTAATTCCAGTGGCAACCGAGACTATCGTCAGTTTGACCAACACAGCACCACAATACGTTAATAATGGTACGTCGAGAGACGGGGGATCGATACTTTGCTGCTGAGAACTCGCAGAATTGTCTTGTACAATAGCAATTACTAACTCTCAGAGCCTACGATTCACGCCGGGCCGCGGAGCTGCCGAGGAGGTTTCGCACGTCGACAACAAGTCTGTGGCCGCTGGCGGGCTGCGAAACACGCTGAGCGAAGGCCCGCGGTCGACTGCGTCTGTCCACAACAACCGTCACCCGCTCGAGGCGCGTCTCCGCCAGTGGGATGACGTCGAGATGGACTTCAAGCTCGAGTCGTACCGCCGGCTGTACGGTGCTGGCGAGCCGATTCGCCGGGCAATGGAGCTTGAGATCGTCAGCAGGAGCCAGACGCTGCCGCAGTCGCTCTCAGATGGCCCCAATGTGCATCTGGATATTCTCAAGAACCGCGACAGCGCCGTCGAGTGGGAGGATGTGTTCACTGACAAGCCGTCACTGGACTCGTCGTTCCACGCCGCCATGGAGCGCAAGATGGGTATCTAATTACAGCACTGGCAGACGTCTTGGGCATCTTTGACCCGAGTACAATGCTCTAGATCATGACATATGAATGCACGCATGACCGTCGCACTTTCTCTTTTCCTGGGGGTTCCACCCCCAGGAAAACGAAATCAATGCCATCGCACTTCTCTTTTTTTCCTGGGGGTTCCACCCCCAGACCCCCGTAGCAACCGCTTCGCGGTTGAACGAACTCAATAATGACCTGCAACTGCGAAGCAGTTACTACGGGGGCCTGGGGGCAGAGCCCCCAGGAGAACAAAAAAGAAATGCCATCGCGCTTTCTTTTCCTGGGGCTTCCACCCCCAGACCCCCGTAGCAACCGCTTCGCGGTTGAACGAACTCCACAATAGCCTGGATTCAGCTGCGAAGCAGTTGCTACGGGGGTCTGGGGGCAGAGCCCCCAGGAAAACGAAATCAATGCCATCGCACTTCTCTTTTCCTGGGGTTCCACCCCCAGATCCCCGTAGCAACCGCTTCGCGGTTGAACGAACTCCACCAATGCCTGGCTTCAACTGCGAAGCAGTTGCTATGGGGCTCTGGGGGCAGAGACCCCAGGAAACGAAAAACAATGCCATTGCACTTTCTTTTTCTCGGGGTTCCACCCCCGGAGCCCCGTAGCAACCGCTTCGCGGTTGAGCGAACTCAACAATACTCTTGCCTCAACTGCGAAGCAGTTGCTACGGGGGTCTGGGGGCAGAGCCCCCAGGAAAAAAAGACAAAGTAGAATGCAATGCTAATGCTAATTAAAGTACAGTCGTTAAAGGCGTCAAAGGAAGACTAGCGGCGATGCCAGATCTGGATGTAAGATTCGGCGAGAAAGAGGAGCTCCTCGCGGACGCGTTCGACGCGGAGATCCTCGATCTGGAACCAGGCGTCGCGCGCGTGGTCCTTGACTTGGACCTTCCAGCGGGGCGAAGAGGTCTCGTCATTCCAGTCGTAGGCGATGTTGGCCACGAGATCGTATGTGTGGTCGCCGTCAGCGTCTGTGTAGGGCGACATGTCGAGGCCCGTTGGCTGGAAACGTACGACAGTGGGGTTGCGCTCGGTGGTGCCGGTGACTGTGGACTTTGTGAGGCGGCGAATGTGGAGTACGACGTAGTCAGGCAGGCGCAGCAGGCGGTGTCGCTTGCGGTGGCCGACAAGCTCCTGGGTTGTGACGCCATTGTACTTTTTCAGGAGCTGCGTGAGAGCGATTTCAGGGATTTCGTCGGCGTCGAGCGCGTTTTTAAATAGTGGGGCCGGCGGTAGGTCGAGCGCCAGAGCTAGGAACGGAATCGTCTGGGTGTCGACGTTTGTCTCGGCCTCGAATCGCAGGCGGTCGCCGGGGACGGCATGCGATGTGATTTTCTGCGACTCGACCTGGAGCCGGCCTTGAAACGTCGAGAATATGACTGACTCAGTGGTGCTGGCTGGTTTGTTTTTGGTGGTGGTGGAGGAGGTCTTTTTCTTGGACTTGGTGGTGAGCTCGTTATGAAGGGTATTGAGCAACCACGTCATAAATGCAAACGGATCGGCCTGCTGAATCGGCGTAAACCGCTTCTTGGACGCAAGCGCAACGTGCTGCATCAGTTCATGGGGTGATACGTGCGCCTTGAACAGGCGGGCACTCCACAACTTGCGGAACAGCAGGCCGAGACGGCGTGCGAGCTCCGAGCCCGCAAATCCCGACGGACCAGCGCTCAAAAAGTAATCTCTAAGCGGTTTAACGTGCGCCAGAGCCTGGATCACCGCATTGGCGTAGTCGTTGTGCTGCAGGCCATTGAGACCCACAAACCCGGGAAAGTACCGCTTGTGGTACAGGTCATTGGCCTCACGAGCGACGGAATCGAGTTTTGCAATTTGCTCGGACGTGTATACAGGTTCGACTGCGTATTTGATGTCGTCAAGCGTGTGCGACTTAGTCTCGTAACCTTCAGGTAGGACGTACACTTTGAGGGTCGCCATGTTGATGTAGACGTGGTGGTCGACGTTGACGCTGTGCAGATACGCATGAGACGTGGGTCCACGTCCTTGAAAGTACTTTCCGCACACTAGGCACGCGTACACGTTGTTGCTTGCCAGCGAGACGGAGCATAGCTTTTCGAAGTCGAAATCGAGCTGTTTGCGGTCGACGGTGTCGAGATAGAGGTCTGTGTCGTTTGAGTTGTCGGCTACTTCGGAGTGCGTGCGTTTTTGGTTTGGTTCTGTCCCATTCTCTGGTTTATTCTGCGTTTCTGCCGGCATTGTCGCTGGCAACACCCGTGTCGAAATCATTATAGATCGATCATTGTATTAGTTCGTTAGTCGATTCTATGCGACCCACATAAGTCCAAGAACAATAGTGGTCATTGGATATCGACATATATGGCCATGCTTAACGAACCAAAGAGCGGAGTCTTGTAATTTTTTTTTTCTTTTTCTTTTTTGGTTACAAATATGACAAGATAGTGGAAACACTTTAGTTCTAATCCTACTTTCTTCTTAGGCTACCGTTGTCACCCTGCAGGCCCTGAAATGCTCCACTATCCACAACCGACGACCAACTCCCGTGTGGCGCTCTCAACTGCGAAGCAGTTGCCACGGGGGTCTGGGGGCAGCGCCCCCAGGAAAAAAATCCCAAACAAAACGCCACATTTCCCCGTCCACACAGGCCGACCACCAGCAGGACCTGCATATGCGCACGGCTGAACCACCACACGCAAAGGCGCGTCGTTACCCTGGGAGCGTGTGGTGAGTGCTCATGAAAAAATCTGAGAAGCCGCGAGGCAGAGGCCACTCACAATCAAAACGGAGCAGGTGCCATTCTGTGCAAACGACGCCGTATATAGCATTACCAAACGTTTTGCTCGCAATGTATAAATCGAACCCACGCAGTACTGCTTCGCCTGCAGCTGAATGGTGAGTTTTTTCGAGGAGTGGAGGAGTGTTGGTAGTGGATGGTCATGGATGGGTGAGATTTTGATGGAGATCTTTGTATTGGCTTAATTTGAATGCCGGTTTTTTTTTGTTTGTTTGGATCTAGTATTTCCAATGTCGCAAAAATGTTGTAAGATGGGACATGCGAATTGGCAAAGACGGATGAGTCAAGGATGGTTCGATTGGTCTTCTTTTGGGCCAGATGATCAATCACATTCTGCGCTCGATCCAATCCGGGGTTTGCCAACAACGGAAAGTTAGTCAACAATGCCAGGTAGTCAAATGCCAAAGTGGCATTCTCTACTTTCTATGCGTGGATCGGGTTCTTTGTGCAACCGTGGCCATGATGCCAGTCAGATCTCCTGATCTGATTCAAACTTCCCGGCGAGATGTGCTTGCAATGGCTTTTGATCTTTGTCCAAGTCTCTATCCCGTAGCAATCCCATCCCAACTGCGAAGCAGTTGCCACGGGGGTCTGGGGGCAGCGCCCCCAGGAAAAAGAAACATCAGACTGACAGACAGGCTGCGGATGGAAGCTCCACACAAGAACTCGGAGCCAAAAGGGCCCGCGTGGGCCGGTCCGGCCGGGACGACGCCGAGCACGAGCGAGGAAGGCGTTGTGAGCTTTGCGGCTGCTGCAGCTGGCGCAAAACACGGCGAAGGCGAGGCGAAAGGCGACGCAGATGGCGGCGAGGAGGCCGAGGACGGTGGCGAGGACGAGCCAGTGCAGCCGCTCGCGCGCAATGAGGGCGGTAAAAAGTACACGGTTGAAGAGATGCTCAAGATCTGGGAGGAAATGCGGGAGCGCGGTGCAGTGCAGCCGGGCGCGCCGGGCAAGCATGCTGCGCGACGCAACGAGATGTTTTACTCGCACAGTCCCAACATTCCTGTTCAGCTGGATTCGCCGCCCAAACCTAGAGAGGACGACCAACATCCATTTGGCAATGGTACGGGACATGGACGTGGACATGGTCATGGTCATGGTCATGGTCATGGACACGGTCACGGTCATGGCCATGGTCATGGATCTGGCCATGGACCTGGTCATGGATCTGGTCATGGATCTGGCCACGGACCTGGCCATGGACATGGACAGGGCCACGGACAAGGACATCCTGGACATGCCCATCCGTTTGGCCAGACAGGTGTCCCTGTCCAGCCTCAACCGGGACAGACGCCTTTCGGACTCCATGCTTTTGACGGACTGAATGGAACGCCGTTGCGGGCTGGACCCAGCGTGGCGAGCCCATCTCCTGTCAAGTGGAGTCCGTTTGCCAACCGTGGGAGCGCTATTGCCCCCGGCTCAGGCCCTGGCGATTTCTTTGGAAGCCCGTCGGCCAAGCACTCGCTGCTTGCGCAGCATTCGCCGCGCGTCGGCAGTCCTGCCGCGACGCCTCCACCGCCACCGCCGGGTCTGGCGTCGCCTGGTCTCGGCCAACAACCGACGGCCCCGCTGCTGGCGCCCGAGCACGTCCAGTGGGTGTACAAGGACCCGAGCGGCGAGCAGCAAGGTCCGTTTACTGGCCGCATGATGCACCAGTGGCACGTCGGCGACTGGCTCAAGGACGACTTGCTGATTCGGCGCGTCGAAGAGCACGAGTACTACCGGCTTGCTGACTTTAAGCAGCGCGTCGGCAGCCTCACGGAGCCATTTTTGGTTCCGCAGCCGGTCCTCAAGGCCGCGCCGCCGTTGCCGGGTGCGCACGGGCCGCCGGGCTACTTTGGCGGTGCTCCCGGTGGGCCTGCTGGGCCTACTGGTCCCGCTGGGCCTGCGTTTGTCCACGGAACGGGCTGGAGCCCCAGCCCGGGACCCGGCCCCATCATGGGCGGAGGTCCCGTTGCCGGCAGTGCGTGGGCGGCGGCCCCGAAGCCGGTGGCGTCTCCTGCGCTTGGAGGCGACTCGCTGTGGCGTCGTGACGAGGTCGTGCCGTCGCCGTTTGCCCATATTGCCGCCAAGACGCCGTCGTCGTCTGCCCCTGGTACTCCGCTCACCACCGAGGCTGTGATTCAAAAGTCCCAGCAAGAGCCGGCGCCAGGCCCGGGTCCGGGCACGGAACCCATCAAGCCGGCTGGCTCGCAGCCAGAGCATGCCAATTCGGCCGAGTCGCAGTCGCAATCACAGGCCGAACCCGAGCCGGAGCAAAAGACAGATCCCACTGCGGGCCAGGCCGCCGAGGAAGCGCCCGCCAAGCCCAAGGTCAAACAGGTCATCAAGAAGAAGAAGAAAAAGGCGCGTAAGCAGCTTGACCTCGCGCTCCTGGAGTCGCCGACCTCGACCCCCGAGCCTGAGACCGAGACCGAGCCTGTTGCCGAGGACTCGCCTGCTCCCGACGAGCGTGCCACCCCGCTCGAGCCGTTCCCTGCTGCTCCTGCGCCAACCACCGACGCCGAAGAGCCCGAGCCTCAACAACCCGCGCAGCCGCCCGTGCGTGCCGTGTCGCCGACGCCAGCGCCGTGGGCCAAGCCTACCCAAGAGGTGGCCCCGGAGAAGCCAGGCGCCACTCGTCCGCTCTCCCTCAAGGAGATCCAGGAGATGGAGCAGGCGGAGCGCGAGCGCTCTCTCAAGCTTACTGAGGAGCAGGCCAAGGAACAGCTCATGTCCGAAGCGGTTGCCGCCTCTGCTGCTGCCCGGCGAGCCGCCGCGGCCGCCCAGCGCAACGGAGCCCTGCCGGCTACGGCCACGTGGGCCACGTCTGGCCCGCTCGGCGGTCCTCGCAAGACTCTTGCCGAGATCCAGCGCGAGGAGGCCGAGCAGGTCGAGGCCGCCCGCCGTGCTGCTGCTGCCTCTGGCGACGCCGCCTCCCCATCCGTCAAGCGCTACGCAGATGCGAGCCCTGCTGCCGGATCCAGCGTCCCTGGCCTCACCCAGCGTCTCGCGTCGGCCTCGCTCGCGTCGTCCAACAGCACCACCTCCACCAGCACCACCGCCACCACCGGCTGGCAGGTTGTCGGTGCCAAGGCCAAGACTCCGGCTGGTCCCAAGGGCCCCGTTCCTCCGGGTGCTCCTACCGCTCCTGCTGCCACTCGTCGCGCTGCTCCGACTGCCACCCGCTCTGTCACGGCCCCGGCAGCTCCCCGAGCCACCACCACCACCACCACCGCCACCACCACTTCCACTTTGCCAGCCACCCCATCGCCCATCGACGAGATGGTCCACTGGTGCTACGGCGCGCTCCAGGGTCTCAACAAGGAAGTCAACGCCCGCGAGCTCCTCACGATCCTCCTGTCGCTCCCGCCCACCGCTGACACAAAGGCCATCATCGCAGACACCATCTACTCGCACTCGTCCACCATGGACGGCCAGCGCTTTGCCGACGAGTTTCTCAAGCGCAGGGCCTCGGCCGAGCGCATCCGCGGAGCCCTCTCCTGGACCGAGATCCTCGACCGCCACGCCGCCAACAAGCCCGCAGACGAGTCTTGGGACCCCTCGTTCCAGGTCGTTGTCAAGAAGCGCGGCAAGCGCGCCCAGTAAACTCCCCTATTTATTCTACAATGCATCGGTCCCGTTGTCGTTTTTTTTTGCGCCCCCCCTGGGGGTTCCACCCCCAGACCCCCGTAGCAACTGCTTCGCAGTTGAATAAGGGCCAGTGCTGACTTGTTTGTTATTTTCCTGGGGGTTCCACCCCCAGACCCCCGTAGCAACTGCTTCGCAGTTGAATGAGGGCGACCTGACTTGTTCGTTATTTTTCTGGGGGTTCCACCCCCAGACCCCCGTAGCAACTGCTTCGCAGTTGAATGAGAGCCAGTCCTGACGCGTTTGTTGTTTTCCTGGGGGTTCCACCCCCAGACCCCCGTTGCAACTGCTTCGCAGTTGAATCAGAGCCTGTCCTAACTTGTTCGTTGGTTTCCTGGGGATTCCATCGCCAGCCCTCGTAGCATCGCAGGTGAATAAGAGCCAATCCTGACTTGTTCGTTATTTTCCTGGGGGTTCCACACACACACACACACACACACACACACACACACACACACACACACACACACACACACACACACACACACGCACACACCTGCTTCGCAGTTGAATGAGAGCCAGTCCTGACTTTTTCCTGAGGGTGCTACCCCCAGACCCCTTAGCAACTGCTTTGCAGTTAAATGACGGCCTGTCTTCAACTCGTAGCGTTCTTTTTGGGGTGTTTTTCTTTCAGTTTTTCTTGATCTTGTGAAATCCGGTCTGCGAGGGTTTAGTCCGGCTTTAATGGAGGCTATATCACAAAGTTCATACCGATATTCACGAATATTGACACTAAAGAATAAACCTAAAGAATAAAACGTGAACCGACACAGCAAACCAGAAAACCCCTCTGACCCAATGTCAGAAAATTCGATCGCACAATACAAGTTCAACATGAGCTCGCAAGCTAATGCAACAAAAAGTCACGTTCAACCTAGAACACATTGCCCTATCTTCAACTGCGAAGCAGTTGCTACGGGGGTCTGGGGGCAGCGCCCCCAGGAAAAAAAGGCACAGCAACAGCATCTAGCATATGGAATACATGAGGCAGGCTAGAGCTAGTCCTGCTTGGAAACAACACCGGCGGCGTCGAGGGCGGCGCGGTAGTCCTTGTTGTCGGCAAAGTCGACAATGCGCTTGCGAATAGCCGCATTCTGCGTGAGTTCGACGGCTGAAGGAATAATGGTCTGGCTCCAGCCCTTATGGAGACGCTCGGCTTCTTGGGCGATGTCGTTGAGCTCGACCTCTGCGAGCTTTTCAGAAGTGGTGAAGCGTACCCATATGTCGTCGCCGACCGAGCCGCGCTGATGCAGCGTTGCGAGGTTTGGCTTGAGCTCCTTCATGCGCAGAAGCTGGCGCACGTCCTCGGCAGCCCACTTGAGGAGCGCTGCCCGCAGCACATTGTCCGGGACCTTTTGCTCGCCCGACGCGGCGGCCTCTTTTAGCGACAAAAACAGCTCGCGCGGGTAGTTGTCAGGATACCATGGCTGGGTACGCGCGAGTTTCTCTGTTGTCAGCACTGTATCAGGGAGATCAAACAAAACAACCAACAAAACACGTACGGATCTTGCGGCCACGATAAACTCTACTGAACGCGACAAACGCTCCGAGCACAAGAGCCACGTAGATGATGGGCGTCCATATTGAGATCTTGTCTGCCATTTTTTGTGTGTAAATATGTGGCCGTCTATCAGTCCCTGGCCACCTGGTTTTCAAAGACAATTACGCCGATTGTCTTTTTGTGATGATTTGGAGACGTTGACAGACTTGACTTGTCCACATGCAGGGCTATGCTGGCTATTCGACACGTTCAGCCGTGTGTTGTCTAATTCTTAGTGTTACTTACTGATTCCCACCTCCCGGTTTATATGGGTCCCCCCGGTACTTGCCACCAGCACTTGGCATCGCCACTTTACAATGGTAAGTCAATTCGTGTTTTGCTTGCTTTACGTGTTGTATTTTACTCTCCTTGTTGCAGTCTGTGATTCCCTGAGTGCGACTGGGTGCTCTTTCGGGGCATGTGTCCGGGCACCGTGCATCGGGCCCATTTCATGCGGCCATGATCTGGTCAATTGCCAGGCGATCCGCTGTTTTCTTTTTGAAACCAACTACTGAGGGTAGCAGGACCCTGTTTTATTCCTGGGGGCGCTGCCCCCAGACCCCCGTAGCAACCGCTTCGCGGTTGATCTGGCACAGAATCATCCGACCTTGGCACTATCCGCAACTGAGCCTTTTTCCACTGTCTCGCAGTTCCTACCCCCAGTCGCGCTCAGTTTTACAAGTTTTATTCCTGGGGGCGCTGCCCCCAGACCCCCGTAGCAACCGCTTCGCGGTTGAGCTGGCACACAATCACTGGACCTGGCACTATCCCGCACTTCTAGTCCCCCACTCGTGCTCAACCGCGAAGCGGTTGCTACGGGGGTCTGGGGGCAGCGCCCCCAGGAAAAAAAAAAAAAAAAGACAGAAGCAGGACTAACGGCAGATTCTGCGATTCCGTTCCAAGGACGGAGCGTTCCGCGTGAACGCCGAGCCAGACACAAAGATGAGCGAGGCGCTGTTGAATCTGCTGGGACAGATCCCAAACGCAAGGCATGAGGGGATCCGGGTGTCGACGCACCCGTCAAAACCGGGCGAGCCGGCAGAGGCGCTGGCAGATAGGACAGTGCAGAGCCTAGGGCTCAAGCACGGCGATCTGTTGTTTGTGACGTACGCCGAGAGCGAGAGCGAGAGCGAGAGCGCAAAGGCCAACGGCAGCCAGAGCACCACGGCCGCAAAACAGGCGACAACCGCTACTCAGTTACACAACACCGTCAAACAGGACCCAGTGGACGACGAACTCGATAAGCTCGACGGCAAGATCAAGCGGCCGCGCGACCCCAAAATGTGCCGGCACGCCGAGGGCGGCATGTGCGAGTACTGTATGCCGCTGGAGCCGTACGACACCGCGTACCAGCAGGAGAACAACATTAAACACCTGTCGTTCCATGCGTACCTCAAGAAGCTGACCGCCTCTACCAACAAGGAGTCGGGGTCGTCGTACATGGCGCCGCTGACGGAGCCCGATTTCCGCGTCAAGGTGCCGTGTCCCACTGGCCACCAGCCATGGCCCAAGGGCATCTGCTCCAAGTGCCAGCCGTCGGCCATCACGCTGCAGCAGCAGGCGTTCCGCATGGTTGACCACGTGGAGTTTGCGAGCTTTGGCATTGTCAATGCGTTTATCGACTCGTGGCGCCAGACGGGCGCCCAGCGCATCGGCTGGCTGTACGGGCGGTATGTGCCGTACGACCAGGTCCCGCTCGGCATCAAGGCCGTCGTCGAAGCCGTGTACGAGCCGCCGCAGGCCGACTCGCACGACGGCGTCGCCCTCACGCTGCCGTGGGCCGAGGAGGCGCAGGTCGACCGGGCCGCAGCACTGTGCGGCCTCCAAAAGGTCGGCGTCATCTTCACGGACCTCGCCGACGCCGGCAAGGGCGACGGCTCGGTCGTGTGCAAGCGTCACGTCGACTCGTACTTCTTGTCGTCGCTCGAGCTCGCGTTCGCGGCCCAGCTCCAGAACCAGCACCCGGCCCCGAGCCGCTGGTCCGACTCGGGCAAGTACTCGTCCAAGTTTGTGACGTGCGTGCTGTCGGGCAACACAAAGGGCGAGATCGACATCTCCTGCTACCAGGCATCGGCGGCCGCTGAAGCTATGTGCCGGGCCGACCTCATTGAGCCGTCGGTCAACCCGTCGGTCATGCGCGTCAAAGAGCCCTCAGAGACCCGCTACGTCCCGGACGTATTTTACCGCCGCCTCAACGAGTACAAGCTCGCGGTCCAGGAAAACGCAAAGCCGGCGTTCCCGGTCGAGTACCTGCTAGTTACGCTCACTCACGGTTTCCCAGACGAGTCCAAGCCCCTGTTCACAGCCGACGCGGGAGTGTTCCCGATTGAGAACCGCATGCACATTGGTGTCTCGCAGGACATGTCTGCCGTGTCGCGCCAGCTCGGCCTCAACGCCGACAGCACGTCCCTCGACGCTATCTCGGACTTCCATCTGCTCGTGCACATCTTCTCGCTCGGCATTCTCAGCCCCGAAGAGGAACGTCTTGTCGTCAAAGTCGCCGTCGACCACGACGTTCAGGACGGCTACCGTCTCCTCGAGTCCCCGGGCTGGCAGACTCTCGTCACGATTGTTCGCGAGTCCACTTGAACCATCACGACCGCACGTACGACCTAGAATTGCATTTTTTCTTTTTTTTTTCCTGGGGGCGCTGCCCCCAGACCCCCGTAGCAACTGCTTCGCAGTTGAGGTGGGTGTCTCGGGGGGACGCCGTCAGACTTCATTTCCCTAGAACAGTCAACTGCGGAGCTATAATTTCTTCAGTGGTATGTCCCGCGAACTGAAAGACGCGATCTATGGAGACAACCCCTAGAAAATACAATGGCGAAGTTACAATTGCTACAGGTTTCTGTCCAGGCTGGGCACAAGCCCCACAATTCAACTGCGAAGCAGTTGCTACGGGGGTCTGGGGGCAGAGCCCCCAGGAAAATAAAAGAATAGCCCCAGACGGTTGCTACGGGACACGTGAGAGCGCCACAGCGCTTTGTGCACAAAGCAGCGGGTGGCAATGGGGCGTGGTGCGTTGCCAGCCCGTAGCCGCGCATGTTAAACGGCGTATGGGTTGTATATGTGACCGAGATGGATCCAATATGCTCTTCTCGAATGTTCTGAAAAATCTTGTATGCTCAGAAATACTTAAGGAGCTGAAATTTTTGGCTGGGGCACACCTTAGTAGAACAAAAGTCGGAGGCTTCGGTTTTTCTGACACAACACAACAAAAAAACTCGTCTCATATTTATTCATATCAAAAGAAGATGAGTGTCAGCGTCCCGTTTGGTGTGGACTTTGGAAACTTTCACAGCGTGCTTGCTGTCGCACGGAACAGAGGCATTGACATTGTCGTCAATGAGGTGTCGAACCGTTCGACGCCGTCGCTCGTCGGCTTTGGCATGAGAAACCGTTTCCTTGGTGAGTCGGCCAAGTCTAACGAGATGTCCAACCTCAAGAACACCGTCGGCTCCCTGCAGCGGCTGCTGGGTGCCCGCTCGACCGACCCGGCTATCGCCAACGAGAAGCAGTTTGTCCGCGCCGAGATTACCGACGTCAACGGCGAGGTCGGCGTCAAGGTCCGCTTTGCTGGCGAGCAGAAGACGTTCTCGTCGACTCAGCTGGCCGCCATGTACTTCAACAAGCTCAAGCAGACCGCCCACCACGAGACAAAGGGCACGATCAACGACGTCTGCATCGCCGTCCCCGCCTGGTACACTGAGCACCAGCGTCGTGCCGCCATTGACGCCGCCCATGTTGCCGGCCTCAACGCCGTCCGCATCGTCAACAATGTGACTGCCGCCGCTGTCGGCTACGGCGTCTTCAAGACCGACCTCCCCGAGGAGGAGCCGCGCAAGGTCGCGATTGTCGACGTTGGCCACGCCTCGGTCACCGTCTCGGTCTGCGCCTTCAAGAAGGGCGAGCTCAAGGTGCTGGGTACCGCGTGGGACAAGGACTTTGGTGGCCGCAACATCGACCTGGCCATTGCTCAGCACTTTGTCGAGGTCATCAAGGACAAGTACAAGATGGACGTCACTGAGAACGCAAAGGCGTTTGCCCGTGTCTTCACTGCCGCCGAGCGTCTCAAGAAGGTCCTTTCGGCCAACTCGGCCGCCCCCTTCAACGTCGAGTCCGTCATGAACGACGTTGATGTGTCGGCTTCGATGACCCGCGAGGAGCTCGAGGAGTACCTCAAGCCGTACCTGGAGCGCCTCGACAAGCCGATTGCCGACGCGCTTGCGCAGGCCGGTCTGTCTGCCGCTGACCTCGACGCCGTCGAGGTTCTCGGCGGCACTTCGCGTGTCCCGTGCGTCAAGGAGAAGCTGTCGCAGGTGTTTGGCAAGCAGCTCTCGTTCACCATGAACCAGGACGAGGCCGTCGCCCGCGGTGCCGCCTTCATCTGCGCCATGCACTCGCCCACGGTCCGCGTGCGCCCGTTCAAGTTCGAGGACATCAACCAGTACTCGGTCACCTTCTCGTGGGACAAGGTTGAGGGCGAGGACGTGTCTGAGCTCGAGGTGTTTACGCGCGGCGGCTCGTACCCCAACACCAAGGTGATTACTCTGTTCCGCAGCGAGGACCTGGCCCTCGAGGCACGCTACACCGACGCCAAGCAGCTGCCGGCCGGCACCGACTCGTGGCTCGGCCGCTGGGCCATCAAGGGCGTCAAGCCGTCGTCGACCGGCGAGCCCGTTGCCGTCAAGATCAAGCTCCGTCAGGACCCGAGCGGCCTCTACACCGTCGACAGCGCCTACACTGCCGAGGAGATCGAGGTCGAGGAGCCGGTCGAGACCTCGTCGGCGTCGGCCACTCCGGCCCAGACCCCGGCTCCCGAGGGTGCCGACACCCCGCAGCCTGAGACCCGCACCGTCAAGAAGTGGGTCAAGCGCGACGTTCTCAACATCGTCCACAGCTACAGCGGCATCGACGAGATGTCTCGCGCCAACCTGCTGGAGCTCGAGGGCCAGATGGCCGCCGAGGACAGGCTCGTTGCCGAGACCGAGGACCGCAAGAACGCCCTCGAGGAGTACATCTACGAGATCCGCGGCAAGATCGACGACCAGTACGCCGAGTTTGCCAACGACGACGAGAAGGCCAAGGTCCGCTCGCTCGCCGACGCCGCCGAGGAGTGGCTCTATGGTGACGGCGAGGACGCGTCCAAGGCCCAGTACATTGCCAAGTACGAGGAGCTTGCGTCGATCGGCAACCTCATCCGCGGCCGCTACTTCGCCAAGATCGAGGAGGAGAAGCAGGCCAAGCTCGCCGCACAGGAGGCCGAGAAGATGCGCGCCATGGCCGAGAAGATGGCCGAGCAGAAGGCCCAGCGCGAGGCTGCCGCCGCCCAGGAGGCCGCCTCCAAGGCCGATGACGCCGCTGCCTCGGAGGACGTCGAGGTCCCCGACGCTCCGCAGCAGTAAATGTATGCCCCACCCACCCATTTCATGCAACGCTGTATAGACTTTAATTGACGCCCCGGTTGGCACCGTATAACTGTTTATTTGTTCCCCGGGGGTTCTGCTGTCAGACCCCCGTTGCAACTGCTTCGTAGTTGAATCGACGAGTCTGTAAGCTCTGGTATGGACCTTTACTCATTATGGCACCGTGTAGCGGATTTTTTTTCCTGGGGGCGCTGCCCCCAGACCCCCGTAGCAACTGCTTCGCAGTTGAATGGAAGAGTTTTACGACGGACCTAGGAGTTTTTGGTCCCGAGCTTTCGGAAGTGAAGATCGTATGCAGATGGAGTAATGCATTATGCATGTGTTGTATGCGCTAGATGCGAACCTCCCCTCAACTGCGAAGCAGTTGCTACGGGGGTCTGGGGGCAGCGCCCCCAGGAAACAATAAACGCAAGAACCCCGAGGCAGCAAATTCACAGCTGAATCGCGATGTTGCACGGCGGACTCACGAGCTTATGCAACTCCGTGGTGCATTATGCATATATTTTATGCGCTGGACACGAACTTCGCCTCAACTGCGAAGCAGTTGCTACGGGGGTCTGGGGGCGGCGCCCCCAGGAAAAAAAATACCCCAAGAACCCCGAAGCAGCATTATTCAAACCGCTCCGAGGCATGCATCGGCCTGCAGTATGCAACGTCATGCACGCGGCTGTCGACGGGGTTCCAAGGCACACGGCACCAGAAGGCACCGATTTGACTTGAACGTCTCAAGAACGTATTGGAGAATCGAGATGACAGTTGACAAGTACCCTGCGAAGGAGCACGCGAAGCGGACAGCCGCGAATCTCAAGGTTATTGGCGAACAAAAGGGCGAGAACGCCGGATTGTGGACTGAATCGCTGGTGTATGTTGCCGGCACAAAGAGCCAGCTGTGGCCGTACAGTGACCAGAACGTCACGTTCCGCCAGAGCCGCTACTTCAACTACCTGACGGGCGCGTACGACCTCCCGGACTGCCATGTGACATACGACGTCAAGGCCGACCGGCTCACGCTGTGGCTGCCGCCGGTTGATGAGGACGATGTTATGTGGTCGGGCCTGCCGATGTCGCCCAAGCAGGCGGCCGCCAAGTACGATGTCGACGAGGTTAAACACTCTACCGAGCTGCAGGCGGCGCTCGAGGGCTTTGGCGGCTCTGGTGGCGTCGTGGGCATCGAGCCGAGCGACGACTACAGGATTGTCAAGGCGTCGCCGGTCCTGCTCGAGGCTCTCGATGAGACACGCCTCATCAAGGACGAGTACGAGCTGACGCTCATGCGCCGGGCCGCGCACATCTCGGACAACTGCCACCGTGCTGCCATGAGCGCGCGGCCCATTGAGAACAACGAGGGCCACATCCACGCCGAGTTTGTGTACCACGCGATGCGCCAGGGGTCCAAGTTCCAGGCGTACGATCCCATCTGCTGCTCGGGCACCGACTGCGGCATCCTGCACTACACGCGCAACGACCAGCCGCTGGACGGCAAGCAGCTTGTGCTCATCGACGCCGGCGCCGAGTGGCAGAACTACGCGAGCGACGTGACCCGCACGTGGCCCCTCAGCGGCGAGTGGACGACCGAGGCGCGCCACATCTACGAGCTCGTCGACCGCATGCAGACCGAGGCGATGCAGCGCGTCAAGCCGGGCGTCCAGTGGGAGGACCTGCATATTCTGACCCACCGCATCCTCGTCGAGCGGTTCCTCGAGCTCGGCATCTTCCACAATGGTACCGCCGACGAGATCATGGAGGCCCGCCTGTCGACGGGCTTTTATCCGCACGGTCTCGGCCACACTCTCGGCATGGACACCCACGACACCGCCGGCCGCGCCAACTACGACGATCCGGACCCGATGCTGCGCTACCTGCGCATCCGCCGCAAGCTTGAGAAGAACATGGTTGTCACCGTTGAGCCCGGCTGCTACTTCAACGAGTTCCTGCTCAAGCCGATCCTCGAGGACCCCGCTCGCGCAAAGTACATCAACCGCGATGTCCTCGACCGGTACATGCCAGTCGGCGGCGTCCGCATCGAGGACGACGTCCTCGTCACCGCCGACGGCTTTGAGAACTTCACCAAGATCACCAAGGACGCCGACGAGGTCGCCGCCATCGTCCGCGACGGCCTCGCCAAGGGTCCCAACGGCTTTCATGTCGTAGTCTAGTTTGTTATGCCATCCCTGACTTGTATCAACACTTTTTTTATTTCCTGGGGGCGCTGCCCCCAGACCCCCGTAGCAACTGCTTCGCAGTTGAATTCCGAGCGTGTCGTTTTATCGGGAAAGGAAAGTGTCAAGTAAAGAAGAAGCTATGACAGGTTCCTGCTAAACGAAAAAGAAATGCAGGTCCATGGACCGACCGCACGGTTCATCCGAAACAAAGCTGCCATATGACCCGTAAACACAATCAAAGGGGAAGCCCTGAAGCAGCTTGTGTTTCATGAATTCTCTTAACGAAAGAAAGAAACGCCAACACAAAAAGCCCTACTTCAACTGCGAAGCAGTTGCTACGGGGGTTTGGGGGCAGCGCCCCCAGGAAAAGGAAAGAAGCCAAAACGAAATGCAAAGTCTATAAAAATGCTCGGTAGACTATATGCATGGGACTCTAAAAGTCGTCGCCGTGGCGGGAGTGGGCGGCCAGAAGGGCGTCGTCGATAGAGTCGAAAAAGGCACGGCCGTGGGCCTGGTTCATGACGAGAGCGTTGATGCCAGAGGACACAAAGAGCTCGCGGATGGAGCGCTTGACGGGCATGCGAGTGAAGTAGACGTCGAGACCACGGTTGACGTAGCCGCTGACGATTTCGTGCAGGACCTGGATAGCGGCGGCGTCGAGCTCGGTCATGCCGCGGAGGTCAAACACAACTGTGTGGAGCTCCTGGGAGCTGATGCGACGTGGCTGGGATGGGTGCACCTTCATCGACTTGTAGTACTCGAGGCGACGGAGCCGGTTGCGGAGGTCGCCGGTGTTGGCGAAAATGAGCGGCTCTGGTATTTTTACCACGAGACAGCCATGCAGCGTGTCTAGTGTGTCTGGCGGGAAGTTGTCGACGTTGCGGTACATGGTGGTGCCCGGGACGCGGCCGAGGATCTGGATGCGCGGGTGCGTGGCGTGGTTGATGACGCGGACAAGCGAGAACCCGACGCCGACGGCGATGCCGGTCTGGACAGACCAGAAGAACGTCGACGTGAACGTGAGGGCAAGCGTCAGCAGCTCGTACCATCCCTTTGTGCGCCAGTAGAACTTGACGTCGCCGGGGGCCTCCTCGATGAGCGAGATGCCGACGGCGGTGATGACTGCCGATAGCACGCACTTGGGCAGGTAGTAGAACAGCGGCAGCGCATAGGCGATGGCGAGCACCGTGATGGCCGCCAGCATGATCGACGACATCTGTGTCTGGGCGCCCGAGAGCGCGTTGATCTTGGATCGCGCGTAGCCGCCAAACGACGGGAGCGCCCGCACAAACGAGCCGGCGAGGTTGGCGGTGCCGAGGGCGACGAGCTCGCGGTTCGTCGACACGTTGACGTCGAACTTGGACCCCAGCGCGCGGGCGGCGATGGTCGACTCGAAAAAGCCGAGGAGCGCTGCGAAAAAGGAGGCGCTGAAATTCTGCTGAAAGTCGTGCCAGTGGCCCAGCTTGATGGGGAACGTGATCTCGAGAGTGCCGGGCTTGATCTTGCCCACGACTTCGAGGCCGCGGTGTTTGAGGTCGAGCCACTGCGAGAGCATCGTAGACGCTAGGACCACTATCAAGATCTCCGGGAAGAAGTGGGCAAAGCGGACACCGCGCTTTTCGAGGCGCCGCTTGGCAAACCGGGCTGCCAAAATCACCGCCAGCGCCGTGAACGCGACCTTGGCAGTCAGCGCGTGCGTCTCGCGGATATGCTGGCACAGAAACACCACCTTGCCAAACGTCGACGGGTGCGTGCCCGTCACTTTGTGCATGTGGTCCTCGAGGCCGAGCTCACTGGGGATCTGGTCGACCGCCATTACCACGCCGACAGCACTAATAAACCCGCGCAGGAGCGCCCGCGACAGCACCGCCTCCAAAAATCCAAAACGCGCCAGCCCGCTCATGAGCAGAATGAACCCGCCCGACGCCGCTAGCACGCCGGCCACCTCGGCCGGCGACAGCAGCCCTGGGTCGGGGTGCTGGGCGTGGCGGTACGGCGTGACCGCCTGGCCCACTACCAACGAAATGGGTCCCTCGGGCCCGATGATCATCTGCGGCACAGAACCCAGCAGCGCGTACACAAACGGCGGCACCACGAGACCGTACAGCCCGCAGATCGTCGGCACGCGCGCCAGCGAGTTGGCGTAACTCATGACGATCGGGATCTGGTAGCTCGCCAGCGTCATGCCGGCTATAGTGTCGCCCAGCAGGTACTCGAGCCGGTACTCCTTAATCCACTTGAGCGCCGGCAGGTAGTACGACCACCACGCCCAGCTATCGGCGGCCTCGAGATTGTCGGTCGTCTCGTGGCGGAGCGGGCTACTCGCGCCAAACGAGCCAAACGGGAACCCCTTTGCGGCCTCCTCGGCCCCAAACGAGCTCGTAGGGCTCCCCGGCACCTGCCCGACCCGGGACAGCAGCAGGGCCCTCATAGTGTGTTGGCTCGAGCTCTCGCCCGGGGCTCCCGGCGGGGCCTCGCGGGGTAGACTGTCGTCCCTTAGGCTGTCCGAGCTGGCGACGGCGTTGGGTACCCGCATGCCTATGGCGTCGTATCTGGGTGATCCCCTAGTGCCGCTGGGCGACCCGGTCGGCGATCCGGTCGGCGACAGCAGCCGCTGAGTGGAGCCGGATCCCCGTCGTTCGGTCATAATTTTCTTCGTCGCGTGGTAGTTAGTGCACACGCCCTGACCTGTCGAGCTTTTTTTTTCTTGCCTACAAGACAATATCGCAGTCTGGGCTCACGTCATGCACAGCTCTTTCAACTGTTTGCGCGCGCCAAGACTCGATTCTGTTCCTCTCGCAGCTAGATCACCGCTGTCTATCTATCCGTTTAGGACTCGCCCGGAAACAGAAGTCTCGGTCTGCACCCCCAGCTCAGGGTTTGGCCGTCACGTGGGGCCAGCAGCCGTTCGCGATAACCCCCTGGGGCGTTGCATACTCGATGCACCCCCGTGGCCACTCACAGGACGCGCATTACAAGCGCCGCATATCGTATGCCCTGGCTCTTGTTTCGGTTTTTTTGGTTTTCCTGGGGGCGCTGCCCCCAGACCCCCGTAGCAACTGCTTCGCAGTTGGGATTGGCATGCATGGTGTAAAGCCTGAATGCTGCATTGAAACTACTGGCCGTTGATGTCGGTGTCATTTTTCGGCCCTGGGGAGATCCCCGAGTAACTGCTTCGCAGCTGAGACTGGCCTGCATGACGTCTAGCCTGCATGCTGCATTGAAGCTACTGACCGCTGATGTCGCTTTCATTCATTGGCCCTGAGATCCACGTAGTAACTGCTTGGCAGTTGAGATTGGCCTGCATGACGTCAAGCCTGAATGCTGCATTTTTAGCTACTGACTGTTGGATGTCGGCTTTCGGCTTTGGCAGATCCCCGTGCCAGCTGCGTCGTAGATTTAAACTGGCCAGCGAGGATATCAACCGCGAAGCGGTTGCTACGGGGGTCTGGGGGCAGCGCCCCCAGGGAAGAAAAGAGCCACTTGCCACGGGCGAGCGTCTCCAGAAAAGAATAAACAGTTGCGTACGGAGCCCCAATGCATCGCGGTCGGTGCCCCGGTAATTACAAATACACATCCTTGTAATATCCCTGGATGCTTATTAATGCGCTATGGTGATTGTGAGGAACCCGGTGACCCGTATGGAGCGTCCCCAGGAGGTAATGCCCATGTCGTGTTTTGACCCCATCGGTAGCCCGACGATCATGCATAGCGCCGCGCCGCATTGAGCAGTTATGGCGCAGATCTGGCCAAGATGTCGGGATCCCGATGCAGTCCGGCGCGGGGGTGGATATGTGGATATCCACGTCGAATGAAGCACTATTGATTCAATGGCATACCGGACCGTCATGGGTAATTATAACGAGAATCTCGTGGATTTTCTGCGTTTTTCCGTGTGCCTCGCCAGTTCATCCAGGTGATCCACGGGCTAGTACACGGCTCCACGGAAAAAAGACCCTTGCACTAACCAGCCGTGCATTACCAATCACCCTGTGGATTTCCAACGGCGTGCCTGCAGGCATGTGATCCACCGGAACAGTTTCACTCCGAAAGCCAGCATGCATTATAAAAGCGGTGCTCCCCCGCAGCTTGCAGCCGGTAGCTTCAAGCCCATACACAAACACATACCGCAACAATGACCGCCGGACCTCGCATCGCTATCGTCTACTATTCCATGTACGGCCACATCCGCCAGCTGGCCCAGAATGTCAAGAAGGGCATCGAGAGCGCGGGCGGCCAGGTCGACGTGTTCCAGGTCGCCGAGACCCTCCCTGCTGAGGTCCTCGAGAAGATGTACGCCCCTCCCAAGTCGGACGACCCCGTCATCACCGTCGAGGACCTGACCAAGTACGACGCGTTTGTGTTTGGCATCCCGACCCGCTTCGGCGCCATGCCCGCCCAGTGGAAGGCCTTCTGGGACCAGACTGGCGCTCTGTGGGCCTCGGGTGCGCTTGCTGGCAAGTACTTCAGCGCCTTTGTGTCGACCGCCACCCCTGGTGGTGGCCAGGAGACTACCATCCTGACCTCGCTGCCCAACTTTATCCACCACGGCATGATCTACGTCCCGCTCGGCTTTGCTGTCCAGCCGCAGCAGGCCAACATTGACGAGGTCCGCGGCTCGTCCCCGTGGGGTGCCGGCACATTTGCCGCGAGCAATGGCTCCCGCCAGCCCACGCAGCTCGAACTCGAGATCGCAGAGGGCCAAGGCAAGCACTTCTACAACATGGTCTCGCGCGTCAACTTCTAAGCGTTTTGGCATCCATCTTGTTTATTATATTTGAAACGCATTGGACTTTATGTTGTTGTTTTTCCTGGGGGCGCTGCCCCCAGACCCCCGTAGCAACTGCTTCGCAGTTGAAAATGGGCCTGGATCCTCATTTGTTTATTATATAGAACACTGTTTCCTGGGGGCTCTGCCCCCAGACCCCCGTAGCAACTGCTTCGCAGTTGAAAATGGGCCTGGATCCTCATTTGTTTATTATATAGAACACTGTTTCCTGGGGGCTCTGCCCCCAGACCCCCGTAGCAACTGCTTCGCAGTTGAGATTGGGCTTGGATTCTTGCATGGCAGTGCACTTTGCTTTTACTTTTCTGCAGGTTCGGACCCCAGGCAGCTACTCCGCATCTGAATTGCGTCAGCCTGTTTATGTAATTTTTTGTTTACGTAGACATAGGCTGCTAGCAAAACATCAGCAAGTATTGTTTTCCGAGAAATAAATCCTTGACGGGCAATCGCTATTAACAAGGACAATATAATCGGTGAACAAAAAAGACTACATTAATGTGAAGCAGTCGGGAGTTTAGGACCACCAGTCCCCAAGAAAACAAAGAAAAAGAAAAAACTCGATAGGAGTTTTTTGCGAGAAGTCAAAAAAACAAAAAAAAAAAACCATCAGCTTAAACAGCCAAGAAATTGTGAAAGATCTCTCATGCCCAAGCATGCCGCGAAGCAATTGCTCCGGAGCATAGGTACACACAAAAAGCACTAACTCCAACTGCGAAGCAGTTGCTACGGGGGTCTGGGGGCAGCGCCCCCAGGAAGAAAAAAAAAAAAGAAGAAAAAACCTAGCAGGAAAAGAGACGGGCGGTATATACATGAATTCGTTATACGGGGAGGAAAGGGACTTAGGCAGACTTGACCTTGTCGGTGAGCTCCGGGACGGCGTCAAAGAGGTCAGCAACGAGTCCAACGTCGGCGACCTGGAAGATGGGGGCCTCGGCGTCCTTGTTGATGGCGACAATGGTCTTGGAGTCCTTCATGCCGGCCAGGTGCTGGATGGCGCCCGAGATGCCGACGGCGACGTAGAGCTCAGGCGCAACGACCTTTCCGGTCTGGCCGACCTGGAGCGAGTTGTCGGCAAAGCCCGAGTCGACGGCGGCACGCGAGGCTCCGACGGCTGCGCCAAGGGCGTCGGCGAGCGGGAACATGACCTTGTCAAAGTTCTCCTTGTCCTTGAGGCCGCGGCCGCCCGACACGACGCGGGCAGCAGAGCCGAGGTCAGGACGCTCAGACTTGACAACCTCCTCGCTGAGCCACTTGGACGCGGCAGCCGGGGCCGGGTCCTCGGCGTCCTCGACGGCCGCGGCGCTGGATCCCTCGGCGGCGGGCGCAAACGCAGACGCGCGAACCGTCACGAGCTTGATGGGGTCGTTGGACTTGGTGGTGGCAATAGCGTTGCCGGCGTAGATCGGGCGCTCAAACGTGTCCTCGCTCTCGATCTTGGTCACGTCCGTGACAGGCTGGACGTCAAGGAGGGCGCCGACGCGCGGCAGAAAGTTCTTGCCGTAGGCAGAGGCGCCGGCGACAACATGGGTGAAGCCGCCTTTCTTGACATTGGCGGCCACGAGCTCGGCCAGCGGCTCGGGGAGGCCGTGGTCGTAGGTGCCGCTAGCGGCGACGAGGACCTTTTCGACACCCTCGAGCTTGGCGACCGACTCAGCGACCGACTTGGCGTCAGAGCCGGCAATGAGCGCAGACACGGAGCCGAGTTGCTTAGCGGCACCGAGCGCAGACAGAGCGGCCGGGACGGGCGCCCCGTTGGCGTGCTCAACGACCGCCAGAGTCGACGCCAGACGGTGGACAGCAAAGCCTCGCAGAGCCGAGCGGATTCCAGACAGGCGAGCGCGGGCGAGCATTATGTGTAGTGTTTTTATGTTTTGATGCAATTCACTGAGACAGAGCCAACTGTTTTTAAATTTTCTGGCTGCTCTAGTCGCCCGTTGATCCACTTGTTCCAGTGTTCGGCCACACGTCGGCCTAGCTCTGACGGATTCATTAGTGTAGGTGTGTCGGGGTTAGGGCGTTGTGGTTTTACCCACCACACTGGCTCGGCAACAGCTCGGTGGTGAGGGCCGGCCGGGCCCGGGATCGGCCTGCCCAGGGGGGGGGTGCTGGCGGCTAACCACGTCTGTATGCATCACCTCGCAACACTAAGCGCCACTAATTTTTGGTCCCTGCACGTCGCCATGCCGCAGCCGCACGGCTAAGTGGCCTGTTTTCTGCAGATGGCCCCGAGACCAAAGTTTCGGCACCGCACTAAAGCTTGTGTCCCCGCACCCCGTTCAATGGCCCCGTGACAATGGACAGAATAGAGGCAGGCCTGTTGCGGCAAATGGACGTAGAGAGCGCGTCCCTTCCCGAGGAAGTCGGCAAGGAGGAAGCGCTAAGCTCTCTTGCTTTCGCGCGCGCCGTCGCAGACAACTTCCCGGTGCTGTTTGCACGAGCGCCGCCAGCGCTGATCCGCGCTGCGGAGCAGCTAACGCCCCACGAAATCCGCAGGCGGATTGGTGATATGGTTGTGGACGTAGCCCGCACGCCGCTCGGCAACGCAGATGCCCCGCTCGCGGGCCACCTGTTTGTGCAGCCCCATGTCCAGCAGATCCCCGTGAGCCAACTTCTCGACCGGCTCGAGTCGCGGCAAGGCTCCGACGCCTGGTACCTTCAGAGCCAAAACGGCAATCTTCTCACGACGTTTCGCTCGTTACTAGACGTCATCCCCCCAGAGGTACCCGACGCCACAGCCCTTCTTGGCGAGCCAGAGGCCGTCAATCTGTGGATCGGCGACGACCGCACCACCTCGCGACTCCACAACGGTATGTGTTTCTCTTTTTGGTCCTGGGGGCGCTGCCCCCAGACCCTCGTAGCAACCGCTTCGCGGTTGGACTCATGGCTCTGTGTTTCTTTTTCCTGGGGGCGCTGCCCCCAGACCCCCGTAGCAACCGCTTCGCGGTTGGACTCATGGCTATGTGTTTTCTTTTTTTCCTGGGGGCGCTGCCCCCAGACCCCCGTAGCAACCGCTTCGCGGTTGAACTCATGGCTGTATCTCTTCCAACTGCGAAGCAGTTGCTACGGGGGTCTGGGGGCAGCGCCCCCAGGAAAAACAAGCAACACAGTCATGCGATTGAACCCATGGCTGTATCTCTTCCAACTGCGAAGCAGTTGCTACGGGGGTCTGGGGGCAGCGCCCCCAGGAAAAACAAGCAACACAGTCATGCGATTGAACCCATGGCTGTATCTCTTCCAACTGCGAAGCAGTTGCTACGGGGGTCTGGGGGCAGCGCCCCCAGGAAAAACAAGCAACACAGTCATGCGATTGAACCCATGGCTGTATCTCTTCCAACTGCGAAGCAGTTGCTACGGGGGTCTGGGGGTGGAACCCCCAGGAAAAACAAGGAAGACAGCCATGAGTCCACTGCGGGTGTCTCGGGCAGCCCCCCCCCCAGGGAATAGAAGCATGCAACACAAAAAACTAACGGCAGACAACTACGAGAATCTGTTTGTGCAGCTGTCGGGGCGAAAGGCGATTTATCTGATTCCGCCTGGGTGCGCGTATGCTCTAGACGAGCGGTTTCTAGTGCCCGCGACGTACCAGTATGGGCATGAGAGCAGGCCGTCGCTGCTAATCGACGGTACCGATCGTGTGCTGCCGGGCAGCCCGAGTGCCGAAGACATTGCTGCACTTCTTTCGGAGCTGACGCCCGCTAATCCTCCCCGCATTCTGTTTCCGACAGTCGACCCAGCCGACCCGTCGACCCACAACCCGGTGTTCCGCGACCACGCGACCGCGTACCGCGTCGAGGTCGGACCCGGCGAGATGCTGTACATCCCGGCCCTCTGGTACCACCAGGTCGAGATTCTGCCGGGCGACGTGTGCATTTCGGTCAACTACTGGTACCGCCCGTCGGCCAACAGCCCGCTGTGGTCGCACTGGGACTATATTCGCTACTCGTCGGCGGTCCTCCGGGGCTACTCGGATCCCTACTATTTTGACGACTAAAAACTCCTAATTTAAAGCCGCCTGTTCCGGCGGCTGACGACGTCATGTATTGCATTTAACGCATTATCTGCCTAAGTGAGTCTTCTTTTCTTTCTCTCTCCTGGGGGGCGCTGCCCCCAGACCCCCGTAGCAACTGCTTCGCAGTTGAAGCGTGGATCCTGCGTGCTATGTGCTGGTCTGGTGCCAGTGTTTCCCAAATAAAGAACATATCGTGCATTCAAGCAGTGTAAAACTTTTCTCAGAGACATTCCTGCCACAACGGGCCCGCTCCTCTCAACTGCGAAGCAGTTGCTACGGGGGTCTGGGGGCAGCGCCCCCAGGAAAGAAAAATTAAACAGCCCGCCAGTGTTTCCAAAACAAAGAACATATCGTGCATTCAGACAGTGTAAAACGTTTCTTAGAGACATTCGTGCCACAACGGGCCCGCTCCTCTCAACTGCGAAGCAGTTGCTACGGGGGTCTGGGGGCAGTGCCCCCAGGAGAAAAAAAAATTAAATCAGCCCGTACGGATCGTCACGTCTGGCTCGACCGAGTGACTGAGGAGATAGCGGCCGTTGACGGCGTCGTTACCGGCGGCGCGGTCGCGGCCGGCTTCGAGGGAAGAGACGATGCCGGCGGCGAGGTGCCGCTGGGCGAGGCGCGTGAGGGCGACTTCCTCGCTGACGGTGACCATCCACTTCTCGGCAGCGTACTTGGAGATCTGGTCCCACGGCTGCTCGTTCATGAGCAGGTAGAGACCCTCCATGATGACTATGCGGGCGGCCGGCGGGACTTCGATGCCATTGTCGACCGGATCCTTGACGGCGTGGTCAAACGACGGCGCGAATATAGTGCCTGGCAGCTTGCCGTCGGCCATTGACCCGCTCTTGTAGATCCGACGCGCGAGGCTCACGACCCCTTGGCTGTCAAACGTGTCGTGGCGGCCCCGGTGGTAGTGTGCATCTGCCGGGTCCGCAAACTTGTCAAGCTGCGCGCGCGTCAGATGGTAACCGTCCATGGGCACGACGGCCGCGAATCCGGGCCCATGGCGCGCATTGAGCGCGTCGGCCACGCCCGCCGCCAGCGTCGTCTTGCCAGACCCTGGCACGCCCGCAACAGTTATCAGGATGCGGTACCGGCCGCTACCATGCAGAGCGGCTTCCGCCCGGCCCGTCAGCATCTCGATCTCCTGCTCCCTCGTGCCTTGCGCGTTCATTTTGGTCATCTAGCCACCCCCGGAGAGCACCTTGGTGCTGAAACCTTGAATCCCTCAGTGTGTCTGTTTGCCTACAATTGGGAATTGACACCGTAGTGCCATGTCTGTGGAAGGAGGGTTCTCGGTTATCGGTTCAGCCTTGCAACTGTTGCTCGGCCAGCTAGCTGAGCTGAAAGTTCCAGGGGCATCTCTAAGTGGGGGGAATACAGTATTGTTTGGGGTGTCAGCCGTACGCAGGGTCCTGCCGAAACCGGGTTGCGGGATTCGTCGCCATAGTCGGTGGTTGTGCTTTTGTTTTTCTTTGTTTTTTCTTTGCTGGGGGCGCTGCCCCCAGACCCCCGTAGCAACTGCTTCGCAGTTGGGATTGGAGCCGATGTGCGAGGACTGAGATGCGGTGTGTCTGTGGACAAAGGGCCCAGTTAGGCTTCAGCCGTTCGGGCGTTAGCGCCGGTAACGGCTACCGAGTCGCGACATTGTCTCGGTCGTGACCCCGAATGCGTACCTTGTTGGTATGAATTGTCTTGTACTTGTGATTGGGTGCGGAATGGCGTTATGGCGGCTTTGATTCGAACTGTCACTCAGTAATCCACCATGTGTACGTCTTAATCAGCAGCTGCACAATGGTTGGTGCGAGATTTATCAAGTCTCTATATAAACAGCTGCGAATAACATCAGTACCACCAAACAGGCGTCCATTGCCAAATAAGAGGCAACACAAAATTAAAGAAAAAACTACAACAAGAAAACAAAAACGCTCTTCTGCCCGGCTACACGCAAAAAACTTGTTGCTAGAGTATCCAACGGCCCTGCAGACCCCAACGCAGCAACCAGCATTTAGTAAGCACGGAAAGTCTGAACAACTGCCCCGCCAGAGCGCCATTTTTTGTTTAATTTATCCTTCACCTTCCTAGTGCAGCATGCAAGCAAACGCACATTGCGAGCAACGACAATCGCCGGTTCAACGTAACTACACCATCAGATCCCACGAACTACAAAATCGACACAAAAACACCGCCAGCACTCTCAAACAGCTGTCGGGAAAAGGCTAGACCAGCACATCCCGGTCTAGTGCCGTACCGAAACCCACATGCATTGGCTCTTCCTGCAGACGTCAGGGTAAGATGCCGGATTCCGATGCACCCTTGATACAAATACCGGGGCGAATGTGCTAGGTCCTTTGGCTTTGGATCTCCATCAACGGTACCCCCCACCACCCGTCAGATCTATTTCTCTGTGCAATTGACTCAGTAATGGCTTCCAACCCGATTGGCGACTGCTGCGCTCGCGGCTTCCAGCACTGTAAGTTTGTTCCAGCAGCTGTTTGCTCCGATTCATCCGTGGATCCGAAAAACCGTCGCAATTCTCAATTGCTCGGTCAATGTGACAAGATCACATCCTGAAAGTGCCACTGGACTCGTTGGGTGTCGCTCTGCGCCTTTGTGTTTATTATTCACCTTTATTTCTTTTTCCTGGGGGTTCCACCCCCAGGCCCCCTTAGCAACCGCTTCGCGATTGAACCCGGCGGCCACTGAAATCAACTGCGAAGCAGTTGCTACGGGGGTCTGGGGGTGGAACCCCCAGGAAAAAGAAAAAAACGAAAATCAACAACAATCAACCCGCCCCTTGCACTCCGCAGAGAGACACAGAGCCAGGGGGTCTTGGGGGTGGAACCCCCAGGAAAAAGAAAAAAACGAAAATCAACAACAATCAACCCGCCCCTTGCACTCCGCAGAGAGACACAGAGCCAGGAGTCAATAGCGTAAGCACGACTAACGTCAGCCGGTACCCCGACCGGAAAGATCACCACCTTTGGCGGTATCGAGTCCTACGTCACCGGCGAGGAGAAGAACAAGGACAAGGTGTTTCTGTTCCTGACCGACGTCATTGGCCACAAGCTCCCCAACGCCCAGCTTTTGGCTGACCAGTACGCCGCTGCCGGCTACTACGTCATTGTGCCTGACCTCTTCACCGGCGACCCCGTTCCGCTGAACCCGCCGGAGGGCTACGATCTGCTGAAGGACTGGTTCCCCCGCCACACCCCTGAGTTCACCCGCCCCATTATCGACAAGATCGTTGCTGCCGTCAAGGAGCTCAACCCCAAGTACGTTGTCGCCAACGGCTACTGCTTTGGCGCCAAGTACGCGACCCAGCTTCTCGGCGAGGGCGCCGTTGACGCTGCTGCCCTCTACCACCCGTCGTTTGTCACCATCGACGAGATCAAGGCCATCAAGGGTCCCCTCTACATCGCCGCTGCCGAGACCGACACCATCTACACCGAGGAGCTTCGCCACGAGACCGAGGCCACTCTCCGCGACGAGAAGAAGACTTACTTCACCACTCTTGCTTCGGGCGTTGTCCACGGCTTCGCGGTCCGTGGCGACCCCTCCAAGCCCGCCGACAAGTGGGCCAAGGAGCAGGCCTTCTACACCACTCTCCAGTGGTTCTCCTACTACGACAAGACCCAGAACGCCAGCAAGATCTAAGCGGTCCTGGTCCTTGTCCACGTAGTTTCGACAATGGGCTCGTTCGATATACTTTGCAGACCCGTAGCTTTTTTTCCTGGGGGCGCTGCCCCCAGACCCCCGTGGCAACTGCTTCGCAGTTGGGATTGTAGGCTGTGTTTGAGCTGTTAAAGGTTTGAAAAGGAGGAATTCCAAGGCCCTCCAGCCAGTTCCAACTGCGAAGCAGTTGCTACGGGGGTCTGGGGGTGGAACCCCCAGTCAAAAGAAGTAAGCATGGTGGGCGTTAGATTCGAATGGAATCCTGGGGGGCGCTGCCCCCAGACCCCCGTAGCAACTGCTTCGCAGTTGGTATTGTAGGCGGCGTTTGAGCTGTTAAGTTTCGAAAGCAGCAATCACCAAGGCCAGCCAATTCCAACTGCGAAGCAGTTGCTACGGGGGTCTGGGGGCAGCGCCCCCAGGAAAAAAAAAAAAAAACAGGTACGGTTTAGGTGTTACATTCGAATGGAATACAATTAACTCTATCGCACGAATACTTTTAGTCCGATTAACCGCCTGGAAAGAAGCAGAGGACAGCTATGGGCGAGCTTACAATTCCTCGTCAGACGAGACGTAGGCATCGCCAAGCTCCTTCTTCTTCTTCATACGCTCCTTCTTCTTCTTACGGAGCTCAGCAGCAGAGAGCTTCTTGGCCTTCTTCTTGGTCTCAATCTTGTTACCAAGAGCGTCGAACTTCTCCTCCTCGTCGTCCTCCTTCTGGTCAAGACGAGGACCGCTGCCCTGGCCCGAGACCCAGTTGTGGCCCGAAGGAGTCATCTTACCGTCAAGGACGGCCCAGACCTCCTCGGTGAGGTCCTTGGTGAACTCAGACGAGTGGGTAATGAGCACGACACCACCCTCGAACTTCTTGATGGCCTTGGACAGGGCACCAAGCGAGTCACGATCCAGATAGTTGGTCGGCTCGTCGAGGACAATGATGTGCGGGCGCTGCCAGGTGCAGGCGGCGAGCACAAGCTTGACCTTCTGACCACCCGAGAGACCGCGGATACGCGAGTGGGTGACGAGCTCGGCATCGAGACCAAGGAGGGCGCAGTGCGACTCAATCTCCTTACGGGTCAGAGGACGGAACTGACCAGAGGCAAGGGCCTCCTTCATATCGACCTCGGCGACAAGCTTCGAGTGCGACTCCATAAGCTCGTTACGGGGGATCCAGGCGTTGTCGATCGACGACATGGGGATCCAGCGCTCGCTCTTCATGCCAAGGTTCTCACCAAGCAGGAACGAACACTCGTACTCGTAAGTGTTCTTGAACTTACGACGAGCGTGGACGCCGGCGACGCGGCGCGAGGTGCCCTCGATCTTGTAGATCTTGTTCATGGCCTCCTCGTCCGAGTCGGTGATCTGACGGCTGGCACGGTCCATGGTCTCACGGTCCTCACCAGTCTGGAAACGCCACTGAATGTACTCCGACGGGGTCTTGTCGAGGTGGTTATCAATGTGGGCAAAAGCGTGCTGCTTGACGTAGGCGATACGGCAGTTCTCGTGGGTGTAGACGTCACCAGTGGTCGGGAGCAGCTCACCAGTCAGAACGTTGATAAGGGTCGACTTACCAGCACCGTTGGGGCCAATGACGGCAATACGCGACGACAGCGACACCTGGAAGTTGATGTCGCGGATCTGCGGCTTGGTGGTGCCCGGGTACTGGAACGACATGTTGCTGACCTTGACAATGGCCTTCTGCTTGGTCTTGACACCCTCGAGGAAACCAGGCTCCGGGAAGGTGAAGTCGACCTCCGAGGCGCCGAGCTCGTAGTACGACTTGGCGCTGGGGACCTTCTTGACAAACTCCGAGAGGTTACCCTTGTACTTGCGGAGCTTGAAGCGCTCGTAGTGGATCATAAACTCGCAGACCTTGTCGAGGAAACCAGAGTCGTGCGAGACAATGATCGACGTGATACCGCAGGTCTGCAGGTAGTTGACGAGCCAGGCAACGTTGACAGTGTCAAGATGGTTGGTGGGCTCATCGAGCAGGAGAATGTCGGCCTTGCGGAGCACAGCAGTGGCAAGGGCGAGCTTCATCTTCCAACCACCCGAGAGCGAGGTGATGGGCATGCGGGTCATCTCGTCGGTGAAGCCGAACTCAATGAGCTTCTCGCGGACGTTCTCGGCGTTGCCAACCTCCTTCTCGCCGGCGGTGGCAATGACGTACTCGACAACGTTGGTCTCGGTGTGGGCGCCGTCAATGTCGTGCTCGACGTAGACGGTCTTGGTCTCCTCGGGGGACGGGAAGCCCTCGACCTGGCCGTTGGCAATGGCGCGCATCAGGGTCGACTTACCGGCACCGTTGGGGCCGACAAGACCGTAGCGGCGGCCACGCTTGAGGCGGAGCTGGGTGCGGTTGAGCAGAATCTTGGCACCGTAGGCGAGCGAGAACTCACAGTTACAGAGGTCCTCACCCTCGTCGTCCTCCTCGTCAAACGAGGGGCCGTTGGGGATGTTGGCCACCGACTTGAGGCACAGGTCGTGGATGACCTCCTCGGCCTCCTTGGCGTGCAGGAACACGACAAAGAAGGGGCGGAGCGACTCGTTCCAGTCGGCCTCGTCGGTCAGACGCTCGTCAATAAGGTCACCGGCAATGGCGGCGGCGTACTCCTGGATAACGTCAAAGCGCGAGTCAACCTTCTTGTCCTTGAGCAGGTCCTTGATGATGGCAAGGTTAACGGCAACGTCACCGGCGGTCGAGACCTCGGGGATCTTGTCGTCGTCGCCAATCTCACCGACGCGCTTGAGGGTGTTGATGGCACGGAGGGTGACGTCACGGGCCTCGGGGTCGGCAATGTTGGTGTAGTTGGACTTGAGCGACGGGTAGAGCTTGTCAAGGAAGGGGGCAACGATCTGAGGATCGTCGACAAGCTTACACATGTTGTCGATAATGACGGCCGACTTACGCTTGATGGCCGTGTCACGCTCGGCAAGACCACGCGACAGAAGCGGGACCATGATCGAGAGGGTGGCGGTGGTGACCTCCGACACGAAGGTGGTGGCACCGAGAAGGTGGACTGTCTCGGGGACGCCCTTGGGGTTGGCGATCGAGCCAATGAGCTCGGGAATGAACTTCTCGATATCCTTGTTCTCAATGGTGTCGGTCGACTTGGTGATGGTGGCGGTGGCAGCCTCCTTGACCTCACGCTTGGTGTCCCACATGGCCTCAGACAGCACGGGAATGAGCTCCGGCATGCGGAGGGCGATCTGAGCACGGGCGGTGTCGACGAGGATCGAAATGGCCTCGAGGGCAGCAACCTTCTCGGTCCACTTGTTGGTCTCGGTGATGGCGGCCGTCAGGAGCGGCAGGTACGCCTTGATGGCACGCGGGGTGACGTGCTGCGAGATGGCCTTGATGGCCTGGGTGGCCTTGTCCTGAACATCCTTGTTCTTGTCGGCGGCGCGCTCGAGAATGGCGCGGGTCAGAGCAACGAGCTGGGGCTCGACCGAAACCGACTGGTCAGTGGCAATGGCGGCAATGGCGGCGAGGGCGTTGACCTGGCCGTTGACATCCTTCTTGTTGCCAAGGGCCTTCTTAAGCTCGGCAAAGAACTTGTCGGGGAGGTCGTGCTCCTCAATGGGGCCGTTGATAAACGACGCCACGTTCTGGACCGTCTCGGCACGGTTCTCCTCGGTAGCCACGACGAGCTTCTTGAAGAGCTCGTCCAGCACCTCGATGCTCTGGCTCTTCTCAGTGGCAGCGGACATTCTTCTCTATGCTAATGTGCTTGAGTTGAAACCCGCTAACGCTGGTATGTCAGAAAGCCGTGTTCACGTTTGGGTGTGGGTGAAATATATACCGTTGAAAAAATTTTTTGTCGGCTGCTTATGTCAGCGTCACGTGCGGCGAAAAAAAAATGACGCCCGGACAACAGCCGTGCAGTGCTGGCCAACTGCCACTTTTTCTTTTGTCCTCCTGCTGCCCAGGCCAAAGAAAACCCTTTACAGTTATTCCCAATGGCCGACCGATGCCCAATCAAATCTCAGACATAATACCACGCGCTCGGGGCGACTGTGGTTTTTTGTGGGTACTAATTAGGAAGCAGTTGAGAACGAGTCGGAGGGCAAGTCTCGCAACATTTTTTTTTTTTTGCTATCTCGTAGTCCAACGTTGTCCGTAAACACTGGCCTCAAAAGTGACGTTTGCCGTCAGCCTCTCGCGACAATAACCCTGCATGTCGTTCGTGGTGGCCCCCCGATAGCCGTCTGCACCATGCAGCACGAGTCCGATCTGTCGGAGAGACCACTGTGACAAGTCGTCGATTTCGATCAAACAGAGCTGAAAATATATAAACTGCGAGCAGGTACGATTTTCGTTACACTGCGGCGGCTTATGGCGCGCGAAAAATTTCATGCGAAATGCAGGTTGGACAAGGGTACTCTAGACACTACGGTTAACACTATTCTCGGGCTTTATTTTTTTTTCCTGGGGGCGCTGCCCCCAGACCCCCGTAGCAACTGCTTCGCAGTTGGGATTGGACCAGTGTGGAGCTCAACCGCGAAGCGGTTGCTACGGGGGTCTGGGGGCAGCGCCCCCAGGGAAGAAAGGTCTGAGATCGTAATTGTTCCGGGAGTAGTACTGCACTAGACCAGTTGGTTGGCCAGCGAAAAAAAAAAAAAGACATGGAAAGCCAAAAAAAGCAGGTCCCACCGAGATTCGAACTCGGGTTGGCGGAATCAGAATCCGCAGTGATAACCAGCTACACTATGGAACCGAATTGTTGCGAATTTCCTCGGGGGTTGTAATAAGAGACGTGAACGGCAACACCATTGAGAATAAATGCATGCACAAACATATGCAAATGTGTACATGCACTCCCTTCCAGGCACTTCACGGGCGCCAGATCGGTTCTACGACGGCCGTAATTCTGGGGATTACATTGTCCTTGCGTCCCCACATTTTTTCCTGGGGTCTCTGCCCCAGACCCCCGTAGCAACCGCTTCGCGGTTGAAAAGAAAGGTTCAGAGGGTTTTGGCCGACATCTTCCCGCAGCTTGTCGAGGTTTCTATTTTATTTCCTGGGGGTTCCACCCCCAGACCCCCGTAGCAACTGCTTCGCAGTTGATTTCAGCGAGTGGTGAGCTCACCCGCGAAGCGGGTGCTCCGCGGCTCTGGGGTGGAACCCCCAGAAAAAAAACAAAAAAAAAAAAAAAAGAGCATCCCTGGCTTGTCGACGTTTTCCTCGGGGGTCGACCCCCAGATCCTCACGCGCCTATGGTGCCAGAGCTCAACTGCGAAGAAGTTGCTACGGGGGTCTGGGGGCAGAGCCCCCAGGAAAAAAAAAAAGAGAAAACTCACATAACATTCTATTTTTGTGTCTTTTTTATAACATAATCAGATACATCCCGGGATCGTTACACGTAGCATGAGCAGGGAGCGAAACGGCGGCGCTCCGGCACCAGGTCGTAAGGAGAGGAGGGGGAAGGGAGGGAGCGTCAGGTGGTCAGAGGAACAAGCAGGGGGTTTGGAGTTGTGGCGGTGGTGGACTGGGCGCCGGGGCCGGAGCCGTTCTTGTGCTGGCGCTTGCGGCGCTCGAGGAGGGTTGCACTCTCGAGCTTGAGGTCGAAAAAGGCGCCGCCGGCGCTGGCATTGACGGCCTTTTTGCGGGACTTGGCCGGCGGCGACGTCATGGTCATGCGGTCCATGCCGCGCTGGACGCCGCTCATGAGGCCGTCCTCGTTCTCTTCAGTCTCGTCCTCCTCCATGATGACGGTACCGCCGCGGCGGCGGTTGCGCGAGTTCTCCTCCTCCATGCGGTGCACGGCGTTGGACACGTCAAACACCTCCTTGAGGGTCACAACGACGGGCGAGCCGTAGCCCATGTCGGCGCGGCGCGGGCTGTCGATGGCGTCGACCATTTCCTCCTCGCGCACGGCCGGCAGCTGGCCGTTTGCGGCCGGCGGTGGCGGGCCGACGGGCGTCGTGCTGCGCTGCGGCAACACATCGCCAGCAGCAATAGAACCGACATTGGCCACGGGCGCGTCGACGGCCGCCTCGGTCGGCTCGCTCGACTGCGTGATCCACGGGTGCGCCAGAAACTCGTCAATGGTGTACCGCTTGTCGGGGTCGACCGTCAGCAGGTGGCTGACCAGGTCCTTTGCGCCCTTTGAGATCTCGTCCCACCACGGGCTCAGAAAAGTGTACTGGCCCTTTGCAACCTTCTGGGTCAGCGTCTCGATGCTCTCGTCGTAAAAGGGCGGAAAGCCGCACAGTATAGTGTACAGTACGCAGCCCAGGGCCCACATGTCGACCGACTTGGAGTAGCGCTCGTCGCGCACAATCTCGGGCGCCGTGTAGCCGACGGTGCCGCAGGGGGTCATGGTTTTTGAGTCCCAGATGACCTTGGACAGGCCAAAGTCGGCGAGCTTGACAACGCCAATGCCGCCGGCGCCGACGCCCGGCACAAACTCGCCCTCGTCCTCCTTGGACTCATCCTCGCCCTTGCGCACCTGCTTGACCTTGGACGGCACAAACTTGGCCGGGTAGAACAGCAGGTTCTCCGGCTTGATGTCGCGGTGCACAACGCCGGCCTCCTCGTGCAGGTACCGGATGGCGTGGGCGACCTGGACAATGACGTGCCGCGACAGGTCCTCGCTGAAGTAGGTGAGGCGGACAATCTGGTGAAACAGCTCGCCGCCCGGAATGAGCTCGAGCACAATGAAGTAGTGGTCGGGGCTCTCAAAAAAGTCTATGAGGGTGACGACGTTCTTGTGATTGAGCTGGCGCATGATGGCCACCTCCTTGAGTATGCTCGAGCGCTGCGACGGCGATATGTCCTGCTTGCGGGCGATCTTGATCGCCACGTCCTGGCCCGTCTGCACGTCCGTGGCCTTGTACACGACCGAAAACGCGCCGTCGCCCATCTTCTCGCCGAGCCGGAACCGGTCGAGGCCCGGGTACTGCGGCTTGCGCGCCTGCTGCTTGCGCTCCTCCTCGACGAGCTGGCGGCTCACCACGTCGTACTTTTCGCGGCGCGACGTCACCGTCGTCAGGTTATTATCTCCGGGGACGCCGGGGCTGTCCCCAGCCGCCGCCACAACGGCCGCGTGGGCCTGCGCGTCGGCATATGCCTGCGCTTGTGCCTGCGCCTGAGCTTGCGCGTGAGCGGCCGCAGCCGCCTGCGCCTGCTTGCCCTGGCGAATAAAGTTCTTAAGGTTCTGCCGTTAGTCTCCATCTCGCTTCCGCTGCCCCGCCGTCCAGCGAAACCTGGCGTCTCGGGCGCTTTTCTCTTTTTTTCCTGGGGGTTCCACCCCCAGACCCCCGTAGAACCTGCTTCGCAGTTGAGCTCTCTCGGGCCCTTCTTCTTTTTCCTGGGGGTTCCACCCCAGACCCCCCGTAGCAACTGCTTCGCAGTTGAGCTCTCTCGGGCCCTTCTTCTTTTTCCTGGGGGTGGAGACCCCCGTAGCAACTGCTTCGCAGTTGAGCTCGTGCTTCGTTCTGTCGCGGGCATCCCACTGTCCAAGCCTGTGTAGCAACAGCACCCCAGTTGAGAAGAAAGAACCTCGATCCCAAAACTCAACTGCGAAGCATTTGCTATGGGGGACTGGGGGTGGAACCCCCAGGCAAAAAAAAAAGCACCAGTCCAACTGCGAAGCAGTTGCTACGGGGGTCTGGGGGTGGAATCCCCAGGAAAAAAGGCGCAACATACGGGATGGAACGCCCAGAAAAGAAAGAGACAACCGGTACAGAAGGTCTGCAGACCGGCGTAGAACTTGCCGGAACATCCGGACGTAGGGGCCAGAATCGGCGGTAGCAAACAAATAGCAGACGTCGAACTTACCTCAAACACTGGCATCACCGCGGTCTATGACAATGATAACAAATAAACACACGAGAGAAAATCGTCGCCAAGTCGAACTCGTTCACGTTCAAATGCAAAACGGCCGGTCCGGTCGTCTATGTGGGACCCGCCTTTGTAACAACGTCACAAACAAAAAGCAATCGAAATGCGCAAATAAAAAAGAACAAAAGACCAGTCGCTGGTGTGTATGGACGTGTCTGTGGATGCTAAATCACAGAAAACGCTTGCCAATATCTCGCTGCACAGATGCCGGCACACGACGCAAGACAGATTGGTTGCGACGGTGCAGAAAAAAACAGAGCAGAAAAAAAACGCTAGTGGCAAATACACTACCAGATGCAGTCCCACGTGTTCACAAGACGGCGAATCTCCTCTATCCAGACAACAACCGACCTTGGTTGGGTGGGTGGGGGGAAAGAAAGAGAGGGGCAACGAGGGGACGAATTTGTGACAAACGACGGGGGGTGGGTGCTGGAAAGGCTGGTGTGGGCCGGGGCACTAACAATCACCACGCCGCTTGCGTGACGGGCAACCACGGGCTGCGGGTTTCAGCCGTCTCTTTACTGGTTCCAGTAACGGGCCCCTAGACCACATGCATAGCCAAACTCTTGCCTTTGCAACCGTTCCGGGCCGTGTGCGTCGGAGGCCGGCTCCGACAATGGGCCTGCGGTGGGGGAACAAGGACGGCAAGACGGCCGGACGCGCAAAACTGCCCCTAGTGCCCGCAACTCCCTCAAACTGGCGCCAGGCCAGCCAGCTCCCTATAACAACCCTTTTGGGAGTGCGGTGTGACGTCACCGCTAGCCGATTGCACATCGGCGCATGCTCGCCAAACTTGTAATGCGAGCCTGTTTGCTGGCGCATCTGGCGCATCATCCTGTGGAATGACGCTCTATTCCAAGCCGCCCGCGTCTATTGCTCCCTCACGAGCCTCGAGCCGCCCGCTGCCCGCCCGATCGTGGGAAGTCCCTGTTCTCTGCTTGTCCAGTCCTTGGTCCCTGGACCTAAAACTGTGTGTGACCTGCGCCTCCCCCTGGCCACGCTCTCTAGTATTTGCTGCCTCGTACGGGGGACTCTGCAGCCTGTGCAGGTGCTATTGTACCTAGTCACGGGTATCCGCAGCGTGTGGGCCTTTTTTTTTCTTTTTTTCCTGGGGGTTCCACCCCCAGACCCCCGTAGCACCCGCTTCGCGGGTGAGCTCACCACTCGCTGAAATCAACTGCGAAGCAGTTGCTACGGGGGGCTGGGGGGAGGAACCCGCAGGAAATAAATAGCAACGTCGACAAGTTGCGGGCGCTCAGGCTTTTTTTTTCTGGGGGTTCCACCCCCAGACCCCCGTAGCACCCGCTTCGCGGGTGAGCTCACTGCACCGTCGAAATCAACTGCGAAGCAGTTGCTACGGGGGTCTGGGGGTGGAACCCCCAGGAAATAATATAGAAACGGAGACAAGCTGCGGGCGCTCAGTTTCACCGCCAGGAAAGTTGTGATGCCGGATCGCGGTGCGTTTTAACGGTGTGCACCAGCTTATATGCAGAAACGGAAGCGGGGCCCCGGTGCCAGCGACGCGTCTGTAGACGGCGCAAGAGCTCAGGTGGGTTGATCAGGCGCACATGTCACGCCCATGCACATCTCGCTAGCCGGCACCGTACGGCCTGGGGACCCTGGGCTCTCGTACGAGCACCCTTGCTTTGTATTCCGAACCCCTATCTTTATTGCCCACAGCCCAGATTATCACATAAATAGTTTCATTACGAGGTACACACCTGCTAATAATATACAATGCAGTGGACGTCTCTCAACTGCGAAGCAGTTGCCACGGGGGTCTGGGGGTGGTGGAACCCTAAGGAAAAACAAGAGTAAGCTCACTTTTGACGCGCGCTCCACTTGTCGTCCTCGTCCTCCTCATCGTCGTCTTCGTCGCGGTCCTCGTCGGCAGCCGGCTCGTCTTCAGACATGCGGTCGCCCTCGAGCTCGCGGTTTTCGGGCACGGGGTCCACGACGCGAGCCGCATCTTCGCTGTCCTCGGCGTCGTCATCCTCGGCTTCGTCGGCTTCGTCGTCCTTGTCGCCGTCTGCGTCTTGTTCTTGATCATCTTTCGTAACATCTACCTCGCCCTCGGTCTTGTCACCCCCGTCCATAGTCACGTCTGCGTCGTGGAACGACTCCTCGACCTCGGTCTCGTCGCCCCCCTCGAGTCTCGGCTTCTTTGTCTCGACGCTAGCAGCGCCGTTGCCTTCGCCATCCGCCTTGAGCTCGTCGTCACTCAGCTCCCCCTCATCCGGTTCTGGCGCACCCTTGTTCCTCTTAGCTGCATTCCGCTCTTCGTATCCTGCCGTCAGTCTTTGTACCTTTATTTATTCGTTCTCTGGGGGTTCCACCCCAGGCCCCCGTAGCAACTTGCTTCGCAGTTAGAACGGCACAAGCCCGCGCTTTTTGTTTCCTGGGGGTGTAACCCCCAGACCCCCGTAGCAACTGCTTCGCAGTTGGAATGGCACAGGCCCGCGCTTCTTGTTTCCTGGGGGTTCCACCCCCAGACCCCCGTAGCAACTGCTTCGCAGTTGGAACGGCACAAGCCCACGCTTTTTGTTTCCTGGGGTTACACCCCCAGACCCCCGTAGCAACTGCTTCGCAGTTGGAAAGGCACAAGCCCACGCTTTTTGTTTCCTGGGGTTACACCCCGAGACCCCCGTAGCAACTGCTTCGCAGTTGGAGAAAGGCCAGAGCGAAATCAACCGCGAAGCGGTTGCTACGGGGGTCTGGGGGCAGAGCCCCCAGGAAAAAAAAAACAGCCCTGTAAAAACTTACGCTCGACCTCTGCCTTGACCTGCGGCACAAACGAACCGAGCCCGATGTTCTCGAGCGCCCGAAACACGTCCTGGGGCTGCACAGTCTTGCGGCACGCGTCGTGGGCTCCCGAGTTGGCTTCGGCGCTCAGATGGCTGATAAATACAGTAGCGCTGCGCAAAAGCGCCAGCAGACCGTCCTTGGGAATTTGAGAGCCCTCGGGCAGCACGCCCTTGGCCAGTCGCGATACTGTCGATTTCGGCAACAGCAGTTCCTGGCAGTTAGCAACTTGTTTTGTGGTCCACATCGCATATCACGTACCTCGATCGTGTAGTGCGCCTTTTCCCGCACCGGAGTCCCCGCTGAGTTAACCTGTTTAAACCCGTCCGGGTACTTTTTCCACCCCTTTGGCGGCATTCTGTCCAGTGTCTTGAACCAACCATGGATCCGGGCGCGTCTTGATTAGTATCGCGTCGTCGCACGGCTGTATCGCTCACCATAATAATACAATTAATAATCGTACTTCGTCGTCTTTTTCTGGGGGTTCCACCCCCAGACCCCCGTAGCAACTGCTTCGCAGTTGAGAGGCGCAAAAATTACGGTGCATCATTCTTTTCCTGGGGGTTCCACCCCCAGACTCCCGTAGCAACTGCTTCGCAGTTGAGAGGCGCCTAAATTACGGTGCATCATTCACACCTTTTCTTGGAGGTTCCAGCCCCATACCCCCCCATGGCAACTGATTCGCAGTTGAGAGACGTCTCAATTGGCCTATCTACACACTTTCTTCGGCCCCCGTAATACCAGCCGCGCCGGCGGACTCCACATGCTCCGATATCAACTGCGAAGCAGTTGCTACGGGGGTCAGGGGGCAGCGCCCCCAGAAAAAAAAAAAAAAACAGACAGAGTTCATGCTACGGTAAATGCACAAGGCTAATATGGAGACCAGTAGGTCGGCTCTGGATCCAAGCCGGGCTCCGGACCGGGGTCAACTGGACCGGCGACGGGACCGTCGCCAGGAGTATCGTCGCCGCCGCTGAACCGGCAGGACGAGTACGAGGGCAGACCGCACACAAAGCCGAGGGCAAAGTATATAAACACAATCGCCACAGCACCCACCAGGGCGCCAAACTTGACGTTCTGCCACCACATGTGCCGCGCGACCTGGCCGGTGCGCCGCCGGAACGTCACTGCGTTTTCGTTCATCTGGTCGGTCTTGGAGACCAGCAAGTTAATGCGCTCGCCGCGTTCCAACAACCGGTCCACGTTCTCGACCATGATATTGCGCACCTGGTCGAGCTCGCTCTGGGCGAGCGTCACGTTATCGCCCTCGCCGGTCTCGACGGCCTGGGCGGCACTCTTAATGTCTTTCAGCAGGCCGCCGTTGCGGGCCAGCGTATCCACCGTGTCGCCGTAGCCAATGCTCGGCAGGTACTTATTGTCAAACGTGCTCTTGACCCGGACCAAAAACATAAACGCCGTGCGCATGCTCACGCCGCCCTGCGTGACCACCAAAAACCCAAGTCCCTCGGGAAACTTGTCATCCGGAGCCACCGTCAGCACGTGTGCCCCGAAATCGCTATGTGTGTAGCTCGTCTGTCGTTAGTCCTGAGTTTTTTTTTTCCCTGGGGGCGCTGCCCCCAGACCCCCGTAGCAACCGCTTCGCGGTTGATTTTGAGCTCTGGTCTTGTTCCAACTGCGAAGCAGTTGCTACGGGGGTCTAGGGGCGGAACCCTCAGGAAATAAGAGCCAGCAGGTAACCAGCTGCAGTGGAACTCCGTATTTCCTAGGGGCGCTGCCTCGAGACCTCCGTAGCAACCATGGGGCCCTGTCTTTCCTGGGGGCGCTGCCCCCAGACTCCCGTAGCAACCGCTTCGCGGTTGATTTTGAGCTCTGGTCTTGTTCCAACTGCGAAGCAGTTGCCACGGGGTCTGGGGGTGGAACCCCCAGGAAATAAGAGCCAGCCGGTAAGCAGCTGCAGTGGGGGTCTGTTTTACCTGCGGGCGCTCCCCCCAGGAAATGCTCCCCAAAGAAACGAAAAAAGAAAGACGTACCTTTCTGTCGCGCGTGAGGTCGGCCTGTTGGAGCACGCCCTGCGCGAAAGCGCGAGCACCGGCTCGTGGCTCATACTCGACGAGCAGCTCGCGTCCGTGCGCAATGGCTGCGTAGTAGACTGGTGGTTAGATTGCTGGATGAGCGAGAACGACCCAGGCAAACGTACATATGCTGCTAGAGGACGCCATGAATGCAGTGGACGTTGAACCAACTCAGATCTAGCTATTAATACATTCCACGCCTTAGTTTCGACCACTGTCGCAGCTGTAGATGTCGACTTTCTGGGTCCCGGCCAAGTCTCGTATAAGTCCAGCCACGCGCGGCTGTAACACGAACATATGCATAATGCCGTAAACGGGATACTTAGTGGCAGTCCATCTGTCGAGACTTGACGAAGCGATGGTGAGTCTTTTTTTTTTTTTACTGCGGGCGCTGCCCCCAGACCCCCGTAGCAACCGCTTCGCGGTTGATTTCATCCTGGCCCTTTTCCGTCTGCGAAGCAGTTGCTACGGGGGTCTAGCCACGCGCGGCCGTAACATGGGCATATGCATTATGCCGTAAACGGGATACTTATTGGCAGTCCATCTCTCGAGTCTTAACGAAGCGATGTTGAGTCCTTATTTTTACTGGGGGCGCTGCCCCCAGAGCCCCGTAGCAACCGCTTCGCGGTTGATTTCATCTCCGGCCCTCTTCCAACTGCGAAGCAGTTGCTACGGGGGTCTGGGGGTGGAACCCCCAGGAAACTAAAAAGCAGACCAGTTGAAGTGGATTAAAAAGGTCACCAATTTGAGCCTGACACTGGCAATTCTCAACTGCGAAGCAGTTGCTACGGGGGTCTGGGGGTGGAACCCCCAGGTAATAAAAAAGCTACTGGATCACATGTGCAAAGTCATCGACAGGCATTGTAATGCAACTATGGACGTAAATGTAGGGGGTGTTAGTGCGACATGTAGAGGCCGTCTTCGAGGTTGCGGATGACGTCGTTGCTTCCGCGGGACGACGAGCCGGTGCCGGAGGGGTTTTGCGGGTGGTATGTGTGGCCGTGGGGCGCGCCACCGTGCTTGGCGGCCTGCGGGTGGTGCGGGTGGGGCTGGACGCCGCCGTAGAGCGAGTTTTGGTACACGTCTGGCGGCGGAATGTATGCGGGGCTTGGCTGGGCGCGGATGGGCTGGGCCGGGTCGACGAGGGCCGTGGCGCGTTGGATGGGCGCCGGGATCGAGTCGAGCTGGCCAATGGTGGTTGCGCGGGCCCGGCGCATTGTCTGGCCGCCCCCACGGTTCGTGGCCATTGGTGGGCCGGCCGGGACTGGGGGCGCAAGGTGGTGGGCATTGGCATAGGCGTTTTCTCCGGCGCCAGGGACCTGGAGCGCGCGCCCGTTGTAGTACGTCGGAGGCTGTCCGGCGGCGGTGGTGGTGGTGGTGCCCATAGTCGGCGTGTGGCCTTGGCCTTGTGGGGCCTGTGGGCTTGGCTGGACAGCGCCGCTGGGTCCCGCGCGCATTTTTGGCGGTCCCTGCTGGCCGGGGCCTGTGGCGGGGGCGGGGCCTGCTGGGCCAGCCCGCTTCTGGTCGCTGACTCTGGGCGCCACGGTCAAGGCCGTCGGCACGTACGGCCCCTTGAACGGCTGCTCGGTGATAAACGGGTGCCCTGCCGCCTGGTGGGGCGTCCAGCGCTCAAACGGGTTGAGGTTGAGGAGGCCGCGCACAAAGTCGACAAACGCAAGGCGGTTCTGCATCTCGTGCTCGACCTCGTCGTCGGTCATGCTGCGCCGCGGCAACGGATACGACATGATGATGTCGTGCAGGTTTGTCGACGAAAAGTACATTTTGGACGGCTGCTCGTCTGCATTGTACTCGCGGCTGTACTTTTCGCGGCTCTTGAGCCGGTAGTTTTTGCGACCAAACTCGTCCACGTGCTTCTCCATAAACTGGCCCGAGTTCTTGCCCATTTCTATCATCCAGTTGGGCGGCGTGCCGAGCGTCTCGACAATGCGCGACAGCTGGTTGTACTCAGAGGTGCCCGGGAAGATGGGCAGGCCCAGAAACAGCTCGGCAACGATGCAGCCCAGCGACCACATGTCGATCGACGACGTGTACGGCAGGCCCAGAATGACCTCGGGCGACCGGTAGAACCGCGACTGGATGTACGTGTAGACGGTGCGCTGCTCGTGGCAGGCCGAGCCAAAGTCAATGACCTTGATGACGGGGCTGTCGAGGCTCTTGAGCAAGATGTTTTCCGGCTTGAGGTCGCAGTGGATGAGCCGCGCCTCCTTGAGGACCATGAGCGAGTCGAGCAGCTGGCGCGCAAACACGCGCACCAGGTTCGTGCTGAGGCCGCGAAACTCGTTCTGCTTGATGAGCTCGTACAGGTTGCTCGACAGCAGCTCAAACACAAGACACAGGTGCTCGCGGTGCACAAACTTGTCCTTGAGGCGCAGCAGGTTGTGCTGGTCGTGGCGGTCGATTTTGTTGTTGAGGTGCTCGAGGATCGACACCTCCATCATACTCTGGTTGAGGTACGCCGGCTTGTTCTTGATGACCTTGACGGCGACGATTTCTTTTGTCATCATGTTCTGGCACTTGACAACCTGGCCAAACGTGCCCTGGCCGAGAATGTCGAGCACCAGGTACCGTCTGTTTTCGGCAGCGCCGAGAATGTCGTTGACGTACAGCAAGTAGTCGCTCTCGGCGTTGTCGTAGCCGTTGTTGAGCTTGGGCTCCGACGGCTTGGTTAGCACGCGCCGCGGGTTCTTGGACGACTGATAACTAAACAGCGGGTTGCAGATCTGGTACGTTGCCGTGAGCTGGGTCGTGAGCGCGTTGAGCGGCGACACAAAGCCGCCCTCGGGCAGCGCCCGCCGGTAGCTCGGCTGCGGGTTCGACACCGGGTGCAACTCGCTGCGCGAATGCACGAGACGAAACGCCGCCGGCGGCAGGCCCTGTACCGAAAACGACGGCGACATACGGGCATGCCCTGCGCCAAGGGCGCCTCCATGCGAGTGCGAGTGCTGATGGCCCCGAATCATGCCGCCAGCACCTCCAGCACCGCCGCCACCGCCGCCACCACCAGTGCTGCTAACGCCCCGCATGGGCGTCCGCGCAGCCGACCCGGGCGTCCCAGGAGGCATGGCAGACGGTGTCACAGCAGTGCCCACCATTTGCGGTGGTCGTGGCGACGCAGCAGCGTATAATGACGGCCCAGTCGGCACCGCTGCCATGGCCTTTGGACTCGGCGTACTCCAGTGTCCGTCTGCTCTTCGCATCGCGCCGCCTCTTGGGGTCGTTGGCGGTGTTCCGTCATGCATCAGAGATCCAGGCGTTGTAGTTCCATGCACTCTGGCACCTCGTGTTGTATTTTGTCCTGTATTCATTTGGCCATGTCCATGACCATGGCCATGGGGCATTTGACCACCCATCTGGCCAGTAACCTGGCCACCCATCTGGCCAACCTGGCCACCCATCTGACCAACTTGACCACCCATATGTCCTGATGCCGGCACTCCTAATCCTCCTCCAGACGACGCCCCCCAGCTCGGAATGGCATCGTACGATGTCCTCTTATAAGCAGGGCCGCCATATGCCGCATCCTCCGGAATCGCAAACGGAATAGATCCCGTCGACGACCGGCTCCCGGGCCCGACAGCACCTCCAGCACCTCCAGCACCACCCGTAACAACGCCAGGCTGACCTGGCCGTTGCTGTTGTTGCGCTCCTTGCATCTGCGGTACCGTCATGCTCTGGACCTGTGGCGGCACAGCCTGTCCTCTCGGCGGTCTTTGCCGGTCGGTGCCGTAGTCCATATGTGACTCAGTCTATGTGTATCTGATTTTTTTTCCTCTTGCGTCCGTGTCTATCAGGTCGCTCTGTGTTTGCCGTCTCGTTGCTCGTCAATGTCTAAGCCTGTTTTTCTTTGCGACGTGTTGCAATGTTGCGCTGGTTGCAAATGCTGAATAACACAATACTGCTCCAAGTCAAGCTCAAACGGCTTTTTGTTAGCATAAATCTACCAATCAAAAATTCCACAATAAAACTCACAATTCTTGTAATCCACACTTGAACAATGGCGTAGGCGCAAATGCGATCTCACGCGGGGGGGGCAACTTGTTAGGCGTGATTTGGGCCTGCACACCGCTCGTGCACTCGGGCGGTCTCGCGTGCAAGTGTGATAAACGTGCTACCGCGTTACTGGATGCCCTGAACAACTGCTTGCCTCCTCCTCCTGGCCTAGGCTCGCCTGGCTATTTTTCCGTCTGCGAGGGGCTCAATCGAGCCAGCACCAGGGCCTAGTAGCCCCTCTGGGCGGTACTGGGCCGCGGTGATTAAATCTACGCAAGCGTATTATCCAGTCTGGCACCAGCCGGTCTCCACACAACTATATGTATTAGTGCCCACGCAGCTCCCCCCCGTTGTCACCACTGGGCACTAGAGGGTAACGGCCGTCTTCACACCAAGTCCTAGCTCTATTCCGGGAAAGCCTACACCACTACTGTCCACTGCTCCACTGTACCTTTGTAGTGTTCATTATTCCCCTAGGCACGCACATTAGTCCATTGTGGCGCATCGTGTTGCCACGTCATGCCACCCAGCGACAAAGGCACCCATGACGCGTCACTACCACAACAAGCACCCACCGCAATGCGCCCGCCGCCGTCCAGCTCCATTACCGTAATAGCACCTCAATTTACGACGCGTTTTATCTGTTTCATCAACACAATGTCCTAACACCGCTCCACCACGTCGCCCCGTCTTTCAACCACATTCCGGCTGCGAAACGCGATAATGCGAGATTATGCACCTTGCCGATCTACGCAGATTATGCTAGATATGCATTCTGTCGCTTTATTTTCGTCCTACGAGATTACGGGGCGCGGTTTTCTTTTTTTTCCTGGGGGCGCTGCCCCCAGACCCCCGTAGCAACTGCTTCGCAGTTGGTCTCGGGGTTTAGGGCCTTTTTTTTCTTCCTGGGGGCTCTGCCCCCAGACCCCCGTAGCAACTGCTTCGCAGTTGAGCTGAGTGACCGCTACGGCATTCGGCGAAATTCTCTAGGATCCCGTACGTCTGGCCGCAATACTACATTGGCACGTTGAATCCAACTGCGAAGCGCTTGCTACGGGGTCTGGGGGTGGAATCCCCCCCCCGGAAAAAACAAAAAAAGGCCCTACAACCCGAGACCAACTGCGAAGCAGTTGCTAGGGGGGTCTGGGGGCAGCGCCCCCAGGAAAAACAAACCCCAAAGGCCACAGAATCCCAGCACCTGGCTACACGAGCCCAGAAAAAGCCCCACGCCAAGAATACGAGAGAATGCACGATGCATGCATAATGCACATCCGGGTAAACGGGCCCACAGCCGGCCGAAAAATTTGGGCTATGAAGCAAGGAATGGCAGAGGCAACGAAGCTCAACACAGTACGAAACCAGGACTCAATTTCTCTGCTGCGATCAGCAAATACGGCTGTATAGCGAGACAGGTACGTTTTAGTTGTGAGGTGGTCTGTGGGAATGGACGGACGTCGGTACGCGCACTGCAAAGCTGCAGTGCCCGAGCCAAGCCCCTGGCAACGCCGAGACCATGGGTTGTCAACGAGCCGTTTATGTACAGCCGGGTCCGACATCAAGCCATTCGGCACGCCAATGCTGTTTTGCCTCGACTTTGCGGTGTAGCATGCTCTATATCAGCACGCTGCATCGACCCCGTGCGTCCTACCCACGTGTTCACCCCTGCGGATCGCATCTTTTGTGTCATGATACTAACAACAGTAGTTCAAAATGGGTACGTCCATGCGTTTATCTTCCCTAAGGACTGTTCGGAGGGCTACTCTTTTTTCCTGGGGGTTCCACCCCCAGACCCCCGTAGCAACTGGGTTCTTCGCAGTTGACGAGAGGTTCTGGTGCTCTTTTTTTATTCCTGGGGGTTCCACCCCCAGACCCCCGTAGCAACTGCTTCGCAGTTGATCTGGGGGCTGGTATTGTTGTGCGACTGCGTGGTTTGGTTTTTGACGATCATGGCTCTTGATCTCGGTGTTGTTGACTGTTGATCGAGATCGTCCAGGCTCTCGTCCACTTGTCTGCGATGAATGACCCAAAACTAGAAGAAAAGCACGTACGCGAAGCAGTTGCTAAGGGGGTCTGGGGGTGGAACCCCCAGAAATAACAACAAAAGCCCCACTTCCAACTGCGAAGCAGTTGCTACGGGGGTCTGGGGGTGGAACCCCCAGAAAAGCAAAAGCCCCAACTCCGACTGTGAAGCAGTGCCACGGGGGTGTAGCAAAAGCAAGAGCTAACGGCAGGACCGAAGAAACAGCAGGTGAAGATGTCGCTCAACGACTTTTTGGCCGAGGGCGACGGCGACTGGGCTGATGATGATCTGCCGCCGCGTCTGCTGAGCTCTGCGCCGATGCCGACGGGCGGCGCTGCCGGCGGACGTCCCGGTGGCTTTGGCGGTGACCGAGGCGACCGTGGTGGCTTTGGCGGTGACCGCGGCTTTGGCGGTGACCGTGGCGACCGTGGTGGCTTTGGCGGCGACCGTGGTTTTGGCGGCGGCTTTGGTGGTGACCGGGGCTTTGACCGCCCCGAGGTGCCGGTGCCGGACCACCCGCCGTTTACTGCGCGCGTGCTGAACCTGGCGTACGAGGCCGACGAGGACGCGGTGCGCAAGTTTTTCAGTGCCGGCTTCAAGGTGTCGCAGGTGCGCATCCCCAAGGACCCGATGACGGACCGTATCAAGGGCTACGCGTTTGTGGACTTTGAGGACCGCGAGTCGCTGGTTGCGGCTCTTAACCTGACGGGCTCGCCGCTGCTGGGCCGGCCCGTGCGGGTCGTCGTTGCCGAGCCGTCGCGCCGTGACGTCGAGGACGAGCGATTTGCCGGCGACTGGCGCTCGTCGGGCAGCAACGTGATTGGCGGCGGCTTTGACGACCGTCGTGGTGGCCCCCGTCGCGAGATGCCGCCGGACGACCGTGACTACGACAACTGGGAGCGCCGCGGCCCGCTGCCGCCGCTCGAGAGCGACCGTCCCCGCCGCGGCATGGGCTTCTCGGACCGCGAGCGCGACTTTGATAACTGGGAGCGCCGCGGCCCGCCCAAGCCGCGCCGCCGCGAGTACGAGCAGACCGAGGCCGACGTTGTCGACGACTGGCGTGGTGCCTCGTCTGGCCCTGCCCACGCCCGTGGTTCTGGCGGTGCCTCTGGCGGTGCCGGTTCTGGTGCCCGCCCGCGCCTGCAGCTCAAGCCCCGCACCGTCTCGTCCGAGTCGTCGGGTGCCGCCGCTGCCTCGGGCGGCCAGCGCAGCTCGTCTATTTTCGGCGCCGCCCGCCCTGTCGACACCACCAAGCGCGAGCAGGAGATCTCGTCCAAGATCGGCACGTCGCACGCCTCCACCCGCAAGGCCTCTGGCAGTGCGCGTGGCGGTGCCGCCGCCGGCCACGACGGCGACGACAAGCCCGTCGACACCCTCAGCAAGCGCTTTGACGTCCTCCGCACCGAGGACGACGACGATGACGAAGACGAAGCCAAGCCCGAGACTGCCCGCGACGCCGCCCGCGAGACTGCCGCTGAGCAGCCGACTGAGCAGCCCGCCGAGCAGCCCGCCGAGCAGCCCGCCGCTACCGCCGACGACGGCGAGTGGGAGACCGTCGGCAAGGCCTCGCGCGCCTAGACTACCATGGGATGATCACGACCGCTACAAACACCAAAAAATCCTGACGAGGAAACGCCTAGACGCTTGTATTGTTAATTTAGGTTCTGGACGATGTTTCGTAGGGCTCCTTTCTGGGGGCTGCCGTTCTCGCTCGTAGCAAACTGCCTCGCAGTTGATTTCTCTCGAGTTTGTTCGTCTTTCCACCGCGGACCTTGAAGCAACGGTTTAGAAGTTGGCCATTGTCTAGCGATTGCTCTATTTTTTCTGGGGGTTCCACCCCCAGACCCCCGTAGCAACTGCTTCGCAGTTGAGACTCGCAAATACGGCCTGTAGCGACCTGGGGAGCTATAGCAAGAATCAACAAGTTAGCATTAGTCAAATACAAGGATATGTCCTATTATCAGCGGACAGTCACTTGTTACACGGGTCGAGATGAAAGCATGGTCCCTGTGAACGAACTTGAGTTCGTTGATGAAGATCTGGAAGCTCTTGAAAACGAAGGACAGCATTTCTATTTTCTTTCTTTCTTTCTTCTTTTTTTGTTTTAGAGTTGCATCAAAAAGATGTATATTCTAAAAGCAATATCGTTCCAACCGCGAAGCGGTTGCTACGGGGGTCTGGGGGTGGAACCCCCAGGAAAAAAAGCCAACGCCCCGTTGTAGACGTTTCTGACGGAAGTGGGCTGATTGGAAGTGTTGCTAGAGGTGGCAGTGTGGAACGGTACCGGGACTGAATATTTGGTGGTGGCTTAATACAGCAGAGCACTAGCTTCGGGTGCTTTATGGCGCTAAATTGCGGCACCTCTGCATGATCTTGTAGTCATCATGCTTTACTCTTTCTTGAGTAGAGCTCTGAGCTCAAGAATGGCTCTCTCAAGGTCCATAATCATGGCACACTCGGTCCCATTGTGCCACAACACGTTTGCAGGCATGCACCGTTCACTGCTGGTGCTTGCCGCTTTCGAGATAGACGCTATGACGCTCGCCCAATGCCTTTGCTGCCGGCTGATCTTGTCTGACTCCGAGTTCGGGGTCACACCAAACAGCAGTGCTATCGAGTGCATTTGATCTACCTGCTGTGGCATCGCGTTGTCGCTCAGTCTGCCTATTATCTAAAAGCAAAAGCCAGAATTGAAAATAGTGCCAGTGCAATAGAAAGCGCAGGCCATGTTTCTTGTCAAGGACGCGTTCACCTGGAGCGTTGCCTCCTCGTCCCGGAAACCCCACGCGGGACATTTTCTTTTACTGGGGTTCCCCCCCAGACGCTCCTGGCAACTGCTTCGCAGTTGTAAACACAGGCACCCCGAGATCAACCGCGAAGCGGTTGCTACGGGGGTCTGGGGGTGGAACCCCCAGGAAAATAAACACTACAGAAGGCGAACAATGGGTGGTAATTCTACAAGCGAAGGGACGATATGACCTGAGACAGCCGTGTATTACCCAAAAGGGCCGTGATGCATCGGGTCCAAAAACGGCTGTATCACCCCCACCGCACATGATGTCACTACGCGGATGTGATGTGTCCGGGTGCACGCAGGTGTTTGTATAAGCAGTGATGGTTGAGTTGATGATGGTAGTATATGTGAGAAATGCACACTTTTATTGAGTGTAATGACGAGGGATAAAAAAGAATCATGTGCTAGACATACGTAATGCTGTGCATGAAATATGTGCGTAAATACAGACACGCGCATAATGCGTCACGTTGGCGGTCTGGTCCCAAATGCAAGTGGGCATTTTACTGAAGTTGAAAACAGCGACGATCGGGCAGTGAACTAAGACTACGCTGTCACTTGATTAAATAAACAATGTCGACAGTAACAGAGGCCCGCGTATTTGTGAGGCCAGTAGCCGAGAATGGTAAGTGGAGTTTTTTGGAAGTTAGCGGCGGTATTCGCAGTTGTGGCGTTGTACTTGCGTGTACTCATTTGTTGCGACACCAGCATCGACTATATCAATTGCGAAGCAAAGTTGCTAATAAGGCCTGAAGATAGCAGCCTAGGTTAAAATGAAAGACTAAAAATACTAACAAACAGTCACGAGTGAGGACCTGGAAGACCTGTTTGGCAAGTTTGGGTCTGTCGAGAAGGTGCGTCTCGGCCGCGGGTACAGTGTGATTGAATTTGGATCCAAGGACGTGGCGAGCGCAGCGATTGAGGAGATGCACGGCACCGAGTTTCGCGGCGAGAAGCTGACGGTCGAGCCGGCGCGGCCCGAGAAAGTAGGCGCGGACGGCGCACCTCGGGTGGGCGGCGGCCTGCGCCGCGGCAACGGATTCCGCGTGCTGTTTGAGAACCTGCCGACGGACGTGTCGTGGCAGGATCTGAAGGACTTTGTGCGCGATGCTGGTGTCGACGTGCCGTACACGGACGTGCCGCGTCGCCGGGACGGCCGCGGTGCTGCCGAGTTTATGACGCGCGAGGACATGGAGCTGATTATCAGCAAGATGGATGGCACGACGATTCGCGGCGCTGTTGTTAGTGTCAAGGAAGACGACGGGACTGGCGCCCCGTTTAACCCTCCGCGCGAGGACTTTGGTGGCCGTCGCGGCGGCGGTGGAGGCCGTGGCGGTGGATACCGGGGCGGCCGTGGCCGCGATGATTACGAGCGTGGCGGCCGGTACGGTCGCGACGATGACCGCGGATACGGACGTGATTACGACCGCTACGGCGATCGCGACCGTGGCGGCTATCGTGGCGGCCGCGGAGGCTACGATGGTGGTTCGCGCGGCTACGATCGTGGCTACGACCGCGGCGGATACGGCGCCCCTCGCGATGGCTACGACGAGGGCCCGAGAGGCTACGGTTCGGCTCCGTCGCGTGGAGGCTACGACCGGGGCTATGACCGCGGATACGACCGTGGATATGGCGGCCGGGGCCGTGGTGGCGACCGTGGCGAACGGGGCTACCGCTCGCGAGGAGGCTACGGTCGCGACGACCCGCGCCGACCGAGCCGCGACGAGTACAGCGGAGCCGGCGCCACCGATGCCGTCTCGGAGTCGCCCCGCGACGAGTACCGCGACGAGTACCGACGACCGGCGGACGACTACGATGACGGCAAGCGCGAGCGATCGCGTTCTCCAGTGCGGGTTCGCGACGGCGGCGACGGCGATGGTGCCGCCTGGTAGTGTATTAAACTGAGTTTACGGGGCAAAACAAAAAAAAAAACGGACTGGCGCTCTACAATCCTATTACGACGGTCAAGAACGACACGACGCGCGGCGACACGAACATAAGTAGTATTGTAATGTTGGAACGGCATGGATGACGCGCTCGAGGAGAGCGGCTGCGGATTATTCTTTGGCATGGGCTCTCTAACGCCCCCCACAGGCGAGCGGACTCGACACACTTTGCATTGCGGAGCTGTACTGGACTAGGACTTTGTTCAGCTTTTTTTTCCTGGGGGCTCTGCCCCCAGACCCCCGTGGCAACCGCTTCGCGGTTGGATTCGATTGGCGGCCACAGAATAACTGCGGAGCAGTTGCCACGGGGCTTGTGAGGATCTAAGGAAGACAAAAGAACATGGCTTTAGCGTGTCATAGCGCACGGAATTCCTCAGATTAGAGGGTCGGGCACTTGACGTGAAAACTTGGGGGCTTTAACGAAGCTCATGGCCGTTACAAGACCTGAGATAACCGTCCAAGAAACGTATCAAGGCTTGTGAGGATCTAAGGAAAAGACAAAATTATGGCTTTAGCGTGTCATAGCGCGCGGAGTTCCTCAGATTGGAGGGTCGGGCACCTGACTTGACAACTTGGGCTTTTACTACAAGCAACGACGACGCTCGTGGCCGTTACTAGACCTGAGACAACCCTCCAGGAAACGTATCAAGGCACCGAAACTGAATCGCTGGCGGGCATTGCTGGCCAGGGAACCAGTTTTGTATCTTGATATCATTAATAGTCGTACCGTCGCGATTGAACCAATCTCAACTGCGAAGCAGTTGCTACGGGGGTCCGGGGGCAGCGCCCCCAGGAAAATAAAAAAACAAGGCAAAAGGAAAGGTATACATTAAGGTCAATGCTCGGGGTAGTGCTTGTGGCGACGGGAGATCATAAAGAGACAGAGACAGAGGCAGAAAAACGCGACGCCGGCGGTGACATGGAAGGCCGAGGCGTAGCAGGCAGAGCCGAGGGTGCAGACACGGGGTGTCCCGGGCTCGTGGGACGTGTGGGCGTCGTAGATGCGGCCAAACATGAGGTTGAACGCATAGGCCGAGAACACGGGGGAGGTGGCGGCCCATCCCCAGTTTTGCATAAAGTGGCTGAGGCCAAACGACTCGGAGATGATGGACGGGTAGCAGCCGTAGACGAGACCGTATGCGAACCCAATGCTGACCGAGACCGCCCACAGCTTTGTCTCGTCCTCGAGGTGGGCGACGGTGAGGTGGGCCGCGAGGGCGATGGTGAGAGCAAACGCAACGAGCCACAGCCGCTGCATCTGGTACTGCCGGATCAGCAGGTCCGAGACGGTGCCGGACACGACGCGGCCGGCAAAGTTGAAGATGGAGATGAGCGCGACCTGCATCGCCTGCAGCGACTGCATCGCGCCGGGCGTATACTCGGCGTCGTGGGTCAGCGCCCGCACGCAGTAGCCAACCGAGTAAATGTACATCTGGCCGATACCGGCGCAGAGGCCGAGGAGCAAAAAGTGCTGCCAGAAGGTTGCGCGTGAGAGAACCCGCCACCCGACGCGCGTGCGCTTGCGGTGGATGCGCGCTGCTGCCACGAGCTCTTCCTCAGTGACGGTGCCGGCCTCGGCAGTCCCGTATGTTGGCACGTGGCGGGGCGAAGACGAGCCGGCGCTATGAGCAGGCGATGTTTCCAAAAGTGGCTCTGTCGGTGTATCACCGACCACCTCAGCTCCTGCCCCAGCTGATCGGCCGGCCTCGGCCGCGTTGTCGCGCGCCTCTCCGGGAATCGGGTACACGCGGATAAACGGCCAGTTGACAAAACACAGGCCGCTGGCCACCAGAGTCAACGTCGCGAGAAACCCGCTCGTGTTGCCCGGAAATAGCAGTCCCGCGACGCTCGAAAACAGCGTCGCCGACAGCCCGAACCCGCTGAGCGGGAACGCCGACGCGGTGCCGCGGTTATGCGGGAAATTCAGCGTCGAAGCCTTGATGCTCGAATTCAGCACCAGTGCCGACCCAAAACCGGCAACCATGTACGCGCACGCAACCAGGACCACCGCCGAGGTCTGGTCGACATAACACCGCCACATGGTAAAGTAGCCCGCCAGCACCAACACCGATCCCGTGAATATCGGCAGCGTCGGCCCATAAGTATCAATAAACACCCCGGCCAGCGCCGCAAACAGCGACAGGCCCACGCCGCCCATTGTTCCAATAAACGACGCCTGCGTCGCCGAAAACGACAGCCTATCCGCCAACTGCGGAGCGTACGCCGAGTACACGTACATCGTGCCGCTGCCCACGCTCGCAAAGAACGAGCACACCACAGCGGCGTACCTCCTGTTCACAACGCCCATCCTGCTGCCGTTAGTTCGTCATTGTCTTTCTGGGTGATCCTGCCCGGCAGTTGGGCTCTCGACTGCTTCTATCCTGGGGGTTCCACCCCCAGACCCCCGTAGCAACTGCTTCGCAGTTGGGCTCGCGGCTGGTTTTATCCTGGGGGTTCCACCCCCAGACCCCCGTAGCAACTGCTTCGCAGTTGGGCTCGCGACTGCTTTTATCCTGGGGGTTCCACCCCCAGACCCCCGTAGCAACTGCTTCGCAGTTGGACTCGCGACTGCTTTTATCCTGGGGGTTCCACCCCCAGACCCCCGTAGCAACTGCTTCGCAGTTGGAATCGACCGGACCAGCCGTGAGGACAGGCTCCATGGTATGTTTTGTAGGAATCCATCAAGATATAGCGTGGGCATTGGAATAGACCCGTCAGTGAGCTCAAATATGATTACCGCGCTGATTTCAAGTCACGTTCACCGACAGCGGTGTTTCGCGACTCGTCTCAACAGCCCGCGAAATCAACTGCGAAGCAGTTGCTACGGGGGTCTGGGGGCGGAACCCCCAGGAAAGAAAAAATTCAGCAGAACATGGGCCAATTTCCTACGCGGCCGCCAGAGGCACACGCAGAATGTAATGCACGAAAAGACGAGACGCGTGGAACCCCACCACACACGCCGTGCACAAAGACCAATCAAAACAAAGACAATTCGTGCTCACCAGACAGTTGGATGTTGGACACTGCTCCAGGAACTCAATTGTGACTACCGTATGGCAGATCGGCGATTCGCGCGGACAAAATGCAATAAGTCTCCTCTCCGGCTCGATACGTCGCACTGCTTATATATACAGCTGCACGATTGCGCCGTGCCCCACGCTGATAACGGATAATGTCGTAGTCAGACTTGTACACGGGTCGTTGAACGAGCGAGTGCAAGTGGCAACAATCTCGCAATTACCTCCACCGCCAAGTACGTGCAGGGCCCGTCAACAGGGACGTGGGGCATTTTTTGTCGTTGTGCTGATAAGTTGACCCCCACGGACTCCGAAGTGCATATCATGCATGTAATTTACATTTACCGCCTTTGATGTTTTGTTGATTCCTCGGCAAATAGGAATACTATGCCTACCATTTTGGTAACTGCTTCGTGTTTGAATTTAAAGCTTTTAAAAATAAAATCAACTGTGACGCAGTTACTATAGGGGAACTGGACATGGGACTGGACATGGGTCTGGACTTAGCTCGTCAGGAACTGATCACGTAGCCGACTCGGGAGCTGATTCAACTTAAAGCAAAACCATTCCAAGTGCAACTGATCTCGTAGCTGGTTCAAACGTAGTAATGGCTATAAAAAACCGATCCCGACAGAGCCTAACCAACGTGCGACTAATGTTGCACGTCTAATTCCACATGCACACCGAATGCACAGCTACACCAGTTTATTCAACTGGCCGTCGACCAGAAACTGAACACCGTTCAAGACACTTTAGTCCCGCTGGGTTGTACATTGCGGTCTTCAAAATGCCGAGACTATCAAACAGCGAGGTATGCAGTCACTCTGGTTAATCTTTCCGGCTCAAACTCTTTTCGTGTCCCTTGGCACGCTAACAAAATCTAGTGACTGCACTGACAATCGATCCAAAGGCGACAGGACGATCCCAGTCGCGAAGCGACTGCTACGGGGGTCTGGGGCCAGCGCCCCCAGGAAAAAAAAAGTACAAAACCTGACAACTAACACCAGTTTCTGGACAAGCTCGCCGAGCTGTTCAAAAAGAGCGAGAAAAAGGGATCTGTGTTTCTGCAACAAAAGAGAAGTACGTAGTATTACCGCTTTGAACTACGTCTACAACAGGGCTAACTACAGTGACGCATGACGTTGTTGACAGCCAGCAGGGCCCATTCAGCCTGCTAGTCCGGGCAACTAACGGCGACAGCGACAAAAAATCCAAGATCAAGCTGAGTACCGTTGTCGAGCCTTCGGATCTCGAGCAGTTCTGGACTTTGTACACCGAGACCGTCAAGACCGGCATGGGCGGCCTCCGTAAGAAGGACAAGAAGAAGAAAAAGGCAAAGAAGGCTGCCAAGGCGAGCGCCTGATGCCACCACACACCTCTACTTATGTAAAGCATGATGTCATGACCTCACACTTTGTATTTGTCGTACATGCGTAGTAGGCGCCTTGCAGGTGAACACCAACTGCAGCGTTTCTTTTTTTCCTGGGGGTTCCACCCCCAGACCCCCGTAGCAACTGCTTCGCAGTTGGGGTGGGCGATCGCGCTCGCGTGCCGAGGGTCATGGAATCAACTGGATAGATCGGGAGTACTAGATGGTAATGGTTGAACACCAACAGCAGCGCTTCTTTTTTCCTGGGGGTTCCACCCCCAGACCCCCGTAGCAACTGCTTCGCAGTTGGGGTGGTGATCGCGTTCGAGTGCCAAGGGCCATGAAATCAACTGGATAGCTCGGGAGTACTAGATGGTAATGGTTGATGGCTTTTCCAGAGATACAAAGGTAGGGCATATTTATCAGCTCTCAAGCAGTTTCCTGGGAATGGCATTCCCCGGAAAGAGACGAAAAGCACACATCTCCACGATGCAAGTGGAAGCTTTATGGAAGGCAACGAGTGCTCCAAAAAAAAAAAAGCCACAGAAGGTGCGTTCAAGCAGAAAGAGAACACTATTCTCTTAAAGTACTAGTAATGCCACAAATGCGATAAAACGCAGGTCAAAACAGAAATACATCCATAGCCTCACAGAATTCTGTTTATAACCAGAGCCATTGGTCGTTAACTTCCGGCTCCATTTCATTACGGTCAAATTCATCCACCATGCTCTTCATTAGTAGCTTGTGGAGAACGCGACAAAGTCACCACAGGCCGGGCGAAACGGATCCCAACTGCGAAGCAGTTGCTACGGGGGTCTGGGGGTGGAACCTCCAGGGAAAAAAAAAAAGTTGCAAAACGATGGATGTGTAAGCAGGAGTTAATAACTTAGTCGTCGTCGTTGGACTCGACAACGAGGTTGCCGCTGGGCCAGAGGGCCTTGTCGTCGCTGACAAGGGACGAGTCAACCGGGATCACGCGGCGGGGCATGGGGGATACAAGTGAAAAGTCGTACTTGTGGGTGTAGTTGTCTGGTTTGGCGGGAGGGGTGATGGTGGTGGAAGAGTTGAGGAAGCTATTGCACTCGACAAACGCATAGACGTCTTCGAGGGTAGCGTCTGGTCCGAAACGGCGGACGAGACGAGTGCCGTCGTCGAGACGGACGCCGATGCGGGCAGCTTTTTCTCCAGTCGGGGGCTCTGGGGCGAGGCTTGCGGCCCGCCACTGCCGCCACGCGTCGCGGAGGGCAGCCTGCCGCTCCGCGGCTTGGACAGCTTCCTGCTCGGCCCGTCGGGCAGCAGCCGCTCGCTCCTCGGCCTCACGGGCCGCCTGGGCGCGCGCGCGGTCGGCCGCCAAACTGCGCTCGTACGCGGCGTCCTGCTCGCGGCGGAGGCGCTGCGACGACTCGCGCTCTTGCCGGTCGAGCACCAGGGCCAGCAGCTTGGGCTGGTGCGCCTCCATCTTCTCCTCAATTGTCGCCACAAACTCGTCTGCCGACAGCGCCCCCTGCGCGCGCGCCAGCACTGACATGACGACGGTCGTGCTCGTGGGTGTCTTGGGCGCCGGCGCAACAAGGCACGCAAACGGAAACTTGGTCACGTCAAGCCCGCTCGCAACCAGGTACGCCTCGGACTCGGCGACGTTGCCGGCCCACAGCACCACGTCGTCGCGCTTGAGCAGCTCAACCACCTGCGGTGCCAGTAGCACGTTGCGTACAAACGGCGCCGTCTCGTCGTGCTCGTCCGACTGCAGCACCACGACCAGGTACTTGAGCTCGGCCTTGGCGCGGTCCAACGCCTGGGTGTACCCGCCCTCAAAGAACGGCAACCCCGAATCGGCGCCGTACGTCTCTTCAAACTGGCGCACAAACCGCGCCGCCGTGTTTTTGGGGTCAATGCTGCTGTTGTCGGCCCCTGTGCGCGTCGCGGCCCGGTTCAGAGCGTAGTAGCCTGTCAGCCGCGGCAAGAACGGAAACATCCACGACAAAAAGTACAGCACAGAATTCAACATCTTGTACCCCAAGCTGAACGGCGACAGCAGCAGCGTCTGCAGCAGCGACGGCCGCGGCGAGTACGTTGTCGGCGTTGGGCTCACTCTTGGTGCCACCTCGTGCGCCAAATCCCTGTTCAACGCAGCGTCGCGCTCAAGCTCCTCCAGAATCGATGTCGGCGTCGACCCCGCTGCCGGATCCGTTGGTGGTCTTGGTCCTGTCTCAGGCGGCGTATTCGTCTGTGTCGCACTATCCAGCCCTCCCTCAAAATGCAGCGCCAGCGCAGACTGCTGTTAGTTCCCGTATCCTTATCACCGCAGTTGGGATCTGGGCATTCTTTCTTCCTGGGGGTTTCACCCCCAGACCCCCGTAGCAACTGCTTCGCAGTTGGGAGCAGGGCTTTCTTTCTTTCTGGGGGTTCCACCCCCAGACCCCCGTAGCAACTGCTTCGCAGTTGGGAGCAGGGCTTTCTTTCTTTCTGGGGGTTCCACCCCCAGACCCCCGTAGCAACTGCTTCGCAGTTGGGATCAGAGCTTTCTTTCTTTCTGGGGGTTCCACACCCCAGACCCCCGTAGCAACTGCTTCGCAGTTGGAATCCGGGCATTCTTTCTTCCTGGGGGTTCCACCTCCAGACCCCCGTAGCAACTGCTTCGCAGTTGGGATCTGGTGTTTTCCCGCTCAGTCGAGATCCTAGGCTGCCGTCGCAGTCAAAGAGTTTCCACAATCAACTGCGAAGCAGTTGCTACGGGGGTCTGGGGGTGGAACCCCCAGGAAAAAGGAAAACGGAAAGACAGTGCCATCCAAAGTAGGATAACTACGGTCACAAGTACCGGGTCGTTTGATGCCAGGCTGCCGTCGCAGTTGAGGAGTTTCCCAACCAACTGCGAAGCAGTTGCTACGGGGGTCTGGGGGTGGAACCCCCAGGAAAAAGGCAACGGATAAAACGCAGCATGACTATGGTCACGAGCACCGGACCAACGGCAGACTTACCTCGACGTTCCAGTTGGTTGCGCTTAAAATTGCAATTGCTCGGGTCGAATCTTCGAGACCAGTGACCTCAGTAAACGTGTTGTACGCATTGCGCTGCTGTTCAGACAGCGCGTCTAGGGATGCCATCCCACGGACTGTGTGTCTCTTGTATCGGGAGAGGAAAGCACGGGCGTGTAGTGCGAGTGCGAGTTCCGAGCGGCCGTTATGTGGAGAATGTCTTGGAAGTATATGGATAGCTCGCCATTGCGTGGCGATGTCTATGCTCAACAGCATAATATGCATTAATGCACGCATGATCTGAAAATTACTCGAGATTCAAAAAACGCAAAAATGCAAAAAAAAAATCGGTACTACTTGCGTTGATCTGCTTTTTACCACGCTGTTTTCTCCTGGGGGCAGCGCCCCCAGACCCCCGTAGCAGTCGCTTCGCGACTGGGATGACGGGTTTGTCGAATTTCTGGCAAAGAAACAGACCCGATGCCCCGAGCTCAACTGCGAAGCAGTTGCTACGGGGGGTCTGGGGGGGCAGCGCCCCCCAGGAAAAAAAAAAAACCCATACACAAACGTAGCCGCTAGTGACGGGACTTGAAGTAGGAGCGCATGCGCTCGGCGGCGCCTTCGGGGAGGACGTGGACGGGGTTGATGGCGATGACGTCGGGGTCTGATCGAAGGGCCTCGGAGGTCCACATGAAACTAAAGTCGCCAAGACGGGCGTTTTGTTGTAGGGTGAAGCGGTAGCGGTGCTGGGCAGCTGCGAGGCCACAGAGGGCATAGTTGCTGTGGTACGCGTCAGGCCGTTTGCCGGGCTTGTCTCGGAGCCCGCCGTGGGTGTCCTGGCAGCACACTTTGATATAACGCTCGAGTGATTGGCGGTCCCATAGGCTGGTGGTGGCGTCCACAGCTGCTTCGACAAGCGCCCAGCAGCCGCCGACCCAGTGTGAGTAGCATGCGTCGACGAGCTTGTTTGTGCGGCCCGAAAAGCCTCCTTCGATCGGGTACTGGCGGCGGGAGAGCCAGCGGACAAGGAGGTCGACGTCGGCGTAGCGGGTAATGGTTTCGGATGGCGGGCCCAGAAGGCACAAGGCCGCTAGGGCACAAAACGCATATCCGCCGTGAGCCTCGACGAGCGGCACGTTGCTGAACCCGCCCTCGTACGTCTGGCACGAGCGGATGTACTCGCCGACACCGGCTGTGAGCTCTGGAGTCAAAACATCCAGGAGAGCGGCGCTCGCGAGGGCGCAGTAGGCGGCGCGCGGGTCGGTCTCGCCGCCCTGGCTCATGGAAAATGACCCGTCAGGAGCCTTGAGGCTGAGGAGCCAGTCGTGCATCGCCTGAGGGTCAAGCTTGGCCCACGCATCCTCGTCGCCAGTGAGAGCGAGCGCATTGAGGCCTGCGTACGTCGCCGCGACATGCGACAGCTGGCCGTAACCACCACCGAAACCGCGTCCGTCAGGCGCCACGCACGCCAGCATCGCCTGTGCTGCCCCGCCCACCAGATCATCGGCCGGGTCCCCTAGCAAATGAAGGCCGTTCAACGGCCAGTACACGAGCCATGGGTGCGACGCGTCCAGGGACACGAACCCGGCCGGCAGCGGGCTCAACATTCGTCTCAAGTAGGCATTGTGGCGGTGAACGTCAAGCTCTGTGTTTTTGCCGGCCGCAAACAGCCGTTGGCAGTTGGCCTCGACCTCGTCCTGCAGCTCCGACGTCTCTGTCACCAAGTCGTCGTGAGGCATTTGCTTCCTCTGCGCCTCTGTGTCGATGTCAATCATCTCCAGGCGCACCATTTTTGCTGCTGCACCTGCATTTATATACCACGGGGCCCTTGTGTCCTTGAAATTGCACCTGGTTCTCAGCACTTTTTGTATTGTATGTCTTTTTTCGGACCAGATCATGCATAACTTATCAGTTTACCCTGATCGATAAGATAAGCCCGATTTCCATTTGTAGCAACCACACGGCTCGTCTCCACCTGACTTTCCATCGCTTCCCCGACAATGTAACTCCCTTCTACAGACCGGTCGATCTCACGATTCTGCAACACCGGAAAACACCTATGACACGTTACAATGGAACCATCAGCGGCCTATGTGAGTTTGTGGCTTGTGTTTTTCTTGTTTCCTGGGGGCTCTGCCCCCAGACCCCCGTAGCAACTGCTTCGCAGTTGGAATCGGTTCGAGACGAGAGTGCTACTTGATGGAGTTGGTTAGTGGCTGTTTTTTTCCTGGGGGCGCTGCCCCCAGACCCCCGTAGCAACCGCTTCGCGGTTGAGAGTGGTTACTGAGTGTTGGTGACCAGATATGAGCTGTATTGCCGAAGGTTCGATGAAAAGCTAGGTTTCAGGAAACACGATTTCCACTTGATCAACCTCGTTTGTGGTTTCTGACACTTGTTTCAGATTCTGTAGCAACGGTGTTTCGATTGAATTCTGTTGTGTTTTGACCGCGACCGAAACAGCCATCAGCTTTGAACATTTTTTTAAAGAATTAACCGGGAAAAAGAAGCACAGACCTCAACTGCGAAGCAGTTGCTACGGGGGTCTGGGGGTGGAACCCCCAGGAAAAAAAGAAGCCGCCGAGAACAACCACGAGAGTCTGGGGATTGAACCGCCAGAACAAAAGCAAACGCGGAGATCAACTGCGAAGCAGTTGCTACGGGGGTCTGGGGGTGGAACCCCCAGGGAAAAAAAAAGAAACCGCCCGGAACAGCTACGGGGGTCTGGGAATTGAACCACCAGGACAAAAGCAAACGTGGAGATCAGCCGAGACTAATGATAGAATGGCCTGTCTACTGCATTGTATTTGTGGTCGCGCGGAAAGAAGGCCGAGGTGACGGCAGCTGCAAAGAGATCGTGCTTGGATTATAGCGCACTGCTGGAGAGGCATGGGGTAAAGGGGAGGAAGAACGACCCGGTTGGGTCGAGGCTGGCTGCTGGGGCGAGGAGGGCGCTGGAGGTGTATGAGAATATGAAAAAAGGGAGGGACGACGTGCTGGATGCGTCGACGCAGATTGCGTATTTGAGCAGTGCTGTGGGAAAGTGCCTGTTTTATCCATGGCTGTACGACCCGGCGTGCGCCGAGTTTGCGTGGACGGGAGACGACGGCAAACCGGTGTATGAGGACGCGGACGGATTGCTGGCGCTGTCCCCGGAGCAGCAAAACGCCTTGGAACGGTGGGCGCGGCCTGCCGACGTACTGCAAGCACGACCTAATATGGGCTTGGAAGGCGCCGACGAGATTTACCAGTGCGCTCTGGAGGACTGCTCGGTTGTGGCGTCGCTGATTTCGGCGATTCACCTAATGCAAAGGGTGGGCCGTCCAGACGTGCTGCTAGGACGCGTGTTCCCGCAGGACGAGGCCGGGAGGCCTGTGGTGAACCCCGGCGGCGAGTACGCCGTCAAACTGCATTTTAATGGCATGGAGCGGCTGGTGCGGATCGACGACCGGCTGCCCAAGGGCATGCCGGGCCGCCCGAGCCTGTTTGTGACAAGCGACCGGGGCATTCTGTGGCCGGTACTGCTTGAAAAGGCGTATATGAAGGTCATGGGCGGCTACGACTTTGAGGGGTCGCACGCGGCAGAGGACACGTTTGTGCTGACGGGCTGGATTCCCGAGTACGTGAGCTTCCGCGACTACTTTGAGGACGTGCGGGCGTCGCCGGACGCGCTGTGGCGGCGCCTGCGGGCGGCGTGGGCCACCGGCGACGTCATGGCGTGCGTCGGTACCGGCAGTGTACACGAGGCGGCAATTCTCCGTGACCTGGTGGCCGACCACGACTATGCGGTCGTTGATGTTCGCGAGGAGGCCGACGGACGGCGCATGGTGCAGGTCCGCAACCCGTGGGTGCAGGGGGTGCCTCCAGGGACGCCCGAAGCGGTCAAGGCGGTGGCCACGGGCGCGTTCTGGGTCCCATTTGAGACTCTGTGCTCGCGGTTCGAGAGCCTGTACCTCAACTGGAACCCGGACCTGTTTGTGTTCCACAAGGCGCTTCACTTTGTGTGGGGTCTCGGTGCCATTCGCGCCGCGGCAGCTACGCGCTCGCACTACAGGGCCCCGCAGTTTGTCGTTGCCAACGATGCCGACGACGAGGTCGTGGCGACGCTTTTGGTGATGCGGCATTTCGACGGCGCGTCCAGCGATGTCGGGGCTTTTTCTGTAGCTCTCTACGAGGGCGGGTCCCGCTTGGTGGTCCCCGAAGACTCGACGCTCGTGTGCCGCACCACCGCCATGAACACCCGATACTCCACGCTGCGGGTCACCATCCCCCCTCGGACGACATACACCGCCGTTGTGTGTTGTACTGCGGATGTTGCCGTTGACCCGGCCTCTCAGTCCAATGCGAGCAGCACCACCACCACCGAACCGCCTGCCGAAGAGACATATCTGCGGTTCACCATGACGGCGTATGCATCGCGCAAAATCCAGTTTGGCCGCGCCCGCAAACCGCTCGCCCACTCAATCTCCCACACAAGCGCGTGGACGCGCGACCAGCCCGGCGGCCGATGGTCGCTCCCGACGTACCTGTCGAACCCGCAGTTCAAGCTGTGCGTCGACGCCGACTCGCCAGTCACCCGCATTTACGTCCTGTGCGAGGACACGGTACCCGTCAACGGCCAGTTGTTCTGGAGCGGCGGCAAGCAGCTGCACTCCATCACCGAGCGCGACCGCATCGCCCACTCGGGCGAGTACCGCCAAGGCAGCTGCGTGCTCTCGATTCGGAACCTCAGACGCGGGGAATACACGTTCATTGCCTCGGCGTTTGACGCCGGCGTCACGGCCCCCTTCACTATCGTGCTTACTAGCTCCGCTCCTCTGCGGCTCGTTCGGCTGCCCGAAATCAACTCGGGCCTGTTTCTCCGCACTGCCGCCCTCACCTGGGGCGGTCACAACCGCGTCGAGGTCCCGTTCCACGTTGGCCGCTCCTCGCCCGTCGAGATCAGCTTCCAGGTCGACGACTCGCACCCCTCCACCCCGTCGGCCGCCACGAGCCCTGTCTCGAGCGCGTACCGGCCCCACGTCCGTCTCTGCATCTTTGACGGGCCCCATCTCGTCGCCACAAACGGCTCCTTTGTCGACCCGACCCCCAACATCTTTCTCAAACACCACGCCACGGCCCAGCGCCAGTACGTCGTCGTTGCCGAGCGCATGGAGGCCGGCCAAGGCGCCTTCACCGTCCGCTTCTACGCCGACTCCCCCGCCGTCATCGGCTGATCCTCTGCATCTACTCATAGACTCGTTTTCTCGCAATCTCGTAGCCATACGATGCGGGCACCTTTCTTTTTCCTGGGGGTTCCACCCCCAGACCCCCGTAGCAACTGCTTCGCAGTTGAAGTGGGCTTTTTCTATTTCCTGGGGGTTCCACCCCCAGACCCCCGTAGCAACTGCTTCGCAGTTGGAACGGCGCTTTTTGAACTATCAAGTCTTGTGTTATTGCAGTCAGGAACAAACAAGGTAAGCGTGTCATTTCTAAACCCAGTGAGGCCCGATTCAACTGCGACTCAGTGGCTACAGGGGTCTGGGGGTGGAACCTCCAGGAAGGAGGAAAAGCCCACTTCAACTGCAAAGCAGTTGCTACGGGGATCTGTGGGTGGAATCCCCGGAAAAAAGGAAGGGCCAATTCAACTGCGAAGCAGTTGCTACGGGGGTCTGGGGGTGGAGCCTCCGGGAAGGAGGAAAAGCCCCACTTCAACTGCAAAGCAGTTGCTACGGGGATCTGTGGGTGGAATCCCCAGGAAAACGGAAAGGCCAGTTCAACTGCGAAGCAGTTGCTACGGGGGTCTGGGGGCAGCGCCCCCAGGAAAAGAGAAAATGTCGACAGGGAGACGAAGTTCGTGACATGCCAAACTGTGTGTATTATTTTCGAGGGCGAAAGAACTGAATGTATTATTTGGGCAGCATGTACAGCCGTGCGATGCACCTAAACAAGAAACAACGGTTGACAGAGAACGCCGAGACCAGAGACAATGGCCCGGCAAAGACGCGTGAGAAGGGCGCCGTTGCGCGAGAGGCTCGCGTCTCTGCCGTTTGACGTGCTTCTGGCACTGAATGAGCGGTTTGAGCTCATTGAATGGGACGAGTACGGCCAATCGGTTGCGGTTCCGGCCGGAGCCTTTGCGTCGTTTCTGATGCTCGTCTGTAGAGTTTACTTCGCGAGATCCGGTCGAAAGCACGCAGATTTCGACGTACAGTCGTCTTCAGCATTTGCTATTCCCCAAAGACGGCCGTTTTTCTCGGTTATCGTATGTGCTCCGCCTTTTTTTGTTCCTCGGTTTATCTCCTGGGGGTTCCACCCCCAGACCCCCGTAGCAACTGCTTCGCAGTTGGAATTGCGGGCTGTTCAATTGTATTACTGTTGAGTCCGAGTCTGAAGCAGTTAAGACGGCATCGGGGACAGTGTCTCCCAAGATTACGCGCCTTATTTTCGAGGTTCCCACTATCGGTGACAAAGAGCCCGTATCAGCCTCTACTACTAGAGTTGCAGTAGCCCCAACAGCCAGCCCAGACGATCGCGCTCAACTGCGAAGCAGTTGCTACGGGGGTCTGGGGGCAGCGCCCCCAGGAAAGAATAAGGCCACAGCCAGAGCTAACAACAGTTTTCGACGCTGAGTGCAGGCCTCATGATTGCATGCGTCACAAATACTGTATATACGCTGCGACGAAGAAAGAAGTACACGCTGCTCGGCCGCGCCCTGGACAAGCCGCCGGACACGCCGTCGGCGCACAAGATCAGGTACTCTGGGGCGCAACCAGAGGAGGAAGACGACGACGAGACGCCGCCGGGCTCGCCAGTCGCCAAGATGATTGCGTTTGCGCACAAAATGCGCGCGCAAGCAAGACGGGAGACCAGCGCCAATACCGACACCGAGGAAGTGTGGGAGCTGAATATGTGGGATCCGCCGCTGTTTTGCCTCTGGCTGACAACCACCTTTTCGCCCGTCCACCTGCTGTACATCTGGTACGGGTCTCTGAACCCAGCATTTATTGTGATGTTGGCGGCCATCTCTCTGTACCTGCATACAATGGTCCGCCTGTTTCTGACGCAGCTCAAAGACCGTTCTGTGTTGCACTCGGAGGTGCTCGGCGAGTACGGCAAGAAGCTGGTGCGGCCCATAATCGCCGTTCCCCGCCGCGACGTGGCGGTTGGCACCGACGACGACGCCGTCGACGTGTACTCTCCTGCTCAAAACACCAACTTTGGCCCGCAGGAAGTCCGCGAGAGCCGCCAGCGGTACTCGTTAGGCCCGACCGACCTCAAGCCCTGGCGGTCCCCGGCCGCTCGCACCTCGACGCCCTCACTCCGTCAGCGCGCGTCCATGAACTTTGCCCGTCGCTCCGACGCCGCCGAGTCGCCCCTCTTGCGCCGTTCCCGCAATTCGAATATCATCTAGTCCTTTTTGCATCTCTGCCATTTACTGCATCGCTGAAATACAATTCTAGTCCCGCCTTTCGTTGTCCAGCCCGTGGCAACTGCTTCGCTGGCTTTTTTTTTTTTTCCTGGGGGTTCCACCCCCAGACCCCCCGTAGCAACTGCTTCGCAGTTGGATTCAGCAGCTGGGGTTTCGTTTTGTCGAAGGTGTCGCTCCAATGTGCTTAGGAACTGTTCTTGGCACTATCAGCTTAAATATCGAGCCGTGTCTCTGGGATCCGACAGCTGGATGAGTTCTATAACGGTTGTTTTCAAGCGATATGAAGACTTCTTTTTAGACTGCCTGACATCAAATCACGAATATGCTCCTGCTTCAACTGCGAAGCAGTTGCTACGGGGGTCTGGGGGTGGAACCCCCAGGAAAAAAAAGAGCCAGCGAAGCAGTGTTGTGTTGCTACGGGGTGGGACCCGCAGGAAAAGAAAAGCACAAGAGTCATGATCATTGAGAGTGGGGGAGGCTACATTACAGGTCGTCCCAGCCAAAGACGAGCTCGCGGGCGCGCTTGGCTGCAAAGGAGAGGAAACCGCCCTGGGAGCGGGCGGGCCGGTCAGAGGCGGCGGTAGAGGGGTCTGTCTGAGTGCGGATGTTGGCAAGGGACGGCGAGAAGCGCATGCTGCGGCGGGCGCCGTTTCGCTGGGCGGCGCTGGCAGCTCCCTGTTTGGAGGCGCTCGCATTGAGGCTGTAGATGGAGTTGCCCTTGTGGACCTGGATGCGCTTGCGCGGGGTCGTAGAGGACGAGGACGACGACGGCACGAGGGACGGCATCGACGTTGTGCGCGAAACACCACGAACAGGATGCTGGCTGAAGGTGCCTGGGGGCTCGAGGGCCCCAATGCCGTCCTCTTCCATGGCGTCGGGAGAACCGCGGCCGCTGGCAAGGGCCGACGACGGGAAAACGCTGCCGTTCTCGGCGCCGCCAGACTCGATCATGCTGCGCTCGCCGGCCGAGTGCAGCTGGGCGGTGTTGGCGTCGGTCGCCAAAACGCATCCAATCACAAACATGCCGCCGCCAAACACTGTGCCGTTTTCTGCGAGCGCGCGGCCAGCCGCCATACCGTCCTTGTACGTGATCTGGACCCAGTTGCGACCCGACCACGTGCGCTTGCTCTCGGGGAGCGCCTCGGCCTCCTGGCCCTCGAGGCTCTCGAGGATCGTGCCAAAACGCGAAAAGTGCGCAATGACGGCCTCGAGCATCGACGGCGGGTATCCAAACACAATGACAGCGTTGCCAGCTTTGGACACGTCCTTTGTGCCACCGCCGCCGGCGCGCGTCACCGCGTTGCCGGCCTTGTCGTAGGTCGTGGGCCCGTGGGCCCCGGCACCGCCAAAGCTGCGGTACCGGCTCCGCTCAGAAAGATCCGTGTCGTAAATGCTCTGGGTCGGGGGCGCGTCCTCCTCGTCTATGATGCTCGCCTTTTTGCGCAGCGGCTTGGGCGTGCCAAAGCTAGGGCCAAAGCTCTGAGGCGGCGACGATGCGCTGGCACCGCCCGATACAGAGCCGGCGCCGCCGGCCCGCGACCCGCCGGGACCGCCCGGACCACCTCTAGAGCCACCCCCGCCAGAGGCCCCGCCGGCCGCCTTGGCCTGTCGGTCGACAACAGACGCCCGAAGAGACGACGAACTGCCGCGATCCGGCGTCGAAAACGAGCTCTTGGTCCGCAGCGCGTCCATGTGGCTCGGGACGTACCGGCGCTCTGTCCGGCCCCACTGCGGTGTCTCGGGCTCGTATCGCCGCCGCGACAGGTCCATGAGCGACTGCGAGTGGCTCAGCGAGCCTGCTCCTGTGGTGGTGGTGGTGGTGTTGAGACTACCGCCCGGCTGCGAGTTCAGCGAGCTGCCCAGCAGGCCAGGCGTACCAGGCGCCACAGCCGCCGGTCCTTGGCTCGACAGGAGCGAGCTGTTCATGTTTACGTTGGAATTGGTGCTAGCGGTGCCATTGAACAGCGACGGCTGGCCAGACGGCGTATTAAACAGCGATGGACTGCTTGTAGTTGTGGTGGTGGTGGCGCCAGGCGGCTTCCCAAACAGGCTCGGCTGCGTCGACTGGCTCGCCTGGCCCGAGCCAAACAGGCTCGGCTGTGTCTGCGACTGCTGCGACGACTGGGCAAACAAACTCGACGGCGTTGCCTTTTGAGCGTTGCTGGACCCAAACATGCCCGATCCGGCCGCTGTCTGGTTCTGGCCCTGGCCAAACAGTCCAGACTGCTGGCCGGCGCCGCTACCAAACCCCGCAGACTGCGTTTGCGCGCCAAACATGCTTGTCTGTGTTGGCGATGACGCGTTTTTGTTGTGGTTTTGTGGTGAATTCCAGTGGTTTTCTGATTTTTGGCGGGCACGGCGCTAGCAGGGCCTATTGTTCGAGGGTGTCATATTAATACTGTCAGAATTGGACGTGACTTGTTTTATTTTTCCTGGGGGTTCCACCCCCAGACCCCCGTAGCAACTGCTTCGCAGTTGGATGTGGTCAAGATTGGTATGTTTTATGGTGGGTCGACTGCCAGAACTGCGCAGCAAGTGTGGTGTGGTCACCACATGTCAAGAACCACCACATATTAATACTGACTATAATCAGACGACGGTGCATGTCACGCTTCGCCACCAAACCTCCACTCACGTGACCCGATTTATCACACCTCTCCACCACCACCACCATCATCACCGCCAAACACCACCATCCAAACTATCACACACACACAATTGCAATGAATAGCGAATCGCCGCGCCTCAAAGAGGCCCGCGAGGCCGCTCAAAACGGAAACTCACAAGCCGCAGAGAAAATCTACCGCCAGATAATAGACGACCGCGAACAGCCCAACTCTGAGGCGCTCCTTGCCACACAAGAAAAGGCCCTCAATGAACTCGGCACCCTGTACAAGGACGCTGGCCGGACCGACGACCTCGCACAGCTGATCCGCCACTCGCGCGAGGTCATGGGCGGTTACGCAAAGTCCAAGACCGCAAAGATCATCCGCAGCCTCATTGACACTATGGCCAAAATCCCAGACACCGAGGACGCGCAAATCGCCACCATCCGCGAGTCGGTCGAGTGGTGCAAGAAGGAGAACCGCAACTTCCTAAGGCAGCATCTCGAGATCCGGCTGATTGCGCTCCTTCTTAAGAAGCAGGCGTACCACGAAGCAATCCAACTCGTCAACTCGCTGCTGCGCGAGCTCAAGCGTCTCGACGATAAGACAATGCTTGTCGAGGTCCAGCTGCTCGAGGCAAAGGTGTACCATGCGCTGCGCAACATCCCCAAGAGCCGCGCGTGCCTTACGTCGGCCCGCACGTCGGCCAACGCCATCTACACACCCCCGCTCATGCAGGCGGAGCTCGACAACATGAGCGGCATCCTGCAGGCCGAGGACAAGGACTACAAGACGGCTTTCTCGTACTTTTACGAGGCGTTTGAGGGCTACTCTGGCATCGAGGACCCTCGCGCCGTCACGGTGCTCAAGTACCTGCTGCTAAGCAAGATCATGCTGAACCTGACCGACGATGTTGCGAGCCTGCTCAGCTCCAAGAACGTCCAAAAGTATGCGGGCCGCGAGATCGACGCCATGAGGGCCATCGCCAACGCCCACAGCAACCGCTCGCTCAAGGAGTTTGAGGCTGCCCTCGAGACATACGGCGCCGAGCTCCGCAGCGACCCGTTTATCCGCTCGCACTTTTCGGCCCTCTACGACACGCTGCTCGAGCAGAACCTCGTCAAAGTCATTGAGCCGTTTTCCTGCGTCGAGATCTCCCACGTTGCAAAGCTCATTGACCTCGACACCCGCCAGGTCGAGGGCAAGCTGTCCCAAATGATCCTCGACAAGGTCTTTTACGGTGTCCTCGACCAGGGCAGCGGCTGTCTCTACGTCTACGACGAGCCCCGCTCCGACGCAACCTACTCGCTTGCCCTCGACACCATCAAGCACATGTCCAACGTCGTCGACCTCCTCTACGAAAAGGCCGCCGCTCTCAACTAGCAAATAGACGCAATGACCTGCTTCTTCTCCACTGTAGCAACCGCTTTTGACTCTGATTTGCTCTCGTTCGTGCGGGTTCCACCCCGACACCCCCGTAGCAAGCGCTTCGCGGTTGAATCGTGGACTGGCCGTTCACCACTGTTTCGACTTTGCTTTCCTCTTTCGTGGGGGTTCCACCCCCACACCCCCGTAGCAACCGCTTCGCGGTTGAATCGTGGACTGGCCGTTATACCACTGTTTCGACTCTGCTTTCTTCTTTCGTGGGGGTTCCACCCCCACACCCCCGTAGCAACCGCTTCGCGGTTGAATCGTGGACTGGCCGCTCACCACTGTTTCGACTTTGCTTTCCTCTTTCGTGGGGGTTCCACCCCCACACCCCCGTAGCAACCGCTTCGCGGTTGAATCGTGGCCTGGCCGTTTACAACTGCGAAGCAGTTACTATGGGGGTCTGGGGGGTAGAACAGCCAGGAAAAATAATAAAGACCATCACCGGCCCTTGACAACTGCGAAGCAGTTGCCACGGGGGTCTGGGGTTGGAACCCCCAGGAAAAATAAAGAAGGAACATACACCGGCCCTTGACAACTGCGAAGCAGTTGCTACGGGGGTCTGGGGGTGGAACCCCCAGGAAGAAGAAAGAAGGACCATCACCGGCCCTTGACAACTGCGAAGCAGTTGCTACGGGGGTCTGGGGGTGGAACCCCCAGGAAGAAGAAAGAAGGACCATCACCGGCCCTTGACAACTGCGAAGCAGTTGCTACGGGGGTCTGGGGGTGGAACCCCCAGGAAGAAGAAGGACCATCACCGGCCCTTGACAACTGCGAAGCAGTTGCTACGGGGGTCTGGGGGTGGAACCCCCAGGAAGAAGCAAGAAGGACCATCACCGGCCCTTGACAACTGCGAAACAGTTGCTACGGGGGTCTGGGGTTGGAACTCCCAGGAAATAGAAAAGGAAATCATGTATATTCGTAACAGGTCGTAAGGGAGAAATTATGAACGGGTGAGGACGTCGAGGTTGAGGCCGCGAGAGAGACAGAAACGCATCATTTTGGCGGCGGCCTCGATGTGCCACGGTACAACCGCAGACTCGCGGGTCGAGACGCCCGTGTACTGTCCGAGAGATGCAAGACGGCGGTACTGGGGCAGGAGACACTTCATCATACCCATGGGGGGCGAGGGGGAGTGGACGAGAGACAGTTCGAGATGGATGTGCTCGTCGCCGGGTTGGAGGGGCGGCTGAATGAGGAGGCCTGAGACGAGGGGCGCGTTTTTGAGGTGGCTAGAGACTTGGTTGAGTCGCTTCCAGCTGCGGAAAACGACGCCGTACGAGTCGTCGCGGGCGTCCACCACTAGAGTTTCTTCGTCTTTGGAGTCGTCAGGCCCAGGGACCGGCGTTGAGGCTGTCGGGCCCGGGGTGAATCCCGAACCGTAGGCGTCGGGGGACTCCATGGCAGTGGCTCCCTGGCCTGGGGTCAGACGAGAGGCCGGCGAGGCTGCGGCAGCGAGGGCGGGCTTGTGCTCGTGATGCGGGAACACCGCTGAGGAATCCCCGCGTACAGAAACGGGCCCGCCGCGCTCGACGCTCAGGACGTAGACGTGAGAAACGCGGGCGCTCGGTCGGTCCTCAGAGAGGCGGATCCAGGTGCTCAGTTCGTCGTCGTCAACGGTGTCGGACTTGGCAATGACAACGCGCCACTGGATAGGGAGCACAGTGGCGATTTGCAGAGTTCTAAACCAGATCTTGCGACAGAGCTCCTCGCAGGCCAGAGTAGTCACGCTCGGGTCGCGGCCCAGGGGAAACGCCTCGACGTTTGCAATCTCTCCCCATTGGTCCGTCCAGGCGGCCGTGGCCCATCGCCGGTCTGGCGAGACCGAGTATGCGACGTGGAGAAGCGAGTCCTCGTCGAGAAGGTCGGCTGGGGCGGTCGGAGTCAGCCTAAACGGGATTTTGAGAGCGCCGTAGCGTGCCAGCGCAAACGCCGGGTACCGTCTTGCGAGAATGTGGCCCGCTTCGCGCAGATCGACCGTGAATGGCGGCGTGTCAAAGTTTGAGGCTGCTGCTGGTGGCGGCGGCGGCGGCGGCGATTGGGGTGACCCAGTGCGGTTGCGCGAGTGGGCTGCTGCCGCCGCTTCTGCCTGCTCGCGCGTCGGCGGGCACTTGTCGTAGAGCCCGAGCGCCAGCAACATGACGTGGTACTGCGAGGGCATGACGACGGCGCCGTTGGCAGTGACTGCCGACACCGGCATGAGCTGCCAGAACAAGTCGCGTGACTTGATCGTTTTTGAGTTGGAAGACCGGTCGAGCGCCTCGGCAGCAGACGCATAGGCCCTCGCAAACGCGAGCAGCGACGACGGAGACGACGGGCCCGCATAAGGGTCAAACGCCAGTACCAGCACGTTTGTTGTAGGTTGGGCCTTTTCTAGAGCCGCCACGACTTTGGCATAACACTTGGTGAGCGACGCAAACGAAAAGTCGCTCGGCTCGTTGGCAAACGTGAAAATGCCGCCATCTGCATCGCCCGAGACCACAGTCGTATCAAATGTGCCAAGCCCACTCTCTTCGTATGTGCTCTTTAGGAAAGCAACAAAGCTCGAGACCGCCGACACGACACCAGGAGATCCGGGGCACAATGTAACCACCGCCAGGTTCTTTGGCCCATGCTGCGGGCGGAGGCCAAACATGCGCCAGAACCGCAGGATCGGCGAGCGCGCCTTTTGGCGCTGACTCATGCGCATCACTGCGTACATTGGCGGAGGCAGGCTCACGATCTCAGTGGCGTTCTTTTCAGCGTGGCCCCGGATCTGGTTTTGCGCCGATGGCGGGCCACCTGCGCCTGTCTGCCAGCCCCCTCCGCTCGTCGGAGACGCCTCGTTGGGGTACCCGAGGCTGGGCGAGTTTCTCGCCTTGAGGGCTGCCAAGGCCGCTACCGATGGATCGTCAATTTTGCTGGCTTGTTCGCCGCCGTCTCCCTCGGGCTGCGGGGTGCTGGCGTTCGGGGCGCCGCCGCCGCCGCCGTCTGACAATTGCACAATATCATACAACGACAACGGCCGAAACTGCGGAAACAGCAAACTAAGACGCTGCACGACCCCATCATCGGGCACTTCGCGCGGCGACGCAGCTGCACTCAAAGTCACAGACCCAAACACGCCATTGTCCCATACCACTTGCTCCATGACGGACCGCAAAATTGCTCGTGTCGTCGCCGAAGCAGTCGTCGGATCGCTCTCTTCGTTGTTTACAGAAGTGGCAGCACTGGCCATGACCGGCGCAGCCAGCGGCACAGCCTTGATCTGGCCCCACTTGGATACCATTTCTGTCCATGCTGCAACACTGGCTTCGTTCTCGGCAGCCGTTTCGGCCTCGGCAGTCGCCGCCCGCATCTCGCTGACGGACCGTCCTGGAGGCGTCAGCGCCGAGTGCGACCGCGACCGCGTCCGCGGCGTTCCCCCGCCAGTCGTCGATTCGCCGTCGCTGCTATCACTTTCTTCAAACGCCGGCAGCGAGGAGAAAAACCGACCGCCCGTCGCGTACTTGGCGTCGAGACTCTTGGAGATTACCGGATTAAATGCCAGGGGCGAGTAAACGCTTCTTCGCCGCTTTGCCGGTGGTTGTTCCGACACCAGCTCCACATTGGCATCTAGCAACGGCTGATCCAGCTCTTGAGTGGGTTGCGGCTTATTAACCGGCTGTTCGCCAACCGGTTCAATTTTTGGCTCGATAGGCTCCTCGATTTTTGGAATTGGTTTTTTATCCACAGGCACTTCGTGAGCCGCTTGTGCAGCAGCCGGCGCCGCGGGGGGTTCGTCGTCGACCGCGCGCCCACTGTCCACAACGTCGTACATGATGGCGTCCTCGGCTGGCGGAACCGCCTGCTCCGGCTGATCAAAGAAATTAAAGTCCGCTTCGGTCACCTGCTCGTCGCCAAACAGATCGTCGTCCAGATCGCCCCATGCCTCGGTCGTGCCCACGGGCGTGATCCAGTTTTGCGGTTCTGGCTTGGCCTCGCTCCGCTTCTGGGGGTCCGGCGGCGTCGGGTATACCTGTCCCTGTGTCTTTTCGGTGCTATTTTGCGTAGTGCTCTGCGCTGGTGCCCGATTAACCGCCGGACTGGCGGCGGCCGCCGCCGGACCCGGACCTGCCGGGGCCCTTGGACCTGCAGAAGCGGCCCTCGCAACCGACTCGCCGTTTTTCAGAGCCGTAACCTGGGTTTCGAGCTCGCCAAATAAATCAGGCGCCGCAAACCAATCGTTCTTGACCACCGCAGGCACGCTTACCTGACGCCAGTAGCACAGACCCGCCGGCCACACAACCTCGCGGCCTCCACTAGACTTGACCTTGATCCACTGACCAAGATCCACCTCGGCATCTAAACACCCCCGGCTCACGTACTGCTCTATAAGCGCCACAAACGTGTCTACGTTCCGCGGAGCAGACGCAGTGCCAATATACTTCACAGCTTCGCCAGACGGCAGCACGTACACGTCATCCTCCGGCAGTGGCTGTCTACCGCTGCCAATCGCCGCAGTCAGCGACACAAAATCCGTCCGCTCGGCGTACGCTTCCACAACTAGCTCGCCCTGGGCCGAGGCAAAGTGCGGATCAAGATGCACAAGCCTGCTAGCACCAGGCGCTAACAAAAGCTGCCCAAACGGCAAATACTTGCCCGTCTCAATCAATGCATGCGATATCAGAGACCGCACAGCATCTATTAGCGGCCGGTACGGCGTTGGCAGCGTCTCAGTCGCCGCAATTGTCGTAACATGAAACACACCCGTTGACGTTTCCTTGAGTCCAAACGCCTCATTCGGTCCACACGGCTGCTCTCCATCCAGTGAAAAAGTCCACAGCTCGTTACTCGCCGCCTTGACCAGTGCCCGTGGCTGTTCCCTCCGAATTGCCCATTCGGCCTCCCTCACCTTAGCAGCTGTCCCATCCAGCGACACAAACACCCTGTATGGGATCTGCGAAAACGTTCCCTGTTGTTAGTCCGGCGACTTTTTCTTTTTTTTTTTTTGTCTCCTGGGGGCGCTGCCCCCAGACCCCCGTAGCAACTGCTTCGCAGTTGGAGTTGGCCCGGGTGGTTGTATTTCGTGTGTTTGGTGAGTTCGACTTGGAATTGGCCAGACAGCGATGATCACCCCACATATCTCATGACAGATCCGCAAACAAATGGGTTACGTCACATACCGCCGAGTACAAACTCGAATGCAGGGCGTGAGGGGATATCGTAGGCATCTTTACACTTCTGGCATTGTTTTTCGTCTGTCCAGTTACTCTTGCGTGAAGTCAATTGATACCAGTCACGATTCGCCGCGGGGTCATGTTATTATGCGCATACCGTTTAATAAGTTATTTATACTGATTAGTGTGGACGGTTCGCTGGTGCGGTTATTAACATGGAATAAACACGTTTTCGGCTTGTGTTTTGTTGGTTTTTTTACCTGGGGGCGCTGCCCCCAGACCCCCGTAGCAACTGCTTCGCAGTTGAGATTGGCTTGACGGTTGCATCTTGGCTGTAGAGTTGGTAACTCGCTGGTGTATAGGCCGTGTTCCCAATGCATGCACCTATCGTTTTAAGAACCAAGCAGGATAGTATCTCGGTCGTTTTCACCTGAAAGCCATTGCTAAAACGAGATTCCAGGATTATGTCTCGACAAGGCAAGACGCGACAAGACCGTTGAGGAGACCACCCTAGCCTCCAAGCCTCGGTCCAGGATCCCCAACGTTCAAAAGTTTAAACAACGCCTAAAGCCCCCAGCTCCATAAACACAACGCTATACCAAATCACCCCAATCCAACTGCGAAGCAGTTGCTACGGGGGTCTGGGGGCAGCGCCCCCAGGGAAAAAAAAAACAGCAACTATGACAAAACATTGCAGCATTTATGCATACAACCATATAAGGCAACGCATCACATGGGAAAGCCGACGACCCCGAGCAGAGTTTAAAGTTGCCGTCGTCGACACACCACAGAGCCAGAAGACGGAGAAAAGGAATGGCCTGCTGGTTGCAGAGATAGTGTGCAGAGAATGGACAACAGCCAGAACCAGGCGTCGACAGCTGCACCCCCGCCAGCGACAACGCTTTTTCGGACGCGGGGTGCCGTCAAGGTCGGCGAGCTGAATCGCTTTGTTGTCAAGTACACGCCCGGATTGGACCCGCACTATAGCGATGCGATGGAGGAGTCGCTGTGGCTGCGAGTGCGTAACGTCGAGAACGTCGCTTTGCGGGCCGCGTACCTCAATGGCCCCTACATTTTGTACGTCGACGTTCGGCCCGAGGGCTATGACCACAACCGCAAGGTTTTTAGCAGCGCCGAGCAGCCAGTCTATGAGCCCCAGCTCAAGGCGGGCCAGAGTATGACAACAAGACTGTATATGAATCGCGCCGATGTCCAGACGTACACGTGGACCGTGGATATTGTCAGCCAGATTGTGTTTAGTCCAAATGCCGAGGTGCAGTTTGAGCTGTCGCTCGGACGGACGCGAGAGGCGTTGCACGGAGGAAACGGAGGCGCGCGGGAGCTTGGAGGCGCGCTCGATTACTTGCGTGTGGAGCGATACGAGACGCTGGATATATGGAACTCGCCACAGCCCCGCAAAGACGCCCCTCTGCATCTGGTGGTGCTGACCCACGGTTTGCACTCGAATGTCGGCGCAGACCTGCTCTACGTCAAGGAAAGGATAGACGAGGCGGCCAACCGGTCGGGCGAGAACATAATTGTGCGCGGGTATAATGGCAACACCACCAAGACCGAAAAGGGCATCAAGTTTCTGGGCCGCCGCTTGGCCAACTACATCACGACGGAGCTGGTGCCGATTGAGAACCCGCCGCGGGGGTTTGTCATGCCCAAGAAGATCTCGTTTGTGGCGCACTCGCTCGGCGGGCTCGTTCAAACGTACGCCATCGCCGAGATCCAGTCTCGGTACCCGGACTTTTTTGACCGCGTCAAGCCCGTCAACTTTATTTGCATGGCGACGCCGTTTTTGGGCATCTCGTACGAGAACCCGGCGTACATCAAGTTTGCGCTCGACGTGGGGTTTGCCGGCAAGACCGGCCGCGACCTTGGCATGACGTGGCGTGTGTCTGCCAAGTACCAGCACAAGCCGTTGCTGCAGATTCTGCCGTCTGGTCCGACGCACACGGCGCTGCGCAAGTTTGACCGCCGAACGCTGTATGCCAATGCTGTAAACGACGGCATTGTGCCGCTGCGGACATCTGCTTTGCTATATCTCGACTGGAAGGGGATTTCAAAGGCCATGAGCGCCAAGCACGGTGCCTACCCGGCGGGCTCCGAGTCGGCAGAACAGCGGCGGTCGCTGGACGGCCGGCGGGCATCTCACGCGAAGCCGACCGACAAGGATACCGACAAGGATACCGAGAAGGATACCGAGAAGGATACCGAGAAGGATGCCGGCAAGGACAAGAAGGACACGGACACGGACGCAGACGCCGCTAACAACAAGATCAAGTTTGCAGACCGAGACGACGAAGGCGACATGTCGGTGCACCGGATCCGCGAGGCTGAAGAGCAGGACACGGACCTGCAAACACAAGAAAAGCAGGCGGCCGACGCGCAAAACGACGACACCGGCGACGACAAAAGCGGCGTGAGCGTGATCCCCGAGGACGAAGGCGAGAACCTGCGGTACCGCGAGAGCCAAGAGTACCACGGCGGCCGCGAGGGATCATATGCCACGCGCAAAAAGGGCGAATTCCTCGACAACATTACGGGGTCTGTGAATGCGTTTTTCTCTTTTTTCGCGCCCCAGAGCGCGCAGAAAAAGCCGGGAAAAATCTACCAGCGCAGCCAGACAGTCGTTGAAGATGCGAGCGAGTCGGAGGATGAGGCCACTGCCAAGAAACACCGGCATCGGCTACCAAAGAAGACGTCGCTTATGGAGAGCGGAGTCAGCGTGCTGATTCCACCGCTGCCGTCGACCAAGTTTATCAACGACCCCGACAGCAGGCCACATGCCATTTTCCACGACCGCGTATACCGCAACAGCGACCTTCCTCCACGCCAATTCAAGTCGCGATCGACGTCGTTCAAGGACGCTCTCAAGCTCCGCAAGACACACAACTCCAAGCCCTCGACCGTTGCGTCGGATCCCACTGCTGCCAAAGCCGACGAGAAAAGCGATGCGCAAAAAGTCGAAAAAAGCAAGGTCGAGGAGCGCATTGCCCGCGAGTGGCATCGCAACATGGACTGGCGCAAGGTGCTTGTCCGACTCGACCCGGACGCTCACAACAACATTGTTGTCCGGCGGCGGTTCGCCAACGCCTACGGATGGCCCGTCATTGACCATCTCATCAACAACCATTTTGCCGGTCCCGCTGCTCCCCCGCCTGCCGACCGATCTGAATCCAAGGCCAGCGCAGACCACGAGACAACCACCGTCCCCACGAGCCCCGACTTGCACCGCAAGGACGGCGACATCAGCCTTCAACGCTTCGACGCCTCGCGCGATATCCCGCAAACCCCCGTCCCGGGCCACCCGGACGGATCCCAATCCGAGTCCTGGAGCAGCGGCAGCTTCTACGACAAAAAGACGGTCGACTGGGACACCCATCTCAAGTCCGAGGGCGATTCGTCCGACGAGGGCATCGTCCCCTCAGTCAACGGACTCATAGACAACTTTCGCGACCTCTCGGCCCTTAATTTCGTCGCCACCGAGCAGCCCACCACCGAGCCCCTCGATACCGATACCATCGAGGAGCGCATCCATCTCGCGAAGATCTGACGTTTAATGCATACCACTTTTCATTGTTCCTGGGGGTTCCACCCCCCAGACCCCCGTAGCAACTGCTTCGCAGTTGAGCCTCGACATTGGACAGGGTTTTTGATCGAGTTGTCACGAAAGATTGACTTTGAGTACTTTTTTCCTGGGGGTTCCACCCCCAGACCCCCGTAGCAACTGCTTCGCAGTTGAGCCTCGACATTGGACAAGGTTTTTATCGAGTTGTCACGAAAAATTGACTTTGGGTACTTTTTTTCCTGGGGGTTCCACCCCAGACCCCCGTAGCAACTGCGAAGCAGTTGAGACTCGACATTGGACAGGGTTTTGATTGAGTTGTCGCAAAAAAATACTGATACTTTTCTCTGGGGGTTCCACCCCCAGACCCCCGTAGCTATTGCTTCGCAGTTGAGACTCAACATTGGACAGGGTTTTGATCGAGTTGTCGCAAAAAAATTACTGATACTTTCCCTGGGGGTTCCACCCCCAGACCCCCGTAGCAACTGCTTCGCAGTTGAGCACGACATTATCGTGCTGTCATGAAATAATGGACGGATAGTAGATCTCATAGAGGAAAGCCAAGTAAACTGTGACAGTATACTCGACATTGAACAGGGAGCTGTCGTGAAACGATAGATGGATACTAGATCTCAATGGAGAAAAGCGTGGCGAACTGTGACAGATTGTGAGTCGCTAAAGATCGGATTTCATGCCATGAACTATGGAGTAAACGAGCCCAAATCATGGACAAAGACAAATAGCTACCGTATAATTACACGGTCCATAATACCAAGGGCATGTCTTGAGAACAACTGCGAAGCAGTTGCTACGGGGGTCTGGAGGTGGAACCCTCAGGAAAAAGGCATACGGCACAGAACAAGACAGGGATGCATAAACACTATCCTAGACGTAACAGGAAGAACCCATAAACCAACTGCGAAGCAGTTGCTACGGGGGTCTGGGGGTGGAACCCCCAGGAAAAAAAATGCTAGACGACGGGTGCATTGACGCGCCGCTTGAGGAGATTGTCGACCTCGTTGTCGGAGAGGAAGGAGAGCTTGAGAGTGGAGCGGATTTCGACGGCGCGTTTCTGGCCATAGTCCTGCTCGAGAAGGGCCGGGACTGCGCAGAGGACGACGCACGCTTGCTCGAGGCGGTAGTAGGAGGCATCGCGGGGTAGGCCGAGGGAGGTCCATAGTTCTGAGACGTCGCGGGACAGCTGCTGGCCGCCGGTGATGCTGAACTGGTTGGCGTTGATGACGTACTTCCAGAAGTAGCGCTGGACGTTGGCGGCAAAGTCCTTTTGGGCAAGCACAAAGCTGGGGCCCGTGAGGACCTGGCGCAGGTAGTCGAGGTGTTTGCGAGCGATGGCGACGGGCTGAACGAGGGCAGACGAGGGGCCAGACTTGGCAGGATCGTGGTCCTCAGCTGGGATAGCATTCCACCGGACGCGGAAGTACTGGCTGCCCATTGCGTGCTCAAACTCGCGGGCGACGCGGAGACCGATGCTCATCATTGCTTTCTTTTTCAGTTTGGCGAGGGCCGCGAGCTCGCCGTCAAAGAGGGACCGCTCGTCGTCATCGTCGGGTTCGACGCCGGCCCACTCGGCGGCATGGCTGAGTTCGAGTGCACTAGCAGCTGCCGAGGTCTTGCGGTCCAGAGCACGTCGGCCCATGGCCGCGTATAGCTCGATAAATAGCAAGTCCTGACTGAGGTCTTCGAGAAACTCGTCCAGGAACGAGGCGCTGGTATAGAGGGCAGCCAGGAGCTTTACGCCGTCGAATCCAGATGGAAGCTCCTTTGTGTTGTCCAGCTGCGCCTGGATCGCCCGGTAGTACCGCTCGACGAGCGGCAGCTGCACGGCAAACAGGAACCGCAGCTGGTAGTTGGCGCTCGTGAGCGGCCGGTACAGCTCCGTGACGCCCTCGAGCAGATACTTGAGGTGGACGGTGCTGACAGTCGGCTTGACCTGGTCCTCGGCGACGCTGGCAAAGTCGACGGTCCACTTGTCGTCGGCGCGCATGATCTCGGCAAACCGTTGGTCGGCGTGCTGCTGCTCGGCCTCGACCCACACGTCGAACCAGTTGTTAGTGGCGAGAATGTCGCCAGTAATGCCTCTCCATGACAGCGTGTTTTGGAAAGAGGAGCCCTTGACGTCACCGCCCACGTCACGCCCGTACGGCACGTAAAAGTATCCCTCGCGCAGTTGCTGGTCAAACGTCTCCATCTCGGCAACGAGATGGCTAAACAGTCGTGGCTGACCAATAATCTGCGGCACCAGATCCCGCAGCTTGCGGTACACCGTTTTGCTTAGCAGCGCCGTTATAAACTCGTCGACGGCGCGACGGCGACGACCGCCCAATTGCTCGGCCTCGGCATCCAAAATCTGCTGCACGGGTCCCGACAAAAACGGCGTCGCCTCGTCCACCACCTTGAATACAAATGCAAGCGCCCACTCGGGCTTGTCAGGCCGGTTCGTCTCGCGCGAGCCCTCAAAGTGGTACCGGAACCGCACGTCGTACTGCTCCGCGAGCGTCTCAAACGCCACGAGCGGCGCCAACGCCCGCCCAGGCAGCATGCTCTGCGGAGCCGGCTTTTGCACCCGCAATGCGTCTCGGAACAGCTGCCGGAACCGGCCATTGGCAGCGTCGGGCTGCTTCTGGGGCCACCCGGCGTCGGCCAGACACTGCCGCAAGTCCGTCTGGATGCGTACCAGCAGCGGACTGTATATGTCAGAGTCAATGTACTGCGCGCCCCGCTGCGCCATGTTGCGCACCAGACTATGGGCCACGTCTGTCTCGGCAATGTGCACCTGCAGACGGGCCTCGGCCGGCACGACTTTTGTTCTGTACATATCAATGAGCTCGTCAACCGAGCGTTTAGAGTCGGCAAACACCGGCTGGGCCGTACTGACCGTCTCCAAGTCACGCACAACGTCTCTTGCAGCCGCCATCAGTCGCAGCTCCGCGTACCGGCCTCGCACATCCCGCAACAAAGCGTCATTATACACCTCCTTTGCCAACTCGCTCACCGAACTGTCTGCAAATGGCGGTAGCGGTGCGCTCACATCCAATGCGTCCAAGCTCTCCTGCAGCTTTGCCAGTGCCGTCTGCCTGTTGCCCAGGATTCGCCTTCGTTCCTGCTCGGCGCGTTCCCTCGTCTCCGCCTCGTCGCTCCTCAGTCTCGCCTGCTCCTCCTCGAGGCGGCTTTTCAGCAAGTCGTACGATGGGAACCGTTCATTGAGGAACGTCTCGACATGTGACGCCATTGTCGTGTTATTCGGTAAAACCACCGTCGTCGGCCAGCAACCTGTCTTGGACACGCGCTGATGAACCTATGCATGCATATAATGCAAAATGCAGCGCCGCTACTTGGTCACACAGCCCAACCGACATTTTCACCTCCGACTTCCGTTACAACCACCCGACTCCATCTCCACCAGACAATCGCACACCATGGCTAGTAAGTACACTCTCGCTCTCGTACTCTTATGGGAATCTTTCTGGATGTTGGTCTTGTTGGTGGCTTTTTCTTTCCTGGGGGCCCTGCCCCCAGACCCCCGTAGCAACTGCTTCGCAGTTGGGATTGACTCCCAGATTGGACGATCGGTTTTTTTACGGGAACACGGGCGTCAAACATCCGTAACAATCGCCCTACATTTTATTTCATGGGTCTTTTTGGTGGCTTTTTTTTTTCCCTGGGGGCTCTGCCCCCAGACCCCCGTAGCAACTGCTTCGCAGTTGGGATTGACTCCCGGATTGAACGATGGGTTTTGTTACGAAAACACCTGCCTCCATAACCACTGTTTTGGATTTTATTTCATTATTGACCACTTCTCAACTGCGAAGCAGTTGCTACGGGGGTCTGGGGGCAGCGCCCCCAGGGAGAAAACAACAAGAAATCCCGGTTGAAAAAAGTCGCTAACGACAGAGGACAAGGCCCGCCACACGCTGGTCAAGCTGGTGTCGACCGCCAAGACCGGCTACATGCGCTACCTGTACGTTCCGCGGAATGCGCCGATTGTCAAACAGGTCAAGTACGATCCGGTCGTCGAGCGACACGTGCTCTTTGTCGAGTCCCGCAAGCGCAAGGCCGCCGGTGCTACCACCCAGCAGCCGTTCTGGAAGTAACCCATCGCATCTCCACCCTGTACATACATGTAATGATTGACGAGTTTTGTTCCCCGGTCTTTCTTTGCTTCCCAGATCTGGGGGCGTTTTTTTTTTTTTCCTGGGGGCGCTGCCCCCAGACCCCCGTAGCAACTGCTTCGCAGTTGAAAAGTGGCCAAAGACACTGTTAGAGACAGCGGACGAAGATCAACCGCGAAGCGGTTGCTACGGGGGGTCTGGGGGCAGCGCCCCCAGGAAATAAAACAAAGTCGATGGGTCGATGGTCTGGTCAACCTGCCAGAGGGTTAGCGTGGATCGTGACGGACTTGATGTAGACAGGCTCCTTTGGACGGTTCTTTTTGTCGACTTCGAGGGCTTCGAGCTTGTCTAGGACGTCGAGACCGTCGATCACGCGCCCAAATACCGTGTACCGTCCGTCCAGATGGACCTGCCGGCTGAACGTGATGAAAAACTGGCTGCCAGCCGTATTGGGCCCGCTGTTGGCCATCGAGACCGTCCCTCGGGCATTGTGTCTCAGCTGTGGAACGATCTCGTCCTCCAACTTGCCGCCCCACACGCTCTCTCCGCCTTTTCCTGTGCCTGTGGGGTCCCCCATCTGCGCCATGAACCCTGTGGTTAGCTCTGTCATGTTGTCGTTTTATTTTTTCCTGGGGGCGCTGCCCCCAGACCCCCGTAGCAACTGCTTCGCAGTTGGGATCTGGCCGGGATTTATGCCTGCCCGGCGTTATTCCGGACCGCGTTTGATCCCTGGCCAGCACGAGTCCAACTGCGAAGCAGTTGCTACGGGGGTCTGGGGGCAGCGCCCCCAGGAAAAAAAGAACGAGACGATAGCGGTATACCTTTGATATTTCTGTGGATTTTGGTGCCATTGTACGTGCCCTTTGCACAGTGGGCGAGGAAGTTCTCGGTTGTTTTGGGGACCTGTTCGCAGAAGGCCTCGATTTTTATGTCTCCGAGGTCTGTATGGAGCTGGGGGTTAGTGTCCGGCAATCGTCTTTAGACAATGGCATACGTACAGTGACTGACATGTTGTCTATTGTCGGTTCGTAGGTCCTGGCCAAGTCCCATATTACAGTCTCACTGTTTGGATCGATGCTGGTCACACATATGCATCACGAACCCTCGGATTGAGGGCCGTAACCGAGGTTTTGTGGTCATGGTGCCATTTTTTTTCTTTCCTGGGGGCGCTGCCCCCAGACCCCCCTAGCAACCGCTTCGCGGTTGAAATAGGGGTTCCAACACCGCAGTTTATGGCGCTTAATTTTTCTTTCCTGGGGGCGCTGCCCCCAGACCCCCGTAGCAACTGCTTCGCAGTTGAGGATGGCGGATTTTTATACACATGCGGTTTTGGAACCCTTCATTCAACCGCGAAGCGGTTGCTACGGGGGTCTGGGGGCAGCGCCCCCAGGAAAAAAAAAGCAAAAGGACGTGATCATGTACAATATAGAGTTGTTTTTCTGAGAGGATTAGGGGGTGGCGGCTTCGTACTTGGGCCCGTCGTCGTCTCCCCAAGCGGCCGGGGTGGCGGCCATGGCACCGGGGGTTTTGGGGTCGTAGGGGGTCGGCATGCCCGGGGTCGGGGCGGTCGTGGGCTCGTCGCGGTAGACACCCGGGGTCGGGGCAGAGAGACCGCCGGGTGTCGGGGCCGCGTAGTCGGCAGACGAGTAGAATCCAGGGGTAGCTGCGTCGCCGCTGCGGCCAGAGGCGCGCGCCGACGAGTCCCAGCTGGGGGTGGCCGCACCAGCGTTCCAGGCGGCCGACCGGCTGCCGTCACCGCCAGCTGCCGGAGTGCGCGCGCCGGCGTTCCAGGCAGGGGTGCGGGCTCCAGCGTTCCAGGCCGGAGTGCGTCCGCCGCCATAGGCCGGGGTCTTGTCGCCCCACGCAGGAGTACGGCCGCCTCCGCCTCCGCCCCAAGCGGGAGTGCGCGAGCCCGACCAGGCCGGGGTGCGACCGCCGGTGCCAGCTCCGGCAGCACCCCATGCGGGCGTCTGGCCGCCTCCGCCAGGTCCACTGGGGGCGCCAGATGGACCGCCGCGGAAACCAGGAGGAGCCATGGACCCTGGAGGGCCCGAGCGGGGACCGCCCGGCCCGCGGATAAACTCGTGGAACGGGACCTTGCGGTCCGAGTTGGGCAGAATGAAGAGCAGGCGCGTCGTGTCGACATTGACAATCTTGTTCTTGGCCTCGAGCTCGACGCGCGCCACATTGTCGTTAAAGTCCTTGACAATGCCGTTGAAGCCCTTCATGGGGCCCGAGCCGACAGACACCCGGTGGCCCACAATCTTGAACCGCGGCACATTGTACTTGGGGGCCGCGGGGGCCGCCATGCCGCCGAGCGCGTTGGGGTTCATCTTGTTAAGGTTGAGGCCCTCGGACTCGTCGCGCGCGCCCTTGGTGGCGACGGTCGCAATGCCGCTCGTCCGCGACACGAAAACGCCGAGGTTCTCCTGCGTGCGCTTGTCGTACACAAACACAAACGACCGGTAGATGTGGAGAACGGCGCCCTGGCGGCCCTGGCCGCCCGTCTCGCGGACAGTGTCGCCGACCCGGATCTCGCGGCCGTTGCGGTCCGTCGCAGACATGTTTGTGCGCGTCACCTTCATGGGGATCTCGCTGACCCGCAGTGTCAGCTTGTACCCATCCTGGGCGAGCACCTCGACCGAGTCGCGCTCAATGTTGACGATGCAGCCGACGGTCTGGGCGTTGATCTGCACGAGATCGTGCAGCGTAAAAGCGCCAATGGTGTTGGCGCCGCCCGTGTCGGACGACACCTTGAGGTCCTGCGACCGGACGGTGATCTCGGTCTTGGACAGGTCCGACAGCAGGGTGATTTCGTCGTGGCCGCCGGCGGACCCGCGGTTGGTCCCACCCACGTCAACAACCATACCCGTGTCGTCCTTGTACGTGCCGGCCGTGACGGTGACGTGGTCGCCGACCGAGAACCGCTTCTTGAGGAGCGACGTCGGCACGTCGAGCTTGAGGCCCTCGTACTTGGCGCCAACACCGACAATCGACACAATGTCACCGTGCGAGCCGGTGACGCGGCCGGCCATGCCGGCCTGCTCGCCAGACGTGACCTCGACCTGCTCGCCAATCGCAAATGTCACGGCTGCGGCCGCCTGCTTGAGGCTCTGCGACAGCGCCTGCAAGTCAATGCCCTCCTTGAACTTGGTCAGCTCCGCCAGCGTCGGCACGACGCCCTCGGTCTCGAGCATCTGCAGCTTAAAGTCCTTGATAAGGTACCCGTTTTCGTACTCGTCGCCGGCGTACCAGTACGACTGGGGCCCGCGCTTTTGCAGATTCTGCGCGTCATACTGCTGGGCGTCGTTTGCCGAAAACAGGCGCTGGGGCGGCCGGGCCGCCGCCGGCCGTTTGCGCTTGCCGGCGCCATCGCCGCCACCGCCGGCCGTGTCAATGACTGGCGCACGGCCATAGTCCAAGCGCGGCACCAGCTTGATCTGCACCTCGAGTCCGTTTTCACTCAGGTTCTCGACAATTGCCAGATCGCCAGCGTACTTGCCGCGCTTGACCCGCACGTACTTGCCCGGCGTCAGCTCGGTTTCCTCCGACTTGCGCGTCCGGAACATGTCCGGGTACTCCTTGATGGGCACGAGGATCATGTTGCCCGGCGACGTAAACACGCCGGGGAAACCGCGCACCGCCAGCTGCACCGCCGCCAGCTTGCGCGCCTCCACATAGATGTAGCCCGGAAACGCATCGCGCTGGAACGCCGAGAAAATCTCCAGCGGCGCCTTGGTGTACTGCAGGTTGATCTTCTTTTTCAAAATCGCCCGCACAAGCTCCTTTTCCTTGCCAATGCGGCACCGCACGCCCCAGATGTTCGGGTCGTGCACAGACGGCAGCAGCAGCCGCTGCGGAACAACACCGGAATCGCCCCGGTACTTTGAAGCCGTCGAGCGGCCGTACCGCTGCCGGTACTCGTCGGCGAGCCGCTCTGCATCTTCCTCGGCGATGGCGTCGCGGCGTCGATCCACCTCGCGATGCAGCCGGTCGTCTGTGTCTTCAACCTCGTCAACCTCTGGCTCCTGGATAAACCCGTCCTCGCGGAGTAGTCCCTCCTCGTCCTCGTCAAACTCGTCCTCGTCCTCGTCGACTTCGGCCTCGACATCGAGAAACTGGTTTCGCCGTTCTTTGCGCGGTCGCTTTCGCCGTCTGTGTTGTTCAACTTCGTCATCGTCTTCTTCTTCTTCTTCTTCTTCCTCTTCATCCTCTTCATCCTCGTCGTTATTCTCGTCCTCGTCCTCACCACCATTTCTGCCTGCTTGCTCGTCATCGTTTTCCTCCCCTTGGCCATCATCAACATCATCACCAACATCCTCCTTCACTTCGGGCTCGTCGTCCGCAATCACGTGCTGCGGCGACTCGGCCTCATCGTTCCGGACGGGCTTGACGTCCTCTGTGTCCGACATTGCGACACCCCTATCTGCTTCGTCGCGATTTCACCTCGAAGCAGCCGTCGTGTCTGTTTGCACTGTCCACTTTGTGATTTTGATGTCCTGGTCCCGCCGCCGGGTAACTTGGGTTGGTGATAGTTTGCGCATAATGTGCATAGTTTATGTCAGTCCTGCATCTGCGTCGTCGACGTGGACAACGTTTACACAGACTGGGCTAGACCCTTTTTTTTCCCCTGGGGGCGCTGCCCCCAGACCCCCGTAGCAACTGCTTCGCAGTTGGAGTAGGACATTGCAACTGCTTCGCAGTTGCATGTGCGCCGATTCGGCATGAACCTGGCCACTCGTACGCCAAATCCTCAACTGCGAAGCAGTTGCTACGGGGGTCTGGGGGCAGCGCCCCCAGGAAAAAAAAAACACATACAAATACCTAAATCTACAAAAGTATAAAGGTGATCGCAACCGACTAAACTCCAACATGGAGTTGGAGGCGGTTGCCAGGGCAACAGCTCCAAAGGGATCAGACACGTATATTACACGAAATCAAGACCAAAAAGTGAAAAGAGCCAACGAACAACAACCACCCGGCAAAAACCACAATGCGTACAGCCATTTGCTTGGTACTGTGCGCCCTGCTGCAGTGTGTGGCGGCCCTTAAGTTTCAGGTCGAGGCCAAACAGAAGAATGCCGCGCCGCCAACGTGCATCCGTGACTTTGTGTCGCGCGACACGCTGGTGGTGGTCAAGATGAAGGCGTCGGGCTACGCCGGCGACGGCCAGTCGCTCACCGTCACGATCCGTGACAACAAGAACAACGAGTACGGCCGCAAGAAGGACGTCATTGGCGACTACTCGCTCGCGTTCACCCCTCACGCCGACGCCGCGTTTGACGTGTGCTTTGAAAACGTCCTCACCGGCCGTCACAACGGCCAGTCTATGTTCCGCAACGTTGAGCTCGACGTCGAGATCGGCGCAAACGCCCGCGACTGGAACGCGTACCAGGCTGCCGAGCGCCTCAAGCCGTCTGAAGTCGAGCTTGCCCGCCTCGACGGCCTCATGGACGACATTCGCCGCGAACAGGAGTATCTGCGTCTGCGCGAGATGCGTCTGCGCGACACAAACGAGTCGACCAACCGCCGCGTCAAGATGTTTAGCATTGGCATTGTGCTGGCCCTGTTGGGTCTTGGCGTCTGGCAGGTCAGCTACCTGCGGGCCTACTTCCGCTCCAAGCATATCATCTAAATCGCTAACGTTTGTGTGTAAAAGTGTACGAATAGACAATGTCCATGACTCGCAGCCACGACCATCAGCTGTATCGTCTAGTACTGATTGCGTCGTCTCTGATTTGGTGCCCCCGCATGCAGGTGCCAGCTGACCATGGTGCATATTTTCTGGGCAGCCTTGTTTTTTGGTCTGTTTTCCTGGGGTTCCACCTCCAGACCCCCGTAGCAACTGCTTCGCAGTTGGAATTTTTGGGGCATTTGTGGCGTTCGGGCTTCCTTTATAAGAGTATATTGGTGGTTGTTTTCTTTCCTGGGGGCTCTGCCCCCAGACCCCCGTAGCAACTGCTTCGCAGTTGACATTGGGTCAGTTTACCGAGGACGAACGGCAGTGCTGGTCGAGATCAACTGCGAAGCAGTTGCTACGGGGGTCTGGGGGCAGAGCCCCCAGGAAAGACAGCACACCCTAAAATTTCATTTTCAACCAGCCAGAGACACCGTTTTTGTATAGAGCGTACATGCGCATGGGCGGTCTTGGAAAGGCATAATTGAATGCATATGCAGCACGGCTATTTTTTAGACGGTCCTCGAGGCAGGTTTTGAGATCATTGCAAGACACGCCCCCAAGAGCGGGCGAGTGAGTTCAGAGAGATAGAAAAAAAGACGCAATGCGGTTGTCTCCGGCAGAGCTTTCGTATCTCAAGGTCTCATTGCAGGGAACGCCGCCAATCCGGCCTGACGGACGGGCGACGGCTCAGTTTAGGCCCGTCGAGGCCTCGACGGGCTTTTTGCCTACTACTAACGGGTCTGCGCGCGTGCGGACGGCAGACGGCGGCGAGTGTATTGTGGGAATCAAAGCAAAAGTTGTGCAGACCTCCAAGGAGCCCGAACTCGTGGCCTGCGACGTCGATATCCAGGGCCTCAAGGACCAGCACCCGCTGCCGCGGCTGCTGGCGTCGACGCTGGGATCTATTCTCAATGGCTCGTCCCAGATCCAGACCCAGCTGAGGTTGACCGCCCGCTACTCGTACAAGCTGTACGTCGACGCACTTGTCATTTCGTACACGAGCCACCCGCTGACGCTCTTGTCACTCGCTTCGTATCTTGCCCTGTCGAGCACGCGCCTGCCGCTGCTTGTGTCGGGCGCCAACGACGAAGAGCAGGAAGAGGTTCCCGTGTTTGACGACGACTGGGCGCATTCGACGCCCCTGTGCCGCGACTGGAACCCGCCACTGGTGTTCCTGGCGGCCGTCATTGGCGAAAATGTCTTTCTCGATCCGACAGACATGGAGGAGGCCGTCGCCGAAGCCGGCGTCATGGTCGCAGTGTCTGGCGGCAAGGTCAGTGGGCCCCTTCGCAGCGTGAGCCTGGGCCCTGGCGACGCCGCCGCTGGCTACAAGCCTGCGATCCTGTGCCAGGTCCTCGAGCTCGTTGCCAAGGCAGGCCCCGAAGTCGCAGCAGCGCTCGATGCCGTCCTCGATTCCAGCGACGGCTCTGTGTTCTAGTCCTAGTCGCATCTTCCGTCTATTGCATTCGCGGGACGTCCCGCTTACGACCCCACCACGAACGTGTATAATGAATAATTTGTGTGATCTTTTTTTTTTCCTGGGGGCTCTGCCCCCAGACCCCCGTAGCAACTGCTTCGCAGTTGAGCTCGGGGTGTGATAGGCGCTTACATTTGGTCCAGCACGATGTGCAGCTTGAATGCTTCCGCATTGCTGGCCTCAGAATTGGCTGCGATGGGCTTGGTCAAGGACCGACATCGAAAACGTCATCGATGACGAACGAATACGAAGCTGCGAACCGTGCCAAACTGTTTTAGGGACACTAGTCACGGCGATTAATCGTTCAGTAGGAGTCCCATTCAACTGCGAAGCAGTTGCTACGGGGGTCTGGGGGGAACCCCCAGGAATAAAAGCTCCGAAATCGACTACTACGACAGAGTCCCCGGGACAAACAGATGCACACTCTTTCAACTGCGAAGCAGTTGCTACGGGGGTCAGGGAGTGGAACCCCCAGGAATAAAAGCCCCGAGATCGACTACTACGACAGAGTCCCCAGGATGAACAGATGCACACTCTGTCAACTGCGAAGCAGTTGCTACGGGGGTCTGGGGGTGGAGCCCCCAGGAATAAAAGCCCCGAGATCGACTGCTACGACAGAGTCCCCAGGATGAACAGATGCACACTCTGTCAACTGCGAAGCAGTTGCTACGGGGGTCTGGGGTGGAACCTCCAGGAATAAAAGCCTCGAGATCGACTACTACGACAGAGTCCCAGGATGAACAGATGCACACTATTTCAACTGCGAAGCAGTTGCTTCGGGGGTCTGGGGGTGGAACCCCCAGGAAAGACAAAAGTACAGAGGATCAGCAGTGCTGTGTCGAGTAAGCATGGACGACAATGGCGGTGGCGGTCTGGATGTTCATGGACCGGACGACGCCGACCTGCTTGATCTCAACGCAGAGATCGAGCTCGGCCAGGAGCTCACCGGGAATGCCTTCGCTTTCCTTGCCGATAAGCAGGACGGTTTTGCGGGGAAACTTGAGGTCTGGGCCCAGTTCGACACTGTTGTCTGTTTGCTCGAGACCGACAAGGGTGTAGCCGGCGCGCTTTTGCTCGCGCATGTACTGGGCAATGTCCGTCGCAGGGACTTCTTTCATGGGCATCCACTGGTCGGCGGTGACGGCGACGCCCTTGAAGTCGGTGGTCTTAGTGACAGACATGTCGTCGAGGCAGAGGAGACGCGCTCCGAGGGCGTCACAGAGACGGCAGATTCCGCCCAGGTTGGGGGCCTTGTCGACAAGACTGGCAATGACGATGAGCTCGCCCCGCTTGACGAGGTGGTCGTCGTCACCGTTGGCAAAAGACTCGTACGCGCCTGACTTGGTTTGGAGCGCCCGCTGGGTCACGAGTGCAGACGAAGAGGCTGCCTGCTCCTCGAGGTTTACGCACTCGATTGTGGGCTCCGGCGTAGATGTGCTTTGGGGCCGAGGGATCACAACGCCCGCGTAGTCGGCCAGGACCGACGGAGGAATGATGTAGAGCTCGCGCTCGGTGACACGGCGAAGCACACCGCCTGTGACCTTGTCGAGTCCCGTGTCGTCGAGGTCCCACACAAAGCGTTCGCCGGCCCAGAAGAACTCAAAGGACTCGGCAGCGCTGGCGACGCGTGCGATGCCGGATATGACAGCGGTGTAGTCAGCTAGGATGGAAGCAATGTCCGGGTTGGACTCGATGTCTTCCTGGACGCCGTAAAGCATAGCGGTCGAAAAGTGGCGGATGGCAGCCCGGTTGCTAGTGGCGAGCGGCAACATGGCCCGGACGTAGTCGCGGTAGAACGCGGGCCCATCTGGGGCGTTTTTGCGGACGAGATGGCGAGACAGCAAAAGGCCGATGCGCTGGAACGAGTTGGAGATGCGAGGTGGCAGTTCGGTCTTCTTCAAGGCATCAAAAACCAGAGGACGGGCACGCTTGACCGGGTCTCTAGCGGCGATACGGGCTACCAGCCACTCGACGTACAGGCGAACGCACTGCGACGGCTCGGTATCGATAGCCGGCACAAAGCGGTTCTCGAGCACCTCCAACGCCATGGCATCCGGCAAATGCTTTTCGGTGACGAGCAGAATTTGATAGCACTGGACGCGCGTCTGCTCCTCGATATCGTCGACACGCTTGCGTGGCTTGAAAATGTGGTACTGGGGCGCGGTGAGCACGTAGTCAAACACGCTTGGCGCAAGTTCGGTGCGCTCTGCAAGATGGCGGATGGCCACTGCCCTGGCAGCCGACTCGGGTGCCGTGCAAAACGCATTGTAGAACCAGTATCCGGGCGCCAGTCCCAGCTCGCGATCGATATCGGCAGCCAGCACTTCTTCCAAACGGAAAGACGCGTCGGTGATCTGGATATGCGCGTGTATGTCCACCAACGTACGCCCGATCCATTCAGGAAGCGGGCTTGGGGCAGATGTCAGGGTGCGTGCCAACGGTAGGAGCATGTTGCGGCGCGCAAAGCTCTGAGATATGACGCTTTGGGCGATCTCGGGCAGGTTCGGCACCTCGAGGGCGACGGCTTTGGGGCAAAACGCCGTCTCGATAAAAGCAACATGGAGATCGCGCTCAACGGCAATTAGACGGTCTTCAACAAGTGAAAACCATAGGGAGCCGAGAGCAGACGCCAGCGCGTTGCCGTCACGCGGTGTGGCCCGATCAATCGCAGCAGCAAGAACGGCGACTATTGCTTTACGGGCACTAGACGCGTCGCTGAGATCGGATACAGCCTCTAGAACGCCACCGCAGTAGTCAGTCTCTGGCACAAGGCGCAGACGAGAGCGCAGATACAAAAACGCCGCCGTAATGGCGTCTTCACGGTGCTTGCGGTCATTGACTGGCACAGAGGGCGCAATGGTAGTATTGACCACCTCTAGAACAGTGGAAATGTCGTCGTCGCTTGCGGATGCAAACTGCGAATCTGAAAAAACCGCCATAAACGACAAAATAGTAGCTTTATCACACAGCTCACCAGCCGAAATATCGCAAACAGTGCGCTGGTGGGCCGGCAGATTAGCCCACTCGATCGGCGTCTTGCCAAGTGCTGGACTCAGTGAAGTGAGCACAGAAGCAGCAGCCAATGACACTCTCCTAGCTGCAAACTGCTTTTGCAGTTCCTGGCGCAGCTTGTCTCTAAAGCTATCAGCTTGAATAAACAGAGAAACCACCGAGTCGTACTGCGCATACTCAATAATAGCGCAGTAGTCGTCGAGACCGAGATCGCGCCAGTCGCTGGGCCTGACAACGCTGCGGCACTCCAAACCACGACAGAACAGAGCCGCATACGTCGGTGCGTCCAGAATGTCACCACGCAATGCCTTTTCAAAAATACCGTGCACAAGCATAAACCCTGCTAGGTCGTCCCACACTCTGCTCATGACCTTGCCGAAACCGCGGGCCACCATCGAAAGACTCTGGATCCATTCGGTAGTAACAAACTCTGGTGCCACAGCCATGAGGATCTCCACCAGGTACAAAACAGCGGCGCTAGCACGCATCGGGCTCTCAAATGGAATTTCGGCAACCTTGCGCAGCAGGGCCATATGCTTTGATGTCAGAATCTGCCGCTTGGTTCCTTCTTCCCATCGAGTGCGGTACAGCCACGGGTCGGCGTTTGGTGGGACGCCGTTAGTCGACACATAAACGAGCGGCAACCTAGCACCACCAGACTGGCGGCTTCTAAACAGGCCCTCGCGAATGCCACGAAGCACGTACAGCCTGGCATGGTCAAACGACGTCTGCAGGTCGTCCAGCAGTTCAAGTACTCTGGTTACTGCTTCCTGGGCGCCGTCGTCGTCCAGACCCTCAATCATCCGTGCCACAAACTCAGACACCAACAAAGCGTGCGGACTCCAGTACCTCTGGGACTTGTCCTCGGGCACGTGCATCACCTGGAACAAGGGCGCCTGCATGGCGTGCCGCAAAACAACATCTGTCAGCAGCTTGAGATCGTGCTTGAACCGCGCCAAGTCGACAGATGCTAGTCGGAGCAGCGTGCCGGCCACCAGGGCCCGGATTTGCTCCATGGACGACCGCATGGCCAACCGCAACAGGCTCGTCACCCAATACGGAGGGATCTCGGACCGCGCTGACAGCATGTGCAGCATATCTGGTAGAGCATCCTGGGCCTGGTTCACCGACGCGTCGACGCTGACAATTTCCAAAATGGCGCAGAACCGGCGCCACTCGCCGAGCTGACGCTCACGACGGTCGAGATCAAACTGCATCAAGTCGCAGTCTATATTACGAGCCACCTGTTCGAGCGACCGCAGAATAATCGGCACGCAGAACCGCCGAATGTCATGCGACCCTCCCATAAGGCCGTCGATCAAAAACTGCCAGTACTGGTCGTTGCCGACAATCTCCTGAAAATGCAGCGACCCGGACAGCTCCATGTGCGAGACCATCCACAGCCAGCTGCGGTACGCGAGCCGTCTAGTATCGGGCTCGTTGCACTTTATCAGCACGCGCTGCGTGTCCCAGATGCACGATTGGTGGCTGTCGCCAAACAAGTTACTGTTGAACCGCGAAAACGCCGCCCCCAAAGCACGGTTTGCCAGCGTCGCCAGCTCGCCATCGGCGGCACCCTGCAAAAACGTAACCTTTTTCAGTGTCGCCATGCTGGCTGCTTCCGGCGTAGCATCAAAAACATAAATAAACAAATCAAGCAGCCGTTTTGTTCGGTGCGCCAACTCCTCGACGTCGTCGTCCTCCTCGACCTCACCAACAGCCATACTCTGCTTCAGGTCCGACAACTCCGGGATAAAGCTACCCACAAGTATGTACTTATCCAGCGTCGTCCTGTTAATCTTATCCACATCCAGCGCAAACGCCAGCACATTCTCGTACAGGCCAAGAATGTGCTTTTTGTGCAGGTCCGTCAGCTCCACTGTTTTATCATTTAGAACATGGACCAACGACCGTGTGAGCGCTTGGTCAACGTCCTGCTGTTAGTTCTCCTATTTTTTGTTTCCGGGGGGTTCCACCCACCCCCAGACCCCCGTAGCAACTGCTTCGCAGTTGAGATTGGCGTTTCGTTGGTTAGTTCCCGTTCGGCGGCTCCGGAACAGGCCCTAACCAGCTGCGAAGCAGTTCTTTTGTTTCCTGGGGGTTCCACCCCCAGACCCCCGTAGCAACTGCTTCGCAGTTGAGATTGGCGTTTCGTTGGTTAGTTCCAGAACAGGCCCTAACCAACTGCGAAGCAGTTGCTACGGGGGTCTGGGGGTGGAACCCCCAGGAAAAATAAACAGTCGAAGAAGCACCGAGGATCTGAGACTAGGTGCAAGCGACGGAAACACATACGGGCCACAGGCCCTAACTGCGAAGCAGTTGCTACGGGGGTCTGGGGGTGGAACCCCCAGGAAAAGAGACAGTCGAAGAAGCACCGAGAATCTGAAACGAGGTGCAAGCAACGGAAACACATACGGGCCACTCCTGTCCGTTTCTCGCAGAGACCATCTCGATTAGGAGAGAGGCGCGGACTTCGAGATCCACGGCGGTGAAAATGTCCTCGGCGAGGTACCGCGCCATTCGATGGCGGGCATCCGCGTCGAGATCGCGCGCCACAATGCGCAGAGACATGTGTACGCCGCTGGATCAAAGGATCAGTGAAGCTGATCTGTGGATTTTCGGCCGTCTCGAGACGATTCAGCGGAAAAGTTACAGCCGTGCATGTGTCTGGGCAGGGCCGAATGCATAGCTGTTAGAGTGTGCATAAGTGCGGCGGAAAGCACGGCTGAAATGTAAACAATACGAGCTAGAGCTCTGACGACTGATTTACAAAAGTCTAGTGCAAGACTGCTGCCAGACTGTCGTAACGAAGGATCATGGCAAAACCAAAGAAACAGAGACCGAGCTCGGTCATGCAGCACCGTGCAGCTCCGCAGGGGACTGCGCGCCGTCCGGCAACGTCAATGGCCGCAGACAGACCCGCCGCAAGACCCGACAAACCAGCAACGTCGCCAACAAACAACGGAAACGTCAAAGTCGTAGTTAGAGCCCGACCGCTGAAATCGACCGAGGGATCCCCTCTTGTCTCGGTGAAGGACGGAACTACCATAACCATCAAGCCGCCGGCAGACGGAAAGCCTCGCAGTGCCGAGGAGCGCGCGTTCACGTTTGATCACTCGCTGTGGTCTGTCGACGACTCGTACGGGCCGCCCGTCGGCCAGGAGGACGTGTACGCGGTCGTGGGCCGCGAGTTCCTTGACCACAACATCGAGGGATTCAACACATGTGTGCTGGCATACGGCCAGACTGGCTCCGGCAAGACCCACACGATGCTGGGCACTACCCAGGACCCAGGACTGATTCCGCGGACGTGCGCGGACCTATTTGAGCGCGTCGACAAGATGAAACACGACGACGTCTCGTGCACTGTCCAGATTTCGTACTTTGAGATCTACAATGAGGTAGTGCGGGATCTGCTGGCGTGCTCTGACGCTAGTTCTGGTTCGACTCCGAACCGGCCAGCAATGCCACGGCCGTCAACTCCAACCGGCCGCCCGTCGACGCCGACAGGTCGCCCGTCGTCGAGCCGGCCGGGATCCCCGACAAAGTCGCCGACCAAGCGCAATTCGGTGCTGGCCACCGCTCTGACTGCATCTGCGGCCGGTGCCGGTCTGCGGGTCCGCGAGTCTCCGGAAACGGGCCCGTACATTGAGGGCCTCAGCGAGCACACAGTCACCAGCACGGCCGACGTGCTACGGTACCTCGACGCTGGCGGGCGAGCCCGTGCCACTGCCGAGACTAAAATGAACGCGCAGTCCTCGCGCTCGCACGCCGTGTTTACAGTCGTTCTTAAACAAACCCGCTTTCTGTACGACGACGGAACCGCCACCGAAGAACGGGTATCGCGCATCCGTCTTGTGGATCTTGCTGGATCAGAGCGCGCCGACGTCTCAGGCACCAGCGGCGCCCGTCTTCGCGAAGGCTCCAACATCAACAAGTCCCTGTCGACCCTTGGCCGCGTCATCGAAGCGCTCGTCGCCGGCAGCTCCGTCGTCCCGTACCGTGACTCGGTCCTCACATACCTCCTCAAGGAAAGTCTCGGCGGCAACTCCAAGACTGCCATGATCGCATGCGTCGCGCCTGCAAACTACGACGAGACGCTCTCGACGCTCCGCTACGCAGACAGTGCCAAGCGCATCACCACGCGCGCCGTCGCCAACAAGGATATCCGGGTTGACGCCGAAAAGGACAAGCTGCTGGCTAGCCAGAGCGCCGAGATCCAGCAGCTGCGGGCCCAGCTCGCCCTCCGCGGCGACGACGACGATACCCCTGGGGCGCCCGCCGCGACCAACGACGAGGTCCGCCGCGCCCTCGGCTACGCGAAGCTCCTCGAGGACCAGCTCGCCCAGACCCGCCGGCTGGCCGGCGACATGCGCGAACAGCTCGTGGCCACTCGCCGCCACAACGGTCTCCTCACCAGCCACCTCCGCGACATGACCAACTCACCCTGGCGCGATTCCGCCAAGTCCGAGCTCGACGAGCTCTCCCACGAACACGAATCTCTTATGAACGACCTAGCAATCTTTCGCGAATCACTCGCCAAGTCCCGCGCTCGGTACGCCTGTGCATGACCGTGTCACGCTTCGGCATCTAATTTATTGTTTCTCATTTTATTTCTTTCCTGGCGGTTCCACCCCGAGACCCCCGTAGCAACTGCTTCGCAGTTGGAATATGACGGACTATGGCACTTAGTGATTGCTTGTTACTTATTTTTCCTGGGGGTTCCACCCCCAGACCCCCGTAGCAACTGCTTCGCAGTTGATTCAAGGTTCTCTATGATTCCAACCGCGAAGCGGTTGCTACGGGGGTCTGGGGGCAGCGCCCCCAGGAAGAAAAACCAAGAGCATAGTGAAGTACGATCCAGTTGAATAGAAAGAGTTAACAGTATTAATAAGTACATAAAGTGTGATTTGTTGCATAGTATGTCAAGTCCTGGACTGGGGTGTTCACGCTCTCGACAATGCGAGTGCTCCTGTTGTCTTTATACATTGACACTAGCAGTTGAACAAAGGGGGATTGAAAAAATGATACAAACCGAGGCTGCCCGGGACACCAAGGCCCCCAACTATGAGGGTATGCAGCAATCAATTTTAGGCCGTGAACTTTGCTAACCACAGTAACCCTCAAATCGGTCGACATGGTAGGTATCCCGGTGGACCGAGATGGCAGTGCTGTCCGGTCCTGGACTGTGATGGTCAAGCAAAATAGCTTGTGCAAAATACTGGAGATGAATCTGAACTCACTAACACTAGGCCGATGATATGAAGGACGCCGTTGTTGATCTCGCTCTCAAGTCTATGGAGCAGTTCACTGTTGAAAAAGACCGTGCGGCACTCATTAAGAAGGAGCTCGACGTCCGCTACGGCACCACCTGGCACTGCATTGTCGGCCAGAAGTTCGGCTCGTACGTGACTCACGAGACCAAGCACTTTATCTACTTTTACGTTGACAAGATCGCGTTTCTGGTCTACAAGACGTCGTGAGCGTCGCCGTTCTGGCCTCTGTATTTATCTACAACATGCATCAATGACATTGTGTACAGCTTTTGTCCTTGGATTTGGAGTTGGATTTGTTGGGTGGTTTGTGATGTGGTGCGGTTTGTGGCATAACGCGCAGAATGGTGTGGCGGGGCTGTGTGGTTCAGGCAGTAGCATGTAATCGTATAAATATGTGGGACAGTCAGTGACACAAGGTTACAGCGCCAGATGTGCTATTGCGGGCGTATTTTTCAAAGACATGCCCGGAACCACCTCGACAGGGATGGAGCCTCGGCAAAGCGGGGGTTCCGTGAACACGCATCATTCATATGCAAACATGCCAGCATTACAGCTCGCATATGCACTTATGTGTGGGGACCAGCCGCACTGGGCTTATCACCACATCTCAGACTTGGCCCGTAGGCATCGACACACTCGTCTCCCGCTTTTGCGTGCGTAGAAGCATCATGGACGACGATTTCGAAGACAACAACCCTTTTGCAGGCAGCGACAGAGCCAGCTCGGCCGATAACCTGAGCGTCGACGAGCCCCGCGAAGAGCAAGTTGAGCATAGCCACGACCATGCTTGGAATGGTGGCAATGAGTCTGCAAACACGCACAACGACTCGCGACGGCAGTCCACGCCGCGCGCATACACGAGCAGAGTAGAACAGGTGCTCAGTGAGGACCCGCAAGCGCCAATTGCCATCATCGATGCCGGCAAGGTCCATGAGGGCAGCGGACGGGGGTTCATTGCGTACACGATCAAAATCGGCGGCATCACTGTCCGTCGGCGGTATTCCGAGTTTGAATCGCTTCGCACCGTTCTCACTCGTCTTTTTCCCACCCTCATCGTACCGCCAATCCCGGAGAAGCATACCATGTGTGAGTACCACCACCCCTTTGCCTAGTGACCCCCTCTGGTCCTCGTACCGATTGCTCCGCAGTTGGATTCTGCTGCCTTTTTTTTTTCCTGGGGGTTCCACCCCCAGACCCCCGTAGCAACTGCTTCGCAGTTGAGGAGGGGCCCTAGTTTTCATCAGGGCCTTTTAAGATCAACTGCGCAGCAGTTGCTATGGCGGTCTGGGCAGTTGGATTCTACTGTCTTTTTGCTTTTCCTGGGGGTTCCACCCCCAGACCCACGTAGCAGTTGACGAGAAGCCCTAGGTTCCGTCAACGCCTTTTAAAATCAACTGCGTAGCAGTTGCTGCGGGGGTCTGGGGGTGGAACCCCCAGGAAAAAGAAAGAACGACACCCAAGATGGCAGAAAACGCCGAAGCTAACAACAGCTGACTACGCGGCGGCGCCGACAAAGGCCAAGGAGGACGCGGCGATTATTGAGCACCGACAGAGGATGTTGGCGGTGTTTTTGAACAGATGCAGGGCGATGCCTGATCTGCGCGCGAGCATTGTGTTTCAGCGGTTTTTGGATCCAAACAGCAGCTGGAGCGAGGTGCTCAACGCCCCTCCGGTGTCCGAGTTGCCCAAGAATATTCTGAGGGCCCCACCGCTGCACCCAGAGACGGCCCAGCCGGCCCACGCGTACCTGCCGATTCCGTCGTCGAGCGCCAAGCTGGCGGGCGACGACGAGGGCGCGTTTGACGAGATCGAGGCGTCGGCCCGCGAGTACGAGCACGTTATTGGCGGCGGGCTCGAAAAGACAAACCGACGAATTATCAAGCGGTACGCCGACATGGCACAGGACTATGCGGAGCTCGGCGGCCGGTTCAACGCGTTCAGCATCGAGGAGGGCGATGGGATCGCGGCCGCGATTGAAAAGGTTGGCCAGGCGGTCGATGCGAGCTACATGAGCAGCGAGGAGCTGGTGGCGACGCTGTCGACCAAATTCTCGGAACCTCTGGGCGAGAGCGCGCAGTTTGCGGCTGTTGTGCGTCAGGTGCTCAAATACCGGCGGCAAAAGGCGTTGCAGCTCGAGCTGACGGCCGAGACGCTTAAGCTTAAGCGGCACACGCTTGAGTCGCTCGAGCGCTCGGAGCGCGAGGCCCAGCGCATGAGCACCTACCTGAGTCGAGATGGGCTTAACCACGAACCAGCGCAACCGCCGTCGCAGCCGTCCGACAACGCCGACTCGGAAACTGCTCACACAGCCGAGTCGTCTGAGAACTTCCCGCCGACGCACGCAGCGGCCGCCGAGACGCCGAAAAAGCGGACCACCGTCGGCGGGTTCCGCATCCCTGGCATGGATCGCCTCAGCCACGCGATCCACGGCATGATCGACGTCGACCCCGAGGCGACGCGCCGCTCCAACATCTCGAAGCTGCGCGAACAAATCCATCAGCTCGAGGAGGCGCTCGGCGTTTCCAAAAACGACGCCTCGGTGGCGTCGGACGCCGTCCGCACCGACCTTGAGCGGTTCCAGCACGATAAGGAGCAGGGTCTCCAGGACATGATGCGCGACTATGTCCGCTGCCACCTAAATTGGGCCCGCAAAAACCTCGAAGCCTGGCACGACGCCAAACTAGAAATCGACCGCCTGTGATGTGCACCCCCCGTCGCATGTATTACGAATTTACACGAACTTTTCTCCCCGCTCTCTGTTCTTCTTTTATTCCTGGGGGTTCCACCCCCAGACCCCCGTGGCAACTGCTTCGCAGTTGATCTCATTTTTTCCTTCCTGGGGGTTCCACCCCCAGACCCCCGTAGCAACTGCTTCGCAGTTGATCTCAGTTTTCTTCTTCCCGGGAGTTCCACCCCCAGACCCCCGTAGCAACTGCTTCGCAGTTGATCTCGACACTTTTTTCTGTCCCGGGGGTTCCACCCCCAGACCCCCTTAGCAACTGCTTCGCAGTTGATCTCGAGACTTTCTGTCCCGGGGTTCCATCCCCAGACCCCCAGACTAAAGCTTCAGGCATAAAGCGTACATTGCTGAGTTCAACTGCGAAGCAGTTGCTACGGGGGTCTGGGGGTGAAACCCCCAGAAAAAGCACGTTTCTATGTTGCTGTTTAGGCAATTGGAGGAGCTCAACTGCGAAACATTTTCCACGGGAGTCTGGGGTTGGAACCCCCAGGAAAAGAAAAAGCACGTTTCTATGTTGCTGATTAGACACGTTGCAGGAGTTCAACTGCGAAGCAGTTGCTACGGGGGTCTGGGGGTGGAACCCCCAGGAAAGAAAAAAAAAAAAAAAAGACAAATCTATGATGCTAGGCAGAAGGGACGAGGTTCTCGACAAAGTCCCAGACACGCTCGGAGAGGGCAATGTTGACGTCGATAGCAGGGCCGGCGGGGGGGAGGATTGAGCTGCTCCTCGGTGGGAAGGAAGTAGATGGGACCGTCGGTGAGCAGGACGGGCGTGAAGGGAGGACCGGCGAGGATGGGATGGGCTCCGTCAAAGGCAGTGCCGGAGTAGGCGCGGAAACGCGCCCATTGGCTGGAGAGGTAGCTGCCGTTGCCGTAATGGTTGTGTGGCCGGATATCGGTCTTGACGGGTTGCGCTGCAAGCCACTTTACTGTTTGTTTGAGTGCAGGGACGTCAAGGTTGCGCATCCAGTCGTGGATCGTGCGCGTGAGTTCCCAGAGAGGGGCCTCCATGACTTGCTTGTGCGTGAAGACGACGTAGGGCGCCCAGACGCCGTTTGGGAAGTAGCGGGGAGGCAGATCTAGTCGGTCGGGTCCGCGGACGCTCATGGAACTGAGAAAGCTGGGAAAGACGTGAGCGTCGAGTTCCGAGTCGACCACGCCTTGCGACTGCAGGAGTCGGACGCGCGCAAAATACGTCTGGCGGAATATGTGGGTTGTGAGAGCGTCGTATGTCGAGATCCATCCGGAACCGGACGGGTCTGTCGCTTGTCGCTTGATTTCGGCTGCCTGCTCGCCCGTAAATCGTAGAGTGCGGCCGACAACCGGCTGGGCAGGAAAAGGCGGCAGCTTGTATGGAGGCTGAGGTGCAGACTGTCCCTCGACATGATAGGCTCCGGGTTTATAGGAGAGCGCGGCTTTCCGCTCTTGCTCTGTGAGAGCATTCGGACCCGCCAGGACCGATCTGATCGACGGAGGGCTTTCCAGTGCTGGGTCTGATTGCTCGCCTAGTTTGTTATACAGCTCCACAAGATTGTAGACGAGCTGGAAGAATCCCTCACCGTCGCATACCGTATGCGGGATCTTGATTCCAACAGCAACGCCTCCACACGCAAACCGTGTGTGTTGGACGGTGAAGAACGGCTTGGACGCAATGTCGTTGGGGTCGGTCAGAAACGGTGGAAGCAGCGCATTACCCTTGTCTGGCAAGTCCTGCATTGTCAGGCGGCCGCACTGCGACTGCGAGCGTAACTCGTCAATCCTCACACTGCACTCAGCTTCGAGCAGCTCGCCGCCAGACCCCAACTTGACGATATGCGGCATGCCCGACTTGTCGTCAGCATCGAGCCGGCCCGTCAGGTGCGGGTAGTAGTTGAGTAGCACTTGGAGAGCCTTTTTCAGTCGATCTAACTGCACCACGGCCTTGTCGCCCTGTTTCTCGTACACAAACACTACTGCAACAGTAATGATTGGCGGTACGAGCATGTCAATTGGTGACAGGTGCCACGGTTCCTCAATGCCGTCCAGCTGTGCCCTATCCTCGCACACCAGTGTGTGACTCTTTGTCACCTTTACGCTATCCGCCATTTTTTATTAACTTGGTGAGCTATAAACTGTGGCAATAGCCGTCCAACCTTAAATCCGGGGACGCATTTTGGGTCATCCGAGGATCGGCAAGTCACGATGACCAGTCATGCATAATATGCACCCACCTGCCGCCGCTATTTCATTGCATCTTTTTGGCACGTATTAATCTCTATTTGGTTGTTTTCTTTCCTGGGGGCTCTGCCCCCAGACCCCCGTAGCAACTGCTTCGCAGTTGATATTGGGTCCGTTTACCGAGGAAGGGACCGCTGTGCTGGTCGAGATCAACTGCGAAGCAGTTGCTACGGGGGTCTGGGGGCAGAGCCCCCAGGAAAGATAAACACACATCCCAAAACCCGTTTTCAACCAGCCAGAGATACAAGTTTTCTATATAGTGAGCGTACCTGCGCATGGGCGGTTACCGTTTTGGGCAAATTGACAAACGGCTGACGCAGTAACCAAGGCAACGCATTGTTTACATCGGTGCGGCGCAGCTCGCGATAGTTCGTCAGAGGCCTTTTTTTCGTAGACGGGATACCAGTCTCGCGTTGCACCATCGGCTAGAGACCCGCACGGACCACAGCAATGGCACAGGCAGTGCCAACGAGCTTCCCATGCTGGGTCAGGGCCATATACTCGTGGTCTGGCGAGGAGAAAAGTGAGTGTACTTTGCGGGGACAGAGCCTGGGACACACAAGACTAATAGCAGATGATCTTGGGTTCGTCGAGGGGGATCTGATCGAGGTGCTCAATCCGGGAGATGGCAATTGGTGGACAGGTCGCCTGAAGCGGAACAAGGTCATTGGGTCGTTTCCAAGGAACTTTGTGGAATTGGTGAATAACCCCACTCGGACGCTGTCCAAGCAGAAAACGAAATCGGTTGCGGATTTGAGCATCAGCACTGGTCCGGGCATTGCGTCGCCTCGGCCGACGTTGACGCATAGCCTGAGTGCTACTGCTCAGTTGCATGCGAGTGTGGGCTCAAGTTTAGGACATAGTCAGAGCCTGGCGCGGAAATCTACTACGGAGATTATTGCTGATCTGACCGAGGAGCTCAACAGGAGTGGAGGATCATACAGCAGTGCTCTTAATTCAAGTCGAAGCTCGCACGCTAGCCGTCTCGGAGACAGTGCATCGACTCATGCTAGCTACCATTCGGCCCGGGAGGACTGCTATGGAGGGTACAGTGGGCGTCAGGAGGATGAACATGAGTATGAACATGAGTATGAACATGACTATGAGGGACAGGATAATAACGGCAATGGCTACGACGATGCGTATGAACACGAGTATCAGGCCCATGACGACACTTATCACCACAGTTATGAGGAGTACGATGGCCAGGGTACATTTACATACGACGAAGAAGACCCGGATGCGTCGTTCCAGCATGGAGACGAAGAATCCGCTTATCCGGATGCGCCGCCAGCTCCACCACCGCATGCAGTACCTGTTGGTTCCGGCTCGCGAGCTGGCAGCGAGGAGCGCGAGGAGCGGGTGTCGACGCCGGTCGGGCAGGCGACCAATTCCGGGCTCAGTCGGACGCCGTCGCCGCTGCGAAATGCAATGGACGACGTTCTGGCGAGCCTCGAGTACATGGATATGGGTGAACGGCGTCATTCGGGGACCACAGTTACCGAAGAGACTGCGGTTTATGGCACTAGTGGTTACAGTGAGAGGAGGTCTGTCGCGCCGCAACCGGAACCGCAACAGGAACCGGTGGAACCGGTGGACAGTCGTGACGATGGGCGAAGAGCATTTCCGTTTGACCCGTCGTCTTTTGACGGGTTCGACTCTCAGATGGCGCGCGCCGATACGTTTCATAGTGTGTCGTCGCTCAACACAAACACGCTGTCAGTGACATCGACCAGCACGGCTCCGACGTCGGCGAGCGGGTTCTCGGCGACGTCTGCGGGGTCGCTGCTGCGCCGAAACGAGGCGTACTCGCGCCCGTCGCTCGCTTCGTTGGATGACGAGACTCCAGCACGACTGCCGAGTGCTCGCGAGTCTGTGAGCACTCTGAGTGTTAAAAAACCAGCGGGATTCCTGCGCAAGTTCTTTGCTGCGTCCAAGAGTGAAGCCCCTGCGGACGACTCGTTGTCAGTGGGCAAGCTGCGACGAACCAAGTCGCGGTCCTCGATCACTTCTGCTATTTCCTCGAGCAAACTGCGCGACTCGCTCAAGCGGGTTTCGTCGCGCAAGATATCTTTCCACGGCAAGAGCCGTTCCGAGAGCGCGTTGGCCCGCTCCAACAGCTGGATCGAGGTCCGGCGAGACGTACACCGGGCAAACTCCATGTCCAAGATTGAGCGAGCCCAGAAGCAGCGGCAGCGCGAGCTCGAAGGGTTTGCCGTCATGAGCCCGTATTCGTCGTTCCGCGCAGGCGTGCGAGACGAGCTGGCCGATGATGGCGAGTATAGCGAACACGGTGCAGGTGTGGACCTCCGAGACCTGGATTTCTTTGATGCTGTTGACGCAGAGATTCTAGGTATGGGCAGCTGGCCCCAGCTTATGACGCCGGCAGTGTTTGCGTCGAGTCGCATTGGCCGCCGGTTCGAGACGGACGCCGAGCGGGTCAGGGCGATTTTCGACTTTTGCGCCGCTAAAATCGCCCACGAGCAGCCGACGCCTGGCTCTGACGGGTCGGCGGCCGCGTCTGCATCGCGTGTGCTCCAGCACAAGCGCGCGACTCCACTTGAAAAGGCACTGTGCGTCGAAGCCATGTGTGAGGCCCTCGACATTCCGTGCCACGTCGTCGGCGGACACCTCAAGCAGCCGGGAGAGGTCTGGGACAAGCCCGGCGTGCCGACGTCGAACCACTACTGGAATGCGGTAGCGGTCGACGGCCGGTGGCTTTTTGTCGACACAGCCCTTGCCAGCCAATCGTTTCCTGACCGCGCGTCGTACTCGACATCCAGCACCGACGAAATCGACTACTTCTACTTTCTGACGCCGCCTCGTGAGTTTATCTTCACGCACGTGCCCCGGTTCGCGCACGACGAGCACCTTGTGCCGCCAGTTCCGCTGTCGGACGCACTTGCCCTGCCGCTCAAAACGCCGGCCGCCTTTGCGCTCGGCATCGACGTCGACCCAGACTTCCACACGGCCCTCACGGCCCTCGACAATCTCGAGGTGGCCGAGATCGACTTTGCTGTCCCGCTCGGCGTCGAAATGTACGCCGAGCTGGCCCTCACGCGGTCAGCCCAGTCGCCGCTCGAGTCACGCTTTGGTTTCGGTACTGACGACTCCGAACCAAACGCTGCTCCCCGTCCGGGCGCCTGTCTCGCCCAAGCCTACTGGCGAGACGGTGCCCGATACTACCGCGTCAAGGCCATCCTTCCCGAAAACGTACCGCTTGGCGTTCTTCGCGTCTACGCCGCCGAAAGCTCGCGCCTCAAGGCGTTCAACTCCTCCACCATGGACCTAGTCTCCACATTCGGCGTTTCGCACCGCGGCCAAAACGCGCCCTTTGAGTTCGTGACGCGCCACTTTGCATTCCACGGCCAACGCCACGACCTCTACGTCCGCGAGCCCCAGTGCAAGCGTCTTGCCGGCGGCTCTACCTACAAGTTCACCGTCCGGCAACACCCGTCCCGCGGCGTCACGTCTGGGGCCGGCCTTGGCGTCGTCAAAATCGGCGTCCAGTCCCCGTCTGGCCGCATCACAAAGCTAGCTCGCCTCGACTCGGACTCGCCCGTCGCCGCCACATGGGAAGCCTCTGTCAAAACCCTCGAAGTCGGCGTCTGGCGCGGCCTCGTCCTCTCCGACAACGGCAACGCCTGGTCCGTCTTTGCCGAATGGCACTGCATGTAGCCCTAATGCATCTTCTTCACGACTTCTACACTCTCATAGCGCTTCTTTTTTTCCTTGGGGCGCTGCCCCCAGACCCCCGTAGCAACTGCTTCGCAGTTGAAGTGGGCCCATTTTCGGGTTTTTTGACACTAGAGTTTTACCGCTAGAAACTCGTCGGACAACTGCTTCGCGATTCGTGTAGGTCCTGGCTCAAGATTTCAATGCCAGATCGCGTAGTAGCAGAAGCTGGTTTGCAAGAGCTTGAATGAAATGGGCGACGCCCCACTGATTGTGTAAATGCCTTTTTTTTCCCTGGGGGCGCTGCCCGCAGACCCCCGTAGCAACTGCTTCGCAGTTGGAGTGGGTCCATTTTCGGGGTTTTTTTAAGCTGGAATTTTACTAGAAGCTGGTCAGACACTGCTTCGCGGTTAGAGTAGGTTCTGGCTTGAGATGTTAATGCCAGATCGCGTAGTAGCAGTAGCTGGTTGGCAAGAGTTTGAATGAAATGGGCGACGCCCCAATGATTGTTGAAATGCCAATCGATCCGATTTTAACGGGCCATGACAGCTACGGAAGATACCCCCAAAACATATGAAACCCCGATTCCAACTGCGAAGCAGTTGCTACGGGGGTCTGGGGGCAGAGCCCCCAGGAAAAAAAAAAGCACAAGAGTGCCAAATTCTATTCATACTAAGCGTTGTAGCGGAAAACTCAGAAGAGCGGGATGAGGGTGAAGGGGTAGCCGCCGTTTTTGATGCGGAAGGCGCTGACGACAAAGGAGAGCGCAAGGACAAAGACGATCGAGAGGGCGGCGGCAACACCGGTCTGCGCGGTCGAGGATCCAAGGGCCGGGACGCGGATGAGCAGCGCAATGACGGTGAACGCCATGACGGCGTACATGACGGCAATGATCTGCGTCTCAATGGCGACCTGGTTCGAGTAGCCGCCCACAAAGTACTGGATGCCGCCGGGGCCGCCGCCGACCTGCGGCGTACGGCGAATCACGTTGAACATGTGGCCCGAGGTGAAGAGCAAAACGCACATGAGCGACAGCGCCGTCCACAGCTTGGTGCTGTGGAGGGCCCACATGACTTGCTTGCGGAACGCCGTAAATGCAGCAACAGAGATCACAAGGCCGGCAACAGTACCAACCAGGCGGCTATAGTCGACAGGCTCACGCACCGTGATGGTCTTGCCAAACGTGTTGTGAATGTGGGCCACGAGGCCCTCGATCTGGGTCTCGTACGGCGGGAACTCATAAGCATCATAGCCGGTCTCCGGGCCGTGCTTGGTCTTGGACGCCGGGTAGAACCACAAATTGGGCGCGTGCGTCAGGCCCAGCTTGCCGTAGACGGCGCGGTTTTCGGGGAGGTCGGCAATCGCAAAGAACAGGCCGTCGCCAGACGGGTGGTCCTGATGCCAGGAGCGAGCCAGAGTGGCAAACTGGGGCCCAATAATCTTACAGAACGAGCAGCCAAACTGGGGAGCAGCGGCAGTCAGCAGAACGGCAACCGTGTAGTCGCTAGGTCCGCTGACCACGTCGTCGTATGTCTTGTCATTGAGTCGAATAAGACCATCGGGGCCGACGAGTTTTGCCAGCGATGCGCTGTCATACTTGGCAGCGGACGCAATTGCGCCGAACGCGAGCAGCGCGAGGTTCCAGAAGCGCATTCTGACCTCTGCGGTGTTTTACTCTTTAGTCGACAACGGTGCTACGTCAGCCTTGGGTCCGACTTGATGGTGATGTGGTGATTTACTCTTGCTTAGTTTCGATTAGTTATCATCCGCAAGTGACTGTGCATTTCAACGGGTACACTGATGTGCATGCTGATTTGCTTCGATTTTACGTTTTTGTTTCCTGGGGGCGCTGCCCCCAGACCCCCGTAGCAACTGCTTCGCAGTTGAAGCGGGCTAGAGATTTGCATTCTTCATCCTAGGCTTCCACGTCGAGAGAGTCCATCAACAGTCGAGTACCAGCCTGGCCGCTGTTCAACTGCGAAGCAGTTGCTACGGGGGTCTGGGGGCAGCGCCCCCAGGAAATAAAAAAGAACAAAAAAGCAAAATCGAAGCTAAACATGCTCAATGAAGCCGCCATTTATTTACGGCAGGTCATGAGATTACATAAGCACTCAAGTTACCCTACGTTCACGAAGGCTCTTAAACGCGTAAACAGAGTGACGTGAAATTAAACAAACAGTGATCACTCAAGACAGGGTGCGATGGCGGCTATTTTGACGGCTACATGCCGGTACCGGGATAGCGTGGCGGCTATGGGGGCTCTGGAGCTGAGAACGCGGCTGCGCGAGCAACAGGTCGAGGCCACTCTGGGTAGATATGCGCTGGAGGACGCGCTGGCGGCGGCTACGGACGAGGCATACAGCCGGCAAAAGCAGCTACAGCAGGAGGTGACGGCACTGACAGAGGCGCGCACAAAGCTGGAAGCAAGTGTGAATGCGAGTGCGGCTAAATTGGCGATGGTGACCGAGAATGCAAAGGCCGAGGCGGCTGCTAAGGCAGAGATGGCAAAGCAGCTGGCAGAGCTGCGTAGCGAGACGTCGCGGTCGAGTTCTGACCTGGAAAAGCGTGCAGCCAGATTGGCAGACGAGGTAGCCGAACTGAAGCGTGTCAAGACACAGGCCCAGCAGCTGGAGCGACAGCTGGCGGATGCAAAGATGGCGCTCGAGAACGAGACCCGCAAGAACCAGAGCCACGACCGGGAGCGCGCTGAGACGCGCAAGACCGAGACGGCCCTCCGCAAAGAGATCAGCGATCTCAAGGCGCAGCTGGCGCGGCAGACGGCGGCCGTCGACAAGGCGCAGCAGGAGCTAGCGCGGTCGCGCGAGCAGTTTGCCAGCCAAAAGTCGGCGCTCGAAGCGCGTCTGCGGCTGGAAAAGACAAAGGCGGGCTCACCAGCGCGTCCTATCCGTACGCCTGTCCGGCCGTCGCCTCTCAAGGCGTCTAGCTCGGGCATCCCGACGTACACGCCCAAACCGGCCCTAGGACCTCGTGCATCCACGCGTCCAGCTCCAGCCGCCACAGAGTCGACGTTCTCCATGTCACCGTTTCTGTCCCGGGGCTCGCATGCGTCGTCTGGCTCTGGCACAGGTCCGGCCAGCCAATCTGGTCAGACCCACCAAGACAGCAGTGGCGCCAACAGCAACACTGACTCTAGCCCGCTGTCCAGCGTCCCATCTAGCCTGACAAGCGACCTGCCCACACTTGACCAACCTACTGACCAACCTGACCACACTACAACCGCCAGTCGCACTTCCAGACGGCGCTCCAGCCGCCGGTCGAGCATCCGCGGCGAAACGTCCTTTGTGGCCACTACCAAAGACAACAAGAAGATCAACCTCTTTGACGACGATGACGACCTTTTGTTTGGCGGCGCCCGCTCACCCGCCGTCGGCCAGTCTGCCCCTGCGCCGGCTCCCAAAAAGCGCCGTCGCAAGCTCAAGGCCTCGGTTGACACCGTTGACTTCGACGACGACGTGTCGGCCCCTGTCTTCAAGCGTCCTACCGCCGCGTCCACCGCCAAATTCTCCTTCGGCGCTGTCTCTCCCCCCAAGCAGCGCAACGCGGCCGTTCGCTCCATGTTCCGCGTCTAACTCCCACGACCTCACGATATCCCCAATTTTACGACCTAATGTCATGACTCTTGCTTTCTTTCTTCCTGGGGGTTCCACCCCCAGACCCCCGTAGCAACTGCTTCGCATTTGGTTCTAGGCTTTTGCTTTTGCTTTCTTTCTTCCTGGGGGTTCCACCCCCAGACCCCCGTAGCAACTGCTTCGCAGTTGGTTCTAGGCTTTTGCTTTCTTTCTTCCTGGGGGTTCCACCCCCAGACCCCCGTAGCAACTGCTTCGCAGTTGAACTGGTTCTTTGATGACCCACCAAGTCGTTCTGCTTGGCCCTATATGCTTATTCTCACAACAACCACCCTCGAAAGCACTTCATCTCAACTGCGAAGCAGTTGCTACGGGGGTCTGGGGGTGGAACCCCCAGGAAAAAAAAAAAAAAAAGTGTGCAAAGTCTATTAGCGAATAAATAAGAGTCAGAGCTTGGACTGGATGGCCGAGAGGCGGTACTTGACGTCGCGAAGGACCTTGGACTCGGGTTCCCAGTGGTCAAACTCAGAGTAGAGGCGAGAGAGCTGCTCTGCAAAGGACTCGTCGCGCGCGAGGGCCTCGGAAACGAGGCCGCGCATGCTCCAGGGAAGTAGATATGGGTTATCGTTGGGCTTGGGTATGCGAAAGTCCGAATCGACGTGGAGAGGCAGTTGGGACGGAAGCGAGGTGGTCTCGAGGGCGAACTCGAGCGCCAGGTCGTAGACGGCCGATTCGTTGTAGATGCGAGAATGGCCGCGGCCAGTGAGGGCACCGGAAACGGCCGCCGAGATCTCGCGCACAAGGCCGTGGTCCGGCGCGCCGACGTTGCGGAGACGTAGAGCCAGCGATACGAGCTCGGCAATAAACTCGGGCGCCACGTCCTGTCCGTCAATGTAAACGGCCCGGTAAACGTTGGGATGCGATATGTGCGTGCAAGTCGACGAGTAGAGCGGCACGAGCTGGTCGTCGAGAGAGCCGACCAGCACAACTTTAGCGTCGTGGGCAATGACGGTGCGCAGCGAGTCGACGAACTTGCGCGACTGGAAGCTGTCGACGCGCTGGAACTCAAACAGCTCCGACAGCATCTCGCTTTCGAGCGACGAGTACGCCTTGAGCACGAGCTTCTTGTCGAGGCCCGACATGGGGCCCAGGCAGACGCCGGCCATGCCGAGGAGCGCCAGGCGCGCCGAGTCGACACGGCCTTCTTGGACGAGACGTGCAAGAATATGGGCGGCAACGGGCGTGCCCTGCGAGTGAGCAGCGAAAAACACAAAATCGGCGGAGCTGATGAGGTCAAACCAGTTGGACAGCAGCCGGTACAGCGTTTCGACGCGGTGGAGGACGCGGCCTTCGCCTTCGAGGGCAATGCGTTCGACCTCGACCGTGAACCCCTGGCGAGCCGCCCATTTCTCGACAGCTTCGGCGGCCATGTTGGCAAATTTGACAGACGTACCAGTTGGCTCGCCAAGAATCGTACGCACTACACGTGCCGGAAAGTACCCGTGCACGCCAACGACAACGACACGGTGGATGCGGCCCGGCGTAGTGCGGAATAGTGGCGGCTGCGACTGCGGTTCGTTCGACCCGGACTTGAGGTATCGTGCCCACCGCTCAAACGACGTCCGAAACCGTGCGCTCTGGCTGTACTCGGCGCACGAGTCGGCCAGTGCCGGAAGCACTAGGTTGGGGCGCGCCGGTTTCTTTTTTGGTCGGGGTTTTGCGTCTTTGGCGGTCTTGTCTTTTGCATCTTTAGTAGTGGTGTCTTTAATGGCAGGGTCTTCTGCGGTGGTGTCCTTTGAATCCTTTCTAGCCTTGGAACCACTCTTTGGCTTACCGCCCCTACGAATAGATCCACCGTCACTGTCGTCGCTCGTCTCAAACCGCTCTGCATTACGAGGATGATCCTGCGTCTCGGTCCCACTAATAGCCAGCTGACCACTCTTGCCAGAACTGCGAGACCAAAACGCCCATGACCGGTTCCCGCCTGGACCTGCCATTTTGTTGATGTCATCATCCCGGCTCTGGTCTTGCGACTGCTGCCGTTGCTGCTGGTCTTGCTCTCCAGCTGGCTCACTCTGTCGGTCCTCTTCTTCATCACGTTTCTCCGGTTCGCCGTGATCGCCCTTTACAACATCAGACGACCCGTCCGATCGCCACCACATTGAGAACCACGATCGCTCGCTCGCCTGTGGTGCAGGCGGGCCAGACGCCCACGCCCATCTGTACCATGATGTTGTTCGCCCATTTTGACTCTGGTCGTCGTCATCCTGGTTCTGTCGTTCTGCACCGTCATTCGGCCTTGAGTCTTGCATCTTTCGGTCGTCTTTCGAATCTTCAGCCGGTTCTTTCAAAGTCGTATTAGCCTCAGAACTGCCACTTACACGCTTACGTGAATTCCGATCATCCACTTGGCCCTTTGCTTGCTGTGCCTCGCTTTCATTGCCCTTGGCGCCATCCTTGGCACCACCCATGGCACCATCCTTGGCACCATCCTTCTCTTTGCTCTCATCGCCCGGCTTTCCAGCAGCCGACACAGGGACCAACCGCCTCAGGCGCTCCACCGACTGCGTTGAGTCCACAGACGCGACCTCGCGCTTCGCCAACTCAGGAGAAACACCGCTCAAAAGACCAGGGCTATTGGCCGGCGATATCTGGCTATCGGAGACGCGCAACTGCGGTGGAGCTCGGACAACCTGAGGGGCCGATGCCGCTGCAGACTCCTCCAGTGGTGTCTCCTGAGCGTCAGTCTTCCTTGGGCTCTTGGACTCGGGGTCCGCACGAGACCCCAGTCCAAATAGGCTCACCTGTTGTCAGTACAAGGCCATCGACTTATTCCCCCATAGCAACCGCTTCGCGGTTGATAAACGTTTCAGTTATTCCAACTGCTAAACTTGCTACGGCAGTTTCTGATAAGCTCAATGGAGCAACTTAACAGCACAAACTCCGATATCAACGCAAGTTGCCACCTTGCCATTATTCCGTTAAACAGCTCCTAGATTCACATACCATCAGACAGCAAAAATCGTGACACCGTGTATCGCCAGATTAGCACAATAACAATCTATCACAGCTCGCTTATGCAGTGTGGCGTATCAACTTTCTTCCCACGCAACTATACTGATATAAGTCCTCACAGTCTGGGGATGGATTCCAGACCTCGCGATAACCGGTTGCCGTGCCAACTATCACTTCATCGTGCATATGCAAACCGAATCCTTGCATGTGATGGCACCCACCACTTTTTTAAAAAAAAAAAAAAAACCGAAAGACATAAGCCTTGCTTGAACATGCAAAAAAAAATCAAGATGCAGTACTACCTGTTCGCGCATGGTCACCCACTGCACTACTGAGTGTAGCTCTAAGACGGTTAACTAGGACTGATCGGACGGGAAGTCGTTCTTTCGCCTTGATATGACCGCATCTGACTTTTTACATTTACTGATATTCAACTATTGAGGGCGCAACCACGTATTTTGAGAATTTTCGAACGTAACCCGGTGTTCCAGGCCTTCTTTTCCTGGGGGCGCTGCCCCCAGACCCCCGTAGCAACTGCTTCGCAGTTGAGTTGTAGCTAAGCTGCTTTTCGTCAACCGTGAAGCGGCGCAAGCCCTCATTCTGTTCATTTTTTTCCTGGAAGCGTTGCCCCCAGACTCCTGTAGCAACTGCTTCGCAGTTGAGCTCTAGCTAAGCTGTTTTCCGTCAACTGTGAAGCGGCGTAAGCCCTCATTCCGGTCGCCCGACCACTTTAGCAACCGCTTCGCGGTTGAGGAAAACCTGTTTAGCTGGAGCTCAACTGCGAAGCAGTTGCTACGGGGGTCTGGGGGCAGCGCCCCCATGAAAGAAAGACGGTGCGAACCATAGTGACTGTCAAAACTACGAAATACCAAGTAGTCGTCTTGCCGATCTGCGATCCCGGTATCTCCCCAGGCCCTGGTAGCAAACCTTGGTGAGGTCTATTCTCTCAGCGATTTGGTTGTCGTACAGGTCGTCTTTGTCTGCGTTCATATTCTGTCCGAAACAACTCAATGCGGCCGATAGTCCGTTATGCGAGAACGTTGCGCCGCACTTTATGTGGCGTCACATGTTTTTTGTCGATGGGTCCAGCAGGGCCAGCAGACCAAGTTCCCAGTTGAAATGCCAACTCAATGCAAGGTCAGGGCGGTAATGACAAGACTTTCGTCAATCTGAGAAAGCGGAATCAAAAATAAAGAAAACGCGCCCGTCACGGCACTAGACACCAAAAGTACTGATTACCCAGAAACGCAACAGGTTTAACTGAAACCAAATCTCCGCCCCGGCGGGCACCCGAAACGCAAAAATCTGATATTCAAAGCTGAGACATGCACAAGAAAATCTCGCAGCGATATATTCGGATTACGCCATCGCATCGCCGTATGTGTTCGTTTCGCCGTACACTTGGGTTTGGGCAGTGCAACGCCGTATCTGGTGAAGATAGAAAAAAAAAATGCCCCATGGCTTGATCTTGTCTACTTGACATCAACTGCACATCTATAATTGCCACCATGTCCGACCTTACTCAGATCAAGAAGGAGCTCCGTAGCCGTCTCCGCCAGTTCCCCGACTTCCCCAGCAAGGGCGTGTTGTTCGAGGACATTATGCCCATCTTCCAGAGCCCCGAGGCGTTCCAGATGCTGCTGGACGGCTTCAAGCTGCGTCTGCAGGCTCTTGGCAAGAAGGTCGATGTCATTGTCGGTCTTGACGCCCGTGGTTTCCTGTTTGGCCCGGCGCTTGCTCTCCAGATCGGTGCCGCCTTTGTTCCTGTCCGCAAACAGGGCAAGCTCCCCGGCGAGACCGTCAAGGCCGAGTACATCAAGGAATACGGCAAGGACGTGTTTGAGATTCAGCAGGGCTCGATCAAGGAAGGCCAGAACGTTGTGATTGTCGACGACATTATCGCGACCGGCGGCTCTGCTACTGCTGCTGGCGACCTTGTCACCAAGGCTGGCGGCAATGTTCTTGAGTACTTTTTCATCCTCGAGCTTCTGTTCCTCAAGGGCCGCGAGAAGCTCAACGCCCCTGTCTTTACTCTGCTCGATGGTCAGGAGTAAGCGAGGGTCTCGGCAAGCCGCCGGCCCGCGCGGGGCCCACGTGGGCTCTTCATGGGTCTAGCACGATCTATGGCTATTTAATGACACGACACTAGAATTTTTTGCGCCTTCAACGGCCGCATATGTACACTTCAACGTTTGTACTGTATCATAATATACGAGTTTATGAGTTTTGGTGTTTTTTTCTTTTTTGCATGGCGGCTGATATGTTCGGGTTTGGCCGACGGGATATCAACATGCATAGATGCAGTAGTGTGCATGGGAGCTGGTGATATATACAAATATCAACTAATTCGAGTCTGGAGATATAGCTTAATCGGGCGGCGATAATTATCGACAACAAGCATTCACAATGGACGTCGCTGCTGAGCGGAATGACAAGACGCTAGAAAAGTATACCAAAGGTGAGATACCGATTTTTGTGCAGTTGCATGATGAACTTCGCTAACAATAGAAAAAAAGGTCGGAGAGGGTACTTATGCTGTGGTCTATGTCGGTAAGTGCGAATCTTGAGAGTAGTGAAGTCCTGCATCAGCTGCTAAACACCAGGCCGCCAAAAGGACACAGGTAGAAAGATCGCGATCAAGATGATCAAGGTGGGAGAGTTCAAGGATGGTTTGGATATGTCGGCGATGAGAGAGATCAAGTTTCTGCAAGAGATGCGCCATCCGCACGTGATTGAGCTCATAGACGTGTTTCTGTCGCAAAAGAACCTGAATCTTGTGCTTGAGTATCTGCCGGCAGATCTCGAGATGATCATCAAGGACAAGAGCATTATTTTTTCGCCGGGTGATATCAAATCGTGGCTGCTAATGACGCTTCGCGGTCTGCACCACTGCCACCGGCACTACATTCTGCATCGGGATTTGAAGCCCAACAACCTGCTTTTGGCTCCGGACGGTCAACTTAAAATTGCAGATTTTGGTCTTGCTCGCCAAATAGTCTCGCCGCGCGAAAACTACACGCCAACGGTGGTCACGCTATGGTACCGGGCGCCCGAACTGCTCATGGGAGCCCGGCATTACACTACAGCTATTGATATCTGGTCTGTTGGCCTCATATTCGCTGAGCTCATGTTGCGGACGCCGTATCTCCCCGGCATGAGCGAGGTTGACCAGCTGGAAAAGACATTTCGGGCGTTTGGCTCGCCGACCGAGCAGCGGTGGCCAGGTTATACGTCACTTCCGCAACACAACCTGTGGAAGGGATCGTCATTTTTCCCACAGCCAACGCGCCAAGAGCAGCAGTTTCAGTTTCTTGCCGCAACTGACAGTGCGCTTGATCTCATGAACTCCATGACCCATCTCGACCCGGCCAAGCGCGCCGACACAGAGCAGTGTCTGCTTTCGCAGTACTTCTCCGAAGCGCCTCCGCCCACTAAACCGGCAAACCTCCCCAAGAAAGCGCTCCAGGAGCCGGAAAGTCTCGACAAGATCTTCAAAGAAGAGCAGAAGCGGCGCATGATCGAAGCCACGCGCGAGGGACGAAGGTGATCTTGGCTGTTCGTTTTTTTTCTCCTGGGGGCGCTGCCCCCAGACCCCCGTAGCAACTGCTTCGCAGTTGGGGGAGGTTAATAGCCCTTGTATCAACCGCGAAGCGGTTGCTACGGGAGTCTGGGGGTGGAACTCCCAGGAAAAACGAAAAATGCACATACAATGATAGAACGTCCACGAGCCACGAAGCAATTGCTATGATGCTCTGGAATGAAATGCACGATGCTTGATGAGATTTCTATGTTGGTGGTCAGAGTAGCGATTCGACGTACTCGGCAATGGCCATGGAAGATGTAAGACCGGGTGACTCGATGGCTAGGAGGTTGATGAAACCGGGGAATCCGTCTTCGTGGCGGATGACAAAGTCGTGGAACTTTGACTTGTCGCTGGTGATGCGCGGGCGGATGCCGGCGTAGTCGGGTACCAGGGCCGAGTAGTCGAGGTTGATGTAGCGGGCAATTTCCTTCTTGGCGGCCTCGAGGTTTTGCGGGTTGACGTCGACATGCGCGGGTGAGTCGACCCACTCAAAGTCGGGACCAAACTTTAGGCGGCCGCCGAGATCAATTGTGAGGTGCGTGCCCAGGCCACCGTAGTCGCTCGGGCACGGATAGATGAGACGGCTGACTTTGGGCTGCGACAACGTGTAGGAAAAGTAGTTGCCGCGAGCATAATAAGCCTTGACGTGGCGCTCAGGCGGCAGCAACATGTTGCTGATGCTGGGGGCCCAGAGACCGGCGGCGTTTATGAGCACGTCGGCGGATATCGTCATTTCGTCGCCACCGCTGTTGCACGTCACGTCATAGCCGCCTCCTGACGCAGCTGGCGCGATTCCGACAACTTCTGTGTTTAGTGCAACGTCTGCGCCGTTGCTTTCGAGAATGCCTTCAAGGTACGTCATGAGCGAATGGGCCGACACGATGCCCGTTGTTGGCGAGTTGAGGGCTGCAACGCCCTTGATAGCCGGCTCTTTCTGCGAGATCTCGCGCTGAGACACCCACTCGATGGGCACGCCCGCCTGCTGAATGCGTTCATGCAGGCTCTCCAGGTACGCGTTCTCCTTTTCGTTCTGAGCTACCACCCACTTTCCGCAGTTTTGCAGCTCGACGCCGTACTTGCGGCCGGCCTCGTATATAAGCTCCTTTCCGCGAATGCACAGCTTCGACTTGAGGCTATCGAGCGGGTAGTACAGCCCTGCATGGATCACCTCTGAGTTCCGTGCACTTGTCTCCTGGCCCAAGGCGCTATTTTTCTCCAGCAGCAGCACGTTTGTGCCGCTCCGCTTTGCCATCTGGGCGCCAATTGCGAGCCCGACGACTCCTCCGCCAATGACAACATGGCTGTAATCTGCCAGCCGTCTCGCGCTCGACGAAAACGTTCGCACAAGACGCATGGTCCATAACGTGGGGCCCCGAGCCCCGAAACCACCCGATAACGTCATGAAGATATGCAATGCATTCGTCCTAATACGAACACCCTCTTATGGGTGCTCTTTTTTTTCTCCTGGGGGTTCCACCCCCAGACCCCCGTAGCAACTGCTTCGCAGTTGGATTGTGCACAGGGCGGTGTTCAACCGCGAAGCGGTTGCTACGGGGGTCTGGGGGCAGCGCCCCCAGTAAAAAAAAGGAAAGCCAAAATGATGATGTGCTATGTACAATGCTTCGGACTGTCAGGTCCAGATCGATCCGCCTGTGCCTTGCTGGGTGATGCGGTCGGCCGTCTCAACCTTGTGCACAGCAGCGGCGCGAGACGCCAACACTGCTTCGGCCTGTTGGCTGGCACGAATCTTCGCAAGTGCGTCTTTGGCCTCGTTCAGCCGGTTTAGACGGACGCACGCGTCGAAAAGACCCACAGTGCTCTGGAAATCTACGCCAAAGGACCCAATACTGAACCAGTCGTACGCCAGCTCAGGCTTGTTGAAGTAGTTGAGAAGCAGAAACCCCGTCGGTGCAATCGCTCCTGTAATACCACCAGCAGCTGCCGTCTGGAAGTGATGCAGTGCCGCGTGCTTGTCCTTATCGTGCAACTGGGCTAGATAAAAGTGGCAGTCGGCCACCTGGCCGGCTTCTTCAGCCTTCATAACCGCCTCTTCTAGCATGCCACGCGCCCGTATTAACTCCCTTTTACTGAACAGAATGAGGCCAATATTCCGGCGGCACTCGGTTTCCAATGCCGTATCCATCCCTCCAGCCTCCAATGCCAGCTCGTAAAACTTCATCGCCTGTTGTTAGTCTTATTCCTCTGGCTCCCGAACGGGCGTACTCTTCTATCTTTTTTTTTTTCCTGGGGGTTCCACCCCCAGACCCCCCTAGCAACCGCTTCGCGGTTGAACACCGCCTTGTGCAAAATCCAACTGCGAAGCAGTTGCTACGGGGGTCTTGGGGGCAGCGCCCCCAGGAAAACAGGAAAGTACGCCCCGTAGGTCCGAGAAGCAGCGGCATACCTTGTCGGGAAAGTTCATTTTGTAGGCGAGATCGCCAGACACTTTGAAAGCGAGCGGGAATCGCTGGTCCATGAGCCCAGTAAGCAGTTCGTTGCCCACGCGCCGGTCTTCGTCCGTGGCGTTTCTATCGGCGAGTGTCTCGCCACACAGGAGGGCGATGGCGGCGTTGTCGCCCATTTCTGCTGCTCGTTCGACCATGGCGTTTTCAAGGTCGAGCTTGTCCTTTTCGATCGTGCTTGTGCGTTTGCGCCATGTCTCGAGGATGCGCTTGAGGGTCATCACGTCTGTAGCTTCAACGCCAGCTGGCAGCTCTGATTCTGTCTTGACTGCATCGTACGTTCCCACTACTTGTTTCCAAGACAGGTTGACCTTGAACTCGAATAGGTAACGTCGCAGGGTCTTTTTTGGCAGAACTAGTTCTGATGCGAAGCGAGCTTGTGCTTGTAGTGGTCTGAATGCATGTTGCAGTAGTGCTCTTTTGGCACTGTATCCATACCTCAGCATGGCATTTGTGTTGCGTTCGTACAGGTCGTAAAACGTTGGACAGATGATGTCGAGATGCACATCTCCCATGTAAATCTGTAGTAATATCTGTATGACGTCGCATTGACGCCAAAGTGTTGCATATCGCGAAGCGGAACGGCCATTTTAGACCAAAACGGCAGATGCACGGCTGAGTGGACCACAACGCGTCTCCACGCGTCTCACGACGCCTTCGCTGCTCTCAACTACAGACCTACCGCCGTCGACAATGGCTCTAAGTGCCGCCAAACGCGAGGCTCCAGGGTCTGCAAAGACCTTGACATCTTTCTTTCAGCCTCAGAAAATAACAAAAACTGGCCAGGCCACCTTCTCGTCCCAGGTTACCGTCACACGCAAGTTCGACAAAAAGCTGTGGGTCGACAAGCTGACCCCCAGCCAACGAGAGCTCCTAGAGTACGTCCAAACCTCCAACTACGGCGGTCTGGGGGCAGACCCCGCCCCAGAAAAATGAGCCCACGAACTAACGACAGTCTTGAAATCAAAACGCTCGACGATAGCTGGCTGGCAGTCCTTCATGAAGAGCTGACCAAGCCGTACTTTTTGTCGCTTAAACAGTTTCTCGCAGACGAAAAAAAGAAAAAGACGGTTGTCTTCCCTCCAGAACAAGACATATACTCGTGGTCTCGGCTGACCCCGCTCCACAATGTCAAGGTCATTGTGCTTGGACAGGATCCGTACCACAACTACAACCAGGCGCACGGGCTTGCATTCAGCGTACGACCTCCGACGCCGCCGCCTCCGTCGCTCAAAAACATTTACAAGGGTATCCAGAACGACTACCCCGATTTCAAAGTGCCCCGGACTGGCTCCCTCGTGCCGTGGGCGGAGCAGGGAGTCCTGCTCCTCAACGCGTGCCTGACAGTGCAGGCGCACAATGCCAACAGTCACGCTGGTCGTGGCTGGGAGACATTCACCGAAAAGGTTCTCGAGGCTGCTGTTAAATCACGGCCTTCTGGCGTGGTATTTTTGGCGTGGGGCACGCCGGCAGCCAAGCGTGTTGACAAGATCCGTCCTGGCAAGCAGCACCATGTTCTCAAGTGTGTTCATCCCAGTCCACTGAGTGCCTCTCGGGGCTTTTTCACTGCTGGACACTTTCGCAAGGCCAACGACTGGCTCCTGAGTGTCTACGGTTCGGACGGGCTGATCAACTGGGCTCTCGAGTCAGGCAACAACATTGCAGATATCATCCGTCATAAGCAGACCAAGGATTCCCAGGAAGAGGAGAAACCACAAGAGGCCAAAGAGGAGATCGAAAAGATGGTGACTGCGACCGTGGAGTCAAAACAGGACACGAACCAAGCCAAAACCGAGACAGTCGCAACGGTTTCTCAGACCGTCGAGACCGTCCAAACTGTGCCGTCTTCGCAAGCAAGCCTTCTAGATGAGCCCTCGGACGACGAGGATGGCGAACTGCTGGAAATTGCAGCATCGCGCGACAGCAAAAACGACAGCTAGAATCTTATATTATGCATCTATGTTACACTGCACTTTTTGTTTCCTCGGAGCGCTGATCCCGTTGTAATACTGCTGGACCTGTCTCTTCTCTTTGTTTTCCTGGGGGTTCCACCCCCAGACCCCCGTAGCAACTGCTTCGCAGTTGAGCTCTGGCTTGCGGGTCCATACTTTAATCTTGTATTGGATGCGCGTGCTGGGACGCCGATTTTCAACTGCGAAGCAGTTGCTACGGAGTTCTGGGTGGAACACCCATGAAGAAAAGTAATGGCCGAAACAGGCCAGATCGTACCTAAATCTCGTATGAGATCCGTTGTGGCCCGTAGCAACTGCTTCGCATTAAAGAACTGAACCCAAAGCCGAAGCTCAACTGCGAAGCAGTTGCTACGGGGGTCCGGGGGCAGCGCCCCCGGGAAAAAAAAAAGTCTAACGCACCCGGGCGTATACAACGACGTCGCCGTAACGCCTGCGGTCTTCATGAAAGTGGCTGTTGAAAAAGCGGGCCACTTCGCTGTAGTCGGTGAAGAAGTCGTCGATGACAGGGCGTAGATTGTCAAAAAAGACAACGTGCGAGGGCCAGTCGTGGACTGCGGGGACTGTTTTTTGAAGAAACTGGGCGGGATTCCAGTAGAATTGGTCGGCTTCGTCGAGGTATTCGCCGGTGGGATCGGGAACGAGTTCGGGCCCATGTGTTACAAAGGAACTGGCTGCTAGGATGTCGTCGGTGAGAGGTGGCTCGCATGTTAGGAACCATGCGTCAATGTCCGGTCGACGGATATGGGCTTGCCAGGGGGTCGAATGACACGGCATGAGGATGCCTACGGAACTGACTGTTGGTTCGTCGCGGATCCACTCGATGACGTCGACGACTCCGCGCTGGTGAAACGTGCCGAGATAGCCTGCCACTGCGAGGTTGATGGCTGCAAACGCGGCGAAAAGCATGCGCGCAGACAGGGCGCCATGAGAGGTGGCAACGCGCGCCATTCCAGCGCCAAAATACACGTGCAGTAGCGGAACCAGAGGCAGGATGAACCTAAATTCCTTGTGCGCAAGCAGCGAGTACGTGAACACCACAAAAACGACAAGACGCGGGCCGGCGCTTGCCCGACGCCGCCATAGCTCTAGGAGCGTGATCGGGAGATAGCCAAGCAGCACGAGGGGCACGCCCTGTGCTAGGTAGTAGTGCCACGGGGCAACGCCGTAGAACCGAGACAGCGAGCGCACTACATTGAACGCGATGAATTTCGCGGGCGGAAACACGGCGTGGCCGTAGAACTGGTAGTCGACAATAGCAGAAAGACCAAGGGCCACTGACCCGGTGGCGATAGCGGTCACTCCAAGTCTGACGGCCAGCTGCGGACGCGCGCGCACTTGCCAGAGCAAACGCACACCAAGGAAAACCCAAACAAGCGCATTCGTGGGCCGGAACACGCACGTCATGGCCGCAATGGCGAGCGACACCACGTACTTGGTCGTGGACAAGCCATAGTCTGCGTTCCACGGCCAGTACGTCAGGGCAACAGCGGTCAGAGTTGTCTCGAGCGAGTTGCTAAACGTCCGCGCAGATATGTACCAGTTTGCGCCTGAAAACACGGCTGCAGCGAGCGCCCATTTGGCCGAAGTGGTGCTGCTTTGGCCTAGTAGTCGCTCGGCCAGTCGGTACGTGTACCAGTCGCCAGCAGCTGCAATTAGGGCCTGCAGGGCCCGCGGAGCTGCCACGACGTCTAGTCCCAGCCAATCCGCAATCTTGTATGCGCCTGCAAACAGCAATGGATGTGCTGCCGACCGCAGGCCCTCTCTCCATTCCCATGTCAGGTACCCGTAGCCAAACGCGATCTTATGTGCCGGTTCGAGCGCCTGCCAGTACTCATCTGGCTGGAAGAATGTTTTTAGTAGCGAAGTATTGACGATCCGCCATGCAATCAGCACTGCCAATACTACGGCCGAGTCGTAGCGCATGGCTGGCGATGTCAGCTATGTTTTTTTGTGGAGAACGCTTTATATGGACCAGACCAAAATAAGCAGCCGTGCCATTTCTGCCTTCTGACCCGCATTATTGCCGCATTGGCCACAAAACATACATGCATAACATCCCAAGGCACGGGAAGTGTGCCTTAAAACGGTTAATTAACCCACTAGTGTTCACGCGAACACTAAATCTGTACACTATGTTTTCACGGCTCAACGCAATTGCGGGAGGCGGGGACAAGCACCCTGCGCGGTCTACAAACAACACGTCGCGCGTGCAGGAGACAGTCGTCAAGACTGTTGTGAAAAAAACAGTCCCAAAACGCACACCACCACCAGTCAAGGCCAATGGCAAGACACCAACCAAATCCAGTCCGACGTCGGCAAAGTCCAGTCCAGCGCCAGCTAAAAACGGGCCCAAGCGAACACAAGCAGCAGCACAAGAAAAGACGACGCGCAAACGCCGGAAACCGGCGCGCGCTGTGTTTGTCAGCACATCAGACGACGACGAGTCAGGCGACGACGACGACTGGGACCGAAACATCCAGCGACTTCACAGTACGGGTCTGAGCTCGCCGGCGACAGAAGACGAAGGCATTGCAAGCCGTCCAAGCCGCAAGGGCGAGCTGCTGGCCGAGGGACTCGAGTCGGAGCCGGTGTCGACCGACAAAATGATCCACATGGCCGACATTGTGTCTGGCAGCGGGTACAGCGAGATTTTTGGACAAGACACGCCGTTTGCGCTGGAACTGCCGTTTGGCTCGGAAAAGTATAGCGCGCGCAAGCCTGCCAAGCCGGAAGAACTGACGCCGTTGGCAGAGCTCGACACATTGCTGGCGCACGTTGCAGCGTCGTTTGTGCCCAAGGAGCGGGCGGCCGAGATCAAGGACCCGCTGATGCGCGACTGTATTCTACGGCGGATTCGGCGCGCCACCAAAGCCAACGATCGGGCGGCGTTTCTGGCGGCCGTCGGCGAGTACACGGACCTAATCCGCGAGCTCCGCTCAAACGGATCCATTGCCGAGCGCGTCCGCGGCCTCGACGATCTTCCGACAGCGTTTGTGTACGACTTTCTCACGGCCGTTTACGCACGCACGGTATCGCCGCGCGCCCAAGAGCTCCGTAACTACGAGGCGTTCTCCAACAACGTCTACGGCGAGCTGCTGCCGCCGTTTGTGACGCGCATATTCCGGCAGACACACCTCAAGCCGACGGGCGTTTTCGTGGACCTCGGCTCCGGCGTCGGCAACTGCGTGCTCCAGGCGGCCCTCGAGGTTGGCTGCGAGTCGTGGGGCTGCGAGGTCATGGCGACCGCGTCGGAACTGGCCACGCACCAAAAGGCCGAGTTTGACAAGCGAGCAAAAGCGTGGGGTCTCCGCACTGGCGACGCCAACGTCGTCTCGGGCGATTTCCTCAAGGACGCGCGCATTCAGTCGGCGCTCCGCCGCGCAGACGTCGTCCTCTGCAACAACTACGCCTTCGACCCGGCCCTCAACGCCCGTCTCGTCGACATGTTCCTCGACCTCAAGGACGGCTGCAAAATCGTGTCCCTCAAGTCGTTTGTTCCAGCCGGCCACGTCATCTCCGAGCACAACCGCGAGTCGCCCCTCAACATCCTCGCCGTCCAACGCCTCACGTTCCCCACCTCGTCCGTCTCCTGGACCATTGCCGGCGGCGACTATTTCATCTCCACGGTCGACCGCTCCCGTCTCGCATCCGGCTGACCCTCTGTACATATCACCGTCCCTCACGAATGTCCATGTTCTTGTATCTGCTATTAGCACTCTGTTCCTCTTTTCCCCTAGACCTTTGCCGCGACCGGTATGAACCGGTAACGACTGCTTTTTTTCCTGGGGGTTCCACCCCCAGACCCCCGTAGCAACTGCTTCGCAGTTGAGAGTGGTCAGGGGATGAAATCAGCTGCTGACCGCAACTCTGTTCCTCCGGGGGGTTCCACCTCCAGACCCCGTAGCAACTGCAGTTGAGAGTGGCCCGCGGATGAAATCGACCGGTAACCGCTGCTTTTTTTCCTGGGGGTTCCACCCCCAGACCCCCGTAGCAACTGCTTCGCAGTTGAGAGTGGCCCGCGGATGAAATCGACCGGTAACCGCTGCTTTTTTTCCTGGGGGTTCCACCCCCAGACCCCCGTCGCAACTGCTTCGCAGTTGAGAGTGGCCCGCGAGTGAAATCAAGCCGGTAACCGCTGCTTTTTTTCCTGGGGGTTCCACCCCCAGACCCCCGTAGCAACTGCTTCGCAGTTGAGACACGGCCAGGACTCAAATCAACCGCGAAGCGGTTGCTACGGGGGTCTGGGGGCAGCGCCCCCAGGAAAAAAAAAGGTGCGACGTACCGTTCGATGATAGCGTTTGCGGCGTTGACGGCCTCTGCTTCGGACGCGATCTTCTTGAGCCACCGCTCTTCGAGGGAACGGTTTTCTTCGCGAAGGCGCTCTTTTTCCTGCTCGCTGACATTGAGCTGGATGGTCAGAGCCAGGATCTCGTCCTGCAATTGCTGATTTGTCGCGCTCTTATACTTGGCCTCTTCTTCGACATTGGCACTGCGTGTCCGTAGAAACTTTAGCCTGCTGTTAGTGTCGGTTGGACGAAAACGCAACGTACAAGTACATACTCTTTGGTGAGAATATCAACATCGCTGCGAAGCTGCTCGAGTTCCGCTGATTGCGCGGCAAGACGGTCTTCCCGCTCAGACAACCGCGTGTACACTTCTGAAAGCTCCTGCTCGAGCTCGGATGAGCCCTTGAAGGCGCCCCTGCTCTCTTTTTCACTCGCTCGAGTCGCCGCCTCTTCAGCTGTGTGTTAGCACTTCATCCGAACCAATTGTAACGCAGACATACCAAACTGCAGAAAGGGCTCATCGAACCGTTGCTCGACTCGATCCCGTTCCTCCAACGCCTCCAACAGCTGCTGTTTCCACATGTGTACTGCGCCAGCCCTCGCGTTCACTTTCAGACGGGGCCATCCCCGCGGACTTTCGAGATAGCGTCCTTATCGCGTGCCCTAACCTCGCCTTTTTTTTCGACCTTCAGCGGGTTTTTGTTTCAGACGGCTATGACACAGCTTTTGAGGGGATTTTTAAAGTGGTGGTGTTGTTTTTTCCTGGGGGCTCTGCCCCCAGACCCCCCGTAGCAACTGCTTCGCAGTTGGGATTGGGCAGGCGGTGTATGGATTGTATGAGTACTGGTGCTTGTTCGGGCTGTTGTGTGTTATATATGCAGTGTAATACGGAGTGTGCATTGTCCAGTTGGTGTTTATTGTATTTTTGAGATGTTTTGGGGTGCTAATGCGATAATTGTTGTGCATATAACATGTTCGGCGAAAAGCCTGTATAGCAGCTACTCGACTGATATATATATACTCCAGTCACCTGACCGATACCACCATCCTCCTAGCCACACTCTCGGCTCCTTACAACACCCACTTTTCAAACAAACTCCATTACTCCCCAATTCCAACTGCGAAGCAGTTGCTACGGGGGTCTGGGGGCAGCGCCCCCAGGAAAAAAAGTGCATAACCAGTTCCACCCCCCCGGAACTCGAGGGCTAGGGTGGTGATCCTGAAATTCAAAGGCACTCTGGCGAGGCTGGCAAACAGATCAAAAAAGCCGGTGGATGGACACAAAGGAGAATGCTGAGACGTCGGTTAGCGCTGCTTGGACAGACGGCGGGTCCGAGAGTGCTGGCTAGACCATGTGTACGGCTGTCGCCGTATCTGGCGCGGCGAAGGCTGGCGACAGGGACGGACGCAAAAGAGCTCGAGATGCACCCGCTGCTGGCACAGCGGGCGGAGCAGATATGCCGCGAGCACGACGAGCTGAGCGAGGCTGTAGCAGATGAGTACGACGCAGCGAGCGCCGTCAAGCTGGCGCGGTTGGCGTTTGTGGTCGAGCGGTACCGCGAGTACGCCAAGTTGCAGGAAGAGCTGGCGGAGCTGCGCAAGATGGACCGCGAGCTGGCGGGGCCGGACGGCGACAAGGAGATGCGCGCGATGGTCGAGGCGGACGCTGAGGCGACGGCAGAGCGGCTTGCGGAGCTCAAGGGCCACCTTGAGAAGCGGCTTGTGCCGTCGCACACGTTTGCCGACAAGCCGTGCCTGCTCGAGATCCGGCCTGGCGTAGGCGGCGACGAGGCGGCTATTTTCGCCGCAGACATTCTCGGCATGTACACGAGCTACGCGGAGCACCACGGGTGGCAGTACAGCATTGTGAGCCAGACGCGGACGCTGGCCGGGTCCGGCATCACCGAGGCGATTGTATCGATCACGGAGCCCGGCAGCTACGAGCGCCTGCAGTACGAGGCGGGTGTGCACCGCGTGCAGCGTGTGCCGGCGACCGAGACCAAGGGCCGCATGCACACGTCGACGGCGGCCGTCGTGGTGCTGCCGCAGCTGTACTCTGAGGGCGACGCGGCCGAAGCGGAGCGCCAGTTTGCGCCCAACGAGGTCCGCATCGAGCGCACGCGCTCGCAGGGCTCGGGCGGCCAGTCGGTCAACACAACCGACTCGGCGATCCGCCTCACCCACATCCCGACAGGCATCGTGGTGTCGATGCAGGACGAGCGTTCACAGCATCGCAACAAGGCCAAGGCGTTTATGGTGCTGCAGGCCCGTCTTGCCGAGCGCGAGCGTGCAGCCAAGGCCGCTGAAGAGCGCGCCAAACGCAAGGCCCAGGTCACAACCACTGACCGCTCCGACAAGATCCGCACCTACAACTACGCGCAGAACCGGCTCACCGACCACCGCTGCAACTTCACGTCGTACAAGCTCGCCGAAGTCATGACCGGCGAGCGTCTTGACGACGCCATCGACGCCATGGACGAGTACACCCGCGAGCTCCAGATCAGGGACATGCTTGGCTCCGGCGACGAGTGACTTTTTGTACATAAAAGCTCGGGTTGTTTCCGACAGAATCCCTAGATTCTAGGGAATGTATATTACGTGCATTTTTGGTTTTTTATTCCTGGGGGTTCCACCCCCAGACCCCCGTAGCAACTGCTTCGCAGTTGAAGGCTCGGGGTGTGGAGTGTTTAAGACCAACCATGACGAGAGAGCTATATCATATTAATATGGGCCGTAGTTTGTTGCACTTCCAGAGCCCATTGTGTAGTTATCGATGTGCAGTATACAAGGCCAGACGACCAACGTTAAAGTGTCGACAAACGCAATGTCCGGCAAGGAAATAGAGTCTTTGGTGCAAAATTTGCTTGAACCAGCTCTGGAACAAACGGGAAACCGACTGGACTCGCTCAATGAGGCGCAACTCAACCTCAATGCTGAGCTGAAACGCATAATCGCAAGTACGTCTGATTATGGCACTTTATACCCAGATTTATACGAACCCACAAGCACCGATTCACGCTTAATACAGGCTCTGAACCGAAATCAACCGCGAAGCGGTTGCTACGGGGGTCTGGGGGCAGCGCCCCCAGGAAAAAAAGAACACCACATGAACACGTTAACAACAGGACTCGAAGAGCACCAGCGTGCTTCGCAACCAGTTGATGTCCGCGACGCAATTGCCCAGGCCCAGCAAATCAAACGGCGCCTTGCAGTCGTCTCGGCGACCTTGGCCACAACTCAGAAACGACTACAGGGTGCGGCAAGTACACTCGGTGTCGATCCGAAAATGCCGTCTAGTTGACTCAAGATAGCGGTTATTGACGGACTATGGGGTTATTGGAAGCACGGGCTATTGATGGCTGTGGGGGTATTGCCGTGGAATATTGGCGGACCGTGGGGTGTTGTATGACACACTATCATGCCTTGTACCTGGACTCGTGTCTATTGTCATGCATGCTCTTTGGATGGATAAGTCGGCGAACTAGTGCCCGATTTTCTGGAACAATGCAGATATTACAGGGTTTCTGTTTGGCAGTCAGAAGGGGACATTGTGCATGTGGACCCATAAATCGACCGGATCGGTGTTGTGCACGTGTTTCATGGTGTACAACTGGGTCAGACATTATGGCAAACGCAGATATAAATGTGCTAGACTGCTCAGACTAGCAAGAAGCCTTCTTTTATATCGACGACTATGACGCACTTTGACGGCATCGCCCAACCCCACAAAATCACATGAATCCAAAAACGTGGTTTGGCCGCCTTGGCGTAATTCCCCGGGCACGGCGCTATCGCCCTAACCTCCAAGGCCAACGGCACCAGAAGTACAATAGCACGTTGAGGAAACAACCATACAGGTTTGAACGTATTTGACTAGCAGTGGAGACTAGAAAGCTGAGCAGTTGAGCAGCAGTGAACAGTAGCAGGGAAGGAACGGAAACTTTTGAGCAAAGCACACAGGACGTACTGCTGGATTTGGGATTGACGAAGAATTCAGGGATCGCAATTTGACAACACTCTCCTGACGCGGCAACAGCAACAATGGAGTCGGTCGAGATCCACTCGCGGTCGTTTCTGATCAAGTGGGTGACTGTGCCGAGACGCGGGACCATCAAATGGCAGGTCAAGCCGGCAAAAAAGTCTGTCAATTTTGGCTTGTACCGCCTGATGGGGTCGGCGACACCAGCCGAGGCCGAAAACGGCGCCAGCACCGACAAGTCGGACAAGAACAACAACGCGAGCCTCGAAGACAAGCTGGCGGCCTCGGGTCTCGAACAGGTCGTGTGGGTCGGCAAGTACTCGGCGGGCGATCTGCACAAGGGCGAGCACGCAGTCGAACTTGCGGGTACGTACGCGCTCGTGTTTGACAATACGTTTTCGAAAAACACCGCCAAGACGGTGCAGTTTTCTGCCACAGTAGTCGAGCCCGGCGAGGCAGAACTGCCAGAAATCGCGCTGCGCAAGCCGTCGCTCAAGTCGTCGGACACAGGTCTGTCGACGAGCGACGATTCGCAGTCGCAGCAGCAGAATACGCTGGTGAGCGACGGACGGCACCTGTCTGGTTTCATGCTCAAGAAGCGGCGCAAGAAGCTGCAGGGCTTTGCGAAGCGCTGGTTCGTCCTCGATCGCAAGTACGGCGTGCTTAACTACTACCTGGACCAGAAGTCTGCCTTTATGCGCGGCAGTATGTTGGTCAAGCTGTGCAGCATCTCAGCCGTCGCCCGTACGCGTGAGATCATTATCGACTCGGGCATGGAGGTGTGGCACGTCAAGGCGCTCAACACGGCCGAGTTTGAAATGTGGATCGAGACTATAGACAGCGTGCGGTCACTGCATGCACAGCGGTCGCGGCCAGCGTCGAGCATCCCAGTAGGCGCCAGTGGTGCTGCTGCTGCCGGTGCTAGCGCTGGTGGCGAGAACGGCGGCGGACTGGGGGGTCTCGGATACTTGGGCCCGGTGCAAGGGGGCGGATCGGACGAGTGGAAAGAGGTGGAGCGACTGGCGGGCAGAATCGAGAATGCTCTAGGCCGGATCGACGGCGGAGACGCTGTCGCCGGAAGCGCAGACGCTCACCAGGCACTAAATGAACTGCAGGGCCTGCTGGCCGCACGCCACGCGTCCAAACACTTTGTCGGCACGCGCTCGCCCGGGAACCGCCGCAGTCTCGAGAGCGTGCTGTCCAACGGCGACGACGAGTTTTACGACGCCGACGAGACGTTGGATGGCGTTGTGTTTGTTGATGCCAAGCAGTCGCCTGGAATCAGCGACGATGACGACCGCGACGACTCGGACGTGTCGGCGTCGTGCGACGAGGACCAGCCCGATGACGACGACACCGCTACCATTGATGGCGTGACGGGCGGCGATGACGACCTTTACCCGCTCAACGAGGACCTGCCGCCGGTCAAGCGACGCACGGACGTGCCGCCGTCCAAGTCGACGCCCCCCAGTCTTATTGGCATGCTGCGCAACAATGTCGGCAAGGACCTGACAACTATTGCCATGCCAGTCACCTGCAACGAGCCCGTCACCATTCTCCAGCGCCTGTCTGAGGTGGTGGAATACTCTGAACTTCTGGATGAGGCCGCCGCCTCTGACAACGAATGCGAGCGTCTGCTGCTGCTGGCGGCGTTTGCCGTGTCGAGCCTCTCGTCACAACGATCAAAGGAGCGGGCCCTCCGCAAGCCATTCAACCCTCTCCTCGGCGAGACGTTTGAGCTCGTCCGCGAGGACAAGGGCTTCCGGTTTGTTGCCGAAAAGGTCTCGCACCGCCCGCCCGTCATGGCGATCCAGATCGAGGCCCGCGACTGGATGATCCAGTACACGGCGCGGCCACACCAGAAATTCTGGGGCAAGTCTGCCGAGCTGACCGACTCGGGGCCCATCCGCATCACAATGCGCAGGACCGGCGACACTTATGAGTACATGAACCCGTCGACTTTTCTGCGCAACCTCATTGCAGGCGAGAAGTACGTTGAGCCTGTCGGCACCATTTCGATCGAGGCGCCGTCGGGCGCCATTGCCACGGTCGAGTTCAAGGCGGGACGCATGTTTTCGGGTCGCTCCGAGGCCTTGGTCATACACGCTGTCGATGCCAAGGGCACTGCGTTTCCCCGTCGTTTCGAGGGCAAGTGGACCGAGTCGCTTGTCGAGATCGACGCGTCTGGCTCGCGCGGCCGCACCGTCTGGCAAACAGGCCCGCTCGTGCCCTCTTCGAAGGACAAGTACGGGTTCACCCAGTTCACGGCGTCGCTCAACCAAATCACCCCCATCGAGGACGGCCGTTTGCCCCCGACCGACTCACGTCTGCGGCCGGACCAGCGCATGTACGAGGCCGGCGACATTGGCGGCGCCGAAAAGTCCAAGCTCGACCTCGAGGAGCAGCAACGCCAGCGTCGCAAGGCCATGGAACAGCGCAACGAGCAGTGGACCCCCAAGTTCTTCACAAAGTCCAACAACGGCGGCTTCTACGTCCTCCGCCCTGGCTCCCACAACTACTGGAACCGTCGCAGGCGCGGCGACTGGGCAGACGTCCCCCATCTCTGGTAAACATATAGACTTTTAACTGCATTTTCCACCACTTTTCTTTTCCCTGGGGGTTCCACCCCCAGACCGCCGTAGCAACTGCTTCGCAGTTGGGATTGGCACTCGCGTTCTTCGTCTTTTTTCCTGGGGGTTCCACCCCCAGACCCCCGTAGCAACTGCTCCGCAGTTGGGATTGGCACTCGCGTTTTTCCTCTTTTTTCCTGGGGGTTCCACCCCCAGACCCCCGTAGCAACTGCTCCGCAGTTGGGATTGGCAAAACGCTCTTGAAATCTTGTCCGTAGTTTTCTCCCGCTTCCGGGAGAAGAAACCGTACTTTAGCGTGAAGAGTTCCATCTCAACTGCGAAGCAGTTGCTACGGGGGTCTGGGGGTGGAACCCCCAGGAAAAAAAAGAGAGAAAAACGCCTGTGCCAATCCCAACTGCGAAGCAGCCGCTACGGGGGACTGAGGGTGGACCCCGAGACAAAAAGAGGCAAAACGCCTGTGTCAATCCCAACTGCGAAGCAGTTGCTACGGGGGTCTGGGGGTGGAACCCCCAGGAAAAAGAAGTAAAGAAATGCATGAAGTCTATAACGGATGCAAGCAAGGGTTCAGACGTCGACGGGGTCGGTAGATGGAACGACTTCGGACTCTTCGGAGCGGTTGACAACAAAGAAGGACCACGCAACCAGGGCGGCCCCGACGTAGTAGAGAAGGTCGGCGTGGCGGCCGTTGAAGATGACCTCGCCGAGCATAGAGAGTGGGATCGTGGCGGAAAGGCCAACGGTCACGGTCAAAGGGGTCGTCATGAGCATGGCGAGCACCCAGCACAGATCGGAGAGCAACATGCCGGCGCAGTTGACGGCAAGGAGTGCCCAGACACGGGCCGAAGACGGCAGAGCAAAGGTCTCGACGCCGGCGACATGGAACACAACGAGAACTGGGAGCATAGACACGATGTTGAAAACACCGACAAACCCAAGGAACATCTGCGAGTTGAGCTGCGTCTCGTCGCGGACTCGCAGCTTGAGGAGCGTCGTGTATAAGCCGTAGAAGAACGCCGAGCCAAGCGCCAGCACGTTGCCGAGCAGCGGGCGAGGTGCAGCAGGCCCGTCGCTGTCGCCAGAGCCACCGGACCCGCCGGTGACGAGGCACACGCCGGCTATGGACACAAAGAGAGCGCCGACTTTGGGCCAGGTCACAGTCTCAACGCCGAAAACTGCACCCAGCAGTAGCGTAAAGAACGACGACGTGCAAGCGAGGATCGTCGCTGACGCCACATCCGTATAGACATAGCTGGCGTTGTTTAGCAGGTTCGCTGTGAACCATAGGACGGCAAAGTGGGCGGCAACCGTCGCCGTTTCGCGGACTGTCAGGCCTCCTCCGGTTCCGGGCGATCCGTCCAGCAGGGCATAAACTGAACCACGCCGCGCCCTGTCTCGGTGAATCTGCACCACTGTGGGTATCAGGTACACGGCAAACATTGCCGTGTTGACATAAGTGATGAAAAACGGCTTGTTATAGGTCCTCGAGACATCCTAAATGTTAGCTTTTGCGCGAGAGGCTCGTACTTTGTCAACAACCACTCACGTTTATTATGAACCCCGAAGCGACCCAAAGCAGCACAACAGTGGCCAACAGAACCAACCCGGCATGCCACCGTCCACGCGCCCCTAGTTGTTTAAACATCTGCCCATGTGTAGACAGCTTCGTGATCCGCTTTAGTCGCTTATCTTTTGGCTTTGGAGCCGTATGACGCATAGCCGTGCGTGCGGCTCGTACCCGGGTCCCGGCTGTAATTGTGGTGTCTTTTGGCTATTTGTTTTATACTTTTTTCCCTGGGGGCGCTGCCCCCAGACCCCCGTAGCAACTGCTTCGCAGTTGGGTGGAGTTATTGTTGCAGCTTGAAGCGAGGTGAGGTTTTGTGGAGTCCCCAGATTTTTTTGGGGGACTGTGTTGCATTTCTAGTACTTATGACCAGGCAAGCGTGATCAGTTGTTGTTTTCCAGGGGTTTATCCTCAGTTTCGCGTGCAAAACAGCTTTGCAGTTGATCATAACACCAAGTAACCATTTTCAACCGCGAAGCGGTTGCTACGGGGGTCTGGGGGCAGCGCCCCCAGGAAAAAAGAAACAACGCCGCCCAACAACGTTGCATTACCCATACTTAGCATAAATGCCGCATACAGTGCACGACTTCACGACGCGTTTTATACGCGACCAGGGCGGATTTAACAAGGAGCACACACTACGCAGCACAAGCACGCCAATTGCGCCGCAAGCAGCGCGCGCCCCTACAGAGTATATGGACAGCGGCGGAGCAGCGTGGGAAAGCCGCGTGGCTAGGCTGGTTGGCGGGCCCGCCGGAGCGCAGACGCCAGGCATGTTTGGACGGACAAAGACGGGTGGACAGGACAGGCCGGCTCTGTCGCCACGGTTTACACTGCGACGGCCCGACGCCCGCAAGTCGCCTGGAGCGTATCTGAGACAGGTGGAGGCGGCGTCTGCGCGCAAGATCCGTGCACAACGCGAGGCAGAACGGGAGAAACGGTCGCGCGAGGAGTCGCGGGTCAGCGTGGACGAGCTGTTTGCAGGACTGTGCAGACGGCGGTTTGAGTACGCAGCCGAGTACGGACGGCTACCGGAGCTGAGTCCGCGCGAGTACAATGTGTTTCGGGCGGCGCAGGTCAACTGGCACATGAACCGCGAGTGGCTCCGGTTGCGGAGCGAGTTGAAGCGCGATGTGCTGCGGAACGGCGCTCCCGCGACGCCGGGCGACATTGCCACTGTCAATCATGCTGAAGACACCCGCAGCTGGGAGTGCGACCGGTACAAGCTGGACCAGGGCTTTGACGTGTCGCGAGTGCCGGCGCAGGCGGAGGCGACGGACGACCCGACGGGCGGGAAGCAAATCTCGTGGCAGTACGAGGATGGCACTGGTGGAAGCGTATTTTTGCCGCACGTGCCTAACGAGCGCGAGATTTTGGATGCCATGCCGCAGGACGTCACCGACGGCATTTTGCCCGACGACGTGGTTGGTGCTATTCGGTCGGCAGGCAAGCCGGCGGCGGGCGCCTACGACGGTGCCTATGACTATGACTACCAAATGGCTCAGGGCGGATATGATTACCAGGCGTCTCCTCTGGCGGAAGCCGGAGGCGCCGGCCGGCTTGACTCAAGAGGCAGCTCGGTGACGCTGGCCGAGGACACGGCGTATGACGATAATGAGCAAGACTATGATGACAACGAGAATGCAGACGAGGACGACTATGATGGCGAGTACGACGATGAATACGAGGATGAGTACGAGTACGAGTACGAAGACGGCTGGCGGGAGCGGGCTGCGCGGGCAGTCGAGTACGTGGGACTGTCTGCACGAGGACTTGTTCGGAGAGCCTTGAGAGCAGGCCCCTGGGCGGCGGTGTCTATTGCAGTAGCCATGATTAGTATATGGTTTGTGGTTTATGGACGCAGCACGACCGACGTTGGTTTTGTCGATAACGACGTGGGAAGGAGTTGGCTTGGATCGCTGCGTGTGCCATGGCTAGGCTCTGACAGGGCCAGTGGGGACTCGGGACTGGCGAGCAAGGGGCCCAGCAAAAACTCGAGCCAGAATACTGGCATCAAGACTTATTCCGGTCGAGAACTAGGGTCGGAACCTGTTGTTTCAAAGCCAGCGTCTGCTCCGCCAGCAAAGCCTGCGCAGCCGGAGCCAGAACCGGAACCGGAACCGGAACCGGAACCAGAACCAGCGCCCCAATCTGCCCAAAACCAGGTGACAATCCAGCCAGTGGGGGAGCCAGTTATCTATCCAGACGGGGTTGTCCACCCTGGCAACCACCCAGACCTTGCGGAGCACTTGCAAGTCTTGCAGCAAATCGACGAGCGATTGCGGGCTCTGGAGCGCACTGTTGCCGCGGAGCACGAGGAGCTGGCGGCGCTCAAGACGTTACGTCGCCAGATGGATGCCAAAACGACGAGCGACCGCCAGGTCGCGCGCGAGCTCGCCGATCTCCGTGCTCGCATCGAGGCGCGCTCGGCAGCCGGACACAGATGGTATGTCGACAAAAACGGCGACAGGGCCGAGAACGTTGCGCGAACAGAAGCTGGCGCCTATATCGACGCCGGCCTAACGTCCGCGGGCATCATACCCAATGAGACGTTTGCTGAACGCGTTCTCTCCAAATTCGCGTCTCTTCTTGGCACACAAGACCACGAACATCCTGCCACTGCCGCCATCGCCCCACTACATGCGTCGCGCCGGCCCTGGCGGTTCGCCGGCGCACAGGGCAGCCTCGCCCTCTCCTGGGACAAGCCGGTCCACGTTGCTGCTGTCGGCATTGGCGGCTTCGACCCGCTCGGTTCCACCAGCGACCCGGCCGAGCTGCCCGCGCACGTTTCTGTCTGGGCGTCCGTAACCGACGCCTCGACGCGTCGCGAGTCCCGGGCGTCCATCTCACAAGCCCGGCCGCCCCATCTCACCATCCCGGACGAGTTCATCTGCGTCGCCCGCATCGCTCCCGACTCCCCCGAGTTCAACGGTCGTCGCGTCGTCGCGATCCCCGACGGTCTCTCCGTCGACACCTCGCGTCTTCTCTTCATCTTTGAAGCCAACGGCGGCAGCCCTCTCGCCACCGCCGTCTCCCGTGTACTAGTATACGGCCCCTCGGCCTAATTAAACGCTCTTCTGACTTCTGTTTCCTGGGGGTTCCACCCCCAGACCCCCGTAGCAACTGCTTCGCAGTTGGGCGTTGAACCCGTTTCCTTTCCTTTTCCTGGGGGTTCCACCCCCAGACCCCCGTAGCAACTGCTTCGCAGTTGGGCTTTGCACTCGTTCCTTTTTTCCTGGGGGTTCCACCCCCAGACCCCCGCAGCAACTGCTTCGCAGTTGAGATCCGTACCAGCTTTCTTTGTTCCTGGAGACTCTATCCCCAGACCCCAACTTGAGCTCTTCGCCTGACGCAACAGCGCCATCGCAGTTATTCAAATGCCGCTTTACTCATTGGCTGTTCAAATCAGCTGCGAAGCAGTTGCTACGGGGGTCTGGGGGTGGAACCCCCAGGATGCAAATAAGAGGCCATTGGCTGTCTAAAGCCAACTGCGAAGCAGTTGCTACGGGGGTCTGGGGGTGGAACCCCCAGGAAGCAAATGGCCATTGGCTGTTTGAATCGACTGCGAAGCAGTTGCTACGGGGGCCTGGGGGTGGGACCCCCAGGAAGCAAATAAGAGGCCATTGGCTGTTTGAATCAACTGCGAAGCAGTTGCTACGGGGGTCTGGGGGTGGAACCCCCCAGGATGCAAATAAGAGGCCATTGGCTGTTTAAATCAACTGCGAAGCAGTTGCTACGGGGGTCTGGGGGTGGAACCCCCAGGAGACAAAGAGAGACCAGGTGATAGGCAGGGACAAATGCATCATAATATTAAAAATTAGGCGTAGGCGGTCGTAAGTCGTTATATATGCAGGAGGAGGGGGGCTCAAATGTAGCGCTGGGACTTGGAGATGGCGCGACGGGCGCGGTGGATGGCCGTAAGGGCGACCTCGAGCTGATGGAGTCGCTTGTCGCGATCGTCGGAGTTGGTGGTGGGGGAGGCGTCAGGCTCGGACTCGGCCGCTACTGTGCCAAAGGCAGCACCCAGCTTCTTGCCTCCTGTGAGCTGCTTCTCGTACTTTTGCCGCAGTTTCCGTTCGTACTCGAGCGTCTGGAGAAGTTCGGACTTTTCGTCGACGGATGAAAACGACGTGGACCGCGTCATGCTAGACGAGTTGCTGAACAGCGACCGGTCCGAATCGCCTGAATCGCTCCGCCAGTGCGCCAAGGTCTCCTGTGTAGTGGGTTGCCGCTGCTTGGCAGCCCGCAGTGTCTCGAGCTCCCGCTCGAGCTCTGAGGCCCGGTCGACTGCCTGGGCGGCCGTTGTCGCCAGGTACTTGACCTGCTCTTCGAGCAATTCGGCCCGCGACCGGTCACCGTCACGGCCGGGCCGCACCAGGTCGGTTGCGCTTGTCTTTGACCTGAACATCATTGTGTTTTTTTTTAGCGGTTTGCTACCGGTTGAACAGAGTACAGTTTTTGCGTTTGCTACTAATGACAGGCCCTGCGCCTCTTATATCTTTTTGCCATATTCATAGTGCCTTTGTCCAGGTTTGGCGAAGCCAGGGGGTGCCGACTGTCGACGCATGCACGTTGACGCGCAGTTCAGACGTGCGTCCCCGGGCGATCGTAACGCGCTTCTTGGGCCAACTGAGGCGGCGCGAGACGCGTGCTGCCTCTTTGTTCTGTCGCGTGCTTGATTGGGGGACCGGCCCGTGACTTTAGCAAAGTTTTTTTTTTTTTGTTTTATGTCTAGATAGAGGGATAGGCCAAGACACGACCGCAAAACCGAAGAATCTATTTCTTGCAAGACATGAATCGTGCCTGCCTGCCAAAGCAAGATCTCTGATCTCTGGCTCGCGTCCCAGTTCGATGACGGACCTTGCCTGGCATGTGCCAACGAGTGGGACATTACTCATTGCCAGTTGGCCCACTTGCAACGGTTGACTCTGCTGAGACGATCTTCACGCACAGACCCAGCGGCCCGCAGTTTTCTTTACACCGGGACAATAGTCTGGAAGCGCCTGCTCCAGCCGCCTGCACCAACCGACATCCGGGCGATGAGAGGAGTACTGCGAGGATGAGAGGAAGCATGCACTGAGCTGCACACCGTCCGGGGCCCGGCGGGCCCCCACTTCTGGGCGGTGCAGAAAGCGTTGATCCGGGAATTCCGGCTTCACTGCTGGTCACTCCATCCAAAGGTCTTTTCTTTCCATCAGACGAAAGCCAACACCACGCAGGGGTCCAACATTAAACTTTATTTGACGGTTTGTGCACGGCTACTGCTGACACCTACCGGCGTCCCACCATAGTGGGCCACGCTATACAATGCCGCATTAACGCCCAGCGCTTGAACGCCCAGCGCTTGTAACTGCGAATCCACTACAAAATACACCCGGAATCCAAACGACGCGAGCCAGCTGCCAGGCACTCTCGATCGAGCGCACCAGATCTTTGGCTCGCAAGGTACCATAAACCATGTCTAACAGATCACATCCACTGCCTACAGCCTGCAACAGGCACCAAAAACACCAATGTTCGATTGAGTTTTTATCAAGGATCACTTTGGCACCTGTTCGACGTTGCTCCTTCTTTATTCTATTTAGGTCTCGGCTGGCGGTCGTCCCGGCTGCCACGGCCACAGACGCGCCCGAGTGCGTCCCCCTGCGTACGATTGCATGAGTCTTTTTTCGGGCTAGATTTGTCGCCGTTAATGCTGCATCACCACTGTAGCGATAACTGGTTAATGCCAGAATTATTATTGGCACCTGGTCCACGGCTCGCAGCTTTTGCTCAGTGGCACTCTGATGGAGCATTAACTCAAAAGCATTGAACCTTGGTCAGGACCCCTTCCTGAACAAGGGTCCCCTCACTCATTGGTCACACCTACACGTATAACCCCAAAAAAGACAGCTTGTGACCACTCGCCGTGCACCAAACGCAGGTCATATTGGGACTGCGTTCGCGTTCTAGACCTTGACCGCGACGCGTCTGTCGCCATTATGGGTTCGGGACTACGCTGAGGGCCTGATCTGATTCTATCGCGAGGCGCGGAGTCTATCCATACTTTTTTTTTTTTTCCTGGGGGTTCCACCCCCAGACCCCCGTAGCAACCGCTTCGCGGTTGGAGCCGAACAGTCGATTTCTGTTTTTCCTAAGGGTTTCACCCCTAGACCGCCGTAACAACCGCTTCGCGGTTGGAGCCGAACGGTCGATTTCTGTCTTTCCTGGGGGTTCCACCCCCAGACCCCCGTAGCAACCGCTTCGCGGTTGGAGCCGAACAGTCGATTTCTGTTTTTGCTGGGGGTTCCACCCCCAGACCCCCGTAGCAACCGCTTCGCGGTTGGAGCCGAACAGTCGATTTCTGTCTTTCCTGGGGGTTCCACCCCCAGACCCCCGTAGCAACCGCTCCGCGGTTGGATTCGCCGCTATTGCACAACTCCGCAGCCTCTATTTCAACTGCGAAGCAGTTGCTACGGGGGTCTGGGGGTGGAACCCCCAGGAAAAGTAAAAAAAGCCGCTAAATTTCGGTCTTTCCTGGGAGGCGGGGGCTCCGCGGTTGGATTCGCGGCTACTTCACAAGTCCCCGGAGGCCTATTTCAACTGCGAAGCAGTTGCTACGGGGGTCCGGGGGTGGAACCCCCAGGAAACGTAAAACAAACCGGCGAACGCGTCAAGATGGTATGCACATATGCATATGCTTGTAAGTGAGTGTGACCAAACATGTCCAGAACGATCGTAAACAAAGGCTGCCCTGGACTAGTTGAGACAGACCTCAGCATTCGTACGCCAGCACCATTCCGGCTTTATTTATTCAACACGACGCGCACAGGATGAACTCTGTGCGCACAGACAAGGAGAACCTTGTCCACCTGCGGACCCCGCTAGGCAAAGGCGCCGGCGCCAACGCTCATGGGAACGCGCCCCTGACCGCCCGCAAGCCCGAGCATGCCAAGCCGTTTACACCCGCGACGACTCGCGTTCCGCTTGGCGGAAAGGACAAGAATGCGCGCGGGAACGCGCAGCAGCAGACCGCGAAGAAGCTGGCGCCGCTTAAAGAGCCGGCGACGGTCCTGCGGACACAGAAAACGCCCAAGTTCCGGCCGCTAGTCGAGGACAACATTCAGCCGGCAGCAAGTGAGCCCGAGACTGAACTCGAGGCCGCTGCAACCGCCCAAGTTGACGACATAGACTGGGGTAACGTCGAGGTAGAGTCGATTACAAGTTTCCCCGAACCGCCGCTAGAGGACCTGCCCGAAGGCGCCTTTGAGACAACAGACGAGGAAGTGGCACGGTTCCGTCCTGGCGCCGGCGGTGTGTATGACATACCCATCGAGGACGATATCACGCTCGACATGATGCCGCCGCTCGAGTTTGACGACGAGGATCTTCTTCCCGAGCTGCCCCTTATGCGAAGCGCGCAGCCGCCCAAAACCTTTTCGCCTCTACGATCGAGTGCAGCCAAACCGCGCCGACCGGCCCCTCCTGCCAATGGCGTATCCCTTGTCCGCCAGAGCCCGGCTCCCGAGTCGCCGGCCACCACCACCCCACGTCGCACCACGCCGGGCCCGGGCACCCCCGGCAAGCGCGTTCCCACGTTCATGATGCCGACCAAGGCCGCCCAGCTCAAACAGCGCGTCCGTCGGCCGCCCACCGGCGCCTCTCTCCGCCGCTAAACACACCTGACGAAGCCACGACCGCTCTACGACCCCCATCATTACCTGCAATTGACAATCATGACACTTTTCTGGACTCGCTTGGCTCCTTTTTTTTTTCCCTGGGGGCTCTGCCCCCAGACCCCCGTAGCAACTGCTTCGCAGTTGGGATTGGAATGCTTGTGAACACGGGCTTGGTGGTGTGTGAAGCCCGAAAGCAGTTTTCATGTGGAAACATGAGCCTAAACTCGCCTTTTCTCAACTGCGAAAGCAGTTGCTATGGTATCACTGGGCTTCTTTTTTTCCTGGGGGCGCTGCCCCCAGACCCCCGTAGCAACTGCTTCGCAGTTGTAATTCGAGCGCTCGTGAATACGGGCTCGGTGGTGTGTGAAGCATGGAAACACGGGCCCAAAGTGGCCATTTCTCAACTGCGAAGCAGTTGCTACGGGGGTCTGGGGGTGGAACCCCCAGGAAAAAAGAGATAAAGGCTCCGAAATTCAACTGCGAAGCAGTTGCTACGGGGGTCTGGGGGTGGAACCCCCAGGAAAAAAAAAAGAGAGCAAAGCAGAAGACAGATGCAATAGACTATATACAGGATGGTATTGGGGGCTAGACGGTGGTGCATTCGGGGCCGTTGGGCTCGTAGTCGTATTCGCCGTCCGAGGGCCCGTCGGCGTCGGAACGGTCGTCAGCGTCGTCGGGGAGCGTGGCGTTCTTGAGGTAGTCGACGTCGTCGACCTCCTTGGGCGAGATGTTGAGGGGCACGCGAGGCTTGGACGGCAGAACGTTTTTGATAGTCGCGAGCTCAGAGGTCTCGAGACACCAGCCGTTTTCGGGGAATTCGACGTCCGCCTTGAGATAGAGATCGCCGCGCGCGTCGGTGCCCTTGCGCGGCATGCCCTCGCCGCTGACCTTGAGGTACTCGCCAGGGCGTGTGACCTGGCCTGCGGGGACCGTCAGCTTGATGCCGCGGCCGTCAAGATGCTGGAGCACGACGCGCGAGAAGCCCGTGAGCGCCTCGGCGAGCGTCAGGCTGATGGTCGCGACCAGGTCCTCGCCGCGGCGCTCAAACACGTCGTGCTCGGCCACGTTGACGCGGAAAACAAGATCGCCCGCCGTCTTGCCGGGCGCCTCGTCCGCCTTGCCCTCGAGCACAATTTTGTGGCCCTGGCGAGCGCCCCGCGGCACATACACCTCGAGCATGGTCTTTTCCTCGGTAGTGCCGCTGCCCTTGCACTTGCGGCACTGGTCCTTGTCGCGCACGACCGTCCCGCGCCCGTGACAGCTGTCGCACAGTACGGTGTCGTTTGTGACGAGCCCCGGCGCCAGCCGCCGCAGCTTGCGGACGTGGCCCTCGCCTTTGCACGTCACGCACGTCCGCGGTTTGGCGTTCTTCTTGGCGCCGCTGCCTTTGCACAGGCTGCACAGCACGTCCCGCGCCGACGCCATCTTGTACACGCGGCCCTTGTACACGTCCTCGAGCGTTGCGTCGAGCTCTATCTCCTCGTCGGGCGTCCGTCCGCCCGCGTGCTTGTGGGCACCGCGGCCGGGGCCGCCGCGACCGGGACCCCCGCGGCCGCCTGCGCTCCGCGGATCAAACCCGAAAAACTGCGCAAAGTCGTCGGGGCCAAACGGATTCTCGTGGTAGTCGTCCTGCCAGTCGTTGGCATCCACGTGTCCAAACTGGTCGTACCGTGCGCGTTCTGCGTCGTCAGACAGCACCTCGTACGCCTCGCAAATCACCTTGAACCGCACTTCGGCCGCCTCTCTCTCCGCTTCTGGAACCTTGTCCGGATGGTTCGACAACGCCAGCCGCTTGTACGCCTTGCGAATCTCCATTGACGAGGCGTCCCGGCTCACGCCGAGCACCTCGTAGTAGTCTACGGCTGTCCCGTTCACTGCGGTTAGATCTCATGCCGCTGACTGTAGGGTTTGCGGTGGCGTTATGTTTTCCTGGGGGCGCTGCCCCCAGACCCCCGTAGCAACTGCTTCGCAGTTGAAGATTTGGGGAGAGCGTTGGTTGGAGAGGTTTCTGGAGATCGTCAACGCCACGGCTGAGGATACAGAGGAAAAAAACTTACTTATGACCGTCGGCCGGTCACCCGCGTGTTTTGTAGTGAGGAATACGCGTGGGAACTCTGAAAATATGCCACAACTGTATCACAGAGCGGATAAATGGAAAAAAACGAATGCCTGGTTGGTATTGCAGATTCGAGATGTGCCCCAGTGTTTGCAAACAAAAGTGCAGATGGGGATATGTTGGATCGATGCTGGGCGCTTATGTCTACAGGGAGGCAACGGTTTGGGCGCACATGCAATGCACATTCATGCATCGCATCACGACCTCGAGGACCCCTCCACTCCCCCAAAAAACACCACCACCGCCACAAATCAGCTACCTGCACGGCACGCTGATGTACTCTTACATGGAATACGTGCAGCGGTGCTTCTACAGAGCCACGGACTGGAATGAGGACAATTCCTACGCCAACATAGCCGCGGCCGCCGAGAGTACGTCTATCTTCTGATTTTGTGCGGGATTGCCGTTTTTCTTCCTGGGGGCGCTGCCCCCAGACCCCCGTAGCAACTGCTTCGCAGTTGGGGTCCGCTCATACGGCAATTCTTTTTTCCTGGGGGTTCCACCCCCAGACCCCCGTAGCACCCGCTTCGCGGGTGAGCTCCACCACCACAGCTCTTATTCAACTGCGAAGCAGTTGCTACGGGGGTCTGGGGGTGGAACCCCCAGGAACAAAAGAATTGCCGTATGAGCGGATCCCAACTGCGAAGCAGTTGCTACGGGGGTCCGGGGTTGAACCCCCAGGAACAAAAGAATGCCGTATGAGCGGATCCCAACTGCGAAGCAGTTGCTACGGGGGTCTGGGGGTGGAACCCCCAGGAACAAAAGAATTGCCGTATGAGCGGATCCCAACTGCGAAGCAGTTGCTACGGGGGTCTGGGGGTGGAACCCCCAGGAAAAAAAGAAGGCGCTGTTCCGAACAGCGACAAAGGGGGAACTCCTCTACAAGATGAACAAGACTAACGGCAGACCTGCTGGCGTTCGATGTGCCGGAATCGGCGTCGCTGACGCTGTCTGCGCAGCCGACTCCGAATAGTTGCACGTCGTACACACTGGCGAACTCCGGGTTTGTGAACGGGTCGTTGTCGTATTTGTACAGTTCGCGGGAGCTGGGCAACGTGGACGGGTCGGCGGATGTGGACCTGGCAAAGGTGGTCGCCGGGTACCGGATACTGAACCCGCTCAAGTACCCGGAGCCGGCGTTCCACTGGGAGCGATGGCAGGCCGGGAGACGCGTTGATAGGCGCGATAATCTGCTGTTTGGGCGGCTGTTTTTGCCGAGCCAGAGCCTGGAAGCCATGTTTATTAGGCGGTTCTCGCCGACATCGCAGATCGTCGTCAAGGCGGTGTCGGACTCGCGCGCCAAGAACGGCGGCGCGCTGCTGCTCAACTGGCAGTCCGACTATGGAAAATGGGCGCATGAGTGGATATACAGCACTCACGAGACGCTCGTGGGCCTGCGTACGCTGTACAACTTTCGATTCGACGAAAAGGTCCGCGCGCACCCACAGAGCCCGTCGCGGCTGTCTGTCGGCATGGAGTGCTTTTATGGCGTGTCGACAAAGTCGCCAGGTATCTCTACAGCCCTGAGGTACACAACGCAGTCGGCCTACACTGGCACGCCCCTTACGCTGACTGTCATGTGCAACCCGCTCATGGGTCACTTGTCGACAACGTACTCGCTGCGAACAACGGCCGCCTCGGCGTTTGCGACCCGCTACGACTTTAACGTCTACTCGTACGTCAGCGATCTGATGCTTGGGTGCGAGATCTGGCGCCGTCGTCCTACTCAGGGCGAGCCTTTCCCAGACGGTGCCCAACAGGAGATCAGCGCTGGCGGCGTGATGCCGCCTCGCAGTCAAGACGCTGACGCCTACACGTCTGTCGTCAAGGCAAGCACAAGTCTCGGCCAGCAAAACGTGCGTCTGCTGTGGGAGGGCAGGTTCAAGGACTTTTTGCTCAGTACCGGCGTCTCCCTCAGCTTTGCTGGCGGCGCTCCGCTCGCTACGGGCTTTGGCATTCAGGTGCAGTATTCTAGCTGACGTCTATTTTTTTTTTTTTCCTGGGGGCTCTGCCCCCAGACCCCCCGTTGCAACTGCTTCGCAGTTGAGATGGGGCGCCAATTGGGTTCCTGGTAGAATTTGGGACTGGTGGCTGGTGTATAGTGTAGTGTAACGAATCGTCATGACATACATTAAATCATTAACGTAGCTAGGCAGTCGTATCTGGTTCAGCTTTTGTTTGAGCGGCGTCGGATGTCGTGTCTGGTTTGGTCTCCTCGTCAACCTCCATGGCGTCACTGTCTGGCTTGGTATCGGTTTCGGCGAGATTCTCATCGGTCTCGGGCTTGGCAGGATCCGAGGGCTTGTCATTGGCATTGGTGTCGTCAGATTTTGCCTCGTGGTCAGAAACTGAACCGACTTTGTCACCTGACATGTCCTTGGCAGTCTCTTTATCCATAGACTCTGGCTTGTCGGCAAACGCCACCGTTTTGGTGGTTCCCGGCTCTGTGGAACTGCCCGCGGCAGCAGCGTCGGACTTTGCCTCGGCCGGCTTATCGTTAGTCGAGCCCGGAACAACAGCTCCTGTAGTGACTCCCTCGTCAGCTCCGGTGGCCGCTCCAGTGGCAGCTCCCGTGGCAGCTCCCGTAGCAGCTCCCATAGCAGCGCCCGTAGCAGCTCCCGTGGCAGCACCCGTAGCAGCTCCCGTCGAAGCTCCCGTGGCAGCACCCGTAGTAGCTCCCGTTGCAGCACCCGTGGCAGCTCCCGCAGCGGCTCCCGTGGCAGCTCCCGCAGCAGCTCCCGCAGTAGCTCCCGTAGCGGCTCCCGTCGAAGCTCCCGCAGCAGTCCCCGGAGCACCATTAACACTAGCACCAGCAGTGGCCGTCCCATTGACCTCCACCTTGGCCTTCTTTGCAGACGGCTCATTAGGATCCTTCTTTTGACGAGGCTTATAAGTCCGCTTGGGCGGAATGGCATCGAGTGGACCAGGCGGAACACGGTGCAACAGCTCCAGGAGCTCCTCTTCGCTCTCTGGCAGCTGATACCACACCGACCACTTGGCTGTACGCTTGCCGTTTTTAAGGACTTCCTCCATCCGCTTCACGACTCGTTCGTACTTGTTGACACACCGGGCCACAACGGGGATGTGCTTTTCCGGCAGGTCGCGGATCGTAATAGTCGTCGGCGTGTACACGACTGGCGGCTCGTCCTTTTTGTCAGCGGATCGCGTGGTCACTGGAGTGCTCGGAGTGCCTTCGCCAGCCTTTGCCAGAGGGCCCTCGCCAGCCTTTGCCGGAGTACTGGCAGGAGTATCCTTGGCCTTGACCGGAGTTTTTGTCTTGGGATCATCCTTTTTGGCACCAGCTTTCTTCTTGTCCTTTTTGGTATCCGGTTCTGGCGGCTTGTGGATAGCTAAAAACGATACCAAGATGTCACCAGTGTTGAGAACCTCAATGACCGACTCCTTGGGCAGCACAAACCGGTCGAGCGGGTTATCCTTAAACTCAAATACCATCATGATGCTCTGGCGCATCATTTTCGGTACGTACCGCGATTGAGGTGGCTTGCGCTGCGCCGGCGGCGTCGGCTTATACGTGGGCCGGATCTGGGTCTGCGGACGCGGCTGCACTGGCGGCCGGTACGGACTCGACGTCGACGGCGACGCGCTAGTGCCTGGCCGTGCTTGCTGCAAGCTCGATGGCATCGGCATCCGGCGCGCCATATTGATATACTCCTGGAACGCGGCGATCTGGGCGCTCGTGGCCTTGCCCGACGCTACAATCTTCATCAGGTTACTGAGCGACGGGTCCAGCTTGGCAATGTACTGCAGCTTGACAATTGTCTCCTGGTTGCTCGACTGGTCCTCTCTGGCGGGTGTGGTGGCCGGGCGTGCTGCCGATGCTGGCGTACTCGATGCACTAGGCCTCGGAGCCGGTGTAGTGGTACTGGATCCAGCCGCCACTACGCCTGTTTGCATGCGAATCGGCGTTGATGTACTTGCGGCCGGCCTAGGCGAAGCGGTCGTTCCTATCGCAGGTGCAGCAGATGCGGTTGTGGTCGTGGTCACCCCAGTAGTCGATGCGCTGGGTGTGCTGCCGGGGTTAGTCGCACTGGCAGTAGTCGGGGCCGGTGTTGCTGGCTTATCTGTGACGCTTTCTTTTACTACCGAATCTGAGCTCTTGTCAGCTTGTGTCGCCGGCTTGACTGCTTCCTCGGGGTTTGGTGTCTTTTCAGTGCTTTTAGCGGTTTCCTTGTCAGCGGTACCAGACTTGTCCTGACCCTTAGACTCTGCTGAACCCTTTTTTGATTCGGCTTCTGTATCTTTCTTGGACTCTTCCGGATTTTGAGTCTCACTAGCTGCGTCCTTTTTAGATTCCACTTCTGCCGTCTTTGTATCCTTTTCAGGCAATGGTTGCGTCCCAACCTTTGTCTCACTCACTGATTTGGTCGAGTCTGATACACCCGAGGTCTGTGAGGATCCAGCAACAGTAGTCGCAGCCGTAGAAGCGCCATTAGTGGGAGCCGTGGAAACGCCATTAGTGGACGGCACTGCAGGAGTGGTTGCAGACGTTACAGCTGGAATTGTCGGAGTTGCCGATGTAGTCGCCGGTGCCGGCGCAGACGCCGACGCGACAGTCGGAACAGGCTTCGGTGTCGACGCAACTGTTCCAGTCTGGCCACCACCGCCGGGCGTAGGAGTACTCACAGCAGGGGATGCACTCGCAGCAGCAGGAGTCGCTAGAGTGCGAGCAGGAGACGCATTCGCAGCAGCAGGAGTCGCTAGAGTGCCAGCAGAAGTCGCAGTCGCAGTAGCAGGAGTCGATAGAGTGCCAGCCGGCCGAATAGACGAGGCAGGGGTCGACGGAGAACCTGAAACACCAACACCGGGACGGACCGGCGTAGCATCAGCAGGCCCAGAACCCGCGCGAACAGGTGTCGAGACAGCGCCCGGCTCTGGCTCCTCTTCAGGAGGGTCTATCGGATTGTCGTCCCTCACGATAAACAGCTTGGTCTCAAACAAGTGCGGGCCCATGACCATTGTGCAGTCGCAAAGTTTGGTCATACGGTCGCGAGCTGCGTCACCTCCGGCCGGCTTGCGGCCTCGCACCGGCTTGCTCCAGTACTTTTGGAACATGGAACCCGACAGCCACGTATTTCGGGATTTCTGGAGCGAATAATACAATGCGTTTGTCTCCACAACACTCAGCGGCGACTCGAGCTGCGAGTAGTCCGGCGCGTTTGCCGATACTGGCACGTCATTCTTGACCACATATGGCACTTCTGGCGGCGGGGTCGGTTCGGATTTTGCGCGTTTCTTCGTCCTGGGCTCACTCTGCCCGCGACGCAGGCGGCGAGCGCTCATCGACTAGGATTCCGGTATTGCCAGTGACTGGCTATCTACTCGGGACAATCCTTAGAACAAACGCGCGATAAGGACGTGAATTTTGGCGTTTTGCAACCTCGACATCGGGCACCATCCCAAATCGTCAATTTCAGCCGTGCCTCATGTGCGACCAACACTAGTCCCACTCCGACCATCACCAGCCAAAGCCCCTTCTCAACTGCGAAGCAGTTGCTACGGGGGTCTGGGGGCAGCGCCCCCAGAAGAAAAAAAGGCCCCTCGCGTTTGATTTTGCTGGGGGCGCTGCCCCCAGACCCCCGTAGCAACCGCTTCGCGGTTGAAAGCGGCAGGGTGGTATATGTGACCACTCCCAGTCCAAGTTGGAACGCCGTGGAACGGTGCCCTGCCATAGATAAACCACCAAACGCCAGCGAGGCATCAAGACACACCACGGTCTACGTACACATACAATGAGCGTCAGTACAGAGACATTGGAGCCGCCGACGCTCGAAAGCGTCGTGGGCCAGGACTCGCTGAGATGGATCTTTGTTGGTGGCAAGGGAGGCGTCGGCAAGACCACTACGTCTTGCTCGCTGGCGATCCAGCTGGCCAAACGCCGCGAGAATGTCCTTCTTATTTCGACGGATCCGGCGCACAACCTGTCGGACGCGTTTGGCCAGAAATTTGGCAAAGATGCGCGGCCGGTGGACGGCATTCCGAACCTGCACGCCATGGAGATCGACCCCAGTGGCACCATCCAGGAGTTCCTCGACCAGAACCAGGGCGCCGGCAACATGATGCAGGACATTGCGTTTTCGATCCCGGGTGTGGACGAGGCGCTTTCGTTCGCCGAGGTCATGCGCCAGGTCAAGGAGCGCTCGTACTCGGTCATTGTGTTTGACACGGCGCCGACGGGCCACACGCTGCGGTTCCTGCAGTTTCCAACGATCCTCGAAAAGGCCCTCGGCAAGCTGTCGGAGCTGTCGGGCCGGTTCGGTCCCATGCTCAACACGCTCATGAGCCAGACGGGCCAAAACATGCAGGACATTATGGGCAAGCTCGAGTCGACGCGCGAGACGATTGCCGAGGTCAACAAGCAGTTCCAGGACCCGGAGCTCACGACGTTTGTGTGCGTCTGCATCGCCGAGTTCTTGTCGCTGTACGAGACCGAGCGCATGGTCCAGGAGCTGACGTCGTACAACATCGACACCCACGCCATTGTCGTGAACCAGCTGCTGTATCCCAAGAAGGACTCCAACTGCGAGCAGTGCAATGCCCGCTACAAGATGCAGCAAAAGTACCTGTCACAGATCCTCGAGCTGTACGAGGACTTTAACATTGTTCGTCTTCCGCAGCTCACCTCTGAGGTCCGTGGCGTCCCCTCCCTCCAGGAGTTCTCCAAGATGCTCCTCGAGCCCTACGTCCCCGACGTCAACTAACGTCCCTATAATGTTAGACTGTAAATAGAATGTGCCTGAATGTGTTGCTGCTTTTTTTTTCCTGGGGGCGCTGCCCCCAGACCCCCGTAGCACCTGCTTCGCAGTTGATCTCGACGTGATGTGACGTTTTTGTCTGGGGCGCCGTTTTGAGTGAGGCAGGTTTATCTCGGCGTGGTTCTGGCTTCCCTACTCGGGCACAATTGCAATTGTTCGCAGTTGATCTGTGCATAGCTTCGTGTTCTTTTCTGTTTTCAGACGCCAGATCAACTGGTTTGCACCTCGCAGCAGTGTTCTATACATTATCTTCTGCTTCGTTTCTCTACCTAAAACACTGATCCGCAATTGCCGTGACAGAAGCCATTGCTAAGCCATTGCCACGGGCCATTGCTGAGCCGTTGCCACGGGCCATTGCTGAGCCGTTGCCACGGGCCATCGCTGAACCGTTGCCACGGGCCATTGCCGCGCGCCAGCAACACCCCACAAAAACACACGACAACGACCTGACATCCAACTGCGAAGCAGTTGCTACGGGGGGTCTGGGGGCAGCGCCCCCAGGAAAAAAGGAAAGCCACAACCACGGGACAGCACGCACGCTCACATGGTGGGCCATGCAGCCTAGCGCGCAGGGACCGGACCAAAAGTTACTGTAGCTGGCTAAGCGCCAGATCTGGCGAGACGCAACCGAAAACGGAAACGGGCGCGATCGGCCCCAGAAACTGTGAGAGGATGGTCGCGACTGCTAGCGGGGCAGTGCCGAGACGCCGAGAACCACGGCGCTGCAATTACTCCACACTAGACTCGAATGGCGTGCTTTCCAGTGCGGAAACTCGCATGCACTCAGTAAGGGCCAAGTCTGGGTTCTGCGGTGGCTTGCATTGATTATGCATGTGCGAGACAGGGGGAATAATCTGGGCACCTGGCGCCAGACGGTGTCACGGCGCTCGGACACGATCATCATTTTAGCAGTGCAACGGTTTTAAGTGTAGATCCCTCCAGGACGGCTTGGTGAACCCTTGCATGACCCACAGAACTCACGCGGGGACGTCTCGAGAGCCCCGATGGTGCAGGCCCTGGTCGCCCATGTGAGTTGACGTCATTCCAGCTGCCCAGAAATCAACCGCACGCATAAAATCAGAGATTTGTCCGATCGTCGGTCTTAACGTCTAAACACGATTGTACAGCCCGGAACTTCGTTTTGTTCCGTTGCTTTCCGACTCTCGTTCTTGTCGCCGCAACACTACCACCAAACCGTCTTTGTCGCTTTGCCACGCTCGGCAAAACACAGAGATCTGTCGGACATAACTAGATCCGTCGGGTCAAAATAACGCTCCACACTGCTACGGTCATCATCACATCAACAATACGGTACAATGGAGGTATGTCGTCCTACTATTCTTTGGGCGTTGATTTGGGGGATTTTTTTGTGGGATCAGGTACTTGGTGAATTTTTTTCTTTTTCTTTTTCCTGGGGGCCCGGCCCCCAGACCCCCGTGGCAACCGCTTCGCAGTTGATTTTGAGCGTGGTGGCGTCCCACCCGGGTGTCACGGGGGGATTGGGGCAGCGCCCCCAGGAAGAAAAAAAAGAGTTCAAGGAACGACTATCTGGTGAATGACTTTCATTTCCTGGGGACTGCTCCAAGACCCCGGTAGCACTCGATTCGCGGGTGGGACTTTATCTACCATGCTCAAAATCAACTGCGAAGCAGTTGCTACGGGGGTCTGGGGGCAGAGCCCCCAGGAAAAAAAAAAGATAAAAAAGTACCGCGTTGCTTCGTGACTGCGCGAAGCGGGTCTGCAGGAAAAGGACAACGACAAGAGGCTGACGACAGAACATACATAACGAACGGAATAAACCGCCTGGCCTCGAGTCGGAGGAGCGGAGCGTCATGGCGGGCGAGGTGGACGACCACCAGCTGATTGACCCCACTTCCGGTGTGAAGCGCGGATTGAAGACGCGGCACGTGTCGATGATGGCACTGGCCGGTATTATTGGACCCGGCTTGCTGGTCGGTGCCGGCGGCGCGCTGGCGTCAGGTGGCCCGGCAGCCCTCATTATCGGGTTTGGCGTCATCGGCATAATTGCCTTTTCGGTAATGCAGTCGCTCGGCGAGCTGACAACGCTGTACCCGACGGGCGGCGCGTTCACGTCGCTTGGTGACCGGTTCGTCGATAAGGCATTCGCCACCGCCCTCGGGTGGAACTACTGGCTCGTGTGGGTCGCGGTTCTTGCCAGCGAGTACAATATGGTGGCGTCGATCCTGTCGTTTTGGTCCACAAAGGTGCCCATCTACGGCTACGTGCTGCTGCTGTGGGGCGCGTTTCTGGCGTTCCAGCTGCTGGGCGTCACCGCGTTTGGAGAGGCCGAGTTCTGGCTCGCGCTGCTCAAGCTCGTGGGCCTCGTCGCCTACTTTATTTTCTCGATCGTGTACATTTCTGGCGGCATCATCGGCTACGACGGCCCGGCGCTCGGCTTCCACTACTGGAACGATCCAGGCGCTTTCGCCAACGGGTTCCGCGGCGTTGCGTCGGTGTTTGTGTTCTGCTCGACGTTCTACGCCGGTGTCGAGTCCGTGGCCGTCGCCGCCACCGAGACCCGCAACCCCAAGGTCGCCATTCCTCACGCCATCCGCCAGGTGTTTTGGCGTATTATCTTTGTGTACATGGGCTCGGCGCTGTTCTTTGGCGCCACTGTACCCTACAACGCGCCGGGCCTCGGCGGAGCCGACGCAAAGGCGCTCCAGTCGCCCATTACCATCGCCGTCCAGAACGCTGGCTGGCAGGGCGGAGTCCATCTCGTCAACGCGTTCATTCTTGTGACGTGCGTGTCGGCCATCAACTCATCCATCTACATCGGCTCGCGTACGGTGCTGTATATGGGCCAGGACAAAAAGGCGCCTGCAATCCTCGGCAAGACGGACCGCCGCGGCGTGCCGGTCGCGGCCATCATTTTCACCAACCTGTTTGGGTTCTTGTCGCTCATGAACGTCTCGACCGGCGCCGCAAAGGCGTACACCTACATCATCAACCTGTCGGGCGTGTCGACCTTTATCGTGTGGGGTGGCATCTCGTTTATCCACCTGCGCTTCCGTCGCGCCTGGGCCCGCCAGGGCCACACTCCCGACGAGCTCCCGTTCCAGTCCCTGTGGTACCCATACGTGCCGCTGTTCGGCCTGCTTGCCAACCTGTTCCTGGCTCTTGTCCAGGGTTGGGCCAACTTCTCGCCCTGGGACGCCGGTGGATTCGTCGACGCCTACATTCTGCTGCCCGTTACCGCCCTCATCTTTGTCGGCTACAAGCTGTGGTTCAAGACCCACTGGTGGCGCGCCAGCGAGGTCGACCTCGTCTCGGGCCGCCGCAAGGACGTCGATGAGTCCGACGAGGCCACCCTCGAGTCCGACGGTCTGCCCCTCAAGTTCCACCAGCGTGCCTGGCAGTCCGTCGCCCGCAACTTTTAATCCGTATCTATTGCATCTAATGTACATGTCCGTCCTGCAGACTTTGTTTTTTTTCCTTTTCCTGGGGGCTCTGCCCCCAGACCCCCGTAGCAACCGCTTCGCGGTTGATCGGAGCTCGGGTTGTAACCGCTTCGGTCCGCTTTTAGATGTGGGCTTCTCGTATTGGTGTCCAGGCGAAGGAAGCATCTGTGCTTCCGGTTTCACATGGCCCGTCTGTCGGCGTTTTCGGTTCGTTTCGTGGTCTTTTGCCCCGCTTTTGCTTGCATTCTCCTGGATTTTCTGCCCAGACCCTGCCGATTCATAGCCCGTGATACAACACAAGCTGTTCAGCTCAACTGCGAAGCAGTTGCCACGGGGTCTGGGGGAAGAGCTCAACGAAACAGGCCGCCCCGGCCGTCGGAATGGCGCCAATGGGCGGCCGGGACGAGGCCAGACTCGAGACGGTACAGACGCCAGGCCTCGCGTAGGTGTTCCGGTCGAAGCGGTGCGCCCTTGTTGTCGGGATCGACGCGTTCTTGGATGTCGCGGGCTCGCTCGACGATGTCGCCGACAAAGACTTTGGACATGCCGGACAACGCGACCGCGACGTTGCCGTTGATGCTTTGGTTGAGAATTGCGTTGGCCAGCTTTTTTACAGCAGAACGGTTGACATTGGCGCGTCGAAATGCCTCGTATCGCGACATCTGGTCGTCGTTGAAGTTCGATAGAAGCAGCTTCATCTTCTCGCGCTCAATGTCGTCTGGTTTGGTTTGTGGGGCGGCTGCTAGCGCTCCTGCAACGCCTCCTGCCCGCACAGCGGCGTCTTCTTCCTCATCTTCTTCTTCTTCTTCGATCTCGGGGTCCTCTGCCGGTGGGTTTTTAACTGGTTCCGCCATCTTTTCAGGGGTGTTTGTAGTGATTATATCGTGATTTTGGTTTAGGTTGAGGTCATCGTGAGATTTTTCAGTAATGGTTATTAATAGTGTGTTGCAATCAGTAAGTTTGCATTGGTATACCTGTATTATTTCGGCACCTGGTGGTGTGTCCACTCTATTTTTCTGGGGGCTCCACCCCCAGATCCCCGTAGCAACTGCTTCGCAGTTGAAATGTTGCCGTCTGGTGCCTCTTGCGGTTCGTTGTGGTTTCCGGGGCACTGGCCCCAGACCCTCGTGGCAACTGAAACAGAGCGTAGGCAGAATCAACTGCGAAGCAGTTGCTACGGGGGGGTCTGGGGGGCAGCGCCCCCCCAGGTCAAGGGCCCACGCTAAAGTCACCCCTCAGGCGTGGCCATGGACATAAGAGTAAGCTAAGTTGGGCCCTACTCGAGAGGTCGCAGGGCATTTGCATTTATGTTTATGTGCATGCACAGCGCCACGCATTATGCACGCGCACCGGCAATTCTGCCGTTTTCTGAAATCTCGGCTGTCGTCTTACGAAGATCGGACCCTTTAGAAAGAGATATACAGTAATCTCCACTCTATTTGCGAGGCGGCCAGTACGGGGGACCCCAGGCGAGAGCCTCTCGGGAATGACGCCGAATCACCGGCGTTGGACGGGCTTCCCAAAGAGGAAATGCCGCTAGTGCTACTGCCAGGACACCAAACACCGGCCATCGGAGGGCGTGGCGCGCTTGCGAAAGCAATACCCGTCGACCACCGAAAGGTGCGGCCACATTAGCGACATATGAGTCTGCGTTGAAACCGGTGTTGCATCCGGTGTCGAAGGACGTCCACCAGTGGTGAGAACATAGGCTTGTTCAGCTGTCACACCGTCACTCGCCTTTGACAAATGCAATGCTCAACGGCTCAATTTCCCCCACAGTCGTACAATCGGCCAAGCTGGACTATTTATCCGTACAAAGACCAGAGGACCCGCCGGGAACCCCCGCCGGGCTCGCACGCCGGGTTGGTACCGGCGTTATTACCGTTTTCGGACAGACCCCCGCGGGTTTTGCAGGCACTAGACGGACGACAGTTGCGTGGGCGCACTCGACCGCAAAGCACGGTCTAAAATCACGCTATTGTCTGCAGACAACCAAACAGCCATTTTTCCGGCAAAAACACACCACCAGCTGCGCCCTATGCGAAGCGGAAAGGGCTCGGCGGGTCAATGCCCCGAAACTACCGCACCCCACACCCCCGGGTCCCCCGAAGGGTCAATCAGCCGCACGTACCCCCACCGACTGGCACTGCAGCGTGCCCCAACTTTTATATAAAGTCGTACGAGCTGCTGTTTGTGCCGTGGTTTTGACTAAAGGACCGTTATTGCACATAGATCAAAGGTATGTTTTGTCTTTTTTGTTTTTCATCAGCCGTCGCCTGTTGATCCAGTGGTCTTCGGCTCTGACCCTTTTGGTCCTTGGACTTACGAACTTTTCGGGCTTTTTTTTTTTCCTGGGGGTTCCACCCCCAGACCCCCGTAGCAACTGCTTCGCAGTTGGATTCGAGGGGATTACGCTCTAGGTTTGGGGGAGCCAGAGTTATCAGGGGCAGGAACACTTTTGCATAGTGTAGTGTGACCCGGTTCAACTAAGCTTATCTGAGGTCATTTACGAACCAGTTTCCAGAAGCGCCTAGCATTCGTTTTTAAAGTTTTCTGTGCTCATGTCCTCTTGGAAAACTCATGCAGTTGAATTCTCGCTCATTCTTGTTATCTACCACGGCAATGTCATCAATAACCGTCTCTCAGGCACCATATCTAACCCAGCTCAACTGCGAAGCAGTTGCTACGGGGGTCTGGGGGTGGAACCCCCAGGAGAAACAAAAACAAAAAAAAAGGACCAAAACTAACAGCAGATGACCAAGCCGTGCTCGCTGGAAGAACTGGAGCAGGCGTCGATGCCCAAGGCGCTGAAGATGGCGCGCGACTACTGGCAGGCGGGCGCCAACGAGGAGCAGACGCTGCGGGAGAACAAGAGCGCATTTGATAACCTGCGCATCCGACAGCACGCGCTGCGGGACGTGTCGCGCATCGACACGACGCCGCGCAAGCCGCTGTTTGGCAAAAAGTACAACGTGCCGATCGGGTTCGCGCCGTCGGCGTTCCACCAGATGGCGTGCCACGAGGGCGAGGTCGCGACCGCCAAGGCCGCCAAGTCGCGCAACGTGCCCATGGGTCTGTCGTCGTACTCGAACAAGCCACTGGCCGAGGTCAAGGCCGCTGGCGGCGACTCGCCGGTGTTTATGCAGCTGTACGTTTTCAAGAACCGCGACACCACGCTGGGTCTCATCCGCCGTGCCGAGGCCGCCGGCTACAAGGCGCTGCTGCTGACGGTCGACACTCCGCTCATTGGCCGCCGCTACTCGGACGTGCGCAACTCGTTCAAGCTGCCGGCGCACCTCAAGCTCGGCAACTTCCCGGAGTCGGAGGCGTCGGGCCCCGTCGATGTCGGCGTCGAGCCGGACTCGCAGTCGCGAACCTCGTTCTCCGAGGGCAACAAGGAGGACCAGTCCAAGGCCAATTCGCTCGACCCGTCGCTCACGTGGGAGGAGACGATCCCGTGGCTCCGCTCCGTCACCAAGATGGAGATCTGGCTCAAGGGCGTTGCGACTGCCGAGGACGCCGAGCTGGCCCTCCAGTACGGCGTCGACGGCATCTGGGTGTCGAACCACGGCGGTCGCCAGCTCGACAGCACCGTGTCGACCATTGACGCGCTGCCTGAGGTCGTCGAGGCCATCAAGGGCCGCATCCCTGTTCACATGGACTCAGGTATTCGCCGCGGCGGAGACGTGTTCAAGGCGCTGGCGCTCGGCGCCGACTTCGTGTGGGTCGGCCGCCCCGTGCTCTATGGACTGCAGTACAACGGCCAAGCCGGTGCCGAGCTCATGCTCGATATCCTCGAGGAGGACCTTAAGTACGTCATGGCGTTTGCCGGCACCACCTCGGTCGACCAGATCAACAAGTCGTACCTTATGCGCGTCGGCCCCGGTCTCTCGCGTCTGTGATCTCTTCATCTGCATGTCCGTCCGTACATAATAATATTTACATTAATCGGCTTGAGCTGGCTTTTTTTTTTTTTCTGGGGGTTACACCCCCAGACCCCCGTAACAACTGCTTCGCAGTTGAAGCCCGGATGGATACTGAGTTGTTGAGGATCCAACTGGCAGAAACTACCACTTTGGAGTTCATCTCCACCAACGCCAGGCTTCAACTGAATAAATGGAGCAATCAACCCTGCTTCAACTGCGAAGCAGTTGCTACGGGGGTCTGGGGGTGGAACCTCCAGGAAAGATTCAAAAGAATGAATAAGTAAATGCCTTGCTTCAACTGCGAAGCAGTTGCTACGGGGGTCTGGGGGTGGCACCCCAGGAAAGATTCAAAAGAATGAATAAATGCTTGCTTCAACTGCGAAGCAGTTGCTACGGGGGTCTGGGGGTGGAACCCCCAGGAAAGATCAAGATACCACAAGAATAGCACTACGACTAACAAAGTTATTACATGTGGTTTGTGTGAGAAGGTCAATTAGCGGGCCGGCGACTAGGCCAGGAGAGCAAGAGCCGGCACGAAGGCGAGGGCCGTGAGGGCGCGAAGAGAGCCAGCACCGTTGGTGGTGTTGACGGTCGGCGCGGCAGGGGGATTGCTACCGGCTGGGGCCGAGTTCTTGGGCGTGTCGGGCACTGGCGCGGTGTTATGTGAGGCCTCAGGGACCGGGGAGGTGTTCAAAGAGGCCGCGGGGGTCTGCGACGGCTTCTCGACCTCGATGACAGTGCTGCGCGTCACAGTGAAGACGGTCGTTGACTCGATGCAGTCGGCTCCATTGCATGTGACAGTTTGCAACTGGGTCGAGGTCTCAACCACAGGCTTGGGAGGCTGCGACTGGACGGGCTTAGACTCGATAGGCTTGGACTCCACAGGCTTGGAAGGAGCTGGCTTGGACTCCGGCTTGGACTCCACCGGCTTGGAAGGAGCTGGCTTGGACTCCGGCTTCGACTCCACAGGCTTGGAAGGAGCTGCCTTGGACTCGGGCTTCGACTCCACAGGCTTGGAAGGAGCTGGCTTGGACTCCGGCTTCGACTCCACAGGCTTGGACGGAGCAGGTGCAGTGCCAGAGGGGATGCAGTGCGCCTCAGTGCAGGTGACAGTCTCAATCACTGGCGGTTTGGACTCGGCCGGCTTGGAAGGAGCCGGTTTTGACTCAGGCGTAGACTCCACGGGCTTCGAAGGAGCAGGCTTCGAAGGAGCAGGCTTCGACTCTGGCTTGGACTCCACGGGCTTGGAAGGAGCCGGCTTGGATTCCGGCTTCGACTCCACAGGCTTGGAAGGAGCTGGCTTGGATGCCGTCTTCGACTCCACGGGCTTGGAAGGAGCCGGCTTGGATTCCGGCTTCGACTCCACAGGCTTGGAAGGAGCTGGCTTGGATGCCGTCTTCGACTCCACGGGCTTGGAAGGAGCAGGCTTGGATTCCGGCTTCGACTCCACAGGCTTGGACGGAGCTGGCCCGGATGCCGTCTTCGACTCCACGGGCTTAGAAGGAGCCGGCTTGGATTCCGGCTTCGACTCCACAGGCCTAGAAACGGGAGCCGTGCCAGAAGGCGCGCAGTGCTCCTCGGTGCAGGTAACAGTCTCAGTCAGAACAGGTGTACTGGCAGGCTTCGAACGCGAGGGTCCAGGCTGTGACTTAGACTCGGCGGGCTTGGAAGGTGTAGGAGCTGGAGGCACAGACTCGGATTCGCAAGGAGTCTCTGAAGGAATAGAGATCGGCTTAGACTCGAAAGGCGAGGGAGTCGGCTTGGACTCGGAGCTAGCAGGTTTCGAAGGAGTAGAGGCGGGGGGCACAGACTCGGATTCGCAATAAGTCTCCGAAGGAGTGGAGGCCGGCTTGGACTCGGAGCTAGCAGGTTTCGAAGGAGTAGGAGCCGGAGGCACAGACTCGGATTCGCAATGAGTCTCCGAAGGAGTGGAGGCCGGCTTGGACTCCGAAGGCGACGGAGTCGGTTTGGATTCGGAGCTCGCGGGTTTCGAAGGAGTAGGGGCCGGGGGCACAGACTCGGATTCGCAAGGAGTCTCCGAAGGAGTGGAAACAGGCTTGGACTCGGCGCTAGCAGGCTTCGAAGGAGTAGAAGCCGGAGGAACCGACTCGGATTCGCAAGGAGTCTCTGAAGGAGTGGAAACTGGCTTGGACTCGGAAGGCGACGGAGCCGGCTTGGACTCCGACTGAGCTGGCTTCGGTTCAGAAGGCGACGGAGTCGGCTTGGACTGGGAACTCACAGGCTTCGAAGGAGTTGGGACTGGAGGCACCGACTCAGATTTGCAGGGAGTCTCCGAAGGGGTGGAGACCGGCTTAGACTCCGACGGAGCCGGCTTCGATTCGGAAGGAGATGGAGTCGCCTTGGACTCGGAGCTAGCGGGCTTCGAAGGAGTAGGGGCCGGTGGCACCGACTCAGATTCACAAGGAGTCTCCGAAGGAGTGGACACGGGCTTGGACTCGGACGGGACTGGCTTGGACTCAGAAAGCGAAGGAGTCGGCTTGGAAAGAGTAGGTCCCGGAGGGACTGACTCGGATTCGCAAGGAGTTTCTGGAGGGGTGGGCACTGGCTTGGACTCCGATGGTACCGGCTTCGACTCGGAGCTCGTAGGTTTGGAAGGAGTAGGAGCCGGTGGCACTGACTCAGACTCGCAAGGAGTCTCCGAAGGCGTGGGGACTGGCTTGGACTCCGACGGTACTGGCTCGAACTCGGAGTTCGTAGGCTTCGAAGGCGTAGGAGCAGGCGGCGGCACCGACTCAGACTCGCAAGGAGTCTCCGAAGGCGTGGAGACCGGCTTGGACCCGGAAGGCGAAGGAGTGGGCTTGGACGGAGTAGGAGCCGGGGGCACTGACTCCGATTCGCAAGGAGTTTCTGAGGGAGTAGACACTGGCTTGGACGTCGACGGTACCGGTTTCGACTCGGTGTTCGTAGGTTTCGAAGGAGTAGCAGCAGGGGGCACGGACTCAGACTCGCAAGGAGTCTCAGAAGGAGTGGCGACTGGCTTCGACTCAGATTTGACTGGCTTGGAATGAGACGGAATCGGCTTCGACTCCGTACTTGCCGGCTTGGAAGGTGTTGGAGCCGGCGGAATCGAGTCAGACTCGCAAGGAGTCTCTGACGGCACCGGCTTCGTCTTCGAGTGAAAAGGCTTGGAGGGCGTCGGACCCCGCAGTATCGAGTCAGATTCGCAAGGAGTCTTCGACGGTGAGACGGGCTTAGTCTCCGATTCGCAGGGGGTCTCCGTAGGAGCAGTGGGAATTGAGGTCACCACTACCGGGGAGGTAGATGAAGGCTGCTCACATTCATGGCATTCTTCTTCCGGGGTTGGAGACGGAATGGGGGTATCACAGGGCTCTTCACCATGGCCACCTCCATAACCACCGGCATGCTTAGGCCATCCAAATTCGATGTCCCAGTCAATCTCGCCATTGGCATTAAAGAAAGTAGGTCGAGCAGCCACGTACTGCAGCAGGACTGCGCAGGCAAGCGCAGTCTTCTTGGTGGAAACCATAACGAGTGTCGGTCCGTGGTATTAAAGATTTGGCGCTACAAAGTCTGTCGCAGCATTGTGCTTCTCTAGCTATTTGTACTCTCTCTCCTTTGGGTGCCGGACCCATAACAGCCGCAACTGCTGATCGACCACGATCGCTGCAGTGATCATCAGACATGGTGTCGTCGGAGGCTATTTTTCGTCTCGCTGTCCCAGTCTGCAAAAAGCAAAGCATGTCCGTGAGAGGCGTTTGCAGAAAATTGGCGCCGCATGCAGTACTCGACCGGAGGATAAACACATGTGAACAAGGGAACAGTGTTCCCCATTTGGCCGTCTGGGAAAAATGTCACTCTCGCCAAAGCGGGTCTTCTTGTGAGCATTCCTGATTCTTCGAGCGGTCACCGAGCCCTACGCCGCCAACCTGCTTGACCACCGATTGAGCTTCGGGCGCCCCCTGAATCTTGCATTCGCGTATGCAACTAATCGAGTTTTAGGCACGTCACCCAAAAATTTCAGAGTGGCCATAACTTGGCGCTCCGACTGGCTGGTCGGTAAAATGAGTCGATTCACGACACGCGCGCTCACGCCGTGAACCAGTGTGCTAAACAACACGCCATGCTCGCACCTCGGTGGGCCCTCGAGCGGACGCCTTGAAAACCCTAACGCTGCAGGGTCCTCACCAAAGATCCTGCCCTCATGAAGCCGCACATCGTGGTCGAGCTTTGGCCAATTTAGTGTTAACGTGCCCACGGGTTCCGGTCAATAGTTCAACCGGAGAATAGATAACAATTTTGGCCCTGTTATTTCAAGGTCTCGCGTTATATACAGCTTTCACCTACAAATTGTGGTACCCGGACAGTCCTATTTTGCTTTAATTAACCGCAGATGGGCTGAAGGCGACTGTACATGAGGGCAGGTATCCAAGACACCAAGCTGCGTCGTACCAAGTACAGAGAGACACAACACCCAATGTCCCGCTAGCTCAACTGGGCGTCCTTGAGCACTTTTTTTTATTCCATCTCTTGCTCATGTCAGCGAGTATAGACGCCAAGTGACCCTGCTATCCGAGTTCTGAGCGACTGAAATTATCGACGAACGCTACATGCTCTTGGCGCAGAAATCGCTATGAAACTCCATTCCAGTGTACATGTACGGGCAGTCTTTTGCTTATAATAGGTTGATACTTGCGTTTGTAGTTCAAGGATAGTTTGTAACTGCGGTAACAGTGAGCGGTCGGTTACCTCAACGGATGCGGCGATCGCCGGTGTGATTGATGATCCCCGCCTTGGTCCAATGACGGTATGTAAAATTTCTAAACTGGTACAGTTTGTTTATTTACGAATATCAGCCAGATTTGTCAATTTTAGCGAGCTTGGTAGCAGTACGTCATGTTCATTACAGGCACTTTGAGCGATGGTAAGGCCATTCGACTGTGAACTAGGTTGGTCAAGTACTTTGTAATGTGCATCACATGTACTTTTATAGCCTTCGATTCAAACTGTCCAGTCGCAAAAAACTGACATTTTTGTCAATTTCATTGGCCATTATTTGGGTTCTTTGAATAGTCAAGCCTTTGTTGTGCTCATGCTAATCCTCGTGTTTTGCATGTAGTTTACTACCCTCAAAAACTTTGCGGCTTTTATAGACTTGTGAACTCTCCTTTATTGGTTTTGTCGTCAATTAAATACGTATTTGCAGAAGTACACAAGATTAGCTCTATCCATTCGCTGCCATAATTCAGCATTAGTCGCAAATACGAGGCGCTGTGTTGCATATCCATCGTCTCGTCCACAGCGAGGATCATTGGCGTTGGACCCTTGCGTCGGCTATTGTAAACCGCAGACTCTTTCCTAGCTGTTAAACGTTTTTTCCCATTATGAGCATAGCGATTCTTGGGCCCGTATGGGCTATGAGTGCCTCGCTTCTGATGAATATGTATTGGAGGGTTATCGGTCACACATGCTCCAGAGAAAAGACATCATTGGATACTAGAAATTGAAGGATAAAAAGACAAGTTTGTAGAGTTTGATCTGAAATATCTCAATTGAGCAACGAGTAGTCTTTCAGGGCCCATACGCTCCCTTTTACTCATGAGTCGATGACTTGTCTAAACACTGGTAACTACAACGTCTCAGTCGCTGAACAGATATCCGCAAATACAGCAGTGATGGCACAATGTATGGCGACCTACTGCGTGTATTCAATGGCTTGTTCAAACGTCAGATGCGCATTGAAGCATAACACGGCATCATGCAGCAGGACCCATGTGCCATCAGCCAAGACGTCTTGACCATATAATTCGACGGATCTTAGTTTCGAACCCTCTTGTTTCGAAAACTTCCTATCTGCCAGAGTTGGCCTAAGTCAAGGGGCTTGAAAACTCATTTGCATGACTTCTTGTGCACCAAACTAAACTCAGTCCATCTGAGCGGCTCACACAAGCACAAGCACGTTGGTCTATGTAACGTTTCCGCGCTCTAAGACTGAACTCAACGGCTTTCTTTTGTCTTCCCACACGAGATGTGTTTTTGGAAAATGCTATAGTATTCGTACAAGTGCCAGTTTTTTAAATAGTTCCGTGCAAGGCATGTGATTGGGCAGCATCACAATGAAAAGTAGCGGGCTGTACTTTGTTCCGAGAGAACAAATATTTCCTCGGCAACGAACAACAGCATTTTGTGCTTGCACGCACTATGTATGCAGTCCCTGTGGACCCGACTTCTAAGGACAAGGGTCGGCGCAAACTTCGTTGCAACTGCCCACATGGGGCGTAGCGGCAAAGCAGTTCAACTTTGGATTGCAAACGGCAAACAACAAATTCTGACATTACAAATGAACCAAATAAGAAATGTTTGTATTCACTAAAATCCAACATCTGCGACAGAAAAAAAGGTCGTCGCTTCGTACTAATGCAGTGGTCAGTATCTTAGTATGTTCGCCTGTTGAAAGCTCGGGCCCCAGGCCCCATAAACAGTTACATCGGATAGGCACCGCAATTCGGCTGCATGTGGCTGGATGACTTAAGTGAGCAACTCTGGGAATGGCGAATGTAGCGTTCCACTGAAAACTCAAAGGTGACCCGCCTAAGCCGCTCCTCAAAAGCCATGTGATGCTCCTGCGATCGATTACGGTTGACATGTCCCCGCATAATTTTTGTTTCCACTAGATACAAATGAAGCACGAGACCCATTCCAATTTAAGAGTAGCTGCAACTAGTCTCCAAGCACCAAGTATGAACGAGATGACTGCCTGCAACGAACTAAATATATCTGCATACAAAATGCAGGGGTGCATATTTGGCGCATGGTGCCACTATGCATCTGCCTCGCAGAACCATATATGGCCGGCCACCGTGTCGTCACACAAGACTGTCCCTTGTTTTTACCGAATGACATTTGGTAATAGGCAATGAGAGCATAAGTTTAAGCTCTTTCGCCGGATTTAGCATGCCTGACGATATGCAATCTTGTTCGGAAACGGACTTGCCCGAAATGGCTAATGCGCCGCCTGAGCTGCAAGTCTAAAACTGCAGATCTATATCGATCCTCAAGTTAAGCGCCCCAGCAATCAACACGTCTCCCTCATCGTCTGAGCAGGTGTCACTCACAGGTGCATGATGACGGTGCGATAAAGTCAAATGGCCAGACGAGCATTCCTCGCCAGTGATCATGCCTACTGCTCGAAAGCTGTGGTTCAGGAAGGCTCAAAAATCGCTATCAGTCGGCCGCGCCGATATGCGTTTGACGAATGGCCTGAGATGTAGGACTTCCTTGGAGTGTGGCATCAGTCAATTAGGGTCCCATTGTGGTCGCTAATCGAAGCAGCTTGGAAGTTTACGCTTGACAACCATGAATATAGTACATCCCTAGGATATCTAGATACATTCTAGGACATGTGCTTGATGACTAATAATATTAAGTTGCCTGTAGCACTTTTTGACGTAGAACTCACTTGATAACAGCTGAAGTATTTCGAAGTACCGAGGTTTATATCCTAATACTAACAGTAATAACATAAGATCTATCTATGTTGCATTTCGAATACATCCCTACTGCATACATGTGAGTGTGGACTCTCAGATCGACAGCTAGAATTCGTAATGAGACAGCTAGAGACGGTCGGGCGAGACTTTTTTAGGCGCATCCAGTTGCCCCATTACGTGAACTATGCGAAAAGATCAGACGTGATTCATGCATATCGTCAACTGCAGCGACTTGTAGGCAAATGGCCTATTGCCGCAGATCGTCGCTGGCTTAGAGATGAGTGCTTTCAGCGCTTTTCTGCATTCAAGTACGAGACAAGGCCTGACAAGATCCATGAGCTTCTAAAAGTCGCCTATCAGAACATAATTGTGTTGGAAAAGGCGGTCATCAAGTGGGATGCACATGCATTTGACAACACGCATGCAGGTGTCATGAACTTGGTGTACCGGCAAATGTACGTTAAGCAACGGCCAATGTGGAAGTTTGCGCGCCAATATGGCGTAATGGGACCAGAGGTTGTGCAGGATATTGTGTTTCGGGTGAATCAGCTCAAGGCACCAAGTGCAGGTACCCTGGATCAGTACGAAAGAGAGGTCCGAAATGCAAGGCAACAACAGGGAAATCCCACTCAGGAGGTACTCTTTTACCGTTTTGCGACCATGTTACAAAAAGCTCGCGTGATTGAGGGCAAGCGAAAGCTTGTTAAGGAGCCCCGCGTCGAGGGAACGTTCCTCGGCGGGCCGCTGCCTGAGCCGCGTCAAAAGACAGCAGTACGACGCTTCTATAAGGATCTGCTGCGAAATATGTGGATGCCAGTGAGCCCACATGTATGGAAAAGGCTCGAGTCTTGCCTAGATTTGGAGAAAATACCTGGCACACCCGATCACAAAAAGAATTTTATGAAGCGACGCATTCAGATGTTTCTGTTCAGAACGTACACGGTACAGGAGTTGGAAGACGGCACTCTATTCATGGTGCACTACCGGCCGGGCGCCTGGCGAGAGCTATCACCAGATTCGACGATCAGTGATCAAAAGATGTTTGTATCCACGTGATCTTAGCGTCGAGTATGCCCAAGCTATTTCATATTCCGCAAGAGTGTCACATGGGAATGATCTTATGATCCTAAGCTGTTCGTTTGCATCCAGACAATTGTATGAAACAAGCCCACGTCGAGGCTCGCTGCAATGCACAATGGTTACATTAGAGTGAACGTCAACCCGATCTCGACGTTGACATCTCTATATATATGTAAGCACTGCCAGCCACTAACTTCTCTTTACTTTGCGCTTTTTTATTTGGTTTCTGGGCGTGCCTTCGTCAGATATCCCGTCATTGCAAAAGGAAACTCACTACAATGTGCAGGCAAGAACAAAATCTGGTATTAAGAGAAATATAAAAAATCGACTGCGAGTAAAGGAATAAAATCTCGCTATCCCTATCACAAGAGAAGAACAAGTGCAGGCAGGATCGCAAGGCCCGTTGCGGCAGCGAATGAAGCAGCACCGTTGGCCTGGGCGACACTGGCCATGCCCGAGACTTGCGGAGTAACCGGTACACCGCCAACAGCAGTAGAGACCTTGCTAACAGGCTTCGACTCCTCAGACTTGGGAGCCTTGGTGTGGTCAGGCTCGACCACTGTGGCGATCACAGTCTTGCCGGTAGTGACGAAGGTCGTGAGCTCGGGTTTCGAAGGCTTGGTGTGTTCAGGCTTCGAAGGCTCGGTGTGTTCAGGCTTGACAATCGTCTCCGTCACCGTCTTGCCAGCGGTGACGAATGTGGTCACCTCCTGCTTCGAAGGCTTGCTGTGTTCAGGCTTCGAAGGCTTGGTGTGATCAGGTTTGACAATCGTCTCCGTGACGGTCTTGCCAGCGGTGACAAATGTGGTCACCTCCGGCTTCGAAGGCTTGGTGCGATCAGGCTTCGAAGGCTTGGTGTGGTCAGGCTTGACAATCGTCTCCGTGACGGTCTTGCCAGCGGTTACGAACGTGGTCACCTCCGGCTTTGAAGGCTTGGAATGATCAGGCTTCGAAGGCTTGGTGTGATCAGGCTTGACAATCGTCTCCGTAACCGTCTTGCCAGCGGTGACGAATGTGGTCACTTCCGGCTTTGAAGGCTTGGAATGATCAGGCTTCGAAGGCTTGGTGTGATCAGGCTTGACAATCGTCTCCGTAACCGTCTTGCCAGCGGTGACGAACGTGGTCACCTCCGGCTTCGAAGGCTTGGTGCGATCAGGCTTGACAATCGTTTCCGTGACGGTCTTGCCAGCGGTGACAAATGTGGTCACCTCCGGCTTCGAAGGCTTGGTGCGATCAGGCTTCGAAGGCTCGGTGTCATGAGGCTTCACAACCGTTGCTGTCACCGTCCGAGTGCCAGTGACAAACGTGGTGAGCTCAGACTTTGCAGGCTTGGAGTGATCAGGCATCGAAGGTTTGGAGTGCTCAGGCTTCGGAGGTTTGGAGTGCTCAGGCTTCGGAGGCTTGGAGTGATCGGGCTTCGGAGGCTTGGAGTGATCGGGCTTCGGAGGCTTCGAATGAGAATCGTCACGAGACTTGGAAGGACGGTGATCAGACATCGACTTAGAAGGACGGTGGTCAGGCTTCGACTTGGACGGCTCCGGATGAGGCTCGCGAGACTTCGAAGGACGGTGATCGGGCTTCGACTTCGAAGGCCGGTGATCAGGCTTCGACTTCGAAGGATGGTGGTCAGGCTTCGACTTGGACGGCTCCGGATGAGGCTCGCGAGACTTCGAAGGACGGTGATCGGGCTTCGACTTCGATGGCCGGTGATCAGGCTTCGACTTCGAAGGATGATGGTCAGGCTTTGACTTGGACGGCTCAGGATGAGGCTCGCGAGACTTCGAAGGACGGTGATCAGGCTTCGACTTTGAAGGCCGGTGGTCGGGCTTCGACTTCGAGGGAGTCGGATGATGGTCATCTGACTTCGACTTCGAAGGATGGTGATCAGGCTTAGACTTCGAAGGATGGTGATCAGGCATAGATTTCGAAGGATGGTGATCAGGCTTCGACTTGGACGGCTCCGGATGAGGCTCGCGAGACTTCGAAGGACGGTGATCGGGCTTCGACTTCGATGGCCGGTGATCAGGCTTCGACTTCGAAGGATGATGGTCAGGCTTTGACTTGGACGGCTCAGGATGAGGCTCGCGAGACTTCGAAGGACGGTGATCGGGCTTCGACTTCGAAGGACGGTGGTCAGGCTTCGACTTTGAAGGATGGTGGTCAGGCTTTGACTTGGACGGCTCAGGATGAGGATCGCGAGACTTCGAAGGACGGTGATCGGGCTTTGACTTCGATGGCCGGTGATCGGGCTTCGACTTCGAAGGAGTCGGATGAGGGTCATCTGGCTTCGACTTCGAAGGATGGTGATCAGGCTTAGACTTCGAAGGATGGTGATCAGGCTTCGACTTCGATGGCCGGTGATCAGGCTTCGACTTCGAAGGATGATGGTCAGGCTTTGACTTGGACGGCTCCGGGTGAGGGTCGTCGCGGGACTTCGAAGGACGGTGGTCAGGCTTCGACTTGGACGGCGACGGATGAGGATCATCCTTCGACTTGGATGGCCAAGGATGGGGGTCGTCGTGGGACTTCGAAGGGCGGTCATCAGGCTTCGACTTGGACGGCCATGGATGAGGATCATCTTTGGACTTGGATGGCCATGGATGAGGATCATCCTTCGACTTCGAAGGCTGGTGGTCAGGCTTCGACTTGGACGGCCATGGATGAGGATCATCTTTGGACTTGGATGGCCATGGATGAGGATCATCCTTCGACTTCGAAGGCTGGTGGTCAGGCTTCGACTTGGACGGCGACGGATGAGGATCATCCTTGGACTTGGGCGGCCATGGGTGAGGATCGTCCTTGGACTTGGACGGCCATGGGTGAGGATCATCCTTCGACTTCGAAGGGCGGTCATCAGGCTTCGACTGAGACGGCCAAGGATGAGGGTCATCCTTTGACTTGGAAGGCGTGGGATGAGGATCATCCTTCGACTTCGAAGGCTGGTGGTCAGGCTTTGACTTGGACGGAGACGGATGAGGATCATCCTTGGACTGGGATGGCCAGGGATGAGGATCATCCTTCGACTTTGAAGGCCGGTGATCAGGCTTCGACTGAGACGGCCAAGGATGAGGGTCATCCTTTGACTCGGAAGGCGAGGGATGAGGATCATCCTTCGACTTTGAAGGCCGGTGATCAGGCTTCGACTGAGACGGCCAAGGATGAGGATCATCCTTGGACTTGGAAGGCGAAGGATGAGGATCATTCTGCGACTTCGAAGGCCAGTGGTCAGGCTTCGACTGAGACGGCCAAGGATGAGGGTCACCCTGGGACTTGGATGGCTCCGGCTTCGGGTCATCCTTGGACTTCGAAGGCTCCGGCTTCGGGTCGTCCTTGGACTTCGAAGGCTCCGGCTTCGGGTCGTCCTTGGACTTGGATGGCTCCGGCTTCGGATCATCCTTCGACTTCGAAGGCTCTGGCTTTGGATCATCCTTGGACTTCGAAGGCTCCGGCTTTGGATCATCCTTGGACTTCGAAGGCTCCGGCTTTGGATCATCCTTCGACTTGGATGGCTCCGGCTTCGGGTCATCCTTCGACTTCGAAGGCCAGGGGATGGGATCGTCCTTCGACTTCGAAGGCTCTGGCTTTGGATCATCCTTGGACTTCGAAGGCCAGGGGTTGGGATCCTTCGACTTCGAAGGCTCCGGCTTTGGATCATCCTTGGACTTGGATGGCTCCGGCTTCGGGTCATCCTTCGACTTCGAAGGCCAGGGGTTGGGATCGTCCTTCGACTTCGAAGGCTCTGGCTTCGGATCATCCTTGGACTTCGAAGGCCAGGGGTTGGGATCATCCTTCGACTTCGAAGGCTCCGGCTTCGGGTCATCTTTCGACTTCGAAGGCCAGGGGTTGGGATCATCCTTGGACTTCGAAGGCTCCGGCTTTGGATCATCCTTGGACTTCGAAGGCCAGGGGTTGGGATCGTCCTTAGACTTGGATGGCTCCGGCTTCGGGTCGTCCTTAGACTTGGATGGCTCCGGCTTCGGGTCATCCTTCGACTTCGAAGGCCAGGGGTTGGGATCGTCCTTCGACTTCGAAGGCTCTGGCTTTGGATCATCCTCGGACTTCGAAGGCCAGGGGTTGGGATCATCCTTCGACTTCGAAGGCTCCGGCTTCGGGTCATCTTTCGACTTCGAAGGCCAGGGGTTGGGATCATCCTTGGACTTCGAAGGCTCCGGCTTCGGGTCGTCCTTAGACTTGGATGGCTCCGGCTTCGGGTCATCCTTCGACTTCGAAGGCCAGGGGTTGGGATCATCCTTGGACTTCGAAGGCTCCGGCTTGGCGTCGTCCTTGGACTTGGACGGCTCCGGCTTCGGTTCATCCTTGGACTTGGAAGGACGGGGATCAGCCTCTTTCGACGATCGTCCGGGCCTGCGGTCATCGTCGCCATCGGCCTGAGATCCACCTGTCTCAGCGGCTGTCAGAGACTCGAAACCCACGGAATCTGCATCCGCAGGGGCGGCAGCGGCGCTCACAACAGTCGCTGCTGTTTCCAAGGCAGCAGCTGCAGGCGTGGCAGCATCGACTGTAGAACCAGCAACGGCTGGCTCTGCGGAGGCCTCAGCTTGTGCGAGTTCACGATTGAAGAGGACTGGCCAGGCAGCCGCATACTGCAGAAGCAGCGCGCTGGTAAGCGCAGCCTTCAACGTTGATACCATAACGAGCGTCGACCAATGTCAAAGAGTAGTGGGTGGTTTGTAAAGCTCCTCGAATGAGGGCTATTTGTACTCCGGAGGAGTGCATTAAACAAGGCCCGTGCCAATTCCCTTCACTGTATCTCGTAGACCCATCGCTATACTTGGCGGTTGGGCGCTGGATACCTGGACCCCAGGGCCGCGGTTATCGTAGTCGGGGTTCCGAGCAAAGAGCTTGAGTCTAGGGTCTTCGTCCTTGTCCGCACTGCAGGTAGCATTGGCCATTCCGACATCGTAACATTTTCCTGTAATATTCGGCAGGTGCAGAACAAGCGTGTCCAGAAATCGTCAAATTTACTAGATCATCGCCATCAAGGTATAGAAAAGCCATGCGGTTGAGTTCTCGATCTCCCCCTGGATCTTGCATCTGCGTATGCACATGCCAACAATGGCCTTCACACTGATAGTAGATAATTCGGACACGGCTGCCAGGGGGTAGGTGGTAAGCTACTATGCAATTTACTTAGGGTCTCAATGCGATTTGGGATACTGGCAAATTTTGAAGGTTCCGTGTAGGTACTTTGAATAGCTTCCGACCGATTGCCTGCAGGGACCGGTCATGCAATGCGAACAATATTTACATTTACATGGTCCCTGCAAGAGAGAGGTAAGAAGAGTGTTGCCAGAATGGTAGTTCAATAGGTATATTCGGTGCTGGCTTCTATAACGCGGTAACGTCAGTGTATGAACGGCAGTTCAAAATTCATACTTCTTTGACAGGTTCCAGATGAGGGATCACAGGCGAGTCAGGGAGGAGCAATAACCTGAGAACCCTCAAACCAAGGACGTCTTGCCGCAAACATTCCTCAATAGAAACCTCCGCGCAGCATTTGTGTTGTTTTACGGGCTTGTGTTTAGTACTGTACCGCAGTCACAGTGCAAACCTGGTTTTTCTTCAATGGACAAAGGGACTAGGACATACGTGTGACGTCTATGTTTTAGACAGCAACTGTACTTTCCTAGTTCAGTTTCCCGAAGCAGCCTTTTTACAATAACAGAAAAAGAATAAGGAACAAGAACCTTCATGTCCGAAGCCCTAGTCTTGTAAATGGTTCTGCACAGTAACCTAAAAGACCGGATTCACCGCTGTCTACCAACAACATACGTCTGCTGGATACTCAGTAATACACATTGGTCGTGCCAGTTCGGACTTTCTGATGCCGCTATTGCTACACTCAATACTGGAAATTGAGACGTTTGTCTCGGTAATAGTATCGCGTATGCAGGGTATGTGTATCCGTGGTTTTCCACATTGGGGCTTGACCAGCATTGAACATTTGTTCTGTTCCTTGTCACTGTTCCTGCAGTATATCCCTCCGTTGTTAGCCATAGACTACCCAACAATTATCGTCCTCACGAGGCCTTCATTGGGGCCATACTTGGAAAAGTCGCGCTGAACTAGATACTTGACATGAGGAGTGCGTCCATCCAACAAAACAGAAAACCCATTGACGGACTTGATCCATAACAATTTTAGATATTGTGATAGTGCTCTAATTGCAATAACTGCCCGTTGGGCGCCGAAAGAAATGCACAAGATCGGGAAATCAACCCGTCAATCCTCAATGCTTCAGTCATGAAGGGACAAGAGACTACCTTCAGATCCCTTGAGCCCGAGTTGCAATCAGCCGTGGATAACGCAGATGCTGATGTAGGGCTCAGAATATCACGTAGGGACCCGAGACACGCTCACACTCTGAGTTCAAGGGCCCCGGATGGATGAAGAATGAAAACATGTCTATATGTGCACCGGAAAGCAGCCAGTTGGCTTCCTGTAGGCGGCCGCTACTTTACATAGCCGAGTTTAATATAAACTAACTTTTGTTTTGAAATGCGGAGCTTAAGCTTCGAGAGCGCAGGTATCATTGACAGAAAGGTTGGTTGTCTCATTGTTGGTTCTAGACCGGGCGTATATCGATGGGCCCTGAACATGCTTGTCTCTAATTTTGCTAGGCAACCGCTGTCATAACGTCGCCACGGCTGTTGCAATCACAGCTGCCTAGCAGCGTGTGGGGACTTTTTTGGAAGTGTTGAATATTCTGTTTCTTTTATTTATGGACATGCTACTTTCGCAACCTACATGCTGAGACCCAGAAGTAGGCTCATGTGTTTTGACACCTTCAATCCAAGTGTCTAAGTCCCGTGTCCCTGAGGGCCGAGACAGTGGAAGATAGCCCATCACCTTGGAGATGCCAAGACAGGATCTCGAATTTGCACTAATCACAAAGGATAGTAGGATAAAAACGCAAAGGAGACAATCTCCGTGGACCCTGCATCTAGTATAAAGTGCCCTCATTGTGTTGCGAGGCTGACCTGTTTTACGCTGGAAGCGTTGGGTTGCGTGAGGGGTATACTAGAATCTGGTACAAACAGAATATTTCCAACTGTATTTTGAACAGACCATGGCCGTTTACGATGCGAAGCGCCAAGTGTATAGTGACGCCATTGTTGAACGACTAGCCGCAGGGGGTATGCGGGATCCGACCCTGCATGAGTTGTTTTATAGCGTTCAAAACTTCTAACTTACATTTAATGTCAGCTGTTGGCGATACAAATACAACCGTTACCTGCATGATGCCACTTTGGGCTAAAAGTGCCCTTTGGCTTGGCCTGCAGACATGCACGTCAATTTCTTTTTCAGGCCAGATGCAGCAGAGGTCCCTGTCGATCCCGGTCGAAAATTGCGCCCTTTTTGCAATCCGTAGTAGATGTCATGATGGCATCAACAGACGAAATTGTGTGGATCTAGGTACTTCTGAGAGATTTAGGACCAAAACAGTACTGCGTAACGGGCTTTTGCAATGCCAAAGGCAAGGGCCAAGGAAGTAGAGCCATCGTTTTTCGGTTAGGGTCAAGTCTAAATATACGTGGCAGGGACCATCTACGGTGCTTTGAAGCTCGATACTTGGAGACGGTGCGGGGACCCCATGTTCGGATGTGCAACCTATAGGGAACGAGGGTGAGATCCGGTCAGGTGCGTTGTGTCGTGGGCAATGTGTTTATTATTTGTTTTGTTTTTGTGCGTGTGAGAGTGATATGCTACTGCGGCTTACGGCCATCGACGCCACTATTCTAGCTGCAAAGTTGTGCCGCGGGTTCCAGGTGATATCCACCGGAAAAGAACGATTGAGCCGAATATGGACTAGTCCCTGGTATATAGCCCGTAGGGCACTTCCAAAATGAGGTTCTGCACCCAGGGTGGCAAGCTTAAAGGCAACTTTGTAAGTGCCACGTAGGGATCACACGATAGCATTCATTCAGGGTCGACGTGAATATCTGGGGCCAGCAGGGGCCAGCAGGGCCGAGCAAGCTTTTAGACATGGGATTACAATTCAGACGTGGTCGGCAGTGAGGATCGTAAGATCGTGAACACTGTATCCTGTAGGTTTTGATTGGGCAAGGCAAGACAGACAAAGAGTTGGATGATTGCAACTGTTGTAAGGATGAGCCAGCTTTCCATTTGATGAACTGACAATGCCGTAACGTCTGTTCTGGTAATGCGGTCTTCTCTATCGATGCCTGTCGGTGATGCATTGGATATAGGTGGAAGCTGTAGAAGTTTGTCACTCCCTCTTCTGCGACAAATGTAGTATTGTTGATGATGCGCCAACGAGTCGTCGCATGATGCCATAAATTCGTCGTATGACCTTATGATCATTCATCATTACCATCATCATCATCATCATCGTCGTTGTCGTTGGCAATATCAAAGAAAATGTACCGTTGCCGGTCCTTGTGAAGGAGCACGGCGACTTTGCGGGAGGGGTTGACGGCCATTTGCGCCGGCGAAAATGCGGCGTCCAACTCACGGATAGTGTCGGTAGTAATAGGAGTCGAGTCTGTTTTACCGATGACGTCGTAAACAGTTGAGTCGGACGGCACGTCAATGGCATGCAAATCAATGGCAGACAACGGGACGGATGCAACAGCATGCTTAGAGTCGGTACCAAGCAGCAACAGGATATTGCCCTGGACGAATTCGGCCTGGACAACGGTCGTTTTTGGGGCAATAAGGGCAGTGCAGTCTATACAGGCTGCTAGCGGGGTACCGTCGAGAGCCATTTTGCAGAGAACAACCGTGGACGAGTCGGTGCTGTTTGTTAGTTTTGATCCTAGACTAGACGCAAAAAATTTCAGGCGGCTTACCTTGTCAGCAGCGCGATAGGAGCTCCGTCGACCACTGTCAGACGGGTTGTGGCAGAGTGGGGGCCCAGGGAGACGGCATATGAGGGTGCAACGAGGCCTCGAATGGCGGCCTTGGCGTTGGAAAATGCGCCAAGACTCGTCTTGCGGAGCTGCGCAACGCTCTGGGCGAGAGATGCAATGTCCGTGTCTTTGAAAACGCGGTCGGGTAGGAAATCTGTGATATAGCGGAGGACGTCAGAGGTGACTGCCACGTTTCCTGAGCCGTTCATGGAGCGTCCGAGGGCTGTCTCAAAGTAGTAGTCTGCCCATGCTGTAAAGGCGCGGAATGCGTCAATTTCGTTGCTGAGAGCCCAGGCCGCCCGTGTTGCTGTTTTCAGGACGTTTTCGGCGGCGTCAATGGCAGCAGCAACGTCACCAGGAGCAAGGCCGAGAGCAGCGCCTCGTTGTTGCCACTGCGCAAGGCCGTGCAGGCGCGACAGCAGCACCAGGGCCTTGGTGAGAGCTGGCACCACCTGCTCGAACAAAGAGGTCCGCACTGACTCGTACGCAGCACCCGCTGCCTTTGACCAGCGTCGGAGCCCCTTTTCGTGCGTCTCCTCGAGCCAGGACGTCGCAGCCGCGTCAACGCGTCCCGTGACGACAAACTCAAACAGGGCGGTTTGGGCGGAGCGGCCCGCCAAAGACTCGGATGTCTCTGGGGCCGTATCCTGTGGCAAATCGCCGCTTGCCCACCGCTGGAGGGGCGCCAGAAACGAAGTCGTTTGGCGCGCGACAACGGCCCGCTCGGCGTCGGCGGCAGCAATCGCCTTGGCGACGTAGTCCACCAGGGCCAGCGCGTGCGCCGGAACAAGCGAGACCTCAGGAAGATAGTTGGGGCCAAACTTGCTCACAAACCCGCCTTTGGCGGCATGCAGTCTCAGCGTGTCGTCAGACTCGAGGATCCCATAGTAAGACGCGAGATCGGGCCCCACAGCCAGATGTCGCACTGCACCGTTACCCAACTCAACGTCTCCGACCGGAAACACGCTGTATAGATTAAGACCAAGAGCGCCACCGCGCGTGCCCCATGCCTGCACAGTCAATGCGTGCTCGCTGTCACCGGTCTGCTCAATCGCCGTCATCACGCCCATGGCGTCCTTAGCCTGCACCAACGGCGGCAGTCTCGGCAGCATTTTCGCAAGGTCTTTACGGGTAAACTGGGATGTCAACTGGGTTTCATTGCCAGCCTCAGGCGCTCCATTTGCGCCACTTGATGCCCATGCGACGGCCGTCACACTTCCCGGCACCGGCGTGCCTGCAGGCCGTCCGTTTGCCGTTTGGTGGACTTGCGTCAGGCCGTCAGCGTACACCACGCAAAACGCGTTTCCGTCATCCTGCCAGCATATCTGCTGGACGCGCGAGTCTCGTCTCACGGGCACCTGCCACACCTTTTCGCCGTTGAGCCGAAAGCACGCCATTCCCGCCGGGTTCTCGACCGCAAACACGCACAGGTCCATCTCCGGACACCAGCTGGCGTACGCGACCTTCCACGGCAGTGTTTTCTCCGTTATCGTTTCAAACCATGTCATTGATTGCGTCTATTCATTGGTAAACACGCAAAATCCAAGTGGAGGGATCTTGCGATTTTCAGCCGTCGGGAACCGCGTCGCACGGCTGAACCATACGGCTGTTATCGCACGGCTGAATCTGAGGGCCCCCGAAAATCGAGACTCCCCATAGCGATATTGCGAGCTTTCTTCCTCCAAGTTGGCAGTCGCCAGTCGCGCTGCTATTATGTTTCGACGCAAAGCACAGGTACGCTTCAGTTAGTTTGTTTCGTGAGATTTTTTTTTCCTGGGGGCGCTGCCCCCAGACCCCCGTAGCAACTGCTTCGCAGTTGGATCTGGGTATCGATCGGGTTTGACTTGTATGGTTAATCAAAGAACGTCGTTCCAACTGCGAAGCAGTTGCTACGGGGGTCTGGGGGCAGCGCCCCCAGGAAAAGAAACCACAAGCGAAAACTTTAGCACGTGCTTCGCAGTTGTGACCTGCTTGGTTATCCAAGAACGTCACTCCAACTGCGAAGCAGTTGCTACGGGGGTCTGGGGGCAGAGCCCCCAGGAAAAGAGAGCACAAGCGAAAACTGACAGCAGTTCAAACCGTTTGCGAACCTAAAAAAATCGGACCGCAAGAAACTCGTGGCGAGGATTGCGGAACAGTATTTTCCGGGAGTCGAGCTGAGCGGCGAGGCCAAGGATCAGATCGCCGCAAAGGATGTCAGGGCCGCCAAGGTAGTGCTTCATTCGGGCGAGTCGGCTGTTGTTTATACAAATGACCATGCGCGGCCGCAGTGGATCGAGCTCAAGGACGTGATTGCGCCGACTGTTTATGGTGCGTGGGACGCGCCGTTTGTGCTACCATTGGTTGTGACGGTGCCGTATACTGTTGATCGTTTGCAAAATGGCGCGCATTTGATGATCCCGGGCATTTTTGAGCCGCTGCCAGAACACGCACCCGCTGGGTCGGTGGTCGGTATCAGTCTGACGACGAGCCCAAGCGTGCCGGTCGCGGTGGGCATCACGCTTGTCGACTGCAGTCGCGGTGTGCTGGATCCAGACTCTGCCGAGGGTCGCGCTGTTCAGATTGTCAATATCATTGGTGATACGCTTTGGGATACATACAAGGGCGACAAGACGGTTCCCAAGGACTTGGACCGGGCTATTCCGGCGTCCGAGGGCGAGGGCGCTGCTGGAGATGCTGCTGGTGACTCTAGCAAATCGACAGAGCCGAGTGGGCAACCGGACAGCCAGCCGGCTGGACAGCAAGAACAAAAAGATGCGGTTGACGAGCTGGCCGCCAGCCTGGCAGATGCCAAGACTCAAGACTCGCCTGCCGCTGGATCGGCCGATTCGACAGAGACACCAGAACCGGAATCCACGACAGACGACTCGCTCACCGCCGAAGAAGTCGACGAGGCGTTCAAAATGGCTCTCTTGCAGGTCATCAAAAAGAAGGCACTCGGCGAAGACATTGAGCTGCCGATATCCTCATCACAGCTTGTGTCTAGCCACATTCTGCCTAACCTCCCGTACAAGCACCCCGGTCTGCAGATGAAGAAGACGTCGTGGAAAAAGGCCGCCAAGTTTTTCAAGCAGGCCGAGAAGGACGGGCTCGTCAAGTACCGCGAGCGGGGCGGCGAGGGCGTTGTGCTGTCGCTTGCAGCCGGCGACCATCCTGCCATCCAGCAGTTTCAGATCTACAAAGTCAAGGCGCGCAAGCCCGGCGCCGCCGTGTCCTCGAGCAAAAAGGATACAGACACGACAAAAATGACAGCCATTGAGTACTTTCGTCCGCGGTCAGCAGCATCGCCGCTCTTCACCGCCGCCGGTCTCAGCGCCAGTGGCGTGTACCCGGCGCCCGTGCTCCGTGACGTTGTCAACAAATACATTGGCGAGCACAATCTGGTCGATACTCGGGACAAGAAGCAGGTTGTGCTGGACGATGTCCTCGCCAAGGCGCTCGGTGCTCCTGCCACGCAGCGAACCATTGGCCGCGACAAGCTCGTGTCCTCGCTGCAAGCCAACTCGGCGCCCTTCCACATCATTGCCCCGCAAGGCCGCGAGCGCGACTTCAAGCCCGCAAAGGGCCCTATCCCGGCGATCCTCGTCGCGACCGAGCGCCGTGGCGGTCATAAAATCGTGACCCTCATCTCGGGCCTCGAGAAGTTCCACATCGACCCCGTCACATTCTTTGAAAAGCTGCGCGTCGCGTGCGCCGGCTCCGGGTCCGTCAACGATCTCCGCGCCGACTCCGACCTCAAGCAGGTCATGATCCAAGGCAACCAGGTCACCCAGGTCGTCCACCTCCTCGAGCAGCACGGCGTCCGGCCCGCGTGGATCGAGACAAAGTCCAAGAAATAGATCGCACTTCTTGCTTTTTGTTTTCTTCCTGGGGGTTCCACCCCCAGACCCCCGTAGCAACTGCTTCGCAGTTGAAGCGTGTCGTTGTACTTAGGACACTTGTGTCTTTTTCTTTCCTGGGGGTTCCACCCTCAGACCCCCGTAGCAACTGCTTCGCAGTTGAAGCGTGTCGTTGTACTTAGGACATTTGTGGCTTTTTCTTTCCTGGGGGTTCCACCCCCAGACCCCCGTAGCAACTGCTTCGCAGTTGAAGCGTTGTTGTACTTGGACACCTGCGGCTTTTTCTTTCCTGGGGGTTCCACCCCCAGACCCCCGTAGCAACTGCTTCGCAGTTGAGGCGTGTCGTTGTACTTCGACACCTCTGACTTTTTCTTTCCTGGGGTGGAACCCCCAGGAAACAAAAAAGAAAAAAAAAAAAACGAGGGGCAACCCCAGACCCCCGTAGTGACTGCTCCGCAGTGGAAGCGTTTGGCATCGTGTCGTTCTGCGTTTAGCAGTAATCAGTTCCCGTTGTCGAGCCCAACTGCGAAGCAGTTGCTACGGGGGTCTGGGGGTGGAACCCCCAGGAAAAAAAAAGTCGGGGCAAATATGGGTTAGCAGTAATCAGTTCCCGTTGTCGAGCCCAACTGCGAAGCAGTTGCTACGGGGGTCTGGGGGTGGAACCCCCAGGAGAAAAAAGACAGATGGGTTCCAACCCCAGCAAAACAAGAACAGCGGAAATATTAGTATACATGCAAAACGAGTTAGGTTGATTTTGAGGCGGCGACGCGCTTGGACTCCTTGTAGAGCTTGACGGAGCCCATGAACATGACGATGCCGAGGGGCCCGAGAAGTGGCATGTAGATGGCGATGTTGTGCTCGGAGGGGAAAAACGCCTGCTGGACCATCATCTTGTCGAAAAAGGCTGCTTCGGCCGCGGTCTGGGCGACGCCGGCGGAGATGACGGCTTCGTTCCAGTTGCCCGAGCGGAGGGCCGCGAGAGCGGCAGTGATGTGCTCGAGGGCTGTCTCGACCGACGCGTACACAGGCTTGGGAATCGCAATGTCCTCCAGGCTGAGACTGAGGCGGTGGAGCGAGCCGAGCGACGCCGCGGCACCGGCGAGAGCGCGCGCGGCCGAAATGCGCTTGAGGGCGTCGAGCCTAACGGCCGGCGACTTGGGCACGCGCGGAGCGCCAAGGAGCCGCAGAAGCTGCGACGCAAACCCCTCCATGACCGGCACAAGGTCCTGCTCGGAGAACCGGTTGTTGGCCGGCACCTCGTTGACGATCTTGACGCCGCCCCACTGGGGCACCAGAAACGAGTTGGTCTCGGACCCGCGGATCGCCATGGGCCGCTGCGACGCCGAGGGCACGTACAGAATAAAGTGCAGCGTCGGGTACGAGTGGATCGACGTCAGGCTCCACTCGGCCGAGTTGACAAACGTCGACAGGTGCTCCTCGCCCAGCAGCCAGCTGTGGGTGCGGTTGTTGAACGGCGGCTTGGAGCCGATCTGGGCAAAGTACCGCACCTGCGTGTCGACCGTGACGTTGGCGACGTGCGCCAGCTCGTCGCGCAGCGGCGCAAAGTGCTTGTCGAGGGCGGCGGCAATGTCCCAGTCCAGCGGGTCGCCGTCGCCCGAAAACAGCGAAAACGTGACGTGGTACTTGGGCGAAAACGGCACGACGTGCGCCGGCAGGTGCGCCATGTCCTCGACGGCGCGCTGTTCCTGCTTAAACACGTGGTCCACAAGCACCGACGTCACGAGCTCCGGCACGCGGCCCGCCGCCACGAGCTCGATGTCGTACGTCACTAAAATGTCACGGGCAAACTCCGACACAGAGTACTCGTTTGCCTCGCCGAGCCGCAAGTCCACCACGTAGTCCGACGGCCCGCCCCGGCCGCGCTCGATCCTCAACCGCCAGCTCGTGTAGTTCTTCTTCTCGAGCTCGCGGTCCACCAGCACCTGCGTCGCCTCTACCAAATCCGGAAACTCTGTTCCCGCGTCCACGTACACCGGCACTTCGATCAGCATCTCGTCCCGCACGTGCTCCGCCCAGTACTCCATCTGCTCATACGGCAGTGGCGCTCTGTAAATCATCGTCGTATACCGCCACATCGGCAATCCCAGCACCACCGCGACAATCTGCCATTAGCGCTTGCTCCTTTGTTCCTGGGGGTTCCACCCCCAGACCCCCGTATCAACTGCTTCGCAGTTGAGCCCAGGTTTTTGTTCCCCGCATTTCACCACGAGAACCCGTGCTTCGCAGCTGGGATCACCGCTTTGTGGGGTTTCTTTCTCCTGGGGGTTCCACCCCCAGACCCCCGTAGCAACTGCTTCGCAGTTGGAATCCCGGCCTTGTGGGGCTCCTTTTCCTGGGGATTTACACTCGGATCTTCCGTAGCAAGTGTTTTCGCAGTTGAAAGCGAGTTTTGGTCCTCAGCCGCTAGTATAGAGGTCCAAGGAATCCCAACCAGTTCAAAGTGCCAGACAGACGTCAATACATACCACAAAGAACGCGGCAGCCCACTTCCGCATCACCGGCGCGTCTCTGCCCCGCGCGGGCTCCTTCGCTGCCGTCATTGCCTGTCGTGTCACCTCGCCATCAGTTGTGGGGACGTGTCGTGGAGGTTTCGTGAAACTATGCATGCGGCTGTAACGTCTATGCATGCATCCATATGCACCCTAGCACTTTGTCGTGACATCAATATCTTCTAGATTCTACTTCAAAACGGAGTTCTGCAGTTCTGTTCCGTTTTTATTTCCTGGGGGCGCTGCCCCCAGACCCCCGTAGCAACTGCTTCGCAGTTGGAAAGGGCCAGAATGCAAAAATGGAAGAATAACCGGCAAGAAACGAATCCCTTCAAAAACCCCGAAATCACCACTGCGAAGAAGTTGCTACGGGGTCTGGGGGGGCAGCGCTCCCAGGAAATTCTGTCGTTCTATTTTTTTAATTTCCCGGGGGCGCTGCCCCCAGACCCCCGTAGCAACTTGCTTCGCAGTTTAGGAGGGGCCAGAACGCAAAATAACTTAATAACCGGCAAAAAAAAGAAACCCCGAGATCAACTGCGAAGCAGTTGCTACGGGGGTCTGGGGGCAGCGCCACCAGGAAAAAAAAAAAAGGCAGCCAGCAGTGCAAACCATGTATATCTATGTACAAAGGGAGGGGGGGCTCACAGAGCGAGGATGAGCGGGGGCGAGCGCGGCGAGGTGACAATGGTCTTGCCGACGGCCATGAGCTTGTTGCCATCCGGGTTGGAGCGGCGGAAGTGGTCGCGGACGGCGGCGAGGACCGCCTGGACGTTGCGGGCGATCTCGAGGTCCGAGAACGACGGGTTGCCGACGGCGACCTTGATGAAGTCGTCGTGCTGCTTGAACGACTTTTCCGAGGCGGCCTGCGCAATGGCAGCAGCAATGTCGTCGGTGACGGTGCCGCGCTTTTTGGTGGGCATGAGACCCTTGGGACCGAGGATCTTGCCGAGGGCGTTGACTTTGCCCATGATGTCCGGCGTAGCGTAGACGCGGTCAAAGTCAAAGTCGCCGTCGCGGGCCTTGGCAATGAGGTCGTCACCGCCGGCGGCCGCAGCGCCGGCCTTGAGAGCGGCGGCTGCCGACTCCTTCGAGGCGGTGAACACGGCGATGCGGTCGCGGCCGCCAAGGGGCCGCGGGAGCGTGACCGAGGTGTTGACGGGCGCCAGGCCGCGCTCAGCAATAATGCGGATCTGTAGCTGGACGGTCGCGGCGCTCGCGGGCCGGCCGACCTCGGCAGCACGCACATAGCGCATGATCGTCGGGATGTCGTGGCACAGCGGCGAGATCTGGGCGAGTTTTTGCTCCTGCCTTAGAAACCGCACCCGCTGGCCCTCAGTACGCTTCTGTGCCTGGCGGTCCTGCGACTTTTTCTGGGTCTCGAGCTGCTGACGCGCCTCCTTGGCCGCCTGCCGCTTCTTCTCGAGCTTCTTCTGCTTCGAGCCAAACCGAACGAGCGCCGGCTGGCGCGCGGCCGGCGCGACAACCGGGCGCGCGACCAGTGATGCTAGCGGCTGCTGGCCGGCCACGCGGCCCAGTGGCCGCCCTGCCGCAGAGACAAAGCGGTGCATGTTGTGTGTGGGGTGGTTTTGCGAGTCCTGGTCTCCATTGTGAAATTTTGGTCTCGTGTGGGAGATCGTATGCATGCATGTGCATATATGCCGGGGCATCCTGATTTCTACTTCCTGGGGGTTCCACCCCCAGACCCCCATAGCAACTGCTTCGCAGTTGGGCGAGGCCGTTTGGGCAATTAAAATAAGCGAATGGCCATGCCATGTTGTGTGTGGAGTAGTTTTTGAGTCTCGCTCTCCATTGCCTCGCGTGGGAGATCGCATCATGGCCCCGATTTTTCTTCCTGGGGGTTCCACCCCCAGACCCCCGTAGCAACTGCTTCGCAGTTGGGTGGGGCCGTCTGAGTAATTAACAGGCTAATAACCATGGCCATGGACTGTCGTTACACCTGGCTCCAACTGCGAAGCAGTTGCCACGGGGGTCTGGGGGTGGAACCCCCAGTAAAAAAAGAAAGCACCCTCAGCAGGGCATACCCACAGCGTAAATCGTAACAAAGTTGTTCATGCTATGTACAGGCGCACGAGGCGCTGGTGATGGTGGTGTTTTTTGTGTTTTGCAGAAGGCGTGAGGGCCTAGTGGGACAGGTACCACCGGCCCTTGGCGCGACGACGGGCGATGATCTTGCGGCCGGTGCGCGAGCGCATGCGCGCAAGAAAACCAAACTTGCGCTTGCGACGGAACGTCGACGGCTGGTAGGTGTTACCGCGGGACTTGAACCGGCGCTGCAGAAGCGACAGGGTCTCCGAGACCGAGCCGACAGCCGACGGGGTCGCAGACGGGAGGCCAGTGGAGCCAGTGAGCGGTCCGGCAAGCGGCCGCGGTGCTCGCAGAGCAGTCAGTGCGTTAGGGCGCGAGAGCGTCGTCAGCGTTCGCGCAGGGCTGTTGTTAGTGTCAGATCGAAAATTGAGGTGTCGGCTCGAACAACGGGTGCGAGCGATTGTCCGCAGCTAGCACACTAAACAAAAAAACCTACCTGAAAGCCGTACGCAGCAGCGGCGACCCGAGTATCCGAGAAAACATGCTGTGTCGGAGGGTTTTTTGTCGGTGTGCCGTCAATTTTAACAGCCTCTGGTCATTTTGATTTTGCATCGTCGGTTTTGCCCTAACCTTGTGCATATGTCGCATATATTCAATGTTCCACAGTTGGACTCTGCCACAGCTCCAAATGACGAGCAAGTTTGTTTTCGAGCATTGTATAGCGTTTGTTTTCCTGGGGGCGCTGCCCTCAGACCCCCCGTAGCAACTGCTTCGCAGTTGAAAAGGCTCAGGAGTGGAGATCAACCGCGAAGCGGTTGCTTCGGGGGTCTGGGGGCAGCGCCCCCAGGAAAAAAAGGCACGACCAGCGTTTTCCAGGAAGCAAGCTAGTGTTAAAGTAAACAGAGAATCCGTCAGCGTTAGTTCGAGGGCTCAACGACGCCCGCCAGGCAAGGCGGATAGTGAAGGTCCGGGTTAGGGCAAAATTTTTTAGATCAAAGGGCCATCTCGAGAAGTACAAGTTCACAGGACTCCACACTACTCCAGAGTACAATGGACGGCGTGTCGAGAAGAGGACGGGCCGAGCCCGTGACGACAGAGGTCGCGAGTACAACTAGCGTGGACATGGGCCGGGCCGAGCAGACGCTGTCCGAGTTTCTTGACAACTCGATGCTGTCACAGCGTGTGTCGGTCGTCAAGCAGACCGTTCTGGGCCAGCTGAAGCGTGTCCAGCGCGATCTCCGCGGCCTGCCTCCTATGCTTGTTAACGACGAGACCGGCGAGTCTGTCGCCGATTCCCAGTACGTCACAAACAGCGTCGATGCCGGTCAGGGAGCTGAGACAACCACCGAAACCGGCAAAAAGGTCAGCAAGGAGGACCGCAAAAAGGCCAAGAAGGAGCGTCGCAAGCAGGAGAAGCGCGAAAAGGCGGCTAAGAAGTCCAAGAAGGATGAGGGTGAGGACGAAAACGACAACGACGAGGATGATGATGAGATGGACACCGATTGAATGGATTCTTTTGCATGTGGGGCATTATAGGAGGGCTGGACACATTGGAGAGACTGCGCTCAGCAGAACAAAGCAACGATTATGGCGTTGGCCGATTGTATAATAATGATTCACGAGTTGAGATTGCATTTGGTAGTAATTGGGGCCCAGAATTTGCCCCAACTTGGTCCAGGCCCCCGTAACAACTGCTTCGCAGTTGTGGACAGAGCAGAGACGAAATCAACTGCGAAGCAGTTGCTACGGGGGGTCTGGGGGGTTGGCGCCCCGGAAATGTACTTGAGACCTGCTCTTGGGTCTTTGGGCTATGCGCCTATATGACACCTATTTTGGATCTACATGAACACTAGGCATCGGGACATAGAATTGCTTGTAGCAATCCAAACAAAACGTGGGCGATTCTGAGTTGCTGGTTGTGTGAATAGTAGATGCAAAGATTGGCGGCGGTCTTGGAACGTATGTGGGTTTGCCTGACTTGTCTATTCCCAGTCCGCCGAGCTTGCCTCGCAGCTGAAAATCTTGTGCCACTAACTCTATCCTTTCTTGGCAATTTGTTTACTATATATCTCCCCACAGCTACACATCTCGACTCCATGTTTCAAATGTGCATGTCCCTAGAATCGCATCATCGCAGATCTGCTCAGTACGCGTGGATATATTTCCTGGCACACAATCCTGGGACCACCAGAAAAAAAAGGGATAGATACTTGAATGCAAAGTCAAGAGATATCGGCACTTTGAACTACGGGCCGGTGTTGCCAAGAAAAAGTCAGAACCTAGAATTTCTGTGTTTTTTTTTTTTTTTGCTAATGCTAGTTCGGCAAAATTGGCCGAGCCACTGAACCGTCTTGGTATATACAGTGGATCATGTAGAGTTGCACAAGACACAATCTGTCGTAATTGTAACACTACATTATCATTTTGTGATGATAGAATCAGCAGAAATTGTGTAAAGAGTGCATATTGAGCTGCCTATTGAACAACGGTACTGATATCTGTCAATGGACCCCAAAACTTCCAGTGCTTGGCCACAAACGCCACTCACTGGCAGTGCTTGGCCACAAACGCCACTCACTGGCAGTGCTTTGGCATGGCTCAATTCAAGGGCGAGGCGAGCCGCTGCGCTCGAGACAGAAAAAGAAAAGCCGCGCAGACATATGCAAGGCTGCAGCTACAGAAACGCGGACTAATGGCATTAAAATACCAGGAATACCACAACAATGAAGCACCTTCTCTGAATTAAGCGGAATAGTGTAACGAGCTGATGTATCGTACACCCTGAATACTGCCGAAGAACAACACCCAAGCCTAGTATGACGACGATTCCGCACATCCAAGGGGTTTGTTTGAATCATGACGCTGATATAAACTGATAATAGCCAATAAGCTCCAATGCCATCACATTGCTTCGATTGAGGTTTACCTCTAACGAAATTGGGCGATTCGTACACTGCGGTGAGACATGCATAAGCCACGGGGGAGCTTCGGCAGCCAGATCCGGCTATCAGTATTACATAGTCGTTGCAGTCACATGAGAGTAGTCACTTCGTTTCAGTGTCAATAGTCGATAGTAGACCTAGAAATGTTCTTAGTAGATTTGTTGCCCTTTGATCGCCACTAGTGAGACCCCAAAGAACCCCCATATCAATGTGAGAAACATGCCTCGGCTCGCACCGCTAGCATTTAACGCGAGACATGGTCTGCCAACCACTGCGCTTATTCCCATTCGGAAAATAATCGTCAAGTATCTGTCTTTCCGTGTCCACGCGTTTGGGCCACTCAGGAGCGCGTCGCCGCATCGAGTCAAGAACAATGAGGCGCGAATCATGGCGCTACAATCGCTGCAAAAATTATCTTCTTGCTCGTGTCCACACGAAGTAAAAACGTTCAACAGAGATCTCAGCCGAACCGAACCTAATCAATCACCAACACAAACTGTCTTCAACAACGACCGGGATATCCCACCATCGCCTCCTCGAATGTAGCGCGCCGCACATGCGTTACAGTCCGGGGCGACAAAATATCTATACGTCTCCCGCGCTGCAATAATGCATTACTGCGAGAGTTGGCCGCGAAAGTAGAGAGCTAGCAACGGCACGCCATACCAAGATATTGCACAGTAACTGTGGGGTGCTCTGGCGCACGTGGGATCGACTACTATGACCAGTGCTAACTGGATTCTGCCAACCGGACGACAAGAGGTACTGTCGGACAAAAGCTCCAAGACCTAACCATGTTTTTCATTGTATACAAACAGCCTAGACGGCCAACAAAGGAGGCATTATGCACCTGTGCGACTGGAATGAGAAGCAAGGCACAGATCTTGACTGCATTATGGAGATGCGATGACAGCAAGTGGTCGCCACATATAAAACTGTATCTCATAGGAATCATTCAAAAATCACGAGGTCCTGATCAGTGGCTGTATGGCTTGTTAGTAAAATAAAAGAATGCATTCTCACGTCCTGCACCCTATATCTTTTCGAAGTCTTGGCCTGCATCTGAATTTGAATAAGCTTCTTGCCTGCATGAGCCTCACAAAAACCGGAATACACTAAATCTTTTACATACTGGGTGAATCGACGTCTATATAACTAATCGCAAGGGGCCAACAGATTATTGTTATACAACATTCAAGCCAAGATGCGTAAAGCAGTACTGGCACTCGCATTTTTTGCCCATTATGCGGCAGTTGGGCAGGCTACTTTACCGCCGGAGTACCGCATTATCCGCACACTCGACCGGCGCGCTGACTATGTGCCATTGCCGGTCGCGACCACGACTGCAACCTGGGACTCGCCACCGAGCGATTTCTCCTTGACCATGCCAAGCTGTGCACCCACAGAGACCATTGTCACACAGGGATATGTTGTTGTTTGGACTGGAACAGATGGAGTGGAGTCTACTACGACGTACAACACTGGCTCGTGCGCAGCAACGCCATCGGTATCGGCTCAATCAACAATGACTGCCCCCATCGTACCACCGACCGGTGACTGGGAGCCCCCAGCGACCGCCTGTGCAAGTGGTGAAACGTACTCGCCAGAGCTGATTGCTATTTTCTGGACTGGCACAGACAATGCGATGTCTGCGAAGGTGTTTACTTCGTCTATTTGTGTGCCAGCGACGCCTTCTTCGACGCCGACGTCTTCTTCGACACCGACATCTTCTTCGACGCCGACGTCTTCTTCGACGCCGACGTCTTCTTCGACGCCGACGTCTTCTTCGACGCCGACGTCTTCTTCGACGCCGACGTCTTCTTCGACGCCGACGTCTTCTTCGACACCGACGTCTTCTTCGACACCGACATTTTCTTCGACACCGACGTCTTCTTCGACGCCGACATCTTCTTCGGCACCGACGTCTTCTTCGACGCCGACATCCTCTTCGACACCGACGTCTTCTTCCACTCCGACACCAGCCAGCTCCACTCCAAATGCTCCTGCAATGGTGTCTGTATCAGCAGACATCACGACAACGGCCACGATACCGCTGCCATCTGGATTCACGCCTCCGGCCCCTTCCGTGTGCGAAGCCAACGAAACATATTCTGATCAGATATGGCTCATTTATTACACTGCGACCAACAGTGTTGAGACATATGTGATCGAAACGTCATCGATCTGCGTCCTTGCGGCTGCTGCGAGCAGCTCCATTTCTAGCCCTGCGGTTACTTCTTCCTCTGTCCCGATCAGCCGGTCGACGCCAGTAAGCGCATCAGCATCTGGCGTTCCCTCCAACGCTTCCGCATCTGGCGTTTCCTCTAGCGCATCAGCGTCTGGCGTTTCCTCTAGCGCATCGGCATCTGGTGTTTCCTCTAGGGTCTCCTCTAGAGCTTCTGCATCTGGCGCTTCCTCTAGCTCTTCTGCTTCATCCAATACCTCATCGATTGCTTCGGTTTCGTCAGTATCACTGGGAGCATCCAGCATTGGTTCGTCAATGGTGCCACCCCCGGTATCAGGTTCCGGGTCGTCATCATTCTACGACCCGGGCAAGTCATCTGTCTACGACCCAAGTACCTCAGCATGCCCCACATGCACCAGCAGCGTCTCGACCTTGTGCCCCACATGCGTGGCGGAACCTTCTATGACTACCGTGACCACACAGACCACAGTGTATTGCCCAGTTTGCCCTGGCAAAGTGAGCACCATATGGACTACTGTGATTATGCCTTGTCCAACCGCCAGTCCGGAGCCGTCAATGACTACGGTAACGACGCAGACAGCGATCGAGTGCCCGGTTTGCCCCGGTGGCGTGAGCACTGTGTGGACCACATTTGTCACGCCCTGTCCAACCACAACTGAGACTGCGCTCTGTCCCACATGCACGCAGCCGGTAGCGGAAACGGCCGTCGTTCAATCGTCCGAGCCTTGTCCGACATGCGCTCAACAAGTCCCAGTTTCGCCTGAAACCTGGTCTACCTGCACAGAGGTCGATGTGGAAATCACGCCGACGTGTTCTACTTGCACCGAGGACTCTGGCTCTTCGTCAACTGGCCCCGAAAATGCTGCTGAAAACCCAGCGGCGAGTCCTGCAGGAGCCTCTGCCGTAAAGACACCAGAAAATGCGGCAGGAACCACGCTCATCGGCGCGCTGACAAGAGGTACGTTGCCAGCTGAAAGCGCCAACCCGCCGACTCCCGGCGCAAAGGAGACATCCAGCCGGTCCAAGGTACCTGCCGGCTCCGAAGGTGGCGTATCGACTGGCGTCGAGCAAGCTGGAGGTGCCGGCACGACCTCGGCGCTGCCAGCTTCTGTTGAAGAAGGCTCTGCTGGTTCTCTTCTCAGATCTATGTCGCTCGTCGTTGGCGGTATACTCGCTGCAATCTTATTGGCTTAATTTTGCAGTCCCAATTGACAAACAAGAAAGCTTCTAGTTCTCAGTACTCCTTTGAATTGTAGTGTTTTTTATAACCTATTTGCTTATAGTATGCTCGAGCTTTAGCTGCCTCTCATTAAAGCGGTGATGACACGCACGTGACCGAAGAACAGCCCCACACGGCTAACATGGAAAATTTCAGCCGTTTATGTACTGGTTTTGCAACAAGCTTGAAATTTCCCCGGTATCGTCGCTGTCCAAAACGCTGAGTTCACACTGCGACAATGGATACATCAGAGGCAGTGGCAAAGGAGGAGCAGCATGTCCACAAAGTATACCAAGAAATAGCCGAGCACTTTTCCAATACGCGATACAAGGTAAGCAGATACCACACCTTCTCAGAACCTCGCTAAACCCAGCCATGGCCGATTGTAGAACAGTTCCTCCAACGGCAACCAACCGGGGCAATTGGGCTCGATATTGGCTGCGGAAACGGCAAGTACCTGCAAGTCAACAAAAAGACATGCATTCTAGCGAGCGACAGGTCATCGGCCCTTGCAGAAATCGCACTCAAAGAAAAGAGTGGAGAAGTTGCAGTCGCTGACACACTTGCATTACCGTATCGTCTACAGGCATTTGATTTTGCCATTAGCATAGCAGTGATCCACCACCTATCCACGCCGGAGCGGCGTGTGGAGGCACTTTGCGACATACTGTCAACGCTGCGACCCGGCGGTACGGCGCTCATCTATGTCTGGGCACTAGAACAAAAAAACTCTCGACGCGGGTGGGATGCTGGCATGGATCAGGACGTAATGGTCCCATGGGTTCTACAGAAACAAGGCAAGAAAAAAGACTCTAATGAGCACGGCGACTCACAGGAAGTTAAATTACGGTATTATCACTTGTACCGCGAAGGCGAGCTCGAGGCTGATGTCAAGTCAGCAGGTGGAAGGGTGATAGAGTCAGGCTACGAGCGTGACAACTGGTGGGCTGTTATGACTCCATAGCTTGGACTGTTTGATGGTTTGCCGTACAAGTTGGCCATGGGTAGACCCGATATTTCAACAGACGATGTCTTCGTCCTTAGGACAGACCTCTATGGACCGAGTTCGATCGCGTGGAAAAGAAAAAACGTCAGTGTCAATTAAGAAGATGACGAAAGCTGTGGGCGTCCGGTACCCATTTCATGTTCTTCCTATGAAGACCGTACCGTGGCCGCATGGCATGAATTCGATCTTGCCTTTTATGCAAAATATCGTTGGAGTCGCTCTACAAGCGCTCGCTGCTGCTAGAACGACACAGTATGGTGTAGAACTTAACCTATTGTTCGAGAGCACGATACGCAGGCTATTACCAAAACTGGATCGGACAAATGATTTAATGAAAAATGTATTAAACCTATGCTACTGTCCCAAAAAAGCGGCGCATTTAGTTGGCCAGGAATTTTATCTCCTTCTATCTTGTATTTTTTCCTGGGGGCTGCCCCCAGACCCGCATAGCAACCGCTTCACGGTTGATTTGCGTCTTGGTCCCGTTCCAACTGCGAAGCAGTTGCTACGGGGGTCTGGGGGTGGAACAGGGTCTGGGGGTGGAACCCCCAGGAAAAGAGCAGACGACACTTTTCTATCTACTGATTCTATAGTGTTGTGGGAAGCCCACCACGCTGCAACCCGAACGTAGAGAGATGGACGACAGCCCATGGGGTGGACTTCGCGATATTTCAGAAAAACCAACGAATAGGAGCACAGCAAAATCGAGCCGAAAGCGGGTACGTCTAGGTGCGATAATGTAGTACTTGATCAAGTTTGCTTAGTATTTTTATTTTAAAGAATATTATCAATAAAGAGCGTATAATCGAGTTAAAAGCAGCTATGTCAGGTCCTAGTGGAAGCCACATCTTAGCCATTCATCACCCTACTGGTCAAACCTTGGCAAGCCCACGCTGACACATTACACTTGGCTATTCGACCATGATTGTGTTTGTTGAGACGGATGAACCGCTGGAAGTGGCAGCGTAGCTAACTGGGAGCACTCTTCTTCCGTACGACGCCTGGTTTTGCGGGCTTCTTCTGTAGCGTCCAAAATACAGCCCGAAATTACGATCAAAATCAGGATCCAAATGAAGTATCTAATCGCTTCGTAACAAAATGTGTCCCCGCGTGTGGTCAGAAAATCCCAGAACCATCCGATGACCGTACTAAGTCCATGAAACGAAAATTGAAAGGGGTTGTAGTCGGGACACCAGCTTGTCGTACATTTCTCCATGGTTGTTAAGTTACTGGTGTTGCTCATAACGAAGTGGAGCAGCGTACTATTCTCCTAGTGTTATTACAGACACGGAGCATGACGTCCCGACGGTCCTTGCACCAGCGCATTGACCCTTTTTCGGTAGTTTTACGGTGTCCGTACTTGCCCGCTACCGTCATGCGATAGACGAAAGTTTCAAGACACATGTGTGAATTCGTGTACGCTTTTAGATACGAAATGAAGTCACTGCAGCGAGAATCGTCTGGGTTCCCGGGGGTTCCACCCCAGGCCCCCGTAGCAACTGCTTCGCAGTTGGTTCACGCCTTCACTAACTGTATAAAAATGCATAATTTATCGCTTGGACTTGTCGGTCTGACTATGTCGCCGGGGATGCCTACCAACTAGTTCATATTTTATTTACAGACAAATTGTGTCCACCCGCGAAGTGGGTGCTACAGGGCTCTGGGGACAGGGACCCCAGAAAAGAAAATAACAAAGCGCCACACTAACTGTATAAATATACACGAACACCACCGCATATCGCCTGATGTCGACAAAAATCAAGTAGTTGATGCACTGCAAACCAGCAGCGGACAATGATAGGGACTGGTAGCAGCGGGGCGGACAGTCCCTGGGTGCGTCCGGGGCGCATGCCTGGGGCATACTGGGAGCGCGTGTCGCGCGCTGGCGACTTCGGCCGCTAGACGGGCCAACGAGGAGCCATCGATGCTCGTTGGCCAGGACAAGGCCCGAGAGCAGACTCCGGGCCCCAACGAGGAAAAGAGCAGACGACACTTCATCATCGACTGATCCTATAGTATTGTGAGAAGTCCATCACACTGCAACCCGAACGTAGACGGATGGACTACAGTATATATAGGTTGAATTTTCCAATATTCCGAAGACCAATGATAAGGGGCACAACAGAGTCGAGCCGAAAGCGGTTACGTCTAGGTGCCTTAATGCAGTAGTTGATCTAGTTTGCTTAGTACTTTTACTTTCAAGAATGTTATCAATAAAGAGCGTATAATCGAGTTGCAAGCAGCTATGTCTGGTCCTAGTGGCAGCCACATCTTAGTCATTCATCACGCTACTACTCAAAACCTCGGCAAGCTCACGCTGACACATTGCAGTTGGCTGTTTCGACCATGACTGGGTTTGTTGAGATGGATGAACCGCTGGAAGTGGCAGGGTAGCTGACTGCGGAGCACTCTTGTTACGTACGATGCCTGGCTTCGCTGGCTTGTGCTATAGCGGCGGAAAATGCGCCAAAAAATACTGTCAAAACCAGTATCCAAATAACAAGTATAGTCGCTTCGTCCAAAAATGTGTCTTCGCGTGTAACTGACTGCGAGCACTCTCGTTTCGTACGACGCCTGGCTTTGATGGCTTCTACTGTAGGGGCCAATATTCGACGCAAAATTCGGCACAAAATCTGTATCCAAATATAATATCTAACCGCTTCGTACCAAAATGAGTCTCCGCGTGTGGTCAGAAAGTCCCAGAACCATCCGATGGTCGTACTAAGTGCAACACACCGAAGTTGAAAGTAGTTTTCCTCGGGACACCAGCTTGTGGTACATTTCTTCACGGATATTGTTGAGATGCTGGTGTTGCTCCTAACAAAGTGAAGCATCGTACTATTCACTCAGCGTTACTGCAGACACGGAGCATGACGCCGGGCCGGTCCTTATACCAGCGACTTGACCCTTTTTGGTAGTTTTACGGTGTCTGTACTTACCCGCTACCGCCATGCGATAGACGAATGTTTGAAGACACACATGTACAACTTAGTTTACGCTTTAGACGAACTGAAGTCACTGCAGCGAGAATCGACTGGGTTCCCAGTGGGTTCCACCCAGGCCCCCGTAGCATTTGCTTCGCAGTTCGTTCACGCCTTCACTAACTGTATATCACTTGGACTTTTCGGCCTGACTATGTCGCCGGGGATGCCTACCAACTAGTTCATATTTTATTTACAGACAAATTGTGTCCACCTGGCGAATATGGATGCTACGGGGCTCCGGAGGACAGGGACCCCAGAAAGAAAATAGCAAAGCTTAACATTAACTGTATAAATATGCACAAATATCGCCGCACATCGGCTGATATCGAAAAAATCAAGAATAGTTGCTGCACTGCAAACCAGCAGCGGACAATGATAGCCCGCAGACTGGGACTGGTAGCAGCGAGGCGGACAGTCTCTGGGTGCGCCCGGGGCGCATGCCTGGGGCGTACTGGGGGTGCGTGTCGCGCGCTGGCGACTTCGGCCGTTAGACGGGCCAACGAGAAGCCATCGATGCTCGTTGGCCAGGACAAGGTCCGAGAGCAGACTCCGGGCCCCAACGAGCTGGAAAAGTTTCTTGCGGCGACAATCGCGGCTACAGGACCCATTAGTCTTGCAAGCTACATGCGACAGTGTCTCACGAACCCGACAGGCGGATATTACATCAACCGGGACCCTTTTGGAAGGTCTGGAGACTTTATCACCTCGCCCGAGATCTCGCAGATGTTTGGCGAGCTGGTTGGCATCTGGGTTTTGACGCAGTGGATGGCACAGGGCCGACCCAAGCAGTTTCGCCTTGTGGAGCTCGGGCCCGGCCGTGGAACTCTAATGGACGACCTTTTGCGCGTAAGTGATTCGCTTTTTATTTCTGAGGGTTCCACCCACAGACCCCCGTAGCAACTGCTTCGCAGTTGATCTCCGCCAGACTCTGACTTCAACTGCGAAGCAGTTGCTTCGGGGGTCTGGGGGCAGCGCCCCCAGGAAAAAAAAAAAAAACCAAAGCAGAAGCACTCCTAACACCAGGCTGGACGGTCGTTTCCGGAGTTTTACTCGTGCTTGAAGGAGATATATATGATTGAGGCGAGTCCGACGCTGCGGGAGACGCAGCGCAAGGTACTGTGCGGAGACAATGCGAAGCTGAGCGCAACCGACGGTGGCCATCGCGGCCAGAGCCAGTGGTCCAAGACGCCTATTTGGTGGTACGAGGCTGTAGGTGAGGTGCCTCGCGATGGCGTGCCGACGTTTGTCATTGCACACGAGTTCTTTGATGCGCTACCGGTGCTGTCGTTTGAGCACACGCCCGATGGATGGAAGGAGCGGCTTGTTGGCTACGACCCGACGCGAAGGCAGTTCTTCTTGACTACTTCAAAGGACGTGACGCCCATGGCCCACGTTGTGTCCAAGTCGCACACCCGCTACGAGAAGCTCGGCGTGGGGTCCAAGGTCGAGGTATGTCCCGAGGGATGGGACGTTGCCGAGCAGTTGGCACAAATCGTCCACAAGTCTGGTGGTGCAGCGCTTGTTGTTGACTATGGGCCGGCTGATACGATCCCAGTCGAGACGCTGCGTGCTATCAAGGACCACCGCATTGTGTCGCCGTTCCAGACGCCCGGCGATGCCGACCTGTCCACCGACGTCGACTTCCAGGGCCTAAAAATCGCCGCCCAGGAGAGCCACGCTGTCGACGTGTTTGGGCCCGTCGAGCAGGGCGACTGGCTGCACCAGCTCGGCATTGGCGCTCGTGCCACTGCTCTCGCCAACGCGCAGCCCGACGATGCAGGCAAAAAGCGCATCGCCCAAGCGTACAATCGTCTCGTCGAGCGCGGCGGCGGCGCCATGGGCAAAGTGTACAAAGTCATGAGCATTGTCCCCCAGGGCTCTTCCGCCCCCGTCGGTTTTGGAGGCGGTCTCGAGTGATCCCGCCACTCTCTATATTGCATTATCATTGTGTTCACTTGGCTTTTCTCTCTCCTGGGGGTTCCACACCAGACCCCCGTAGCAACTGCTTCGTAGTTGAGCTCGACTGGCTCTCTCTTTCCTGGGGGTTCCACCCCCAGACCCCCGTAGCAACTGCTTCGCAGTTGAGCTCGACTGGCTTTTCTTTCCTGGGGGTTCCACACCACACCCCCGTAGCAACTGCTTCGCAGTTGAGCTCGACTGGCTTTTCTTTCCTGGGGGTTCCACCCTCAGACCCCCGTAGCAACTGCTTCGCAGTTGAGCTCGACTGGCTTTTCTTTCCTGGGGGTTCCACCCCCAGACCCCCGTAGCAACTGCTTCGCAGTTGAGCTCGACTGGCTTTTCTTTCCTGGGGGTTCCACCCCCAGACCCCCGTAGCAACTGCTTCGCAGTTGAACTCAACCGGAGTTCCGCCAGAGATTTGAAGCGTTGCTCAATCCATTGTAAGCATTGTCTTCTGATTGTAAGAATTGCCCAACTCAACTGCGAAGCAGTTGCTACGGGGGTCTGGGGGTGGAACCCCCAGGAAAAAGAGAACGTACAATACAGAATCCCTGATTGTAATGCCGCGCTCAACTGCGAAGCAGTTGCCACGGGGGTCTGGGGGTGGAACCCCCAGGAAAAAAAAACGAGTATAATACACAAGATGCAGTAGTTTTAGTGGTCGTTAGCCCTGCCGCGACTCCATTCTTCGGTAAAGAGGTCCCAGGTCGAGCCCCAGACAATGCAGTAGTGGGCAAAGAGGAGGTCCATTTCTTCGACTTCGTCAAGGAATTCGAGGCCGCTGATGCGCTGTTGGTCGCTGGCGTCGATCCAGGAGTGGTGGACGTGTGCCATGTCGGCACCGTGGGAGTGGGAGAAGCCGAGACGCGCGAGACGGCCCACTTGGGCTTCGACGGTAGGTAGCGATTGAAGGGAAGGCAAGGAAATGCCTCGGACTGCAAGGTTTTGAATCATTGTGCGTCCAAAACTGTCGTCGCGACCTATGGGCTCGTACAGAACCACAGCTGTCTGGGCAAAGCTTTGGAGTGCCCATTTTAGGACTTGGTCCGAGTCCTCGGGTTCTAGGTAGCAGAGACAGCACTCGCTGATGACAAGGGTCGGCCGGGCCGAGTCCATTCCTGCAAGTGGCGCGGTATCGTGTTTGAGTGTGCGCAGGTCGACGGCGTGCAAGTGGTACCTGCTGGTGTGAATCTCTGTGTCGGAGGACTGGGCGGAGTCAAATTCAATAGCAGCAGCCAGTTGTTGGCTACGGGCAATGGCCGCAATCTTTTTTGTTGTATTAGCAGCAAAATCAAGCTCGTGGTATAGCAATTGCGGGTAGTGTGGCAGGAGAGCAAACGGCCGGGTGTCGGAGCCAGCTCCTAGAGACACAATCTGCGAGCCTCCACACGCCAGGAACCGGTCGACGACATCGCTGATGCCGCGTACACGCACATACGTTCCGCGATTGATGATTGGGAATTTTTCAAGAGACAGGTCCTTGTGGGGCCCTCCAGAGCGGCGCAATCCGTCAATCAATGGCTCCAGGAAGGGGTCGGTAAAGTACCCCTTACGGCACGACGAGTACTTGGACGCGAGTGCGTCTATATCTGTGGCCTGGATTGTGCGATCCCTCCGTCCTCCATGCACGGATCTAAGGCGAGACATGGTGTGAGCCACGCAAAGATGGCTTCAAGCGTCGAGAACGAGGCCAGGCCCTAGTCTGTAGAGAGGCGAGCGGCTGAGTAAACCTCCATCATGTCCGAATCCGTAATTTAGCATATTGATGCACAATGAAATGCACATTTTCTCCAGCATAATTCGCCGCACACCAAATTGTCAAGGCTAGGGTTGTCAGCCACATTGACTCATGACATTATGGGCCTTGATCCGATATCGCTTCGAACCATACACATTACACCCCACAAAAGTATGTCTTTACCCCGTTTGTTTACAGTCCGAACCGTCTCTCCCCGCCCCTAGCGTCCTCTCAACTGCGAAGCAGTTGCTACGGGGGTCTGGGGGCAGCGCCCCCAGGAAAAAATCGACACCACCGCCACAAAGACCTAACAACAGTGCCGAAACTAAAGGCCGGAGTTCTAGGCGCCACAGGCAGCGTGGGCCAGCGATTTATTCAGCTGCTGAACGACCACCCGACGTTTGAGCTGGCAGTTCTGGGCGCGTCGCCGCGGTCGGCCGGCAAGGCGTACGAGGACGCGGTTGTCTGGCGCCAGACGGCCCAGATCCCCGACAGCGCTTCCAAGATTGTCGTCAAGGAGTGCAAGGCGGAGCACTTTAAGGAGTGCGCCGTTGTGTTTAGCGGTCTTGACAGCGATGTTGCCGGCGACGTGGAGCGCGAGTTTGTGGACGCCGGCCTGCTGGTCATCTCCAACGCCAAAAACTACCGTCGCGACCCGGCGGTGCCGCTCGTGGTGCCGACGGCGAACCCGGAGCACCTCGACACTCTCAAGAACAAAAATGAGGGCCGCCACGTCTGCATTTCCAACTGCTCGACTGCCGGCCTCGTTGTCCCCATGCGCGCGCTGCAGGACGCGTTTGGCCCCATTGACAAGATGGTAGTGACGACGCTGCAGGCGGTGTCGGGAGCCGGCTTCTCGCCGGGCGTCTCGTCTATGGACATTCTCGACAACATTGTGCCGTACATTGGATCGGAGGAGGACAAGCTCGAGTGGGAGCCGCGCAAGATCCTGTCCAAGGTCGGCAGCGACGGCGTCTCGTTTGACATCATCCCGGCCGAGGACATGAAGATCTCGGCCACTACGACGCGCGTCCCGGTCATTGATGGCCACACGGCGTCGGTCGCGTTCAGCTTCAAGTCTGCCAACAAGCCGTCGGTCGACGACATCAAGCGCGTCCTCCGCGAGTACCGCACCGAGGCCAATGTCCTGGGCTGCCCGTCGGCGCCCGCCGAGCCCATCGCCGTCCTCGAGCAGAACGACCGCCCGCAGCCGCGTCTCGACCGCGACCGCGGCAACGGCTACACCGTCTCGGTCGGCCGCGTCCGCGAGGACCCCGTCTTTGACTACAAGTTTGTGTGTCTTTCGCACAACACCGTCCTCGGCGCTGCCGGCTCGGGCATCCTCATCGCCGAGCTGCTCCATGCCAAGTCCATCCTGTAAGCATTTAGTTAGATTGTGACTGCCTGTTTTTTTTTTTTTTTTCCTGGGGGTTCCACCCCCAGACCCCCGTAGCAACTGCTTCGCAGTTGAGAAAGGGCCCAGTCGGTACTAAGTGCACTCCCAAATCCAACTGCGAAGCAGTTGCTACGGGGGTCTGGGGGTGGTACCCCCAGAAAAAAAAAAATAAATGAGAAGTCCAAAACGCCGTAGACCGCGATCTGCGGCTCCGCACGGCTGAGAAAATTTCAGGGTGCATGGGATGCATAAGTTCGTGGACGCGAGACGGAACTGGCCGGAAGCGACGACACCACGAGGCGTGGAGGGAGCGCCATGAGCGGCCTGGAGGCGGTCAGCGCCGAGGATGTGGAGGAGCACATCTTTGAGCTGTTTGTGGAGCGCAAGAATGAGAATCCAGACGGACTGGGGTGGCTTGCGCGCGGCGACGAGGTCGAGATCACCATCGCCGGCAGATACGACCTGACGGTGCGGCAGTCCATGTCGCTGCTTAACTCGAAGCAGGAGTCGTCGACGACGGGAGCCGTGGCGTGGCGTGTGAGCCCGCGGTTTTGCGAGTGGCTGCTGGCGGAGGGGTCATTGTTTCACAGTGTGTTCTCGGGCACCGACACCGTAGTGGTGGAGCTGGGGGCTGGAGTCGCGGGTATATTGGCCAGTGTGATTGGTCCGCGCGTGGGCAAGTACGTTGTGACAGACCAGAGGCACCTCTTGAAGCTGCTGCGCATCAACATCGACAACAATCTGGTACCGGCGGGCTCGGGCGGGTCTACCCCTCGGGGCCGTCGCAAGGGGAGGTCTCAGTCGCCGCCCACCCCCCAGTCGCCCCCGGCAACGGGCATGGTGATGGTCGAGGAGTTTGACTGGGAAAAGCCCGAGACCGTTGGCTACTTTGACGCCCACATTCGCGATGTCGGTCCCCACGGTGTCGTCGTAGCTTGCGACACCGTCTACAACGACTTCCTCGTCCCGCCCTTCTGTGCCGCCGTCGATCTGGTCCTCCGCACAATGGGTCCTGGCTCGCGTCTCATCATGGCTCAGCAGCTGCGCTCCGAAGAGGTCCTCCAGTCGTGTCTCGAGCACCTCACGTCCCTCGGCCTCGCCCTCTACTCCGTCGACTCCGACCATCTCTCCCCGGCCCTCCGCGACGGCTTCGCAGTTCACGTTGCAACGCGTCCTTGACTTATTTATGGAGGGCTCTGTGGCTCTTTTTTCCTGGGGGTTCCACCCCCAGACCCCCGTAGCAACTGCTTCGCAGTTGGAAGGGTCTGTCTTGTAAATAGCGAACGCAAGCGTCCTTGATCTTTCGAGCTTTGTTGGACGGCTCTGTGCCTTTTTTTACCTGGGGGTTCCACCCCCAGACCCCCGTAGCAACTGCTTCGCAGTTGGAAGGAGGTCTGTTTTGTAAATATCGAATGCAAGCTTCCTTGATCTTTCGAGCTTTGCTGGACGGCTCTGTGCCTTTTTTTTCCTGGGGGTTCCACCCCCAGACCCCCGTAGCAACTGCTTCGTAGTTGGAAGGGTCTGTCTTGTAAATACCGGAGGCAAGCGTTCTTGATCTTTCGAGTTTTGTTGGACGGCTCTGTAGCCTTTTTTTTTTCCAGGGGGTTCCACCCCCAGACCCCCATAGCAACTGCTTCGCAGTTGGAAGGAGGGTGTAATAGCAATGCAGACCTCTTATGCTGCCACTTTCTGTCGATATTGCAGCATACAGACTCCTTTAATGAGTTAACCGAGTAAAAGCCTCGGAATCCTCAAAGAACAACTGCGAAGCAGTTGCTACGGGGGTCTGGGGGCAGCGCCCCCAGGAAAAAAAAAAGAGCAGTGTCCTCAAGCCTCAAAATCAACTGCGAAGCAGTTGCTACGGGGGTCTGGGGGCAGAGCCCCCAGGAAAAAAATATAGGCAGAGAGTAAAAGGCACTGGCGGTGCAGTCTATTAAAATACAGGTCATTAGATGATCAATGCAACAGGGTCGTGAGAAAGAAGAAGCGTGAGACATGTCGTGGGGAGGATTAGTGACAGGGGGGACGGAGAAAAAAAAGTTAGCGGAGGAACTCGAAGATGTCGATTTCCTCGTCCGAGTCGTCGCCAGAAGAGGCGGCGGGTTCAAAGGGCCCATGGAAGGGCGGGAAATGAGAGCCCTTGGGGCTGATATCGGTGGGAGCACGGCGGGCGAGGGGCGCGAGCGTCGAGCTCGTCGACTGGCCGCGGAGGACGCGGCCGCTGCCGTCGGGACCGGGGCCGGCGCGCGACGGACCGGCAATCGAGAGGGCGGTGCCGGTGCGGCCAAACGCGAGGTTTTTCTCTTCGTTGTTGTCGGCCTCGTGAAGACCGCCCGGGTCCGAGGCGCGGCGACGGCGCTCGCGCAGCTTGGCGGCCGCCAGTTTGACGTAGCGAAGCGTGAATACACGCTCGACGCGGTCGCGCCACGGCTTCTCGCGGATGCAGAATGCAATAGTGTCAACGGTGCAATTGAATGGCTGCATAAACGCCGCGGCACCAGACAGCCAGAAAATCGAGTGCCGGTTCGGGTTGTACTGGACGCACTGGAGCGCAAACGGGAAAGCCCATAGCACAACGTACGCCATGGGATAGACAAAAACCGAACGGACCTGGCGCTCGATAACGTTGCGGCGGATCTCGAACTTCATCATGGACTCGCGCTGGAACTCGACAATTGCCGACGACTGCCGAGCGGCCGAAGACGCCGGGTTGCCGTGGGTGTCGGCGTGCAGCGGAACAGGCGTCTCGCCACTCATGCCAGTCGCAGCACTAGCACCACTAGCACCGCTTGCACCGCTTGCACCGCTTGCACCGCTGGCCCCACTCGTTTCCGAGATATCGCCATGTGGCAGCGTTTCGAGCGCAATCTCTCCTGGCGCCGTCGCTGCAGTCCCGACGCCGGCCTGGGCAGCGTCGCCATACCTGTCCTGAAGAAATGCAAAACCAGGAAAGTTGGATATGAACCCGAGAGTCGCCTCGTACGCGCGGCGCGGCCAGCTCTTGGGCGTCGTGTCGCGGCCGCGGCCGGCATACTTTTGCGACTGCGAAAAGTTGCGAATCACCTCCTTGAGCTGCATGCGCACGTAAAAGTAGATGCTGATGTAGATGGCCAGAATCGTCACAATGATAATGTACCGCGGGACCCACGACAGCACAAGCCGATACCACACCGGCTCCTGCGGCAGGTAGCACCAGGTCACGTACGGTTTGTACGAGCCGCGGCCGTTGCCGACAAACGCGATGCACGCCATGAATATTGGCAGCGCAATCGTGATCCCGTACACGTAGTAGCGGTACTTGTACAGGCCGCCCTCGGGCCCGTTGTTTGTAAAGAACACGAGAAGCGCCGTGTGTATCGCAATAAAAAACACCGAGAAATCGGCGAGCTGGATCGCAAACGTCGTAAACACGCCGACCACGTCGCAAAAATTGATGTTATCGTATGCCGACGGCGTCGTGAGCGTCCGCGCCGGAAACCACAGCAAAACGCACGCCTTGACCGCGTCGGACAAAAGCAGCAGCATAATCAGGTGGTGCCGGAACACGCGTCTCCGCATGTTTATAAACAAGTAGCAGGCGACAAGCCCAAAAAAAAGCGACACCGACGATGAGGTCACCGACAGCACCCGCAACACCGTCTCCTGATGCGCCGTATAGGTCTCGGACGGTGTTGTCGTCGAGTGGGTCGGCATCGCCGAGTCGGTCGAGGACATGGTACCGGTTGCCGGTTAGGCGTTTTATCCGGTCGTGTCGCTATACGAGTCGTTGAAATGACTATGATAGACAAAAACGAACACTGGCGCTGGCAATGTACTTTTTTTTTTTTTTTGGTGGATAGTCCCAGTAGCACGTCGATCGGGGGGGATACCAAACAGACGCGACTACTGCTTCGATGCGCGCAACCAGCTCCAGGCGTACTATTCCGCAAGCCGATCGAACTCACACCAGCGGGAACACACTCTCAAAAATGATGCAAGAGTCCTGAGCAGCGTTCTTTTCTTGGGTCCTGTCGGGCGGGATCTGGCCTCCTCATCTCCCGATTTACCGTCGAGTTTGTAAATGCAAGTGGGAGGGTGCTGCATAGCTGACGTAATCAGTACAGAGGGGGATAACTATGGTACACTTGGACTTGAGTTGGGCGCCATCCCGGGCTCGGATACCACCTCCGCCGAGATCCGAGCTGTCCGAGACTATTTTTACCTGGGGGCGCTGCCCCCAGACCCCCGTAGCAACTGCTTCGCAGTTGGAATGGTGTCAGAAAGAGGTATTAAGCATTTGCTATGGCGATTGTCTTGCAGGTGAACGCATCGTTTCACGGCGTGGTCGTCTGATAGACGCTCGGATCGGAGCCGAGATCCGAGTTGTCGCACACTTTTTCTTCCCTGGGGGCGCTGCCCCCAGACTCCCGTAGCAACTGCTTCGCAGTTGGAATGGTGTCAGAAGGAGCTATTAAGCAGGTGCGATGGCGATTGTCTTGGAGGTGAACGCATCGTTTCACGGTGTGGTCGTCGGATAGGCCCTCGGATCGGCCGAGTGGTCTGCGGGCCACTTGCCAGATAACCGTCCTCGGACCACTATTGACCTTTTCAACCGCGTTGTGTCAATAAGATACTAAAGACCAATAGTTAAGCATTGCGAGCAGTCGAAACCGGTTTGCTCGATGTCACACCCGCCTGATTTCAACTGCGAAGCAGTTGCTACGGGGGTCTGGGGGTGGAACCCCCAGGAAAAAAAAGAAGAGCACAACAAAAGCGTCAGGTTTTCAACTGCGAAGCAGTTGCTACGGGGGTCTGGGGTTGAACCCCCAGGAAAAAAAAAGAAGAGCACAACAAAAGCGCCAGTTTTTCAACTGCGAAGCAGTTGCTACGGGGGTCTGGGGGTGGAACCCCCAGGAAAAAAAAGAAGAGCACAACAAAAGCGTCAGGTTTTCAACTGCGAAGCAGTTGCTACGGGGGTCTGGGGGTTGAACCCCCAGGAAAAAAAAAGAAGAGCACAACAAAAGCGCCAGTTTTTCAACTGCGAAGCAGTTGCTACGGGGGTCTGGGGGTGGAACCCCCAGGAAAAAGAAAACACTAAGATCGCAGAATATATCGCAGGATATGACGCTACAGATCGGGGTACAGGTAGGGAGCCAAGGCCTTTTTGGTGCGGTTCTCGAGTCCCTGGGCGAGAGGCTCGTGAGGGCGGTAGGGCTCCTCGAGGTAGGCGGCCTCCTCGGGCGTGAGCTTAAACTTGACGGCCTGGACGGCCTCGTGGATGCGCTCGGGTTTGTTGAAGCCGACGATCGGGCAGGTGCCCTTGGAGAGGACCCACGCGATGGCGACAATGGCCATGGACACGCCACGCTTCTTGGCGACTTCTTCAACGCGCTTGATGATCTCGTCGTCGCCCGGCTGCTGACCGAGCTTGAGGTAAGAAGTGTAGCCGTCGCTGGCCATACGGTCTGAGGTTTCCGAGAGCGGGCGAGTGAGAACGCCGCGGGCAATAGGACTCCAGGGAATAAGACCGACGCCGGTCTCGTTGCAGAATGGGATCATCTCGCGCTCCTCTTCGCGGTAGACGAGGTTGTAGAGGTTCTGCATGGAAATGAACTTGGCGAAGCCGCGCTGTTCGGCAATGAACTGCAACTGCGCAAACTCGGTCGCCCGCATCGACGAGGCACCAATGTACCGGACCTTGCCGGAGCGCACGCAGTCGTTGAGGGCCTCCATGATCTCGGTCTTGTCGGTCGTGTCGTCGAGACGGTGGATCTGGTAGACGTCGATGTAGGTGCCGAGGCGCTCAGTCGACTCGTCGACGGCGTCCATAATGTGCTTGCGGGACAGCCCGTAGCGGTTGACCATGTTAGCGGCGTTGGCCTCGTAGCCTGGGATCGGTACGGGCGTGAACACCTTGGTCATGATCGTAACCGTCGACCGCGGGATCTTGTACTGCTTCAAGAATTTGCCAATGAGCCGCTCGGACTCGCCCATCGAGTACATGTCGGCGGTGTCCCAGGTGCGGATTCCGGCGTCGTAAGCCTCCTTGAGCAGGCTGAAAACGGTTTCCTCGTCCTCGATGACCCACTGCTGCCATGATTTGGAGCCGTAGCTCATGCCACCCAGAATGATCTTGGAGATCTTGAGACCAGACGTACCGAGTCTGGGGTTAGTGCCAAGCTTCGCATTGCCTTATCTGGAGTACTTGCCTCTGGTATTCCATTGTTGGCGCCTCAATCCTTGAGCCAGAAATCACTGTGATGGTAGATATGGTAGATCTGTGGACGATTGAGTTCTCGAGCAGGCCGTCTCGTTTATATAACGCCCCGGAGATAAGCAAAAGCCCCTAAGTCCGACACGGCTGAATCTGCAGGGTTCTGCGGAGTGAGCTGCACGATTCGTGAACTCGCGCGAAACCTCATCGTTTCTTCATTTTTCTCCGGGGGATGCCGCCTGAGATAAGCAGAGCTCGTAACTCCGACACGGCACTGAATCTGCAGGGTCTTGCGGAGCGAGCTGCGGGGTTCGGAATCCGAGCGAAACTTACATCGTTTTTTTGTTTCGTTTTACCTGGGGGCGCTGCCCCCAGACCCCCGTAGCAACCGCTTCGCGGTTGATCTCCATTCCCGAGCCCCTTCCAACTGCGAAGCAGTTGCTACGGGGGTCTGGGGGCAGCGCCCCCAGTGAAAAGAGTGCCACGCTTAAAATCCAGCTGCGTTCGCTAAAGTTATGCGCGCATATGCTCCACATCCTAATCTAGAATGACACCTGCTAATTAGTGACAATTGCAGGTTATGTTGATCTGACCGAGGGTCTTGGAGACAACCGTACGCCATGTTTGGAGTCAGCAGCGCCTTTGGGGGCGTGGCTCCTGGCGGAAGTGGCGTTGCGACGGGTGGCCAGATGGGCAACCCGTTCTCGCAAACGAACTTCTTTCAGAATGGCGGGGCCCGACAACACCAGCCGACACGGGCAATCAATGGCAACAGCACGTTTAGGAAAAGGCCAAGACACAAGCGGCCGGCGCCGGTATGGCTAGAGCACAGGACGCCATCGGTCAAGCAGATCACGCAGCAGCCGGACCCGTGGGACGTGGCGAACCAGGAGCGCATTGTCGCTGTTGAGCGCGAGATGGGCCATGGGGATCTCCAGGCACTGTACGAGCGACTGCAGGCGATGCGAGAGACAGAGCGGCGCGAGATCGAGAAGCGTGGCCTGGTGGACGCGCACGACACACAGAAAGCGCTGTCGGAGGCCATTGCGTTTGTCGGTACGTGTCAGCACAAGTGCCCGCCGTTTGAGCGGATCCGGCGTACGTACGAAAACAACGTCAAGGCGATGGAGCGCGATCCGGTGACCAACGAGGTGACGCCCGAGCTGGCGGTCAAGGCGTTTAGCCGGCCGGCCGCGGGCCAGTTGCCGCCGCTGCCGAGCGATGTGCGGCCGCCGTCGGTTCTGCGGGCGACGCTCGACTATCTGATCGATACGGCGCTGCCGCGGCTGCCCGAAAGCCACTCGTTTCTGTGGGACCGGACGCGCTCGATTCGCCAGGATTTTACCTATCAGAACTTTACTGGTCCCGAGGCGATCGAGTGCAACGAGCTGATTGCGCGTATCCACCTGATATCGCTGCACGTCATGGCCGGGGCTGGCGTCGAGTACTCGCGACAGCAGGAGCTTGAGCAGCTCGGCAAGACGCTGCAGTCTCTGTCTGAGTTTTACGAAGACAACCGGCGGCGCGGGCTGCCTTCGAGCAAGCGAGAGCCCGAGATGCGGGCGTACCAGCTGCTAATGCACCTGCACGATCCGGACTTGGAGTTGCTGGTGCAGGGCCTGCCGAGGGAGGTATTTGAGCACCCCATGGTGCAGACGGCGCTGCAGTTGCGGGCGTTTATGGTGAGCAACATGGCTCAGCGCCAGCGGGGGTTTAGCTATACCGAGAGTGCGCCGGGCCTGTTTTCATGGCTGTTTGGGCAGGTTCGGGCAGGTGTTGGGGTTACGGCCCTCATGGCATGCATTATCGAGACTCATTTTAATGGTTTGCGGGTCGCTGCTTTGCGGGCCATGGCCCGCAGCTATCATAGCCGCGGAAAGCCGTATGCTTTGTCGCGGTTGACAGAGATGCTTGGCTTTGACGACGACGCCGAGGCCGCAGCGTTTTGCCGCCACTATAACCTGCCGCTGGTCCAGGATGGCGGTGTCGACTGCGTGCAAGTAACCCAATGGGACGACAAGGCCGACGTCACGCCGCTGAAGCAGCCGTGTTCGCGATCTGTCGGCGCTAAACTAGCAGCGGCCGGCGGAGACTGGCCGCGTCTCGTCAGGGATGATTCTTTGGTTGGTGAGACCAGGAATCAAATCCCGGTCCAGGCGCCAATTCCGGTTTCTCGGCCGACTTTCCAGACCCAACCCAACCCGTTTGCGCAAGCTGCTCGGCCTCCGCAGCAGTCATTTTCGTTTGGTGAGCCTTCTCAACCCGGCCAGAAGCCAGTATTTTCTTTTGGTGAACCTGCTCAACCTCAGCCGGGGCTCACCAGCAAGACTACGGCGCCGTTGTTTAGTCAGGCGACCCAGCCTGCCCCGACTCCAACTCAACCCGCGATTGCATCACAAAAATCTGAACCACAAAACCCACAAGAGCAAAAGCCGCTGTTTCAGTTCCCGGCAAAACCACTGCCTGCTATCAACCGCACAGAAGCTACGCCGTCGCCAACAACAATACCTGGCGATCAAAAGCCAGCTCAAAAGCCAGTGCCAGTACCAGAGTCTGCATTTCCAGTACCGGCAAAGCCAGCGTTGCCACCACCCAAACCAAAACCGTCGGAGCAAGACGTCCGCCAAGTGCTGGGGGTTCTTCTCAAAGAGGCCGTCCACGCTGAGACGCTGGTTGTTGCCGAAAGAGCATGGGCAAAGGTCAAGGCCGAACGCCAGCAGCGGCGCGAACTGCTAGATACCGTTGCCAACGCGTTTTTGGCAGAACTAGTATCCGGCCAAGTGCTGACACAAACCAAGTACGCAGTCGCCCAACGGACACACGAGCGGCGCCTGGCGCGCGACGTGATCCGCCGCATCAAGGCCAATGCCGAGACGTCGCTCGCTCGCGTCCATGAGCGACGTCGGCGCCAGCACGAATACAACGCCGTCGTGCAGCAGCTCGGCCAGCCGCGGCGGGCCCGCGTATCGTCTGCGCAGCGACGCAACGCCAGTCTGTCTGAAGAATCGTACATCGAGACGATCCGCGCCGCTCGCGCCGACGCAGAAACGCTTTGGGCGCCCTACGACCTTCGGACTCTGTTGCTGGAGCCGGTGGCGGCTGCGTTTGCCAGCACGACCGACGCTCCGCTCCTAAGCTTCTCGCACCGCCTCACTGTCGCATTCTGGAGCACAGACTGGTCCGGCACTGCTGGCCAGTGGTTCCGCACAAAGTTTGGCCTCCAGTGGGACGGGGCACCCGGCACCACATACGAAAACAAGGTTGCCAGCCCGTCCACGACCGTCTCGCTGACGGCCCTCCAGCAGGACCCGTCGACGTTTTCGTCTGTCGGCGTGGTCGTTGTCGAAATCGGTGTCGCCGTCTCGCCCAGTTTTGACGAGGCACTCCTCAGCGAGATCGCGCAGCGCGTGACCTCACACTCGCGGTTCCGCGTCTCGGCACTCCTTGTCAACTTTGGCGCGCCCGAGCGCGTCCCGGACGTCTCGCCCTATGCCGGCGCTTTTGCAGACATACGCGTCCTCACGATCCCCGAAACCGGCGCCTCCGACGCCCTCGCGCAGTCCGTCAGGACCCTCCTCGCGTCCTTTCGCGTCCAGCTATCCCCTCAGGGCGCCCACGAGGCCGAACAGCGTCTTGCCGACCGCGCCAAGGCAGCAGCCGACCGCGCAGCCGCCCGAGAAGCAGCCGAGCGAGAACAGGCCGCCAAAGACCGCCTTCGCAAGTGGAACCGTCTGCAGGCCCAGACATCCCTCGAGTACTTCCGCCAGCTCAACAACCAGCAGGAGCTCCTCCCCCGGCCGTCGGCCAAACGCAAAATCTCCGACACGCCCGCTCCTGGTCCTCCCCAAAAGTCTCAGCGTGCCGTCTCGGACGTTGTCCCCAAATCCGTCTCCCAGCTCCGCGCCCTCGTCGAGTCTATCAATCGTCGCAACGCATAACCCTGTATTATATCATGACCCTCTAATTTATGACTCTTTACTTGTTTCCTGGGGCCCCTGCCCCCAGACCCCCGTAGCAACTGCTTCGCAGTTGTCGTTGACTCTGTGGTGACATTTTCCTGGGGGCTCTGCCCCCAGACCCCCGTAGCAACTGCTTCGCAGTTGTCGTTGACTCTGCGCTGACTTTTTTCCTGGGGGCGCTGCCCCCAGTCCCCCGTAGCAACTGCTTCGCAGTTGTCATTGACTCTTCGGTGACTTTTTTTTCCTGGGGGCGCTGCCCCCAGACCCCCGTAGCAACTGCTTCGCAGTTGTCATAGACTCTGCGGTGACTTATTTTCCTGGGGGCCCTGCCCCCAGACCCCCGTAGCAACTGCTTCGCAGTTGTCATAGACTCTGCGGTGGCTTTTTTTCCTGGGGGATCTGCCTCCTGACCGCCGTAGCAACTGCTTTGCAGTTGATTTGTGGACTCCCATGCCTAGGAAATAGGACCGACTAGTAAGCCGTATTGCTATTTTTCGGTACAGAGACCAAAAAAACTGGTGTGCAATGTTTGGCATGAGTTCCAAAGCTCTCGGCCATCGAGGGAGTCTAAGCAGAAGGACACACATTTGTGAACCTTTGCAGTCTAGCGGGGCTAGAACATAGGGCTGCTCGTCCATCGTTCCTCGTACATGAGGGGGATCTGTGATCAACTGCGAAGCAGTTGCTACGGGGGTCTGGGGGCAGCGCCCCCAGGAAAAAAAGAAGTCACCACAGAATCAATGACAACTGCGAAGCAGTTGCTACGGGGGTCTGGGGGCAGGGCCCCCAGAAAAAAAAAGGTCACCTCAGAATCAGTGACAACTGCGAAGCAGTTGCTACGGGGGTCTGGGGGCGGGGCCCCCGGGAAACAAAACAAACAGATGCCGGAATTTCATTGAGATGCTATAAAATGGGGGAGAGGCCCGTGTGAGCGGGCATGCAAAACATTTAGGGGAGGGAGGCGTCGGAGTCATCGCTGCTCGAGTCGTGGCACGAGTCTGTGGACGACGAGGCGTCGTTGTCATCGACGTGGCGTCCGCGCCACCGGGCAGGGACAGTGTTGCTGACTAGGGTGGTGGACACGTCTGGGCGGTCGAATTTGGACACAAAGCGCTTGCGGATGCCAAAGACCTCTTGCTCTTCGTCGACGAGGTAGACGCGCTGGTTTCCGTCGCGGCGGGGCTCGCACACGAGCTGGGCGCGGCCGAGAAAGTTGGCGTCAAACTTGCCGGCCCGGCGCATGCACGACTCGACGGCGTAGACGCGGTAGAAGGACGAGTTGAGACGGGGCTCGCGGGGGCGGAACTGCGGCCACAAAAGCGTCTCTTGCACGTTGAACGTCGTGAGCGGGCGCGCGCGATGCGCGACAACCGGCCGGGGGCGGGGCTCGTCGGTGTGGCAGACCACACCGCGGCGCTCAAACGCCATGACGTTGGCCATGTTGAGGCGCTCGACGCGCTCGAGGGCGCTGACGGCGCTGGCGGCCCGCGACAGAGTGATGCTGCGCAGCGACGCCGTCAAGTTCGACACGAGGCGGTGCGTTTTGGTGCGGACCTGGTCGCCGTCGCGTTTGCGGAACACGGGCGAAGGCGTCGACGCGTCTGCGTCAGATTCGCAGTCGGACTCAGATTCGTCGTCAGACTGCAGCGGGTGCGGGTCGTCCTCGCCCATGGTTTCCTTGGCAGGGCGAGCAATGCGTTTTTGCCGGTGCTTCCGGCGGGGCCGATGATTGGTGACAGTGCTAGCGACGGTGCTAGCGACGGTGCACGCGCGCTCTTCGGTTCTCGATTCCGTTCGCGCACCAAGCCACCGCTGCACAGCTGCATTGCGTAGTGCCCAGCTGGCCGGCGACGTGGCGCTTTCAGGCGTTGGCCGACGGCTCCGAGTACCTACCAGCGCCGGGTCCCACGACCCGGCGTCCGCAGCAGACAGCGAAGACGCCTCGGACGACAGGTCCGTGTCCTCGGCGTCCTCCCAGTAGTCTACCGGCCGCGAGAACCGCAGAAACTCGCCCGCGGCCGTCTTGCGCTCCAAACCGCACTGCGGTCTCATCGCCACGCCCGGCGGAGACAGCCCGGCGTCCTGCGACGACACCGTATCGCCGCTCAGTCTCCGAATCATCGGGTCGCCTCCTCGCGACCCCCGGTGTTTCCGGCGCGCCGGAATAACCGTACTACTCAGCAAATGCGCCATCTCTGGCGATAACCGCCGTCCTCGGTGGTCGTGTGTTATTTGCATCTGTCGTCAGCTATGATGTCATGGCTTTGTGGTCTTTAAAACATGGCTTCATTTTTTTTTTTCCTGGGGGGCCCTGCCCCCCAGACCCCCCGTAGCAACTGCTTCGCAGTTGATCTCAACAACATTGTATCTTCTGAGCTCGCCAACGCTCTATCTTCAAGTGAGCTCGCCGACACTCTATCTTCAAGTGAGCTCGACACTCTATCTTCAACTGCGAAGCAGTTGCCACGGGGGTCTGGGGGTGGAACCCCCAGGAAAAAAAAAAAAAAAAAAGAGAGACACAGGAACCTCCAGAAACACTTTACGATGGCTTCGTATGGTTCGATAAGCACTAAACCGACCAGAGAGTTGACAGAGGACCCCCGATTATATTACCTCGATCGCTCCATAAACAAACAAACATACCTTGACCAACCGTTGCGGAGGTAAATCGACTCCGTGGGGTGCGAAACAAGTTCAATATACGTTCGATGGCACCTTTTGACCGGCAACAAATAACAAACTAGTCCTTATCTAGGTGTCCTCAGACCAGAAGCCAAGAGTCAGACGACCACTGCACCTGGTCAGTCACCCAGACAAACACTGGAGACGGCAGTTTCGAGTGCCGTGTGCTTGCTATCGTGCTAGCGACAACTGCTGCAACGACTAGTGAGTCGTATATGTAGCGGCCCAGCTGCTGTGGTTGAGGCGAAAAGATTAGATATCTAATCGGCGCTGGGGGGCAGGGGCGACCCTGTTGGGCGCCGTTTTAGAACTTTGTTCGTGGGGCGGCTGGCACGGCCGTTCCAGCGCTTAGGGCAAGGGAACAGTCTGCCCCCCAATTCTCCCAATGGCTGTGGGCTTTTGGTGCGGCGCTTCGGACGGCGTCGGGTTGGTTTGGGTGGTCGTGGCCACTCAGCGGTGGCTATTTCGGTCCCACCACCACCACCGCTTGGTAGTAGTGGCTAAGCGGCGCACCGGGGGGCCCGGGTCGCGACATTTGGGTGGTGATCATGAGAAAAACGTGCCGACCACGGATTTTCGGAAAATGTTGCAACCACCAAAAAAATTAAATAGATTGCCTCACACGCCGAAAACCAGCTCCTGGGCTCTCTAAACACGCTCGCACGACATTCATACCCGCCGCGCATTTGCCGTTGCGTCCTGCATGTCTGTTGAATGCCGTGGCCAGTGACTCGTTGTTCGGCTCGGGCTCGGTTGTCGCCTCAAAACTCTGGCAAAAAGAAGTACCACCCGGGTCGCTGACTATCATGACGTGGATCCGTGCCGTGCGATAATCCTGCAGATCCTGGCGATCTTGCAAAATCCAACTTCTCCAACCCTCTCGTCTCCAAACGGCCAACATCATCCGCAAGGGGCATGCACGCCCCGTCGGCCAATGCAGCGTCTCGCACATTCCACCGCAAGAAGCCCAGGCCCGTATACGTCTTTCAACTGCAGAGCCACGGGGTCTGGCCCCCCTCAGAGAAAATCACCGCAGTCGCTGCATATGCACAGCATGACGAGAACAGAAGGACTACGCGGTGTCACATTTTTTTGGTTTTCCTGGGGGCTCTGCCCCCAGACCCCCGTAGCAACTGCTTCGCAGTTGAAAATGGCGCCATTGCACAGCATTGTGGAATGGCATAGGATGTAGACCGTAGCATAGCGTTTCCTGCCAGATTCACGTGTATATAATTCGCGGCGTGGAACGGGGTCGTTAAGCAAGATAAAACAGATGCTTGGCCTTGGACCAACTAAGCTCAAGAACGAATACAAAGCCAGCGTGTACGAGGACGCCTCGTCACGCAAGACGCCCAGTGTCGTGGAGATCGATCCGGCTGGCCGCAGGCGTGCGGTCAAGGAGCAGTCGTCAGCACGCCCGCCGCTGCGCCAGTTTGGGCTCACGGACAGCGATGGTTCAGGGAGCGACGACGCGTCTCGCGAGCCGCGCACTGTGCTCGGCCGCTTGGGTGCGTCGTTTCGTGCCCGTCAGCGGGCTCCAGCTAACCCGCTATCGCTCTCGCATTCGCTTCGAGGTTCGTAGGCTAGGGGCTCCTTATAAATTTCTCATTTTTTTCCTTTTTTTCCTGGGGGCGCTGCCCCCAGACCCCCGTGGCAACTGCTTCGCAGTTGGATTTGGTTGAGAAGAGTATTCTGTAATACAATTTGTTTTGATTTTGGCTGCATTTGGGGTGTGCATATTTATGCATTCGCATCACCGATCTGGAGAAGTTAGCAGCCCCCGCGGAACTTTGGCTAGTTCGCGCTGGCCGATCCAAATACAGGCTTCGTACGCGCCCGCATTGGCAGGATGGCACGCGAAAATGGACAAAAAGCCGCAGAAATATCAGAGGGCGACCGGCTCGCCAAGGAGAGCGACGTGACAGTCGGCAGCAGCGCCGTCCCGCCCGAGACAGAGTACTATGGATTCGCGCTCTACGTCGGTAGCAGCTTTGTGCTGCTCGTGTATGTCCTCTGGGCATTCCTTCCACGCGAATGGCTCCACGCCATGAAGATTTACTACTACCCATCGCGCTGGTGGGCAGTGGCATTCCCGTCTCTCCTCCTAATGACCCTCGTCTACATCTATGTCGCTCTCGCGTCCTACAACGTCGAAGTAGCGACGCGTCCGCTCGACTCTCCCGAGGTCGTCACTGACGAGCACGCCAAAGTCGTCTCCAACCACGCCGACCGTTACCTATGGACTCACTCGGACGGCGTATGGGACATTCCCATTGCCGACGTCAACCGCGTGCTCTACTCTGGCGATTCGTGATTGTGCTTTGAGGTGGTCTTTCGTTTCCTGGGGGCGCTGCCCCCAGACCCCCGTAGCAACTGCTTCGCAGTTGGGACGGGCCAGCTCTACCTGGTTATCATTTTCTTCCGAGATGGGAGGGGGGACCGCCATGCTGTCATTGTCACAGCTACAGAGATCGATCATCCAGGAAGGAAGTACCAACGCACTCCAGCCACAGACCGGTGTAAGAACTGACTCGCAATTGGGAGGGTCTAAGTTCTACGACGCTTGCATTTCTGCAGGATGGAGACGCCCATGCAATCACTACACCGGCTACAAAGTCTGATTTCCCAGGAAAGAAATGACATCCTACAAGGAACCTCAGCCTACCGCTAATCTTCATTCTCGCAAAACACGCCACCAGAACCTGACCGCGAGACGACAGCTGCCACGGAGGCCTAGAGATAACACTCCCCAGAAAAAGAGGTCCTCGAGGCCCGAACCAACTGCGAAGCAGTTGCTACGGGGGACTGGGGCCAGAGCCCCCAGGAAAATGAAAAATACATGCCCGTTAGGTCCTCGAGGCCAGAATCCAACTGCGAAGCAGTTGCTACGGGGGTCTGGGGACAGAGCCCCCAGGAAAATGAAAAATACATGCCAGTGAGGTCCTCGGGGCCAGAATCCAACTGCGAAGCAGTTGCTACGGGGGTCTGGGGGCAGAGCCCCCAGGAAAAAAAAACTACATGCCAGTGAGGTCCTCGAGGCCAGAATCCAACTGCGAAGCAGTTGCTGCGGGGGTCTGGGGGCAGAGCCCCCAGGAAAAAAAGAAAAATACATGCCAGTGATGGAAATTGATAGTACGTAAACGTGGTCGTAGACGTGGCTGTGATGGACTAGTAGGATTGCGGCCCCGAGTAAGGGGATGTGCCGAGGTTTGCGAGACCGTTGCGACGCTCATGCTTGCCCTTGCGCATTTCGTGCTTGAGTTGGACCGAGTCGAGGGGCTTGAGAAGCTCAAACGAACAAAGAAGCTCTTCGGAAACCGACATGACGGCGCCCCAGTTGTCAAACTCGCCGCAGTAGTTGGGGGCCGAGAAGACCGTGACGAGCGACTTGTCGTTGAAAAACTCGTAGCCGTCCTCGACGACCATGTGGGCGCGGCAGACGAGGTCAAAGCCAAACTTGGTGAGGAACTTGTTGATGGCGACCTTGTTGAAGCAGTACGACACGCCGCGCTCGTTGTCCTCCCACTCGTTGACAGTGTCTGCCGGGTCCGACCAAACGAGGTCGTTAAGGAGGCCATAGTCGGGGATTTCGGTGGGCCGCTCGATCTCGCGGATATCGTTGAGGTTGTTGAGCGAGGGGCTGAGGCCGCCGTGCACGCAAAAGATCTTTTGCGCCACGACCGCCGCGATCGGCAGGCAGTTGAACGTGTCCATAAACACCTTCCAGGTCTTGACGCTGCTGCGCCGCTTGCACTCGTCGAAAAATCCGTACACGCGCGTCACGCTCGACGACTCGTGGTTGCCCCGCAGCAGGAAAAAGTTCTCCGGGTACTTAATCTTGTAGCACAGCAGCAGCAGGATCGTCTCGAGGCTCTGCTTGCCGCGGTCGACGTAGTCGCCCAGGAATAAATAATTGGCCGCCGGCGGGAACCCGCACATATCAAACAGCCGGATCAGGTCGCCGTACTGGCCGTGCACGTCGCCCACGATCTTGACAGGCGGCGACAGCTCCAGCAGCGCCGGCTGCGACATGAAAATCTCGCGCGCCGTCGTCAGAATCGCCACCACCTCGTTGTTTTTCAGACACAGACTTTTCGTCGTCTTGCCGCTGTACCCGGCGTCCAGTAACCGCTGGATGATCTCGTCAATGTTCATGCCTCCCACCACTGTTGGCGTACCCCCTCGTCCGGGTACGCCGCCCACCGGAGTCGTCGGCACCGACTGCCGATGGCCCGATCCGCCTCCAACGCTCGTGGCCATCTGGTTCGGGCTACTTGTCTGGCTGCCGGCGCCGGGGATCGCCTGTCCTGCTCCTGTGCCGGCCCCTGTCGCCGCTCCCAGGCTCGCTGGTCCGGCTGGACTCGATCCAGGCCCATTGCTCGGTCCGGGCGTGCTGTCTGCCGCGCCGTCCTGACCCAGTCCCAGCGGCGGCGGGTCCTCCGACGCCGGGGTCGCCGGCGGATACGGAGACTGTATCTGGCCGTCCTTGTCCCTCCTCATGAGAATCGGTTCCTTGGGCTCGTGGTGCTGCATCGACCGCGGCAAGTCCGAGTTACTCACGCCGGCAAAGTACCCGTCGGCCCCACTGCTAGCCGAAATGCCCGGCATCGCGATCCCCTCGCTGCGAGGCGTCCCGGACCCACCGAGCCCCGTATCGCTCCCCTTTGGCGGCGACTCCATCGCCGACTTGAACGAGCCTTCCGACAGCACGCTCATCCGCGACCGAATCGACCGCTGTGACTTCGTGCTGGTCTGCGTATCCGTCCGCGAAAACGACGGGTACGACTGTAACCCCGGCCCATTGCCGTTCTTTTTGCTCTTTGAGCTGCTATTTCCCATCTGCTGTTAGTGTCATTCTCGTGCTCGAGGCTCTTTTTTGGGGGTGGATCCGTGGCGACATTTTTCCTGGGGGTGCTGCCCCCAGACCCCCGTAGCAACTGCTTCGCAGTTGGAAAAGGCTCACGCGTGAATTCGGCCGCGAAGCGGTCGCCACGGGGGTCTGGGGGTGGAACCGCCAGGAAATAGTAGATCCGTGGCAACTTTTTTTCCTGGGGGCCTTGCCCCCAGACCCCCGTAGCAACTGCTTCGCAGTTGGCAAAGGTTCAGGTGTGAATTCAACCGCGAAGCGGTTGCCACGTGGGTCTGGGGGTGGAACCCCCAGGAAATAGTAGATCCGTGGCAACTCTTTTTTTTTCCCGGGGGCGCTGCTCGCAGTTGGAAAAAGGTCACAGATGTGTGAAGCCGTTGCCACGGGGTCTGGAGGTGGGCCCGGACCTCAGGAAAAATGGTAGACACCGTAGCAACTAAATCGCGCGAATCCAACCGCGAAGCGGTTGCTACGGGGGTCTGGGGACAGCGCCCCCAGGAAAAAAATAAAGAGTGCAACATACAGCCAGACCCCCGTGACAACTGCTTCGTTGTTGTTTTCGATTCAGTCACTGGTCCAACCGCGAAACGCTTGCTACGGCGGTCTGGGAATACAAGCACTGTGGAAAAGAACAAAAAGGGCAACAACAAGACAAAACTCACCTTGAACAAAAGTCGACACCTGTCTATCGGTATACATGCACTGTCTGGTTATCGTGGCGTGTGCCTGCTGCTAGTCCTTAGTAAAGACCGAAACCCGACAAACCAGGCGTCAGGCCGGAACTAGGCGGTGTCTAATAAAGACAATGATCCTCGTATGGACTAGGCTGCTAGCAGGGCCAACAAAATTCAAGAACTCAGCGCCACCCCGGCTGTTGCGTTGTTTGTGCAGTTCGGTTGCCGTTGGAACTGGAGGTCAAGGCGGCAAACACCTACAGCCGCTCCCGGGCTGATGCTGCTACCCCTGGGGACACGGAATCGTCCGCAAGAATGCCAGGCTGTTATGTCCCGACAATGCAAATGTATGTAGAGCCGGCCACGATTGTCTGGGCTCTGCGTCGGAATTACTGACGGTAGTTGTTGGTTGTGGGTTTCCCGGCCAAAGTGGCTCTAGTTTTAGTTCGGGGCAATTTTGGGAGAAGTCCCAGCTGATTAAGCGATGAGTCAGCTGAAGCCAGGGGGTGGTGGTTATTTGGTGGTGGGTGCGGTGCGGTGACGGTTAGAGAACGCGGGGTGGTTCGGGATATGCATCACCTTTATGTGATTTTACTAATTGATTTTGTCCAAAGATCATCAGGTGAAATTTCAACCTTTGGACCCAAAAAATTGACAAAACACCAAGGCACAACCGCCATGATAAGGATGCGAACGGTCGCAAGACCGTGCCAATCACATCGACAGCTCGCTCGGCAATGGGTTTTCGGTAGTGCGCTTGCGTTCCAACTTACGCAAGCTTTTGTCCGCCCGTTGTCTGTTGGCCCGAGCCGCTCGACAGCACAGCCTCCGCATGCGTCACCGGCACCAGGGCCTGGAACCTCCGGTACTCAGCCGAGACCACGTCCATCGGTGCCCAAGGACCCGCCAGGCAAGGTTCCGTCTGGCCTCGGAGGCGTCGTGTACCGTTTGCGGTGGAAATGGGCCCAGATAGAAAGCGACGACAAGAAGCGCAAGCGCGTCGCGCTCGCCATGCTGGCATTTTATCTCGTCACATTTGGCTTTGGTGTCCGCTACCTCTATGACACTCGCTACAAAGCCCTCGGCGAGGAGAACCCGTACAAGAAACCCGGCAAGGACGACGAGGCGGCGGCAGGTGCCCAGGCTCTGCCTGAGATCGGCTCTGACACAACACCCATCTACGACCGGCTCGCCGAGAACTACGATAAAATGATCAACATGGAAGAGCTCACGTCGTACATCTGGTACCTTCGTCGCAAGCTCATGAAGCGGGTTTCGGGCGACGTTCTGGAGCTGTCGTGCGGTACCGGCCGTAACGTCAAGTACTTTGATCCAGCCAAGGTGCGCTCCGTAACGTTCCTCGACACGTCGCGCCCAATGCTCGATGCGACGGCCCGCAAGTTTTCCGAGCGGTTCCCGTCCTTTGACCGCGTCCAGTACGTCCAGGGCCGCGCCGAGGACGTGGCGGCCATGGCCGCCAAGTCGGGCCAAAAGTTCGACACCATCTATGAGTCATTTGGGCTCTGTTCGCACGAGGACCCGGTCGCGGCTCTCAAGTCCTGTCGCCAGCTGCTTCGTCCCGGCGGCCGCGTTGTTCTCCTCGAGCACGGCCGTTCGTACTACGACTCGCTCAACAAGCGCATGGACGACCGCGCCGAAGAGCGTTTCCACGACTGGGGCTGTCGCTGGAATCTCGACATCCCCGAGATAGTCAAGGCCTCGGGGCTCGAAATCGAAGAAACCGACCGCTACCACTTTGGCACCTCGTATTTCTACGTCCTCAAAGCCCCCGAGTGACCTCAGCATTGCATCTGTACATAGTAATAACCTTTTAGGAGTCATGTGCCCTTTTTTTTTCCTGGGGGCGCTGCCCCCAGACCCCCGTAGCAACTGCTTCGCAGTTGGAAAGGGCAATAAAGCGGTTGCTACAGGGGTCTACTGGGTGAAATTCGTGGAAAATGGAAACAGAAGCCTGTGAATCAACTGCGAAGCAGTTGCTACGGGGGTCTGGGGGTGGACCCCCAGGAAAATGAGAACAAAAGTCTGTGAATCAACTGCGAAGCAGTTGCTATGGGGGTCTTGGGGTGGAACCCCCAGGAAATGAGAACAAAAGTTTGTGAACCAACTGCGAAGCAGTTGCTATGGGGGTCTGGGGTGGAAGCCCCAGGAAAATGAGAACAAGTCTGTGAATCAACTGCAAAGCAGTTGCTTTGGGGGTCTGGGGCCAGCGCCCCCAGGAAATATGAGAACAAGATCCCGTCAATCAACTGCGAAGCAGTTGCTACGGGGGTCTGGGGGCAGCGCCCCCAGGAAAAAAGAAAGAGATATCAGAGGTCATGCATAGTGGTCATACATCGTCGTTAATTTACTGCTGCTGCTCGAGGGCGACGACGTCCTGGGCGAGCGAGAGCATCACGTCACGCTCGACGAGCTCGCCGACGTCCGCGTATGCGAGGGACGCCTCGTAGGCGGCAATGAGGCGGGTTTCGTTGATACCGACCTCTGCGAATGCGAGGGCCCGCAGACAGTTTGCGTAGCGAGCAATGTTTTCGCGGACGCTGGCGGGGATCTCGTCGTTGGTATCGCGGTAGATCTCGAGACTCGACTCCTCTTCGAGACGCGTGATGGACACGTCGTTGGGCGCCTCACGACTGCTCTTGTTGAGCCAGATGTAGCCGTTGACGCCGAGGATCATGTCGACGCCGCCCGGCAGGCGGTACGTCTGCGTGCGCAAACGCACCACGAGCGCACTCGGTACCCGGAAAAACATGCCGTTGCGCAACTTGCCGTAGCGGAGCGATCGCGTGTGCAGCGAGACGCTGCCGTCGCCAAACACGCCCTGCACTTCGGCGTTGAGCAGATCGCCCTCCTTAAGAAACGCCCGCATCTGCAGCTCGTCGCTCTCGCTCTTGCGGCGCAGAACACCGCCAGGAAGGTTCACCGACCCCAGCAGCAGCACCGCATCCTGCGACGCGCCAATGTCGACACGCCACCGCCGGTTGCCGACTTCTGTAATGCGTCCAACAACGTGATCGCCCACAACCGGCACGTATCGGCCTCGCAGCGGCTTCACCGACAGCAGCTTGTTCACACGGGTAATTGTTCCCGCCACTGACGATATCGTCTGCTCGTCGCGCGCATATGTGCCGTGTCCCCTCATCCACATGGTGTCTTCGGTGACGAGCTCACCTGGTGTCACCAGAGCACCCTCGGCGGCGGTGCCAGCTCCCTCGTCGGCGTCCTCCATCTCCTCGTCCGAAGCGTTTGCCACCGCATCTTCGTACTCGACCTCTGGGTCGACGCGCCGCAGTTTTGACCCGGCCGTCACAGTTATAACAGCCATTGCACCCGAGTTTTTTGCAGCCCGTATCTCGCAGGTTCATCACGAAACGAATATTTCGCCGGCTTGGACTCAGTATGGGCGCCTAGCGTTCTGTGTGCATATTGTGCATTGCATGCTTGCATTAAGTGCCCGCCGTCTTTTTTCCTGGGGGCGCTGCCCCCAGACCCCCGTAGCAACTGCTTCGCAGTTGAAAAAGAGTCTAGTAGTGGATTGGACCGCGAAGCGATTGCTACGAGGATCTGACGGTGCAGAGTCTGGTAGTGGCTCAACCGCGAAGCGGTTGCTACGGGGGTCTGGGGGTGGAACCCCCAGGAAAGAAAAAAAAAAAAAAGGAAAACAGCAGTATCGGAAACCTTTGTCGAGATGGCCGAACCAATTATAACAATAGCAATGCTCGTGCCTGCTGGACCTTTGATTTAGGTGATTTGGTCCAGGGGACCGCCGTTGTTGACCCTGACATATGCTGATAAAATGTTGCTGTTTGAGCCAGGCGATTTTTTATGGAGATCAGATCTAGTTTGCACACTGCCAATATTACTATTTATACCCTTGTCTGTTGTCAAATATAAAACAAATGGGGACCGGCCACAAATGAAAATTGGCATATCAATGCACAACTAACCCCACACGATGCATCCATCACGTGGGGTAGATCCTTATCCATGCCCATTTTGTATGCAGTCCTTTGTCGAGGAGTGAGATTGCTGGTTGTGGCCAGATAAGCTCAGACAGGAGTCAGATCAAGAAAATGGGCTCGATCCCGGACGACGGGACAGCTGGGCAGCCGTCTCCGCCAAAGCAAAAGCGTAGCGGTGCGCTCGGCCAGATCCGTTGGGCCTCGGGCCGGATCGGTTCGCTTGCCTTTCATGTTGGCACTCGGGCCGTTGGGGAATATGTGTGGCCCGGTGTCCAGCGAGTTTTTTTGTCCGAGAACGACAAGCGACGGATCCAGGATCTGGCAGAGACATGGGGAACTTACGACTTTGCACGACACTGGTGGGACGACAAGAACCTGCCGTTTGTGCTGGCAGCCGTTTGTTTGCTAATTACTATTCTGGCCGCTGTCATGAAAGCTCTCAATATTATCTGGCGCGGATTCAACGCCCAGCGAAAACGGATCCCTATTCAGCAAATAGCCACACTCATGTCATTGCCGTCGCTGCTTAGATCGGAATCCCCTGACGGCTGATGACATGACGTTGCAGTCGACGTTCTCGTCCACCTGTCACCATGCATATGGAAATAATATCGTCATAACCCGGTCCCTGTGTCGGCCAAACCACGTGCGACATCATTTTGGCTTTCTGGCTTCTTTTTACTGAGGCCTCTGACCCCAGATCCCATCGCAACTGCCTCGTAGCTGAATAGCGGGGCGCCAAACGCAACGAAGCGTTTTCTTTGACAATCAATATATCATTTCGAACTGTTCCGTTATCACCTCTATTTCTTTTTTTTTCCTGGGGGCGCTGCCCCCAGACCCCCGTAGCAACTGCTTCGCAGTTGATTCGCTCGGAAATCTTGTGTTTCCGGTTTGTTTTTCTGGCGCAAACGCGTGTTTGCCAAAAGCCGTTATTCAGCTGTCAGTTAACGCCTCTATATCTTTCTTTTTTCCTGGGGGCGCTGCCCCCAGACCCCCGTAGCAACTTCTTCGCAGTTGATACGCGGGGAAATCAGCTGCATTCTGCAGCACGCGTTTTCAGACTCTCGGTGTTCGTATTTAGTGGACGGATGTGTGGCAAAGCCACCTTCTCAACTGCGAAGCAGTTGCTACGGGGGTCTGGGGGCAGCGCCCCCAGGAAAAAAAAAAAAAGAGCATGAAATATAATTACGGAGTCAAGTGTACGGAGTCAAGTGCACATGCCGCGGTGGACTGGGGGCACGTTAGTACTCGAGGGTGCCCTTGATGTGGGACCAGAAATCCTCGATGAGCTGATCGCGGCCTTCGCCGCCGCGGACAGCAAGGTAGACGCGGCCATCGACAGCGGGGTCCCAGTTGCCCGGGTTGCCGCTGACCATGCGTCCGCCGGCCTCTTCGAGGATGACCCAGCCGGCACAGACGTCCCAGGCCCAGCAGCCGCCCTCCCAGTAGACGTCGAGAGTGCCGGCGGCGACGCTCGAGATGTTGAGGGCAGCCGAGCCCATGGAACGGATGCCCTGGATGAACGCGCCCTCCTCGCTGGCAAGCGACAGGAACGTCGACTTCTTGACGTTGTAGTTGTTGCCCTGGCGCTCGTTGCCCCACTCGAGAGCACACAGGGCGCCCTGGAGCTTGAGGGCCTCGGGCTTGCGCAGCGGCAGGCGGTGGCCGTTCCAGTACGAGCCGGAGCCCTTGACGCCTACATAAAGGTGGTCCAAGAACGGGTTGTACACGACCCCGACAGCGGGTTTCTTGTTGACGGCGAACCCGAGCGAGATGCACGAGAACGGGAACCGGTGGATAAAGTTGGTGGTGCCGTCAATGGGATCAACAATGAATGTCGGCTCGTCGGTAAGGACCGTCTTGCCGGGAACATAGGTCTCCTCGCCGACGAATTGGTACTGCGGGTACGCGGTGCGAAGCCGCTCCGAGACCAGGGTCTCGATGGCCTTGTCGACTTCGGTGACGAGGTCGACTGCGTTTTTCTTGTCGTCAAACGCAACCTTTCCGCTTCGCTCCAGAATGATCGCGCCCGCCTCTTTGGCGAGGTTCACGAGTGTTTGCTTGATCTGCTCGAGGTCGACGCTAGCCATTGTGTGTACTTTGATGGTCAAACAACGGACGACCCCGTCGATATATGTCTTGGTGGGGCCGTTTATGGCGGGGTCCCGCCCTAGCCCAGATCCAGGGGCATCGAATTGGCACCGCAACTGGCAGCCATGTCTAGGAGTTAATGGTTTGCAAACCGAATGGGGACTGGAAACGCAACAATATCTCAAGACTTGCGGGAAGCGACCGAGACCCGGCGAGAACGGCCAACATGAGCGATTTTGCAATACCCCATTTTTATGAGTTCATTGTCTCTATATTTTCGTAGAATCACTCAAGACGTTGTTAAACCTACGTTTGAAGGTAAAATGGTCAGTAAAATGCGATATGCAACGAGCTACCAAGAATCCCGCGTATCAGGGGGGGTTTTCAGTAGAGTTACATGAAATGCAACCCATATACCTATGCAAAGTAATGTAAATAGATGGGAAATGCAACAAAAAATTCTTATAATGACCTTTTGGCAGGCTTTTTCGTTTTTTTTCACTTTGTAGTTTTGTGTAGAATTTTGCGTTTTGTTTAGAATTGTTTGATTTTGTACTTTTTATCGTTTTCTTTACAAGCGTCGATTTTGGAGTTTAAAGTCTAGTTCAAGATTTTCAAATCGAGCTTGTTTAGAGCTTATTGGATAGAGAAAACACTATAGATTAATATATACTGCCCTATTTGGCTTGTAGACTTGCAGTACCCCTACAATCTCACTTTGAAGATCTCAACGCATCCGTATTCATCAACAACTCCATGAAATCGCCCCGCACTCCTCCTTCAGGCACTTTGAAAGGTCATAAATACTGCCAAAAGTGTTGAATTTATGCGAAACTAGCCACGCCGCTGCTTTAGATCACCAAACTGTCTTTTGCGATATCAACCTCACTATACCCCTCACCTTGCAGTTTCGCAGTAGTAGAAAGCTTGCTAGCACGGTCTAAAACGCCTGGTAGGCCCTAGGGCTTTAGGATGCCAATTTGGAGAGTTTGAGATTGAAGTTTTAACACCTGCGATTTTTCAACACGGGATTTCCAGGCGTTCACACCACCTATACGTGTATCTGGCCGCCATTTTGAGCAAACAACAGCATCAAAGGAGAGGTTTTGAAACCTTTTCTGGCGGAAATGTTTGTTACACTAGAAGCGAGACCTTTCAGAACCAGTCTGATGGTGGCTCAAATGTCACCTAGCCAAGGTAGCCGATACAGTGTTTCTGTGAAACGAAGCATTCTCAGCACCATTATCACTGAGGATTTTATGAGAAGCCAAACAGCTGTTGGCGGATTTGCGATCCTATAAGGCACAGTTCTGGAGACATGTATAGATCTATCGAGTTATCATCAGACGTACGAAGACACTAAGCCCAGATGTGCGTTTCAACTCTTTGCATACACATAGAGACTAGGAATGTTATAACCTATTAGATGTATTTCTAGCCTCTAGTTCCGTTTATATTGTTTCCTTATCTCCTACTCAACTACTAGGGACGTAGCCAGCTCAACACACATCCTTCTTCGAATATTACGAGTCTACAATTTTGCATTTTTGTGTACATTTTTGTAGTTTTAGTACTGAATTTTTTTAGAATTTTGTACTTTTCGACGCTTTTTTGTGAAAATTTGTACCCTAACCCACATTAAACTGGCACAAGGACAGACCAAGTTCTCGCCAACGCCCGTTGGGGCCAAACTGGCCGCCTCGATAGGCCGTAGCGTAGAACTATGAACTGTGCGAAATGGAGCGGGTGGAGAAAACCTGCAGACAATATTCGGCGTACAGATTGACCGAAGACCATACAAGCCTTGCTCGCCGAGAGTCTTATCCAAGGGTCAAGGCCCAGAGCCCAGAGAGGCAACAGTAAAAGCATTGCCGAGACGCCGAATCATCCAACGGAAAAGGCGAGCAGTCATAGCCATGTTCCACGGTCGAGGTAAAGTGCAGACGAAGTGTAAAGACCCAAGGAACTGCTATCGAAGGCCACGACTTGAAACACGGAAGAGGGCCTTGACGACGAAGGATTTGTCAACTCGAGGACACTAAGCGCCGACTTCATGACAAGAACATCGGGGCTAAAAGACAAGTCCATCGGTATGTGACAAAGGCCAAGACAATGTCAAAAGACCCAGAGGCCTTCAATGATAGAAGGCCTGGAAAAAGCAGGTCCATATCAAGGCCAGGGGCATTGTGAAAACCCAAGGGAGCAGCGCAAGTGACAAAAGGATCCCCAGTACGTCAAGGCCATAGAATGACAAAGGGCTCTAGAAAACCAAGGGCATATAGCGTTTGTTCAAGATAGCCCGTTCCTCTTTAAGCTGCTCGCATAGAGACTCTAAATTCTCTCGGGTGTAATCAACACCTCTTGAGAGATAACCATGGTTGACGACGAAGTAGGGTCTTCATCTAGCAGAACCCCCGCCAAATGAAGAGCCCCCCTCGTCTTACAACCGCTCTCTGCTACCGCGTACGCGGGATCACAGGAAGAGCCGGAGCAGCGAGCGCGCGGGGGGCAGTAAGTTCCAAAGACAAGAACTCACGGCCATGTCGAAGAAGGTCGGGTCAGGCTGACCGCACGACCATTCACACCGTTGGTGCTACCCTAGTGCACAAGACAGTGGTACCAGACTGTCGGCACGAATAAGCGTAAAGCATTCCTTCTCAGGCGGAGAATTCCCAGATCCCCAAGACAGGAGGCGCCTTCCTGTCTCAAAGAAAAGGTAGAATGCCATCTAACCAGGACCGGGGTATGGATGAACCGGTTGGTCAGAAGCGCGGGACAGCGAACTTTCTCTAGGAGCAATGCTCCATATGGTGGAGGCGAGAAAATCCAACGGGTCTCCTTCGTAGACAAGAAGGTGGCATACGACAAGGAGTGGCGACATGTAGCGAGCCAGCCAATCTCCAAGCGTGAACCCACGTTCCCGAACTCAGCAGCTAAACTAAAAACCAGAGCTCTCCGGACAGCAAGCATCTCCGGCTCTAGCGAGCCACTGAGTTCCATGTGCGTGAGGCAACCAGGCGAAGAGATATACCATGTGTAGTGGAAAGAGCACATGGTCCAACGAAGAGAGTTCAACAAGTTTGCGCAGAGGACAAGGTGACGGCATGACGAGAGAACAAGCAAACCAGCTTGTTCTTGAAGAATCTCGTGCTGTGTGTTAGTCAGTGATCAGAATATAGGATTCTGGTGCAACTTACCATAAAAAAGGGCCGACAATGAGCAAAGCCCAGGAGGACAACAGAATAAAGTGAAGGGTTCTTGCAACGGCGCTATGTGTAGACAGACATAAGCGCTAAGAAAGTGGCGGATGTGACGACAGGGCGAGGCCAGCCTCAAGCCCAGGGGAGTCTCAGTGGCTCTGGCAAGACGAAACCAGAGCCCAACGCAAAGACAGGCGCTGTTGTTAGAATAAATGTTGCGGGGCTTAAGAGACTGAACACTGACCTAGAGAACTCTAGTCATCACGTGGGTATGAAGGTTGCAAGAAACAAGTTGTCGAATCCAGAGCTCACGGCAGGGAGACAGTCAATGGCAAATCGTCAATCCCTGCCCACCGGCACATCACAGTATCTGACGTCAGTATAGTTCGTGTTGTGAGTAAAACGAAGAAAGCTTACCTGTAGAAAGCAGGGCCGGTCGAGGGTAGAGTGGCAACGCCAGAAGGGCGGCAAAAGGAACAGATAACTGTGGCAGGGAGACGACACTGGCGATAGCGACGACTCTCGCTGCCCACCGAACAAAGCGCTGTAGCTGGTGTTAGTAATCCTGTAGTAAACAACGAAGGCCATAAACATACCTGGAGAACGCAGAGCCGGTGGCGGGTAAAGTGGCAACACCAAGATGGCGGCAAAGTTTAAGACGTTGAGTTTGGGGGGCCGAACAACAGACAACACTTCCCGTCCCGCAAATGCTAAGAAACATCATTGGCTCACAGGTCGGCACATCTGAGGTGGCAACTAGAGGCTGAGGCCGCCGGAGCGACAGAAGTGATAGAGAGAACGCCCCGTCCCGCAAACGCTCGGACAGCATCGTTGGCTCACAGGGTAACGTAAATAGAGAGACAGACAAAAGTTAGCATTCCCCGTCCCGCAAATGCTAAGAAACATCATTGGCTCACAGGTGGCAACTAGAGGCTGGGGTCGCCGGAGCGACAGAACAGGTGCGTCTAATGGATCATAGTCAAGGAGGGCACCACTCTCACCCCGACATACCAGGAAAAAAAAGATAGGCCAACAGTGCAAACCAGTTCTAGCCAAGGAGGGCACCACTCGCAGCCTCGACCGTTGTGCGTTCAATAGTGCTACTCCGAAGAGCAAGATCATAGTCGAAGAGGGCACCACTCACAGCCTCGACATATCAGAAAAGAAGAAGAGCCGACAAGTCCCATATAGCGCTGCTCCGAAGAGCAAGAGTATAGTCAAGGAGGGCACCACTCACAGCCTCGACCGTTGTGCGTTCAATAGTGCTACTCCGAAGAGCAAGATCATAGTCGAAGAGGGCACCACTCACAGCCTCGACATATCAGAAAATAAAAAGAAAGAGCCGACAAATCCCACATAGTGCTGCTAGGAAAGATCATGATCAAAAGTCAGGGAGGGCACCACTCACACCCCAACGTAGAAAGCGGACAGAACCCATAATAAAAGAAAGCGGACAGAACCCATAATGAAAGCGGACAGAACCCATAATGAAAGAAAGCGGAAAGAACCCATAGTGCGGAGACCGGCACCACTCGGACATCAACGCAAGAGGACAAGCCCCGAAACAAGCACTGATACTGGAACCACCCAAATATCGGCGCGGTGAGGGCACGATGCCCCTCACCAGTGCAACCTGTGATTAGTGCAGAGACAACAGACTCTCTCATGACCAAAGACGCCACTAAACAACTGGCCAGGCTGTCTTCGCGTTGTCGATAGTCAACTATCATGAAGAGGCCGTCCCATACGGCATTGCAAGATAGGTTGTCCTAGTTGCCACCAAGTCGCACACTAGAACATAATCCAGACATCGGGCGGATGACTAGATGCGCCAGCCGTGAACCTATCGGTGCACCAAAGTTGGGTAGCGGTCAGACCTTCTAAAAAGACAGAGCAAGTGATGTGGTCCCAACTCTCCGAAATGCACACCTGGAGAATTGCAATCTGGGACTATCTCCAAACTCCAACAGAAGGAAATTCCGACAAACACCACAATGGAAACAGAGATAGAATCCACGCTGGAGCGTTCGCAACCGAGAATCAAACAACGTCGGCGAGCCTCGACCAGCAACGCAACATGGGTTTCCACGGACAGCAAATCTTACGAGGGCATGCAGCCGCAAGACTTCCTTGGCCCACAAAGTCGACTTTCCCGCATGGACTCCACATGTTGCAATTGCTGGTGTCAACAAGATTGGTGTGCTGCATAACCCCTGATCCTTCTTGCACTCACTGCGGACAGACCCAGCAGCTAGCAAGCACTGCTCCCCCACCCTCTGCGAAAAGGGAGGCAAACCAGGAAGCTGGTACTTGCTCAAGTAACAAGACGGAAAAGGCGTGATGTGCTCACAACACACCTAATGAACCCGACGCCGTGCATACACCCTCATCAGACAGGCTCCTCCAGAGGTAGTCATCTCCTCGCCAGAATGCATGACGACAAATTTGACCCCACCCGATCGGGTGTTCACAAGAGAGGATACCTGGGCGTCCGAGCTGATGCATGGAGGTTAAGTCGATACCCGGTTGCGACGAGAGAGTCTGTTAGAAATCAAGAAGCATACCTCGATAAAACGACGTTGTCAGGCCCGAATCACACCCTAGAGGCGTCAGTATCAACCGAAGCAAGCAGGACGGCAGCCACAAGCCGGGGTTGAGGGACCGACACCACATGGCGAAACCACGCGGTTCAGCATCATTGCAAGACCAACGGGACGGCAGCCGAAGGCTCACTAGCAAAAGCCACGCAGTAAACAATGCATCATCGCAAGACCAACGGGACGGCAGCCGAAGGCTCACTAGCAAAGGCCACGCGGAAAGAAGCATCATCGCAAGACCAACGGGACGGCAGCCGAAGGCTCACTAGCAAAATCCACGCAGCAAAGAAGCATCATCGCAAGACCAACGGGACGGCAGCCGAAGGCTCACTAGCAAGGCCATGTGGTAAAAGAAAGCATCATCGCGAGACCAACGGGACGGCAGCCGAAGGCTCACTAGCGGGTGGGTGTAATCCGGACAGCGAGTGGCGAGAAAACGTCGGTGAAAAGACCTGTGCGTAAACTGGATAGCAAAGGGGTATTGGAATAGATAGCAAAGTAATAGCGAATCGGCTAGCAAACGGGGGAAGGAAAGCAAGACCAGGAACAAACAAAACAAAGCCAAGGGGAAGCCAAGGGGGAACAGAAAGTAGATAGCAAAGAAGCGAATCGACTAGCAAACTGGTGTTAGCAAAGGGGAACAGAAACAAAACAAGGGGACACAAATAGTGGATAGCAAAGTAGCGAATCGGCTAGCAAAGAAAACAATCCACCGAGCACAATCAGACCTCCAGCTCAGGTCCACAAACGATCAAGCCAAACTATCTGAACAGCGATCCCCCCCACACAATACCATCCCGGTCGCGATCTCGGCGTGACGCTGCTGCCATCCCAGCTGGGTGCGACGGCTCACAACGCCCCGACAAGACCCTCACGGACCCGCAGCCCGAGGGCCACCGTCCGTAACCTAGCTCCGGCTCGTGACGTTCCCAGTGCTGCCATCACAACTCAGTGGAATGGCTCACAGTGGTCGGCACTCGCGTTTGAGCCGCCTTGCGAGAACTGGGCACTACCGCGTCAACTCAGTGCGGGGCCCGTGGCCAGCCTCCAAGACTTCAAAATCCAACGCTGTCCAGACCCAACGCTCGGTCCCCACACTGTGTATGGATCAAAGAGCGCCAGTGCGTCCTCTCAACCGCCGGGTCAACCAAGTATTGGTCCAACCAGCTCAGGTGTGGCTAAGCGCCGGCACCGCCAAATAGGCGCCCGCGCTTAGGTGTTGGCAAAGCCAAACACCATGAACCATGGAAAGAAACACCAAACACATGTCGAGCATCAGTGGTACAGATATACCACCGGGCCATGGCACCATCAGGTGCCCGGACCATTGCACCGACCGCGCGCTAAACCAGCGCTAAGACACAGCACAGATACAAACAAGCTTCAGGGCCTTGAGGCCCCTCCACCTATATCACAGACATACTGACATGACAAAACAATAGTAGGGGGCACAATTAAGCGCCCACCCAAGAATTGAGCCCAGCGGGCGTCGGAGTGTGTTGTTAGAAAGAAGATGAGATGGGACTGGGTGCCCGGCTTTATATCTTTTCCTGAGCCGCACGGGAAACCCTAGAGAGATGGCTAAAGCCGTGCTGGAGCATGACACAGGCCGCCAAATCTGATAGCGCCGCAGCAGTAACGTAAACAAAGATAAACACCGAAATATATCAATTGTTGAAACCAACGCTGTAGCCTATGTGGCACGAAAAAGGACAATTGGCATTCACTTCGCTAATGCAGGTGCCTGCACCCCGGATCATCTTATCTGCAGGGCATCGCATTCGGTTAATGAAGTTTGAAGCTTGGTCGAAAGCATACGCGATGCGTATGCAATATGCATGTGGGAAAATTGGAGCATTGGTCGGGGCACTGGGCTTTATTCTTGGATTCTCAAGCAAACAGCCATTCGCAGCCGAAATGCGTCAAAGATAGTCAAGTATGGCTGCACCAAATGCAAGTGTCTGTGCAAAGGCTTGTGATCTGTACGTCTAGGTACGACGGGCCATCATTGTTACCCGGTACTACTGTCAGCCTATATGACGCATATGCATATAGCTTGATTGAGACCCTAGGTGTAGTGCTAAGTTGAAGGATCCAAGGGTGACGGACTGAAGAGTCGTTTGTAGCGAATCAAGCCGTTGTTTTGCGAGTTACAAGTTAAAAAGCGGTTTTTGAGGGTTCCAGACGAGATAGCGCCATTTGCAGTGGATTGCTCTGCCATGGATGCTCGCTCACCTGGTTCAGAATCCAGCGAGCCCAGTCCGGCACACACTAGTCGGCCCAACTCTTGCCGCAGTCTTCTGGTACTGTGCCTGTCAAGACGAGAAAACAACCACAGATCAGAGCACTAGATCAGAGCACGGTTTAGTGTGCAGCACGATCCATGACGACAGCAGTGCTGCGAGATACGTGCCCTGCGCGCTTAATTGCAAGTTTGACATTGCGCCATTTCTAAATCCCATCCATAGCAATAGGTATGAATACTAAGAATGTACTGGTTACGTAGTTAAGCAGACTGCGGGATGACACTTGTCAGCTCATCCTCGCTCGGGATCTTGTCGGGCTTGAGCTTAAGCGCCTGCTCTCTCTCAATGTGGCGAGTGCCCTTCATCGGGTCAAGTTTGATCGTCTCGCCGGTTTCAAGGGATCGCTCCACTGCATCCAGGACGCGCATGTCAAGCAGACCTTCCTCGCCATCGGCCTCGGGCTGTTTGTCGTTGAGAATACTATCAGAGAAGTACCGCGTCTCATTGCCAAACCGGCGGGATCAAAGAGATGTCCCTTCCAGCCTAAATAGTTGTTCTCGACGTAGATGATTGCAATATTGAGGCCATGTAGGTATGAAGGCTCGGCGCGAATAGTGGGCTTGTTGCCGGCCAGCGTGAGGCTACCGGATGTGACTCCCGAGTAAGTCGCAGTGAACTGAGCAAGCCGGTTGTCAGATCATCGAATTAGATTTTAAAGACTAAGCCACAATTCAACTGGTTCGCAGTTGTTACGGGGGTCTGGGGGCAGGGCCCCCAGGAAAGAAAAAGTCTATGCACGACACTAAATTAAACAATATATAATAGTCGCAGGGACCAAATACTATATACAACCGCAGTGGGGGCGATCTAGGCGCTGCGGAAGGCGACCTCCTGGGGCAGCTGGAACGATATGCAAAACATGATCTTTGTGGGAGAGACCTTGCGGACCTTGCGGAACGAGAGAGCGTCGATGGGGATGTCGAAGTGGAGGGCATCGGCGACGCGCTTGCGAAGGGCAGAGTGCATCTGCTCGTCGGTCTCGGTGACGCCCGGGTCGTGCTTGTGAAACGCGTAGACGTGCACCATGGGCAGCAGCTTAGCGGCGAGGGCGTCGTCGGAGCCGTAGGTAGCCGAGCGCAGGTCCTTGTCGGCGTAGAGACCAATGAAGCCGTCGAGAAACGTGATGGCGCTGTCGGGGAGGTTCATCACGTAGTGGCTGTAGTAAGCGGGGACGACGACGCTCTCAGCCTTGATGGCCTTGCCGCGCTTGCGGATGGGCACGTCGATGGCCGGCGACGCCTTGCGGAACGCCGCCAGCCGCTGCGCCGACCGCCGGATAAACTCGCGGCCGTCCTCGTTGGCTGGGAACACGGTGGCGGCGCGGTTCAGCTTGATGTTGTCCTGCAAGTATGCGTACGAGTGCGGGTTGAGGTCGTTTGCAAACACGACGCAGCCCCTGCTCTTGGCGGCGGGGATCGCAAACGGGCCAACGCCGGCAAACACATCGCATACGGCGACGCCGCGGTCAAACGAGTCGACAAGGCGGCCGTGCTCGGTGTGCAGGCGCGAGTTCCAGTACACAGTCTTGAAGTTGAACCGGAACCGGCACCCGGACTCGCTCTGCTCGACCGCGTAGTCCTCTTCGCCGGCGATCAGCTCCATGTCAAACGTGCGGTACACGGCGTGGATGGTGTCGAGCTTGTTGACAACGGTACGGATGCTCGGGTTCTTGTCGAGGATGACCTGCCCAATGAGGTACTTGTAGGGAAGGTACTTTTCTCGCAGGTTGAGATGCGCGAGGTGGCCGATGACCGTGAACCCGGCCGGGATCTCGTCATGGAGCTCCTCGGGCAGCACCGACTCGAGGATCTCCTCGACGCTCCAGCGGTCGTAACCGAGCTCAAGAGTGTACGGCTCGAGCTTGTAGCCAGCCTCCTTGAGGAGCTCGAGGGTCTTGGGCTGGAGCGCCTGCTCGGCGGTGTCGACAGACGAGATATCGGCACGAAGCAGCACGCCGCGCGCGCCACTATTCTTATTGACGACGACGCGCTCGACGCCCTTCATGAAAAACAGGTCATCGCGGACGTCGCGGCCCAGTTTTTGAATGTATCTCGGGTCGGTCAAGTTGGCGAGCACGAGCGGCACTTTTTGTGTAAACGCGCTGCGGTCGAGCTCCGTCATGCCCCGGCGGACCGGGGGCTTAAACGCCACAGCAGTCTGGGTTGCCATCCTCCACAGGGCCCCGAATACTCGCATAAACCAGGGTTCTGCACGGGGATTTTCGCTGACGGTCTACGCCTTTCAATCTAAAAGTCGTGCGGCTGCAAAAATTCACATCTCCATCGCCACTAATCAGTTACCGTCACAAATCGTCACGACACTATCTGTAATACAATGGCCGGTTAACTGGTGAAGCTGGTCTTGCCTTCTTTTTCCTGGGGGCGCTGCCCCCAGACCCCCGTAGCAACTGCTTCGCAGTTGAGAGACCGGTTATTGGAGAGCTAATTGCACCAGGACGACGTTTTGACTATTGAACACGTCGTGACGGATGCCACGACAATTAAAATTACCTAATCTCAACTGCGAAGCAGTTGCTACGGGGGTCTGGGGGCAGAGCCCCCAGGAAAAAAAAAAACATCCAGATAACATCCTTGAAAACCAGAGGGCTACTTGAAGTAGACAGGGACGCCGCCCTTGACGGCGATGGTGACACGGGCTTCGATGGGAGGTTCTTCGCCGGTGATGGCGGGAGAAGGGATGATGTGCTCGTAGGCTTGGGCGAGACGAACGAGAACGTAAGCGGCTTCGCTGAGGGCGATTTGCTGGCCAAGACAGATGCGGGGACCACCGGAAAAGGGGATAAACTCCCAGAAACGGCGGTTGTGCTCTTGCCAGCGCTCGGGCCGCCACAGGTGCGCATCGGGGCCCCAGTAGTCTGGGTCTCGCTGCATGTGATAGATAGAAACGAGAACTTCGCCGCCCTTGGGAACGAGCAGAGGCTCGTCGCCGTTGGGTCCACCGCCGCGCGGGATGGTGGTGTCGTGATAAGCGGTCCGGCCGAGAAGCACGACGAGCGGGTGCATTCGGAGTGTCTCGTTGATGATGTGGTTAAGGAGAGTAAACTGCCGGAGGTTCTCAAAGGTGATGGATTCGGGGGTGTCACCATAGGTTTCGAGTACGACTTCGCGGAACTGCTGCCACACTTGCGGCCGGCGAGCGAGGTGCCATGTCACAAACGAAAGCAGGGCGGCTGTCGTGCCGCGGCCAGCAAGAAAAACGTTCCAGATCTGGTCGCCGATGGTCTGATCGTCGAGATCGCCCTGAGCCACGAGATCGTCGACTATGGACACATGGCCCTTTTCGAGGTGCTCACCGTTGGCCACCCGCTTGCGCGACGTCTCCACAATATGTGCAGCGACTTCGCGCGTGAGACGAATATTATTGCGGAACCTCGATGACGTGATGAGCCAGTAGAACATGACGACCTGCGAGCGGCGCGCCAGCACCGTCCCAATGAAATCGACAAGTTCCTTGAACCGCTGCGCAGTGATGCGCTGTCCGTCCGACGCGACCATCAGCGGCGTCTCTGGATCGCGCAGCGTGTCAAACGAGTCACCAAACAGCAGCTCCGTGATAGTGTCAATAGTCATCATGAGGTAGCACGGGTACATGTCAAATGGCACGCCCTTTGCGGACTCGGTACCGACGCGCTTGAGCAGCATCTGCGCGTGCTGCTCGACCTTGTCAAGGCGGCTGATGTTTTCCCTCGAGAAAATGGGCCGCAGCAGGTTGCGCGACCACCTCCAGTGGGGCCCAGAAGACGCGAAAATTCCGTGGCCCAGGAACGACTCGCGCGACTTGCCGTGTCTGTACCCCTTGTGGTACGAGTTAAAGTCCAGCGCCAAAATGGACTTTGCGTTTTCAGGCTCTCGCGTCACGATTGTAAACTTGTCTGGTTGGTGAATCACCCACGTCTTCTTTGGGGTGGTACTAACAAGAGCATCATAAGCATCCAGCGGTCCAACCGACATTATATCCCTGTACAACTGCAAAAGCTTGCCCAGGCCAAAGGGAAACAAGACCATAAACTCCGGGACACCTGCCCCAAGCTTTCTGCTTCGAACGACATGTCGACGCCTGAATGTTAGTACTCTAACAGCCACTACGATGACCGCAGCTGCCAGAACTAAGCCGTAAACTGGAACTCGTCCTGACTCCATTGTTGTCGTCCTAAATCCAGACACCACCGTAGCCTTTTAACTCAGTCGTCTAGCCATAGGTCATGCCGCAGATCGGCCGCAAGGGCACATGTCGCGAAAAGCCTAGTCGCTTGACTTTTTCTTTTGTTTTCCTGGGGGCGCTGCCCCCAGACCCCCGTAGCAACTGCTTCGCAGTTGAAGGCACCAAAACAAGCAAAGCGCGTTCCTAGAATGAAGTATTGGTTGTGTTCTTTCTGCCGTCGGATCATTAGAACGTGAAGATAGATAGTTCGGGGCCCGACGCTAGCGTCAGCCGCAAAGCAGGCGCTCATCGCCGACGATCCAATGATGGCGATCTGGTGTCGGGGTCCGACACGGTTATTTTGTGTTTTATTTACGCAGCGAGTCCATAGATTGCTCAGAGCCTATATAGTCAGATGATGTGTAATGTTCAGAAACTGTTTTCTGCTCACGGAGACACAAATGTCAGATTTTAATGCTCTGATCCCGCATCAAATACGAGGCCCTAGTTCGTGTTAGCCCTGTGATGTGATTGACATGATTGACAAAACTATGCGGCTTCTGCGTACAATATGGCAGCTTTTTATTGTACATATCTTGCTTGCTCGCAATCACGGCATTGCCGGCTACCTCTTTGTTGGCCCGGGCATGCTGTCACCAGATCCCCGAAGCAGCCCCTTAAATGTGTTGGCAAACTTTCAACTGCGAAGCAGTTGCTACGGGGGTCTGGGGGCAGCGCCCCCAGGAAGAAAAAAGCCAAATCATCAGGTAGCACCTTTGCGCGTTTTAGCCTACGATCTCAACTGCGAAGCAGTTGCTGCGGGGGTCTGGGGGCAGCGCCCCCAGGAAAAAATTAAAAAGCCAAATCATCACTATTGAGTCGTAACAGCAGAAACATAAATCAAGCGGACGGGTTCGTGAAGTAAACATTGACGCCTCCTTTGACAGTGATGGTGACGCGGGACTCGATTTCGGGTTCTGTGCGATCGAAACCATCACCGGGGACGACGTTCTCAAACGTCTGGGCCATGCGGATGAGCACGTAGGCGGACTCGCTGAGCGCGACCTGCTGGCCAAGACAGATGCGGGGCCCGCCCAGGAACGGAATGAACTCCCAGCCGTGGTGACGTTTCTCTTCCCAGCGTTCCGGCTTCCACTCGGCGGCATCAGGCCCCCAGTACTCCGGGTCCCGCTGCATGTGGTAGGTGGAGAAGAGGACCTCGGTGCCCTTGGGCACCAGCAGCGGCTCGTCGCCATTGGGGCCGCCGCCGCGGGGCAGGGTCGTGTCCTTGAGGGCGCACCGGCCGTTGACGGGCACCAGCGGGTGCAGGCGGAGGGTCTCGTTGAGGATGTTGTTCATGTAGGTGAATTGGCGCAGACTCTCAAAAGTGATGGTGTCAGGGGAGTCGCCAAACGCGGCGAGGACCGCCTCGCGGAGACGCGTCCAAGCATCGGGATCGCGCGCCAGGTGCCACATGGCAAAGTGGAGAAGACCAGCGGTCGTGGACCGGCCCGCCAGAAAGATGTTCCAAATCTGGTCGCGGATGCGGACGGGGTCGATGTCGCCCTGGGCCACGAGGTCGTCGACAATCGAGTAGTAGTCATCGTCGACGGCCGGCTTCTCGCCACTGGCGACGCGGGCGCGCGACCGCTCGACGATGTTTCCGGCGAGTTCCTGCGCGATGCGCGCCGCCTTGCGGAACTTGGCTGGCGACTTGAGCCAGTACAGCGAGCCAAGCTGCGTCCGTTGTGCCAAGACGGTGCCGGCGTAGTCAAGGAGATCCTTGAGGGTCTGGGCGTCGATGCGCTCGCCGTCCTTGGTCACGTACATGGGCCGCTCCGGGTCGGCGAGCATGCCAGCAGACTCGCCAAACAACAGCTCGGTCGCGGTATCGAGCGTCATCATCAAGAAGTAAGGGTGGATGTTAAAGGGCTTGGCGGTTGCAGACTCGCGCCGCAGCTCGCCCAGCAGCTGCTGCGTGTGCTCCTCGACCTTGTGGAGCCGGCTGATATTGTCCCTAGAAAAAATGGGCCGCAGCATGTTGCGCGAGTGCCGCCAGTAGGTGCCGGACGACGTGAAGATGCCGATGCCCAGAAACGCCTTGAGGGCGTCGCCTCGCACGCCCTTGCCGTACGAGTTGAAATCGAGCGCCAGAACGCTCTTGACATTTTCACGGTCGCGGGTCATGATCGTCAGCTTGCCGAGCTGGCGGTTGCCAAACGTCTTTTTGGTCGTGCTGCTCATCATCATATCAATCGCCGGCAGAGGACCGGACTCCATTGCCTTCCTGTAAGCTGCGCGCCCTAGCTTGGATCCCTTTGGAAACGATATCAGAAACTCGAGTCGACCGGCCTTTGCCTTTTGTGCCTTTGCGTGGTACCGCTGTTCAAAAGTGAGTGATCGCACAATGGCAAACACCAGCAGTGCCGCAACCGCCAGTCCGTACACCGCTGCGTTGGACATGGTGTCTGTATTTTGCCAAACTTTTGTGTCCAATACTTGTGTGCCTTTGTTGTAGTCGATGACCCCCCACACGCCACTTTGTTTAAATACACAGCCGCCTATTTGCGAATCCCAAGAAAGGATCGGCGCGGCGCTGCCGCCAGAACTTGTAGCCGATGCGGGATGGGGTTCGGCCATCTGATTTTCCTAATTATGATTTCTCCCGTGCCGATGTACAATCATTATAGCAAGCGGCACCATGGCCGGCAATCACCAGCTAGCCCATCTAAAAAAAAATGTCTCGTATCCCCACAACTGCCCACAATTAGCCGAGGTACCGATTTTGGCAGCTGTTCAACCACGGCACGGCATACAACACTTTTTTTTAATTTTTTTATCTACGCGGCCGAAAACCAACACACTAGGTCATCGACACATAAACATCGCCACAATTTGCCACCACTAGCACGACGATAAACGGTTCCACTCCAACTAGTGCGGCTGCTCTCCACCGGCCCAGAAAAGCTTGGCATGTGCTCTTGCACGGCTGAATTGGTGGAGAACAGCGCCTTGCATGTGAAAGTCGGTTCTACAGCTGTCTCGCGGCTCCCTCAACCACGCACACCGGCCCACACTTCTCGTATACGATGCAGATCTCGACCGTCCCCTTTTCCCGCGGATCCTCGTTCTCCAAGCAGCCTGCATTCGAGTCACCATCGGCTTTCCCGACGTGTTCGGTTCCTGAGCCGCACGCGCCGACGGCCTTTACACCGCCGTGGTCTATGTCATCTGGCTCGGTTATCTCCTCCAGGCCGCGCGCTGTCTCTGCTTTCCTGGGGGCGCTGCCCCCAGACCCCCGTAGCAACTGCTTCGCAGTTGGGATCGGTGTCTGCTCATTCCTTGGGGTTCCACCCCATAGTTGCTCGTTTATTTCCTGGGGGTTCCACCCCCAGACCCCCGTAGCAACTGCTTCGCAGTTGAACCAGGGCACTCGAAATGAACCTCAAAATCAACTGCGACGCAGTTGCTGCGGCTGTCTGGGGGTGGAACCCCCTGGAAAAACAAAAGCCCCCGATCCCAACCGCGAAGCGGTTGCTACGGGGGTCTGGGGGCAGCGCCCCCAGGGAAAAAGGAAGTAGCAACGAGGGCTAGAACAAAAGACTCGAAATGAACCTCAAAACCAACTGCGAAGCAGTTGCTACGGGGGTCTGGGGGCAGCGCCCCCAGGAAAAAAAAATGCAGCGACGCAGTCAAGATCTACTGCCACGGAAGACGCAGTGCGAGATAAGAGGCATAATCGCAAGCATAAAAGATGATCTGATATGCATATGCAGAGATGGAGAAATAAGAGGGCCGCAGGTTCCGGCGAGACGGAATTGTTCCGCGCGGAACGAGTGGAGTGAAAGCGGGACCCGGGGCGAATCAACAAACGTCAGAGTTGTCGGGCTTTTGTTTTGCTCGGTCAGGGCTCGTCGTGTCCGCCGTGTCTCGCTGGGCAGGTGACCGCCGTAAACGGGACGATCTTTTTCGGAGGATAACACGGCCGATACGATACGCCGACGCCGCACTGAACATGCACACCAACCATGCATGACGTCTGAACGGTCGCGGGGTCCCTGTGTTCCGCTTAAATGGAAAGCGCCTCGCGCGGGTGCACGGTATTTCCGCTGAGCGTGGGTGTGTCGAGTGTGGAATAGATGGCAGTTTGCAAGAAGGTGGGGAGGTGCCAAGCGGGTCTCAGGCTAGTGTTCGTATTGGTTGTGGGTACGGCTGATAGTTTTTACATGTGATTGTGGTCCCACGGGTGCGTTAGGCGCGTGTTGGCTGGCAGCTAGGAACAAAAGGCCTAGAGTGGCAGTAGGTGGTAGTAACTGGGCAGGAGAGCGGATCGGAGTGGCAGAAGAGCGTTTGGCCATGGGTCCCGCGGGGATGATAATATTCCGGCGGACAAGTTCCGCAACGAGCGGAATGGGTAGATCCATGATCCGTCAACCTAGTGGTTTGTGGAGTCGAGCTGGTTTAATGTGATGTTAGAACGCAAACCAATGGCTCTGCCTTTTGCCCCTTCTCCTCACAGTCTACATCTGTCACTGGTCCGGTCGGGCCCGACCGCGCGCGTCGCATCCGAGGCGCGGCTAGACGCAACTTACCCGGATCTCGCACATGACGTGGAGCACCCTAAGCAGAGACGCCCTCGCCCCCCTCCACTAAAACGGAACTCGTGAAATATAAACTACACCCACCCCCGAACAGGACTGCAGCGCTTTTCCCTTGTGTGTTGGGGTTTGTCTTTTTTTTTTTTTCTTGTTCTTGTCCTGATTCCACGGGTTAGTCTAACCCAATAATACCGGTCACTATTACCACCATCATCACCAGAACACCACCTCAACACATCTGGGCTGCCTGAAAATCACATGGATCTCCTCGATATCATCGTGCTGGTCGCCGTCCTGGCGGCCACTATCGCCTACTTCACAAAGGGATCGCTCTGGGGCGTCGACTCCGAGGCGTACCCCGGCGCTGGGGCCGCGTCCAAGCTTGGAGGCGGATCCGCTGGTACGAGCTCGCGCGACATTGTCGCCAAGATGGAGAAGAACGACAAGAACGTCGTTGTGTTTTACGGCTCGCAGACCGGCACCGCCGAGGACTACGCAGGCCGCATCGCCAAGGAGGCGGCGTCGCGCTTTGGCCTCAAGACCATGACGGCCGACCTCGACGACTACGACTTTGAGAACCTCGACACGTTCCCGGAGGACAAGGTCGCGGTGTTTGTCATGGCCACGTACGGCGAGGGCGAGCCCACCGACAACGCCGTCGAGTTCTACAATCTCATTTCCGACGAAAACGCCGAGTTCTCCAAGGAGGAGTCGATCGAGGAGAGCCCCCTCCGCAACCTGCACTATGTCATCTTTGGTCTCGGCAACTCGACGTACGAAAAGTACAACGAGATGGGCCGCTCTGTCGACCGCCTGCTCGGCAAGTTCGGCGCCAACCGCATCGGCGAGTACGGCGAGGGCGACGATGGCGCCGGCTCGATGGACGAGGACTACCTTGCGTGGAAGGAGGACATGTTTATCGCGTGGCAGCAGGCCAAGGGCCTCGAGGAGCGCGAGCAGGTGTACGAGCCGAGTCTCGAGATCACCGAGCTTGGCGACAACGAGATCGACGCCAACGAGGTGTACCTTGGCGAGACCAAGGGCGCCATTGGCGGCAACATCAAGCCGCCGTTTAGCCAGCACAACCCGTACCTGGCGCGTGTTGTCGAGACCCAGGAGCTGTTTGAGAACACGGACCGGTCGTGCATCCATATGGAGGTTGACATTTCTGGTTCCAACCTCAAGTACATGACGGGCGACCACCTGGCGCTGCACGCCCAGAACTCCAACGAGGAGGTCGACCGGTTCCTGTCGGTGTTTGGCCTCACCGCCAAGCGCAACACCGTCGTTGACGTCAAGGCGCTCGATGCCACCGTCAAGGTGCCGTTCCCGACCCCCACCACCTACGACACGGTCGCGCGCTTCTTCCTCGAGATCAACGGGCCCGTGTCGCGCCAGGTCGTTTCGTCGATCGCGCCGTTTGCCCCCACCGAGGCCGCCCGCGTCAAGGCCAAGCAGCTCGGCGCCGACAAGGACCTGTTTGCTAACACGGTCACGCACCACTACTTGAACCTGGCCCGCCTCCTCAAGGTCATCTCCGAGGGCCAGGCGTGGACGGGCGTGCCGTTTTCGTTCCTGGTGGAGTCGCTGCCCCACCTCAGTCCCCGCTACTACTCGATCTCGTCCTCGTCTGGCGAGTCGCGCGACAAGATCACCGTGACCGCCGCCGTCGAGCGCATCACCCCCAAGGGCTCGGACCACGTGCTCAAGGGCGTGGCTACCAACTACATTGCCGACATCCGCCGGTTCCGCGACGGCGACGCCAAGGCGCTCGACTACGAGATCCGCGGCCCCCGCGGCTCGTGCTTCAAGGACAACGGTATTCTGGTCCCTGTCCACGTGCGCCACTCCAACTTCAAGCTCCCGTCGTCGCCGCAGAAGCCAATCATCATGGTCGGCCCCGGCACTGGCGTGGCGCCGTTCCGCGGCTTTGTGCACGAGCGCGCGCACCAGGCCAAGACCAAGAACACGCGCGTCGGTCGCGCCCTCCTGTTCTTTGGCTGCCGCAAGTCCACCGAGGACTTCCTCTACCGCAACGAGTGGGCGCAGTTTTCCAAGGACGGCACCCCCGACGACAACGGCAACTACGGCGCCGACGACTTCCTGCACCTCGTCACCGCCTTCAGTCGCGAGCAGTCTGACAAGGTGTACGTGCAACACCGCATGCTCGAGCACGCCAAGGAGATCAACGACCTGCTCCTCAAGGGCGCCAACTTCTACGTCTGCGGCGACGCGTCCCAGATGGCCCGCGACGTCCAGCGCACCCTCGCCAAGATCGTCTCCCAGGAGCGCGGTATCCCCCAGGAGAAGGCCGAGGCGCTCGTCAAGCAGATGAAGGCCAAGAACCAGTACCAGGAGGACGTCTGGTGATGATCCGACCAAAATCTAGAATGCATCCGCTGTTTCATGACTCTTTTTTTTTCCTGGGGGCGCTGCCCCCAGACCCCCGTAGCAACTGCTTCGCAGTTGAGGATGGGCCCTCTCGTGGCGTCACTAACGCCTTTTTTTACTGGGGGTTCCACCCCCAGACCCCCGTAGCAACTGCTTCGCAGTTGAGGATGGGCTCTGTGGTGGCGTCGTCGACTTCTTTTTTCTGGGGGTTCCACCCCCAGACCCCCGTAGCAACTGCTTCGCAGTTGAGGATGGGCTCTGTGGTGGCGTCGTCGACTTCTTTTTTCTGGGGGTTCCACCCCCAGACCCCCGTAGCAACTGCTTCGCAGTTGAGGATGGGCCCTCTCGTGGCGTCACTAACGCCTTTTTTTACTGGGGGTTCCACCCCCAGACCCCCGTAGCAACTGCTTCGCAGTTGAGGATGGGCTCCCTCGTGGCGTCACTAACGTCTTTTTCACTGGGGGTTCCACCCCCAGACCCCCGTAGCAACTGCTTCGCAGTGGAAGAGGGCCTCAATTGAGAACTAATGGCTTCATCGGGAATTCGCTTGGGCTTCGTTTTGTTTTCTGGGGAGACCGTGGCAGAGTTTGCTTCAGAATTGAACACCAATATAATATCAATGCCAAAGTATACAGCAGAAACGTCATGGTTTGTCAGTCGGTACTGGATTGTGACGCCAAAAGGCCTAAAATTCAACTGCGAAGCAGTTGCTACGGGGGTCTGGGGGTGGAACCCCCAGGAAGAAAAAAAGCTGACGACGCCACCAATCCTCTACAAAGCTCAATCTCAACTGCGAAGCAGTTGCTAAGGGGGTCTGGGGGTGGAACCCCCAGGAAGACAAAAAGCTGACGACGCCACCCATCCTCTACAGAGCCCAATCTCAACTGCGAAGCAGTTGCTACGGGGGTCTGGGGGTAGCGCCCCCAGGAAAAAAAAAAGACAGATGCTAACGGATTGATTTGGGCCGAGGGCCCTTTTATTCGCCAAAAAGGACACTCATGGAGGTGGCGACGGAGTTGGGGTCTTCTTCGATGACGTCGGTGCCCGGCTTGGCTTTGCGACGGAGAAGACTGTTTTTGTCGTTTGCTTGTTTGGCGGCGCGCCGCCGCTGGGCCTCGCGGACGGCCTCGTCGGACTGGTCGCCCGAGTCCATGACGCGGACGAGGGAGAGAAACTCCAGAAAGACGCCGCGCTGCTGGCGGAGGGACTTTGCAGACGCGAGACGGACTTCAAAGTCCGAGAGCGACTGGTAGTCGACGCCCGGGAGCAGGTCGGCGAGCGCCTTGAACGGCTCGCGCGAGGCGGTGCGGAGAGTCGTGTAGATGGTCGTGATGATGTAGCCGGCCTCGTTGTACACGTCTGCAAAGTACGGGTCCGCCAGCAGCTCGAGGCACGCGCCCATCATGTCGGTCATGAGGAAGTTGTCGACCTCGGAGTCGCGCAGGATGAACAGCGGCAGCACATTCTTGACGAGCACACAGCAGTTGAAGCTGCACCGGTAGTCGCGGAACAACATAATGTGCTTGCAGAGGCGGAGGTACGGACCCAGGATCGCCTTGTTCTCAAAGACGACCTTGCGCATGACCGCCTTGTGCGAGTCGGGCGACTCGGCCTGCTGCGGCTGCTGGAACCCGTAGCCGCCAGACAGGTCAATGAGGAACCGGTCAACGGCGGCGGTCAGCTGGCGGAGCAGGTGCTCTTCCATCATCTCCTCCGACAGGTCGCCGGATCCGCCGCTCTCCTCAATGTCGTAGTCGTCGCCGAGCTGCAGCCCAAGCCGCCGCTGCTTGTCCCACCGGCTGACAAGGACTTCGTCGAGCTTGGTCAGCACCGGCGGCAGAAACTCGCTGAGAAAAGGGTCCAGCAGGCGCACAGGACAGAACTTGACAACGTTGCGGAGGACCATCGTGATCATGTGCCGCCACGAGTGCAGCGTGATGCCAGCCGACTCGCCGGCGAGCGCCGTCCACAGGTTCTGGGCGATGCCGGGGATCTCGTACAGAGTCTCCTCGAGCTGCGCGATGGACCCGATGGTCAGAAACGCGTACTCGCGCGTGTACCGGATGATGTGGCCAACCGAGTCGGCAAAGTCGCGCAGCGTGTGCATGGCGCGGACGCTCTCCTCGACAAACTCGTCGCGCGTCTGGGTCGACACACCGACTTGCCAAAAGCGCTCGGTGCACGAGTAGCGCACAAACGACTGGACCTCGGCCGGCAGCGCTTTCCAGTTGTCCGGGTTGTGGTACGCCTCGATCTGGGCCACCAGCTGCAGGATGTGGGGCACAATCGGCTGGATGCGGGGCTTCCACAGCGACAGCAACGCCTTGTACTCGTCCGAGTCGTGCTCAAGTTTCTCAATCGTGTACTGCACAAAGATGCGAGTCGCGCGGATCGGAAACAGCGTGTACCACGAGTTTTTGAGCTCTGACTTGAGCGCGCGGCCCGCGTCATCCATAGGTGTAGACAGCAGGTCCGTGTCGGCCGTCACGCCCCGAGCGCGAAAGTACTCTGCGATTTTCACAATGCCGACGCGCTCCATAAACCACTCGAGGTCCATAAGGCCCTTCATGGTGCCGTCGTCGGTCCACGAGTGGATGACGGGGTCGACGATGCCGGCAAACTTTTCGACCTTGCCAGGGATGGGCGAGCGCTGGGAGACCACCAACAAGAACGACTTGAACGCGACGCTCTCGTGTGCCGACAACTTGCCAGACGCCAAAATGTCGCCGACGACGCGCTCGAGGTCGCTATAGATCATCATGAGCGCCTCGGGGATCATGTATGCGAGGCGGTTGAGCTCAGTGCCGCAGCATGTCCTCAGGTCGCGGTACGTCTCGCGGACCTCGTCGGCGGCGTCGGGCGGGCATTCAGACGTGGCAGCGGTGAGCACTTTTTCGAGCACATGGAACAGAATCTCGTGATGGTGGTCCTTGAGCTGGGGCGCAAACTGCACGAGCGTCTGCACCTGCTTGCGCAACAGGGTTGGATCCCGGATGGTCATGGACACGAGCACACGGCTCCAGTCCTGAACCACGTCTACAATGCGGGCCGCCCGCTCTTGCTTGTCCTCGCCCTTGTACCACACCTTCCAGCGGGTGACGCCGCGGAGCGCCGCCTCGGTCAGAATAAACTGCGAGTACGCGAGGTAGAAGGTGGGGTTTCCGACGTACGACTCGAGCTGCGGCGCGTTGAGGGCCGGCCACCCAGTCTCGGATGCAAAAAACGCGTTGGACCGCGTCTTGAGCCACCCAAGCGCGTCCTCGGGGCTGCGGCACACTACTAGCCGCACCAGGTCCTCAACAAACTTGCGGTAGTTGCCCAAAAACACAAGGCTCTCCGGAATAGAGTCAAAGTCGACATGCAGAAACTGCACCGACAGGTTACCCTCGTCGACGTCCTCGTACTTGACACAACGCTCGGCGGCTACCTCTAGAAGCTGTGGCAGCAGCCGGTCGATCTCCAGGCGCTCGGCGACGCGGTCCGCCCGCAGCACTGCGCACCAAAACTGCAGCGACGTGCCCGACACCAGCAAACTCGGGTGCATCGTCGTTTGCAGCACCAACGACAAGTACCCTTGGATATCGGCGCTGTCCGGCAGGAGCACCTTGGGCATGTGCAGATACTCGCCGAGCACGACGATCATCTCGACGAGCCGTTTGAGCAGCAAGTAGTCCTCGTCATTGACGTCGTTGACGTCGATGCGGATCGACTCGTACACGGACCGCAGCGTTGCGATGCCCTGCGGCTGAAACACGGCGCCGACAATGGCGTCAAAGTCCTCGGGGTTGTTGTACGTGCGCGTAAACAAAATGTGCAGGCAGTCGGCCGTGTGGATGCGGACCTGCGTGTCGTCGAGCGTGAGCGCGAGACTCAGCAGCTCCAGCAGGTTCGACGAGCGCACCGCCAGCGGTAGCGTCCACGGCAGACACGTCTTGAGGGTCTCGAGGATCTTCACAACAAGCGTGCGTGACCCGCCGCGGCCCTGAAGGCCGTCTGCGAGCGCACGCGTCCATCGCGCCAGCCACCCGTCGCCGTCAGCCCGCAGCCGCTGCAGCGGTTTCAGCCGGCTGTCGTACGACACCTCCAGGTCCTCGGCCGACATGACGACCTCGATGCACTGCGCGATCAGCACTGTCGCGCGCTTCGACGCCACCGGGTCGTCGATTATGTACAGGTCCTCAAAGAGGGTCCGGTGGATGCTGAGCGTCAGCTCCCGGAGCGCGTCGCTGGCGTTCCACATTTCTAGCAGTGTCTTGTCCATGTCGATCCAGCCGCCGGCGCTCGCTCCGCCGGCGCCTCCTCCGTTGTCACCCCTCTCTGCATCCTGTTCGTCTTCATCAAGCCCCAAGCCCCACACGCGCTTGGCGATCGCCACCCACAGAAACGAGATCTTCTCCTTGATGTAGTACGGATCACTGGCCTCGACCGTCGTCGCCAAGTCCACTACCCAGTTTTGCAGCGCCAGCCGCCGGCTCTCGTCGTAATTGATAAACTCGTACTGTATCGCATGTTGTATCAGCGTCAGGCCAAAGTGTCTCACCACATTACTACTCTTGGCCTCCGACGTCGCCAGCTGCCATCCCCACAGCGGCGCGTCTTTCTGATGTTTCAGCGACTCGAGAAACTGCGCGTTAGCTTGTCATTCTCTTTTCCAGCAGCTTGGCAGCTGATCTCCGTGTTTTCTTCTTTCCTGGGGGTTCCACCCCCAGACCCCCGGTAGCAACTACTTCGCAGTTGATTTAGGTCCGTTGGCGTTTCTTTTTTCCTGGGGGTTCCACCCCCGGACCCCCGGTAGCAACTGCTTGGCAGTTGATTTTTAGGTCCATTGGCTTTGTTTTCTCCTGGGGGTTCCACCCCCAGACCCCCGGTATCAACTGCTTCGCAGTTGATTTTAGGTCCATTGGCTTTGTTTTCTCCTGGAGGTTCCACCCCCAGACCCCCGGTAGCAACTGCTTCGCAGTTGATTTTAGGTCCATTGGCTTCGTTTTCTCCTGGGGGTTCCACCCCCAGACCCCCGGTAGCAACTGCTTCGCAGTTGATTTTAGGTCCATTGGCTTCGTTTTCTCCTGGGGGTTCCACCCCCCCAGACCCCCGTAGCAGCTGCTTCGCAGTTGATTTAGAGCAGCGGTGGAGTCCAACCGCGAAGCGGTTGCTACGGGGGTCTGGGGGTGGAACCCCCGGAAAAAAAGTAAAAAAACACTCGGATGCCATAGCTCCATGGTCGAGAGTGGCGCAGTCCGTTTACCAGATTTTGGGGGTACAACACTTGAGGGGAAAAAAATCAAAGAGAGGGAAGGAGAATACTCACATTTTGGGCTTCTCTGCGTTGCTCGTTTGTCGAACTCGACTGGTGCACGACCTCCAAAGCCGCGGCTATCTGAGCCGGGCCATCGCCGTCCATCACGGCTTAGTGTCAAAAGACTGATGGCAGGCTCGCAGATTTCGTGACGGTAAAGACAGTAGCTTAGACGGACCAATGGCGTATCCAAAAGCGTCCAGTCCTCGGGCAATGTGGATTTTTGGCCACTTTATGTCCTTTTTGGTGGGCTATCGCAACTGCTGCTGGATGCGTTGGTGCGCCAATACTCGGCCAATACTCCTCCTTTCTCAGGCACACGTCGTCGCCTATGCGTCGACTTGCTGACTGTCGGCCAAAAACGAGTCCCCGCTAATGCCTTTGCGTCTGTGCAACCGTCGCGTTGGCTCTGTTTGTTGTACGACGCGGTCTTACAAAAACACAGACCGTTGGTGAGCCACGCGGCTGGGTGGCCCCGCGTTGGGCGCATACGGACATCGTTGGTCGCACACTATTGTATGTTTAATCGTATTATTGTGTGGTGTGCTTGGTGTTTGGTTTTTTTTTCCTGGGGGCGCTGCCCCCAGACCCCCGTAGCAACTGCTTCGCAGTTGGTGTGCGAGTGTTTTGCATTGAGAGAGACCTGTCGTCGTATTAACTGGCAGCTTGATCCACCATCCAACCGCGAAGCGGTTGCTACGGGGGTCTGGGGACAGCCCCCCAGGAAAAAAAATATAGACACTGCCTCATAAAACACCCGTCCTACCAACCAAAATCAACTGCGAAGCAGTTGCTACGGGGGTCTGGGGGCAGAGCCCCCAGGGAAAAAAATTCCAACCCCAGGACAAAGGTCTCGACCGTGCGGCTGAAAATAACCTTAGAAGAGAGATGACATCACGAAGAACAGAACAAAAACGCCACTAGAATGCTGCGGACGCTGAGAAACGCGCAGCTGCGTGCTTCGGCACGGAGGGGATACGCTAGTGCGACTGCGAGTTATGCGGTTGGAGATCGGCATGGATCGTACGTCGTGAAGAACGTGGTGCCAGTGCCGAAACTGGCATTCGAGGCTATCGAGCTCCAGCACGAAAAGACGGGCGCAAGACACGTGCACGTGGCGAGAGACGACTCTAACAAGGTGTTTGCGGTGGGATTTAAAACGCTGCCAAAGGATAGAACCGGTCTGCCGCATATTCTGGAACACACTGCCCTGTGTGGAAGTAAACGGTTCCCAGTGCGGGACCCGTTTTTCAAAATGCTGACGCGGTCGCTGGCTAATTACATGAACGCGCTGACGGGCGTGGACTATACGTTTTACCCGTTTGCGACGTCGAATGGCCAGGACTTTCGGAACCTGCAGAGCGTTTACTTGGACGCCGTGTACTGGCCGCTTCTGAGGCACGAGGACTTTGCCCAGGAGGGTTGGCGGCTCGAGCCCGAGAACGTTGAGGACGCCAATAGCCCGCTGCAGTTCAAGGGCGTCGTGTACAATGAGATGAAGGGCCAGATGTCGAACCCGGCGTATCTGTTCTTTATCAGGTTTCTCGAGGCGGTGTACCCGGAGCTGCAGTTTAGCGGCGGTGATCCGGCCGAGATGACGGCCCTCAAGTGGGAGGATCTCAAGGATTTTCACCGCGAGCGGTACCACCCGTCGAACTCGCTGTCGTACTCGTACGGCAGCACGCCTCTGGCCGAGGTGTTGGCGCCGTTGGAGGAGTACGTTGGCGGGTTCTCTGCGCAGGAGGTGGTGAAGCACGTTCCACAACCGGTCGCATTGACCGAACAGAACAAGGTGGTCGAGGTCCAGGGTCCTGTCGATCCCATGTTTGACGCCGACCGCCAGACCAAGGCCTCGCTGACGTGGATTGTGGGCGACGCCGGCGATTTGCCAGATACCGTCGCGTGGCGCGTGCTGGGCATGCTGCTGACCGACGGCCATGCGGCGCCGTTTTACCGGGCCCTGATCGAGTCTGGGCTTGGCTCTGACTTTTCTGTCAACACCGGCCTCGAGGACGCCCCGGCAGTCAACATGTTCTCGGTGGGCCTGCAGGGTCTCGGCGCTGACAAGCTCGAGACGTTCAAGGCCGAGGTCCAGCGGGTGCTCGAGGAGGTTGCGCGCGACGGGTTCCCGCGCGAGCGTGTGGATGCCGTCCTCAACCAGGCAGAGCTGTCGGACCGCGAGGTCGAGGCCGACTTTGGCATGGGCCTCGTGTCGCGCCTGATGCCCCGCGCGTTCAACCACGACAACTACCTCGAGTCGCTCGACAACGACCGCCTGCTGCGGGCGTTCCGCGCCCGCTACGACGCCAACCCGACGCTGTTCCAGGATATGGTGCGCGAGAAGCTGCTGGGCGGCAAGCGCCTTGAGTTTGTCATGCGGCCCTCGGGCACGTACGAGGCGGACGTCGACGCTGCCGAGGCAAAGCGTCTGGCCGACAAGGTTGCGGAGCTGTCGGACGCGGACCGCAACGCCATACTGGAGCAGGGACGCGCCCTCGCCGAGAGCCAGCAGCGCACCGAGGACGTGTCGGTCCTGCCGACCCTCAATGCCGACGACATTTCCCCTGACGTCAAGCGGATTGACGTGGACAAGCGCGAACTCAACACCACTGGGTCCGGCGCGGTGCCGGTTATGACGCGAGTCACTGGCACCCAGGGCGTCAGTTACATGTCCCTCCTCAAGAACCTGGCGGGTCTGCCTGCCGAGCTACGACCCTACCTCCCGCTGTTTACGGCCGCCGTGACTAACGTCGGCACTCGTACCCATGACATGGCGGACCTCGAGAACCTTATTCGCCTTCACACCGGCGGCATCTCCGCCAGCGTGTCGTCGCGGTCGCTCCCCGACGGATCCGGCAGCCAGCTGCTCCTTGGTCTCGGCGGCAGCGCGCTCGACGAAAAGTTCAGCTGGGTCGGCGAGCTCCTGCGCGAGGTCATCACCGAGCCGCGCCTCGATAACGTGACGAAACTCGTGCCGCTTATCCAGGGCACCGCCGCCAACTCTATGAACGGCCTCACCGAAAGCGGCCACCGCTACGCCCTCCTTCACGCCGCATCCGGCGTCTCGGCCAAGCGGGCCCTCGACGAGACTCTAGAGGGCACGTCCCAGATCCGCCTCTTCAACCGGCTCGCCCGTCTGTCGCCCGAGGAGCTGCAGGCAGAAGTCGTTCCCAAACTGCAGCAAATCGCCGCTTTTGCTGCGTCCTCGTCTGGCATTCAGGCTGGTCTTGTCCACTCGCCAGGTGAGTCGACGGTCCCGGCCACCCTCGAAAAGTTTGTCAATGGTCTGCCGGCCGGTGGCTCGTCGACCAACGAGGATCCCCACGCGCTCGTTACCGGCACCCAGCCGGCAGGAGCCGCCCAGACCCACGTCAAGCTGCCCTTCCAAGTCTCGTACGTCGGTGCCGCTCTCCGCGGTCCTACCTACACGGACAAGGACGCCGCCGCCCTCACGGTGCTCGCCAACATCTTGACCCACCGCCATCTCCACGGCCAGATCCGTGAGAAGGGCGGTGCCTACGGCGGCGGTGCCACCTTCTCGGCCATGGACGGCATCTTTGGCTTCTACTCGTACCGCGATCCGCGACCAGCCGACACCGTTTCGGTCATTGCTGGCGCCGCTGACTGGGCACTCAACTACGAACTACCCGACCGCGAGATCCGCGAGGCCAAGCTGTCCATCTTCCAGGGCATCGACGCGCCCATCAGCCCGCGTGCCGAGATCTCGTACGAGTTTGGCAGCCGTCTCACCAACGAGATGCGCCAAAAGCGCCGCGAGGACCTCCTGGCCGTCACCGCCTCGGACGTCAAAGACGTCGCCGGCCGCTACCTCGCTCCGGCCCTCGCCAGCAACTTTTCCTCCGCTTCTGTCACCGTCGTCGGTCCCGAAAACGATGCCTTCTCCTCCTGGACCGCGATCACTCCCGAGTAACCCTTGTACATATCTCACGAACACTCTGCTTTTTGTTTTCCTGGGGGTTCCACCCCCAGACCCCCGTAGCAACTGCTTCGCAGTTGGAACTCGCCCGTCGCCCGTAGTTGTAGAGTTTGAATACAAGGGCTTCAGTGTATGTTGTTTTCTTTTTTTCTGGGGGTTCCACCCCCAGACCCCCGTAGCAACTGCTTCGCAGTTGAAACTCGTTCATGGTTTCAAAGTGTAGATATTGGTTATTCCATGGGCTTCAGTGTGCACGAAAGTAACTGCGAAGCAGTTGCTACGAGGGTCTGGGGGTGGGAATCCCAGGAAAAGAAAAAGACATTGGTTCATGACCCAAAATTCAACTGCGAAGCAGTTGCTACGGGGGTCTGGGGGTGGAACCCCCAGGAAAAGAAAAAGAAATTGGTTCATAACCGGGAATTCAACTGCGAAGCAGTTGCTACGGGGGTCTGGGGGTGGAACCCCCAGGAAAAGAAAAAGAAATTGGTTCATAACCGGGAATTCAACTGCGAAGCAGTTGCTACGGGGGTCTGGGGGTGGAAACCGCAGGAAAAGAAAAAGAAATTGGTTCATAACCGGGAATTCAACTGCGAAGCAGTTGCTACGGGGGTCTGGGGGTGGAACCCCCAGGAAAAGGAAAAGAAATTGGTTCATAACCGGAAATTCAACTGCGAAGCAGTTGCTACGGGGGTCTGGGGGTGGAACCCCCAGGAAAAATAAAAGAAAAAGATGGTTTACCTGGGAAATAAGAGGTAGAGTTCATTAGATGTCATGCTAGGTCGTAAAATGCAGCTCGTTACAGGTAGAACTTGCGCTTGTCGCGGTCCATGCCAGGACGGTGCTCCCACTGGATCTCGTCGCGAATGCCCTTTTGGACGCGACGGAGACGGAGCGTGAACTGGGGACCCAGCTCCTGCAGGCCGACGCGCTCCTCGTTGCGGAACACGTAGCGGTGGCGGCGGAAGAAAATAAAGTCGCGCTGGTTGTGCAGAGTCACGACCTGGCGGCCCTGGAACTCGGGCTTGTGCGGGAATAGCGACTGGAACAAGCGGCCGACCGTCTGGCCGAGGCGCGTCGAGAAGTTGTTGAGAATGAGCTCCGGAATGTGTCCCGTCGAGCGGCCATGGCCGGCAATGCGCTCGGTCGTCACCAGCGATGACACCGAGAAGTAGAAGGTGGGGCCCTCGGGCAGGTGCATAAACGTCAGGCCGTTGACATTCTTCTTGTCCTCGTTAATGACAATCAGGTCTGTGTACTCGCGGTTTGCGCAGAACTTGGCCATATCGCGCATCTCAAACTGTTCCTTGCGCTTGACAAACTCCGAGTTGGGCAAAATGTCGAGCAGCAGGTCCGAAAACTCGTACGCCTGCTTGTGGGCGTGCTTGCTAGTGGTGATGAGCACCTTGGGCTCGCGGCCGTCAAAGTAGCTCTTGAACTCGTCCTCGCCTTCGAGCTCTGCGTTGACAGTCTCGTCGAACACGCGCTTCGACTCGATCGTCGCCGGCACGTTGTCCTTGAGACGTTCCTCCTTTAGGGTCGGGTCCTGGGTCTCGGCCTTTTGGCGCTCGCGGCGCATTTTGTGGCGGGCCTTGTTGTGCTCATGGCGGATTGTTGCAAACAGCTTCTGTCGCTTGAGCTTGTTTTTCACTGTTATCCGCTTCTTCGCGGCCGTCTGCTCCTCCGCCATTGTTTTCTGTTCTGCAGAGACCGTCCGTTCAAAGCTTTCGCCGGTACTAAAATCCATAATTTTTCGCGCCGCAGCTTATCGGTCGCCATGGCAACAATCTCGTTTTCGGTAATACTGGTAGAGTGTGATTTTTGATGTGATTTTTTCCTGGGGGCGCTGCCCCCAGACCCCCGTAGCAACTGCTTCGCAGTTGATTTTGGGAGCTTGTGGGTTTATTCTCCTGGGGGCTCTGCCCCCAGACCCCCGTGGCAACTGCTTCGCAGTTGAGCGCCGGGTTGCGTGACCTCAGTTGAACTGCGATGCAGTGGCCATGAGGGTCTAGAGCCTGGACCACACACTAAGAAATGCCACAAGCCGTCAAAATCAACTGCGAAGCAGTTGCTACGGGGGTCTGGGGGCAGCGCCCCCAGGAAAAAAAAAAAAAGAAAAAGTGAATGCACACATGCCGCATGAATGCATGGAAAATGACGCGCGGTCCTGTTGCTAGGACAACGGGCACACCCCTACGTGTTAAACTGAAGGATGGCCAATTTCACGACACCCCTCCACCAAAAAAGGCGAGACACGACACGACAAAACATCGGGAACAGGAGGCATCTTTTTTTGTTGGCAGGCGTAAATAACGGGCCAAAATGAAGATGCTCACAAAGTTCCAGTCCAAGTCGTCGCGGGCAAAGGCAATTGCCTTCCACCCCAAACGCCCGTGGCTACTGGTCGCGCTCTACTCGTCGAGCATCCAGCTGTGGGACTACCGCATGGGCACAATTATCGACCGCTTCGAGGGCCACGAGGGTCCCGTGCGTGGTATTGACTTTCATCCGACGCAGGCCATGTTTGTGTCTGGTGGTGACGACTACTCGATCCGGGTGTGGTCGCTGCAAACGCGCAAGCTGCTGTTTACGCTCACGGGCCATCTCGACTACGTTCGTACCGTTTTCTTCCACCACGATCTGCCGTGGATCATCTCGTCGTCGGACGATCAGACGATCCGTATCTGGAACTGGCAGAATCGCCAGGAGATTGCGTGCCTGACGGGCCACAACCACTATGTGCTGTGCGCGCAGTTTCACCCGAGCGAGGACCTCGTGGTGTCTGCGTCGCTCGACCAGACGGTCCGCGTCTGGGACATTTCTGGTCTCCGCAAGAAGCACAGCGCGCCGGCGTCGACAATGGGCTCGTTTGAGGACCAGCTTGCGCGCGCCAACGCGCCCCAGCAGGACCTGTTTGGCAACACCGACGCGCTTGTCAAGTACGTGCTCGAGGGCCACGACCGCGGCGTCAACTGGGCCGCGTTCCACCCGACGCTGCCGCTCATTGTGTCTGGCGGCGACGACCGCGTGCTCAAGCTGTGGCGCATGTCAGAGACAAAGGCGTGGGAGGTCGACACGTGCCGTGGCCACACCAACAACGTCATGAGCTGCGTGTTCCATCCGTTCCAGGAGATGATCTTGTCTGTTGGCGAGGACAAGACGGTTCGCGCGTGGGACCTCAAGAACCGCACTCTTGTGTACACGTACAAGCGCGACGCCGACAAGCTGTGGTATATTGCCGCGCACCAAACCGAGAACCTGTTCGCAACCGCTCACGACTCTGGCGTCATGGTGTTTAAGCTCGAGCGCGAGCGCCCGGCGTCGGCCGTCCACCAGAACGCCCTGTTCTTTGCCGACCGCGAAAAGGTCGTCCACCACTATGAGATTGGCCCCAACGGCAAGGCGGTGCCGCTGCTGTCGCTCAAGCGCATTGGCCAGCCGTGGGTCCCGCTCCGCAGCATGTCGTACAACCCGGCCGAGCGGTGCATTCTGGTCACGGCCCAGACCCAGGACAACAACAACAGCGGCGGCAATGGCGGCAGCGGCAGCGGCGTGTACGAGCTCGTGCAGCTGCCGCGCGACGGCGTTGTGTCGTCTGCGGCCATCGAGCCGACCGAAACGCTGCGCGGCTCGGGCAACGCCGCCGTGTTCTTCACGCGCAACCGATTCGCCGTCTTGCAGAAGTCGTCCAACTCAATCGAGGTGCGCGATCTCAACAATGCCGTCACCAAGACGATCCGTGCCCCCATCGATACCAAGGACATTGCCTACGGCGGTGGTGCCAACCTGCTGCTTCTGCTCGGCGCCCAGCAGGTTGTGCTTTACGACGTGCAGCTCGGCCGCACCCGCGCCGAGATCGAGGCGCCCGGCACCCGCTACGTGCAGTGGTCGGCCGACGGCGAGCAGCTGGCGCTGCTGGCCAAGCACACTATTGTGCTGGCGACCAAGGACCTCAAGTCGCTGGCGTCGGTCCACGAGACGATCCGCATCAAGTCGGCGACCTGGGACGACTCGGGCGTGCTCATTTACTCGACGCTCAACCACCTGCGCTACTGCCTGAAAAACGGCGACTCGGGCATTTTGCGCTCGCTCAAAAACACCCTCTACGTCATCAAGGCCCGCGGCAACAAGGTGTACACGCTGACGCGCGGCGGCGAGGTCCGCGTCGTCACCATTGATCCCACTGAGTACCGGTTCAAGCGCGCGCTCGTGCACCGCGACTTCCGTGAGGTCCTTCGCCTCATTAAGAACTCGCAGCTCGTCGGCCAGTCCATCATTGCGTACCTGCAGAAGAAGGGCTACCCGGAGATTGCCCTGCAGTTTGTGCAGGACCCGCAGACCAAGTTTGATTTGGCTATTGAGTGCGGTGACCTCCGCGAGGCGTTTGAGCAGGCAAAGGAGCTGTCCAGGCCGTCGGCATGGAAGGTCCTTGGCGAGGAGGCGCTCGCCCAGGGCAACCACGACTTGGTCGAGGACGTTTACCAGAAGCAGCGCGACTTTGACAAGCTCGCGTTCATGTACCACATCACCGGCAACGTGTCGAAGCTGCAGCGCATGGAGCAGATTGCCGAGGCGCGTGCCGACTCGGGCGCTCGTTTCCAGACTAGCATACTGTTGAGCAGCGTCGAGAACCGCATTGAGCTCCTCAAGGAGGCCGGTCTGTACCCGCTTGCATACGCACTGGCCAAGTCCAACGGCTTGCAGTCGGTGGCGGCCGCTATTGCCGACGAGGCCGGTATTTCTGCCGATGTTGCTGCCAAGATTGAGGTCGCCGACCTCTCACAAGAGGGCGTCCCTGCCGTTGTCCACCCGACCCACGCCGAGAACTGGCCTGTCCAGAAGACGAGTATGTCGTTCCTGGAGCAGGCCCTCTTGTCCAAGATGGAGGGTCTGGACCTTGAGGACGCCCCCGCTGCTGCTTCGGCTGGCGCAGATGCTGACGCGGCCGACGCCGACGAGTTTGCCGAGGCCGTCGACGTTGACGAAAGCGAGGAGAACGGCTGGGATGTCGGCGACGACATTGACATTGACGAAGAGCTCGCCGAGACGCCTGTCGTCGACGTGGCCGAGGGCGGGGCCGCCGCCGCCGCCGCTGGCGTCGCCGAGACCGAGCAGTGGCTGCGGTCGCCTGTGCCGGCCGACCACATTGCCGCCGGCTCGTTTGAGTCGGCTGCGCAGCTCCTGAACCGCCAGGTCGGCGTTGTCAACTTTGCGCCCCTCAAGACGCGCTTCCTCGAGGTCTACCGTGCGTCCAAGTTTTACGTGGCGGGCAACGAGGGCATTGCTCCTCTGACTATTTATGGCCGCCGCAACGCCGACGATGACAGCGCTGCTTCTCTCCCGCTCGTCCCCGGCTACGACGGCCTCGCCAACACCCTCCAGGAGGCGTACAAGGCTGTCCGCGGCGGCAAGCTCGAGCTCGCCATCGACACGTTCCGCCAGATTCTGTACACGATTGTGACGCTCGCCGTCGCCAACCAGGAGGAGGCCGACGAGTGCACCAAGCTCATTGAGATCTGCCGCAACTACATTCTTGCGTTTTCGATCGAGCTCAAGCGCCGCTCGCTGCCCAAGGACGACGTCAAGCGCCGTCTCGAGCTGGTGGCCTACTTCACAAAGCCCAAGCTGCAGTCGGCCCACGCGTGGATCCCGCTCCAGGTCGCCATGAAGGAGGCGTTTGCCGCCAAGAACTACGTCCTGGCAGGCCACTTTGCCACTGAGTTCCTCAAGGTCGTCAAGACGGGCGCCAGCGCCGACCTCGCCAAGAAGATCAAGGTCCGCGCCAGCCAGAGCCCCGTCGACGCCGTCGAGATCGACTTTGACATGTACGCCGACTTTGACGTCTGTCCGTCGACCCTCACGCCCATCTACGACGGCACCAACTTTGAAATCGATCCCCTCACCCGCGCAAAGTACCACGCGTCCGAAAAGGGCAAGCTCTGTGCCCTCACGCGCATCACCGCCGTCGGCTCCCCGGCCCCCGGTCTCCGCCTTTTTGCCTGATCCCACGGCATCTATAATCGTCTAAAATGTTATTGTTGCACTCATGACTTGAGTCCCGTGGGACGCTTTCTTCCTGGGGGTGGAACCCCCAGACCCCCGTAGCAACTGCTTCGCAGTTGGGATCACTACTGGACGCATTTCAGAACAAGGCCAAATGGTGGGCCCGGGCACACATGGCTTGAGCCCCGTGGGACTTTTTCTTCCTGGGGGTTCCACCCCCAGACCCCCGTAGCAACTGCGTCGCAGTTGGGATCATCACCGGAAGCATGAAGAAGGTGAAATGTAGGTAAATCAATGCAAAGTAATGTTGGAAAGACTAATGTGAAATATTATTCTTATGAGAAACGTAAGAATGCCAAGGGATTTGGACTCAAGACCTGGAAGTTCAAACACTATGCTTGCAATATTATCACCGTACAAGTAACACCGAGGCACATCAGTCTTGCTGTAGCTCTAACACCAGGCTGAAAAAAGTTACTACGTTTTCAAGCTTTATTACTGAATTTCGGTATCTCGGAACCAGCATTAGCACCAGCACCAGCACCAGCACCAGCACATGAAAAGTACGTCTTACGAGAGATAGTATGGCGGGGTTGTCCGGCGTTGCCTTCATCCGGGTATGGTGATAGCGCCGTACGTCACGGATACATGGCACCAGCATCGACAGTTTAACCCCCCCAAAAATTGACATTGTTGTTATCCAAATTTTAGTATATTGCCCTCCAATTTCTTTCTAAAAGACCTATATCAGGCATCAAGCTCAAATGAAGTATATCTCATTGTAATACTAGCTATTTTCCGTGAATTGGCGTGTTGTGACTTGCTAGTCAAGCAATAAGTCCGACATAGACAACCCCACTTACCAAACACCGATTCTGGCAATTATCTGATTCAGTCCTCAACCGGCGTGGCCTGATTTATATTTGAAAGAATACTGGTACGCATATGACGCGTCATGCGATGCCCGGCCGAAAGGGCCTAAGGGTGCGTTCGGCTAAATTCATTGCCGATGGACTTCCCCACGGGGCCAGTCTCGGCAGAACGTCTGACCGTTGTGCGGAGTGCCAGGCCTTCATATACCAGGATCTGTCCGCACCCCGACCATTTTTGACCTGTCCGTCGTTGGCGCTCGCCGTTTGATTCACAACACAAGACCAATACAATGACTGCGACTGACGCCGACAAGCTCCAAAAGCCGACTGGCGAGTACCGCCAGTACCTACCGGATCTCAGCCTACCGCGGTTCCAGATCATGAAGGACCAGGACGCCCACGAGTACGCCCATGCGTTCAAGACCGGCAAGCAGCCCCCGTGGCTCCATGCTCTGTACATGCACTGGCTCGAGCTGCTTCAGGAACCCTTCAAGGGCGTCACTACCGACGGTAGGTCACTTTGATCTTTCTTCCCGGGGGTTCCACCCCCGGACCCCCGTAGCAACTGCTTCGCAGTTGAACTCTACATGGGCTCTAAATCAACTGCGAAGCAGTTGCTACGGGGGTCTGGGGCCGCGCCCCCAGGAAAAAAAGAACACAAGACACTAACGACAGGCAAGGTCCGCCCGGGCCTGTTCACGCTTGAGGACGAGGATATCCCAATCGACGAGATCGTGGGCGCCGTTGAGTCGCTGTACGAGACGGTGACCGAGGACCAGAAGAAGGCGCTTTCGTACCATATCGACTCGCCCGAGTGGCGCACGTGGTCGAATCCGGAGTTTCTGCTGTCTCACAAGGGTCTGCGTCTCGACGAGGTGACCGAGACGGTTCGCAACAAGATCCTCAAGGTGCTCGAGGCGACCCTGTCGCCCGAGGGATACGACAAGGCCATCAAGGCGATGCGCATTAACCACTTTTTGGGCGAGCTCGTCAAGTCGCCCAAGGTCATGAACGAGTTCTCATACAACTTTGCCGTGTTTGGCCGTCCGTCGACAACGCGTCCGTGGGGCTTTTCGTTCTACGGCCACCACCTGTGTCTCAATGTGTTTTTCTACAAGCGCCAGATCGTCGTGTCGCCGTGGTTCACGGGAGCCGAGCCCAACGAAATCGACGAAGGTCCCTGGGCAGGCACCCGCATCATGCAGGTCGAGGAGGAGCTGGGTCTGCGCCTGATGCAGTCCCTGAGCCCCGAGCTCCAAAAGAAGGCGCGCGTTTTCGCCCAGATGAAGGACGAGGCGATGCCGCCGGGCCGCTGGAACAAGGACGACCAGCGCCACGTCTGCGGCGCCTACCGCGACAACCGCGAGGTCCCCTACGAGGGCATTCTCGTCGGCGACCTGTCGGCCAGCCAGAAGGAGTATGTCTACGGCATCCTCAACCAGTACCTTTTGTACCTGCCGGCCAAGGCGCGCGCGCTCAAGATCGAGCTGCTGCGCAAGCACGAGAACGAGACCTACTTCTGCTGGATCGGCGGCTTTGAGGACCACGACCCGTTCTACTACCGCATCCAGAGCCCCGTCATTCTCATCGAGTTCGACCACCACTCGGGCGTTTTCCTCAACAACGAAGAGCCCAAAAAGTTCCATATCCACACCCTTCTCCGCACCCCCAACGGCGGCGACTACGGCCACGCCCTGCGGGCCCTCATCCCGTCCGTCGAGGGCATCAATGGCAAGGAGATCAAGTGGTGATCCGTCCCCTACCTGTTTAACGATGCATGAGTTCTGTTCTCTTTTTCCTGGGGGTTCCACCCCCAGACCCCCGTAGCAACTGCTTCGCAGTTGAAAGCAGGGACAGTAGTGGAGATCAACCTCGAAGTACTTGTCAAGGGGTGGAACCACCCGCTACCTGTTTAACGATGCATGAGTTCTGTTTTCTTTTTCCTGGGGGTTCCACCCCCAGATCCCCGTAGCAACTGCTTCGCAGTTGAAAAAGAACAGTAGTGGAGATCAACCTCGACGTAGTCGTCAAGGGATGGAACCGTCCCCTACCTGTTTAACGATGCATGAGTTCTGTTTTCTTTTTCCTGGGGGTTCCACCCCCAGACCCCCGTAGCAACTGCTTCGCAGTTGAAAAAAAAATACAGTAGTGGAGATCAACCCAGAAGGAGTTTTCAAGGGATGGAACCGCCAGGGAAAGAACAAATAGAGGCCCCGAGATTCAACTGCGAAGCAGTTGCTACGGGGGTCTGGGGGTGGAACCCCCAGGAAAAAAAAAAAGACAAAGGACGTTGGATATGTACAAAAGTCTAGTTGATCCAGCCCTTGGGACCGCCCCAGGTGCCCTTGACGAGGGACTTGTAGTAGACCCAGGGGAAAAAGTCCTTTTTGAGGTAGTAGAACTCCTTGCGGGGCTCGATCTGGTCGACGCCGAACCACTTGGCAAAGGTCTCCTTGGGCTCACCGCCGTACTTGAACTCGGCAAGCAGCACCTTGCCGTACTCGGTCAGCAGCGGGCACGAGGTGTAGCCGTCGTAGACAGCCTCGGGGCTCTTGCCGTCCATGGCGGCGAGCAGATTCTGGACCAGGACGGGCGCCTCGGCGGTGACGGCGGCGGCAGTCTTGGAGGTGGGCAGGCTGGACGCGTCACCGGCAGACCACACGTTTGCAAACTTCTTGTGCTGGGTCGTGCCGTTGTCGACGTCAACAAAGCCGGCCCCGTCGGCAAGCGGACTGTCCTTGACGAATGCGTAGGGACCCATCTTGGGGACAACGTGCAGCAGGTCAAAGTGCTTGCGGACATGCTCCTGGCCGTCTGGGCGCGCAAAAACGGCCTCGTTGCCCTCAATGGCTACGAGATCGTGCTGGAACAGACCCTCGACGCCGCGCTCCTGGCGCAGCTCCTCGAGCTTGGCGCTGTACTTGGGCACACCGAACATGGCGCCAAGGCCAGTGGCGAAGCTGATCTTGATGGCAGAGTTGGGCAGGTCTGCCGGGTTGTAGAGGCCGGCCTTTTTCCAGTGGTCGAGCGCGAGCCACATGACTTTTTGGGGGCCGCCAGCGCACTTGAGCACGCCGGCCGGCTGCGTGAAGATAGCGTCACCCTTGCCAAGCTTCTGGATGGTGCCAAACACCTTATCGACGGTGTCGTAGCCGTACGTCGATGACACAAGCGAGTCCGGGTTGGCGAGCGCCTCGGGCAGGCCCTTGATGCTGTCGTACTTGATCTCAATACCGGGCGCCACGACCAGGTGCTCGTAGACGACCTCGTCGCCGTTGGCGAGCTTGACGGTGTTGTTTTCGGGCGCAAACGACGAAACGGCCTCGTTGTAGAACTTGAACTTGGGGTCCACGAGAGTTTGGAGCGGCCGGCGCAGCTCCTCCTTGGTCTTGAGACCGCCGCCCACGAGCGTCCAACCGGGCTGGTAGTGGTGCCATTGAGCCGGGTCAACAACGGCAATATCGTCCTGGGCGAATTTGCCCGACCGGAGCAGCTGGTGACTGATGGCGAGACCGGCAGTTCCGCCGCCGATAACGACGACCTTGTGGGAGCCCGAAGCAGAGGCCACCGGGGACGTGGAGAAGCTTCGGACGGCCGAAACAGCCGATCGGCGAGCCGTGGCAGTTGGTATACCGAGGACCATTGTCAATAAGATGTGCTAAGACCCTCTACGACGTTGTGTCTGCAACTGAATTTTTCACCGGAGGGTCCCTGACAGATCGTCTGGGTTGTTTTTCCGGTTCCGCAGCCGCACTCGGGCCACCTAAATCTCGAGCACGTCATTTCAGGCCCCGCTTACGCGAAACGTGGGGGATTAGTCACCCGTTACTAAGACCTTACCGTAATACGCACAGAGTTTCAACTTCACGAACCCCGCGTGGATCCGCCGCTTTTCATTTTTCTATTTTCCTGGGGGCTCTGCCCCCCAGACCCCCGTAGCAACTGCTTCGCAGTTCTCAGAGGCCGCGTGGTTCAACCGCGAAGCGGTTGCTACGGGGGTCTGGGGGTGGAACCCCCAGGAATAGAAAACGGAAACGAGTTCAATTCGCGGATCCGCCGCTCTTTATTATTTCTTTTTTCCTGGGGGCGCTGCCCCCAGACCCCCGTAGCAACTGCTTCGCAGTTGATTTTCAAGGGCCGCGTGGTTCAACCGCGAAGCGGTTGCTACGGGGGTCTGGGGGTGGAACCCCCAGGAATAACAAACAGAAACGAGTTTTCAACTGGACCTTCTTTTGTTAAATGAAACGCCCGTAGCCACTGCTTTGCAGTTGATTTTCAGAGGTCGCGTTGGTTCAATCGCGAAGCGGTTGCTACGGGGGTCTGGGGGTGGAACCCCCAGAAAAAACGAAACTGAATCATCAATAAAAAGTGTAGGAAAACAAGAGGTACGAAGAATGAAAAGAGAGGGCGCTAGAGCAGGGCTGACAAGAGGACGGCAGCGACAGTGCCAAAGATCGATGAGGACATGGTGCCGGAGCCACCGGTCTGGACGGGCGGGGCGGTCGTGGCGGTGACGCCAGTGGTCTGGACAGGAGGCGGCGACTGGCCGGGTGGGTGGTCGGTGATAACGGTGGTCTGGGCGGGAGGCGGCGACTGGCCGGGTGGGAGATCGGTGATAACGGTGGTCTGGGCGGGAGGCGGCGACTGGCCGGGCGGGTGGTCGGTGATAACGGTGGTGATGGTCGTGGGCTTGGTGACGACAGAGCTGCCCTCGGTGACAGGGCAGGTGGTGATATAGGTAGTGGTGTACACGGCCGAGGTGGGGCCCGGGACGCCCGGCGTGGTGTCCTCGGGGCAGTAGGTGGTGGTGACAGTGGTAGCGTCGGTGATGGTAGTGCCGGACTCGACGTGGGTGCCGGTGCAGACGGGGCAGGTGGTCACGTACGTGGTGGTGATGGTGGTCTTGGTGGCGGGGGTGCTAGTGGCCACGCCGGTGCTGTTTGTAGGGCCCGGTGCCGGGGTCGACGATGTAGGGTGGTCGCAGGCGTTGTTGTACTCAGGAGGCGGGATGTCAGCGAGGGACGCAAGCATTTCAGCATCATCCAGTAAGCTGCCTACGCGGGCATTCCCGTAGAGGTCGCACGACGGAAGGATGTTGAACATTACGTCGGCAAACGCAACGGCCTCGTTCTGGAACTGCTCGAGTGCCTCGGCATCAGTGGCGCGCTTAACGCGGCGGCGGGCGTCGGAGCTCGAGTTATCGGGACCGCCAGCGTCGTTGAGGAGATTGTACATTCGCGACGCGAGCTTCTCAATCGAATACAGTTCGCTGCCGACATAGTCACTCAACTCTTGCGCCTCGCAGCCACTGAGCTTGCCCACGTCTTTGCCAGTGGAAGTCGCGGTGTTGAGGGCGTCGGATGCAACAGGCAGATCGTCCTGCAGAGTGTCCCAGGTGGCATACATGGCGGCGTCAGTAAATCTGTCCTCAAAGGTCATGACGTTCTCGATGAACTTGGCGGCGACAGAGCCAGCCGCAATGCACGTAAACGTCGGACTACTACCGCTCGAGGTCGAGGCCGAGGTCGAGGCCGCGGTGCCAGTGCTTGGAGAAGATGTGGCCGCTGTCGAAGTGGGGTCGACGCAGGCGTAGTCGTACGGGACGGGGGTAACGCCAGCGAGAGTCGCAATGTCGTAGATGTCATTTAGAACCTGGTCAAAGTTGATCGACTTGAAGAGGTCACATGGAAGCATGGAGGCCAGAACCGGAGGAATTCCAACCGCCTCGCGTTGCAAGTCTGCGACCACCTCGTCAATGGTGGCGCGCTTACGGCGACGGCCGTTGGAGCTCGAGTCGGGCGGGCCCGCGGCGTTGAGACCGTACCATACTCGATACGCGGCCTTGTGCAATGAGCTCATCAAGTTATGGACCCGCTCCGCCATCTCCTCGGCCTCACAGCCGCTCAGCATACCGACGTCCCTGCCGGCGGAGTTGGCGACGGCAAGGGTCTCGGTGAGCGGGGGAAACACCTCTGGCAGGTCATCCCACGTCGGACCGGGGACGGCGACGTGGCCAAACTCACTGTCAAAATTCATGAGAGCCTCAAAGTACTTTGCGGCCGGGGATCCAGGCGCGATGCACGTATACGTCGGAGAAGTGGGCGAAGTAGAGCTCGTGGCCGTGCTGTTGACGTTCTGCGAGGCGGAAACAGAAGTCACAGAAGTCACAGACGGGGTCGAGCTGGTGGCGGGTTGACTGCTGGCGGGCTGAGTGCTACCGGGCTCTGTGGCACTGGCACTGGCCTGGGAGCTGCCGGGCTGGCTGACAGTCATGCTGATGTTGGACGAGGAGGTCAGGATCGGGAGCGAGGCCGAGAACGTCGGCTCGGCGCCCGAAGATGCCGCGGCCGAGCTGGAGCTGGCGTCGTTGGCACACGAGGTCGGCGACGCTGGAGGGTTCGCCACGGCACCACCATAGACGCTGAGTGCGGCAGCAAAGTTGTCGTTGATGGCCGAGATGCTCGGGTAGATGGAGTTGATCTGCCCGCACGCCAGCTTGCTGTACGCCTGCTCCTCGATGGTGTTGACGCCAGGCTGCAGGTTCGTAAGGTCGCCCTGGACAATATCCTGCGCGCCGACCGATGAAAAGTCCGGCGCCTTGGACGACAGCGCCTGCAAAAGGCCGACGACTTGGGGGGCCATACCGAGGAACTGCGAGCCGATAGCCGACTGCTGGCAGTCAGGCAGGCCCGAAGACAGTCCTTGAACGAGCGACGTGGCGGTCGCGACGTCGGCAGAGATGGTATCGTAGCCGCTCTGAATCTGGAGCGCGGACTCGAGGCCCTGACTAGCAGCAAAGCCGTTGACATTATTGGCGACCGAGCTCGCGTCAGACCCAATCTTAGAGAAGGCGTCCACGAGGCTCGACACGCCTGGCTCGAGGTCACACTGGGCGGCCGTACCCCGGAGCAACACTGCCAATGCCAAAAGAGCGGATTCCAGCTGTAGCATTGTATTTTTTCTGCCTTATACCGGTGGTTCAAAGTCTAGCGGAGTTGGTGAGGTCTAACGAGGACACAGCTGCGGGCTCTTTATATCCGGTACAACTTGTATCTAAAGCTATTTTAAGGGCGCATCGAGGAGGCCCTGTGGACTTCATACGAGAGATTTCTCTGCAACCTCGAGCGCGCCGTTCCATCCACATCTAACCCACGAGCGGTTGGTCATACCTTGCCAAGCCTTCTGGATCAATCCGTTAAACGCGCCGTCGATCACAGCCAATCTAGCCGTATCTGGATCAGGCCCTGCGATATCGCTTTTTGTTTTTTCTTTTTTTCCTGGGGGCGCTGCCCCCAGACCCCCAGGAAAAAAAGACAGCGGAAATGGGGTTCCCCATGCACGCTGACCCGCGGAAATTAAAGCTTGTTCATAAGCGCGGAAAAATGCAATTGTAGATGGTTGGTTACTGCTCGAGGTCACAGCACGTAGCGTTCCAAACGACCAAGTCCGGAGGTTCAAGAAAACCCGGGGGCACGGGTTCCTGCGGGGTGCATCCAGAGCCAAGCGTGATAAGGGCCCATTTCACAGCCTCCCTCACTGCTTTTTGGACGGCACGCTACGAGCGTTAGCCAGTCGCAATATATCCCACCAGCAAAGAAGACCCCACAGACAGACCACATCTTGCCCTCTAATAACCTCGACAATGTTCGTGTCACCACCCTGCCGGCCGACCCGCATGCTGTCAGGTCCCAGGCACCGGTCCACCCGCTCGGTCATTGTTACCGCATGCACCCAGCCGCGGGGCGTTGCGTAACTCCCCTTTTCCCCTGGAATCTTAGCTTCCCGTCCTTGGTTCGCTATTCTTGGACAACTACAGAATAACGGACCCTGAACCCTCGCGCCAGCATCGGTGTTTCGATGCCACCACGGCAGCCGATTTTGTTGCTAAATTTTGCCCTTGAACCTGTACGGCGAGCGGCCGGCACCCGGCAAAGTGCTTCCGCCGTTTTTCCCGCACCCGCTCCGATCGACTCTTCCTTGTCTCTTATCAGAATGCAAGTTTATCAGAGATGTGGCCGAATACAGCTGTAGTGGCCGTAGTGGCCATTATTTTTTTATCCTGGGGTTCCACCCCCAGACCCCCATCGGAACTGCCTCGCACTTGATATAAGACACAATATGTGATGTTATCCGGCCGCGAGTAACAATTAGAATTCATTCACGATTAGGCTGCGCAAACCGTTTGTCTCGATTAAGCATCAGAAATAAGGTGCATGTCGACTGCAAGGTGTGTGTCAGCCTTGGTACGGCCGTGCACGGCGCTACCGAACCCAGATGCCGTCATAGCGCATAGCGTTGCATCGTCGATATTACGCTAATTATATGCTATTATCGGCCACGTACCAGAGCTGGCGACACTTTGGCTCCACGCATCGCAAGCACCGGGAATACCACGTGGAAACATTGCACTGTCACACCACAGACACAGCTGCATCATCTCAGGGTCATCAGTGCCCCTGTCCCTGGCATGGTCTGCTAGCGTAACACCCGTGTGTAGCTGCCTCGCAGTTGAGCTCGACACATCCCCCATGCCGGCTGCTTTTCACTTGAACTCGTTTCTTCTTGTTTATTTTAGTTCCTGGGGGTGGAACCCCCCAGGCCCCCCTAGCAACTGCTTCGCAGTTGAACTCGACATCTTTTTTCACTGGCTGGCGTTTCCACGCCAGACCCACATGCCAACTGCTTCTCAGCTGAACTCGATATCTTTTTGTTCTTTAGTTCCTGGGGGTTCCACCCCCAGACCCCCGTAGCAACTGCTTCGCAGTTGAGCTTCGACTAAACGCCACTCTCGTCGGCATTAAACCTGGAACTCTCAAGCCACAGACGAGATCAACCGCGAAGCGGTTGCTACGGGGGTCTGGGGGCAGCGGCGCCCAGGAAAGAAAAAAACAAAAAGAGAACCGTGTATGGAGCTCCGACTAATACCCCACGCTGTTTCCTCGGCATCAAACCTGCAAGTCTTAGGACCCACGTAGGAGGGCAATCAACCGCGAAGCGGTTGCTACGGGGGTCTGGGGGCAGCGCCCCCAGGAAAAAGACAGAAAAAAAGTGTATTGCGATTAGACCGCGGCGGCGAAATGGTGGTGGCCCGAGCCGACGTGGGCGGTCTCGCCGGTGGGAAGGACGACTTCAGCGGTGGTGTTGGGCGGGATAGTGACGTCGAGAGTGAAGTGGGAGCCGTCGAGCTTCCAGGCGCTGGAGACGGTGCCGTAGGGAGACTCGTACTTGGTGGTAGCGTGTGTGAGTTCGCCGCCGGGACGCGGGCGAACAAGGATGCGCTTCCATCCAAAGTCGGAGGCGTTGAGCCCGCCGATGGTGCGGTGCATCCAATCGGCAACGGCACCCAGCGAATAGTGGTTGAAGGACGTCATCTTGCCGGGGTTGATCTTGCCGTTGGGCAGCATCGAGTCCCAGCGCTCCCAGACAGTGGTGGCACCCATGGTGATGGGATAGAGCCACGAGGGGCATGTCTTGGTCAGAAGCATCTTGTATGCCATGTCGAGACGACCAATCTTGACAAGCGCGTCACAGATGACAGGAGTGCCGACGAATCCTGTCGCGATGTTGTACTGATCCTTTTCGACTACTTTGGCGAGAGCACGGCCGGCAACGCTAAGCTGGCTATCGCCACTTGACAAGTCCCCGTGAAGCAAGTCAAACATGATAGCAATGGCGTAGCTTGTCTGGGACTCGCACACAACGCGGCCGTTGGGCGTCACGTACTCGCGCTCAAATGCCGCCTGCTGAACGGATGCCATCTTGGCGTACTTGTCGGCGTCGGCCTGGGACCCGAGAATACGGGCGGTCTCGGCAAGAATGCGAGTGGACTGAATGAGAAACGCATTGGCGACGAGGACTGGGTCGGTCTTGCCCTTTGCAGGGGCCGCGGGCGGGGCCGCAGGGTCAAGCCAGTCACCGTACTGGAACCAGCTGTCATCCCACAGGACGCCCTGCTTGTCGCGGGGGATCATGTCGATCCAGTCCTTCATGCTGTCAAACTGCGTCTTCAACACTGACTTGTCTCCGGTAGCCTGGTAAATGTACCACGGCACGAGGCACACGGCATCTTCCCACACGCCAATGGGCGTCAGTCGCATGGATGGGGTGGTGGACTCAAGAACATAGGGACAGACGACGGGCGGGACGCCAAACTCCTTTTGTTCCTTGCGAAAGTCTGAGAGCCAGTTCTTCAGCATGCCCTGACAGCTGTACAGAAAATTAGCAGTCGGAGAGAACATGCTGAGATCGCCAGTCCAGCCCAGACGCTCATTGCGCTGAGGACAGTCGGTAGGGACGCTCAAAAAGTTACCACGCATGGACCACTGGGCATTGGCATGCAGCCTGTTCAAGTCTGGGTTCGAGGTCTCGAACCAGCCCGTCTGCGCAAAGTCCGTGTGCTGCACGACAGCCTCGAGGTCTTTGTCACTCAGAGAACCTGGCCAGTTGTCAATCTGCGCGTATCGGAACCCGTGGAAAGTGAAGCGCGGCATGTATGTCTCGTTGCCGGTGCCCTTGGCAGTGTAGGTGTCTGTCGCCCTGGCGGTTCGCAGGGGCCGCGTGCCGAGTTCGTCGTCCTCCATGACTTCGGCGTGCTTGATGGTAATCACATGGCCTTTGGACGCATTGATGTTGCTCATGCGAACGACGCCAACGAGGTTCTGGCCAAAGTCGATGATTGTCTTGCCAGACTTGGACTTGAATATCTCGACCGGTTTGAGAATCTCGGTATTGCGCACAGGCGGCGCAAGCGGGCCCTCGATGTTGGTGCCAAGTTCGCCAACGTCGACAGCAGACCACTTGCCGGCTGGATGACCAGGATCGGACCATCCAGGGATCTCTTCGTTGGCATCGTATGACTCGCCGTCGTAGAGGCTGGCAAACTGAATAGGACTGCGGGACCACGTCCAGGTGTCGTCTGTAGCAATAGTCTTTGACGACCCGTCTGCAAATGTGACCTCGAGCTGGGCCAAAAACGATGTCTTGGGACCGTAGAGCTTGGGTGTGCATCCATGAGAGGTACCGAGGCGACCACAGAACCAGCCGTCGGCGATATGGCCGCCGATGGCATTGGCACCAGAGTTCAGAAAATGAGTAACGTCGTGAGTCTGGTGAACAATGCGGTTCTGATAGGACGTCCAGCCAGGCGCGAGCACCTCATCGCCGACTTTGGAGCCATTGAGCTCGACTTCGTAGACGCCCTTGGCAGTAACGTAGAGACGTGCCGACTTGATCTGGCTCGAGCCGATGTCGAATTCCTTGCGAACCAGAATGACGCCTTCGTCTTTGGGCTCAGTCGCACTGACAAATCGGGCTGTCCAGTCCTTGTTGGAGAGTAAACCCACTTCGACAGTTACGGGCTGAGACCAGTCGGATTCGGAGCCGTCGGCTCCCTGCACACGAACGGCCACCTGGACTCTCTGGCGCGACTCTAGAGGAGCAGCTGGCCAAGGCACAAAAGCGCTCTCGTCCGATTCCTTGCCGCCGTTATACAGCGTGACCTCGCCATCTGTGACACGGATCTCGTATGACTTTTGCTTCCAGTCTTTGGTGGTGGTCGCGACCTTCCACGAGACGGTTGGCTTGGATTCCCCGATACCAAGCAGGTCTCGCGGCTGGTAGTGACCGATTATGACCTCCTTGACTGTTAGCTCCTGGGTTTGAGTCATTTTTGTCACTGGATCATGGGAAGGAGAGGCAATTGACTGTCTTATTAGGATAAACGTTGCGAAATCATACCAAAATGCAAGGTGCGGCTTCGACCGTGGGGTTCAAAGTACCCCACATTCGCGATGCATGACAATACGCTGGGAAGTAGGGACAGTATGTTGTAGTACTGAACTCTAGTCAACCCAGCGCAAACCTTGACATAAGAAAAGAAATTGAGACGTGTTCTTGTCACGTAGTTGCCTAGTGCCCGTGGTACCGTATGCAGTATTGCCGGTCCAGGGATATGAACGATGCGCATTGTTCAGAGTATGGACGTAACGGCACCGTCAAGTGTTAAGGAGCGTCGGTGGATCATCTCGCCGAATCCCACGGGAGCTCATATGCTGCTTTAGGAAACAACCGCGAGCCGCGGGTCCTCAAAGCACCCGCGCTAGCGTGATCGAGCAGGCGTGGGGTGAAACCAGGAACGAAACTTGTCGATTGACGACGCCAAGAACAGGTACCGCATTTAGAAAGCATACAACATCGCGAGGCTCGGTTTCTACCTCAATTGACTGTCATCTCAACGACACACCGCCAACTCACTCTCTCGACAACTGTGGCGAAGAATAAACGGTTGGCTGGCCCGCCGCCTCACGCGGCACTATCCAGGGATCGACTACTGCATCCCATGCAGCCTTTGTGTGAACGTCCTAATGCAAGGGACCGTCTACGATTGGGAACTCGTGACCTAGTGTATCGGCTAATGCGGAGTCACTGACCACTTACCAGGAGCTATGTAAAGCACCTTGGTGAATCGTTTCCGTTGTACGACAAAAGCTACGACAGCCTGCTTTGCGATACATATGTCGTACGTCATCAGGGCCACAGTGCCAAGAAACTAAGCTTCGCGTCATGTCCATCTCGAAATGTAGCATGCAGATAGCCAGTTTGGGGGTCCTCTTTTTATTTTCTGGGGGCGCTGCCCCCAGACCCCGTAGCAACCGCTTCGCGGTTGAAGTTGGGCCATGGTTGAGTCCAACCGCGAAGCGGTTGCTACGGGGGGTCTGGGGGTGGAACCCCCAGGAAAAAAAAAAAAAAAGAAAACGAAAGAACTGTATACTTAATGATCTATGGCAGACTTTGTGTCAACGCAAAGAGCGCAAGGGCCTGGCCGTATGGCATCGGGGTGATGGCAATGCGGCGGTAAAAGTCGAGGTTATCGCCCATGCCGGTGCCGAAACTGGTTTGCTTGACCTGGCCGTCCTCTGCGATCATGTTGATGACACCTTCGAGTGCATTCTGGGCCATTTTGGCGTAACGCTCGTCGTTGATGTAGCCCCGTCTCAGAGCGTAGAGAGCACCGGCGGCGAAACCAGCGGTCGCGGAGGTACGACCCCGGGTCGTCGAGCAGAGTGTGGAACATGCCGTCCTTTTCCTGGACTTTGCAGAGGGCGTCGAGCTGCGCCTGAAGCGTTTCAAGAAGAAACCGCGAATAGAAGGTGTCCTTTTCTCCGAGAATGGACAGAAGTAGCGGGATTGCAACCGTGACCCAGCAGTTGCCTCTAGCCCAACGGGCTTTGGCAAAGTTGTGGTTACCCTCAAAAGTCCAACCATGGAACCACAGGCCGGTCTGGCGGTCTGACAGATACTTGGTATGCACGAGAAACTGGTACTTGGCCTCGTCCACGTAGTCTGGACGGTTCAGCACTTTACCAATCTTTGCGAGAGGTAGGCACGTCATCACCAGAGTGTCGTCCCACAGCTGGTTCTTGTGCTGGTGACAATAGGTGACGTGCTGGAAGCCGGCCTCCTTAGTGCGCGGCAGTTCGTTCATACACCATTCGGCCCACTCCTCGAGCCACGCACGGTATTCGGGGTTCTTAGTGGTCTGGTTCTCGTAGACGCACGCCAGCGCGAGAAATGGAGCCATTGTGTTGATGTTCTTGGTGGTACCGCCCTCGGCCATGCGATCTCTGAACCATTTCTCAATAATCTCGAGCGAACTGGCCTTGTTGGTGATGCGAAAGTGTTCCCAAAGTGCAAACAAAGCTACACCGTGGGTCCATTCCCATCCGTTCCATCCACGTGTATCAATGACGCGTCCATCGTCGAGATGAAGAAGGAACTTTTCGTTTTCTTCGTCTTCCTGATTATGGAGGAGCCGGTAAATAAGCCGGTCAATCAGTTCGTGCGTATCCTGTACCATTGTGACAACGTACCGCAAAAAACAAACTGCATCTTCCCGTCACTATCATAAATACATCAAGACATTAGAAAACTAGCCCACAGTCATTTGTCCCCACGCGGCGTCTGCAGTGGAATGTGCGGCTCCTGCACCTCGACAGGTACGCTAAACCCCGTATTACGACTCGCACATGAATTCAATATCGATTGCTTTGACGTGGGGTTCAACTTCGGTCTATCAACAAACCGACACTTTACCGCTGGCCAGGAGTCATGTCTCACGTCCAAGGCGTGGGGGTGGGGAAAAGTGGGGGCATTTTGATGGGCAAACCCTTCAAGGTAGACCGCGCTCGTGCTCTTTTGTTTTTTGCCTGGGGGTTCCACCCCCCGACTCCTGTAGCAGCTGCTTCGCAGTTGAATCAAGGAATTAGTGAATCCAACTGTGGAGCGGTTGCCACAGGGTGTCTGGGGCAGTGCCCGTAGAAAGAAAATCGCCGCAAAAAGCGTCGTAACAGCTATTTCTATCATTAAATTGGTATCCAAAGGCGTTCAGCTGCGAAGCAGTTGTTAAGGGGGTCTGGGGGCAGCGCCCCCCCCGGAAAAAAAAGACAAACCTGTCAATAAGCATCAAATTGGACAAAAGACTATGACTAGTAGCTGTAGCGGAAGTTGGGGTTCTTGCGGTCGGTGATGTCGTAGAACGCGAGCGAGGTGTCAACGACGTCCTCGGCATCCTCTGCCCGGCCAGCGAGACGGTTGCTCTCCTTGCGCTTGATGCGGTTCAGGTACATGAGCCACATGCGCATGCAGATGAACAAAACAATTTGTAGAGCGTAGCAAACCAGCTGAGTGACAAACGCAGGTCGATAGTGGGGGGCGTCTTTAGCCTGGAAGACTTGGGGACCCGCCGCGTTGCCGGCAGCCCAGCCGACAAACGACATGCCGGTCACAATGACTCGCTTGGTCTGTCCGGCGGTGTTTCGGGACACAAGACTCAAGTTGAGGACAAACTGGGGGTGAAGGGTCATTGTCAGCAGCATACAAACGACGAGACCGCCAGCGTGCGCTTTGTCGTTTGGAACCGTCAGAAAACAAATGGCCGTAATCATGGGAGGAATGCAGGTTAGGATCATGGTCAAGAGAGTTTGCTTGGTTTTGTTGCTGATATAGGTGAACAGGAACAGGAAACAAACAATGGTTCCTCCCTGGGCAATGTTGAGCAAGTCAGTCTGCAGAGTCGAGAATCCGAGGTTCTCCTTGATGATAATTTGCGTGTAGGTGCCCTGACCGCCGACCGGAATAGTGTTGAGGACAGCAGTGAGGAAAATGCCCCACGGCAGGGGATCGAGCAGCGCCTCCTTGACCTGGTCCCACTTGAATTTCTTGTTCTGGACACCAGTTTGGTTGGAACGCACACGCTCGACGCACTTGATACGTTCCTCCTCTGTGAAGCCCTTGGCAGTCATGGGCGAAGCGGGAAGCCAATATACGACAAAGGCGCCCCAAAGAACGGTGACGCAGCCAAGAACCAAAAACATGATGCGCCAGGCGGTCATGGCGGCGTCCTGAATGTGGTAGAACGCAAAGGCAAGAAGACCGCCGAGGGCGGCGTTGACACCGTTCATGCCGTACCAAACACCAATAGTACGCGTCTGCTCAGACTTGAGGTACCACGTAGCCGACAGGAAGACACCCGCCGACTGGGTGACGCATTCAAAGCCACCGAGCATTGTTCGCAGCACCAGAATGCCAGCAAAGTTCTTGCATGCGGCCGAGCACGCCAGTGTCATTCCCCACATGGCAATGCAGAAGCCAAGCCAGCGGTTGACCGGCAGAGTTTGAACAAGGCGGTTCTGGGGGAACTCAAACACAAGAATGGCAATGTAAGTACAGGTTGTAAGCCAGCTGTACTCATTGCCAACGAGGTTGAGGTCCTCACGGATACCCATAATAGAAGCGTAGCCAATTGTGGACTTGTCCAGGGCCTGAAAGAAATAAGTAACGAGAAGAACAAGCAAGACGCGTGTGTCGATTTTGCGCAAAAGGCGCTTGTTCTCCTCGGGGGAGATAACAAGCGACTCATCAGTGTGCTGAAGCACGTCGAGATCGACGCCCTCTTCAGCAATGGCGGCGATCTCCTTGAAATTGGAAGTGCCCTTCTCAAGATGGGCGACCGACTCGTTGCCGGCGGTAGTTGTCGACTCTATGCGCTCGATATTGACTGACATGGCGATGGAGAGGGACAATTGCCGCGAGTCACAGCTATGAGCTGGTCCCTAAAATATATGTCGGCCAAGAATCCTGCATCGGCACTAGAGTATAATTGTGGCACTACAATGGATGTGGGGGAGGGGGGTGGAAAATGTGGGGCTCGGGGCGATTGCGTGTGTCTAAGTGCACCTAACCGTGAGCGTGGGGAAGATGCATTAATGTCAGATTTGAAGGAGAATTGAGGTTAAGCGGCAGTAACATCTGCTGTAAAACGCAAACGCGAGTTCAAAGCTAATAGAAAACGACGGTGGTGTTTTCGAAGTCACGTTTTGCCAAGAGACGCCTTTGAGGGCCCTACCAGGGGCAAGCTGTAGCCAAGACACTTGACATTGTCCCCTCCTGCAAGACAAGCCTCCCCACGGCTGGGACGGCATTTCGACATCAGGGATTGCTCATCTAACCACTATGCAGAACCCTGAATTTACTGCAGCTGATAGCATTTACCGCTAGGAATATCATTACACCGACACTAGGGACCCTGATCATCCCGCGATCGGGCATCCCCCCGCATCCCCGCACCTGAGTCCCCGACAACACTGTCATTGTCGCAGTCCGTCCCCACACCTGCCATTTCTCATATTCCTCCGTTCCCCACGCTTCTCCACGTTCCCCACATCCCCACGTTTCGAGTAACCACCAACACAACGTCACCGGCAGTCCGCGCGGCACTAATGCGGGGCTCCCTTGGGCGGCATCACGGGTCCTGTGATGCTTTATTTTTCTGGGGGCGCTGCCCCCAGACCCCCGTAGCAACTGCTTCGCAGTTGGTTTTTGGTAGTCTTTCGGCTAGGATGTAACAAATACTCTCCCCAGACGCTCCGGCTTTATCTGCAAAACAGCCTCTACCGTGACTAGTACAAGTGAAAAAATGGCACTAGCGGAACAGTCGCTAGCGGCCCCTGGGGACACTTGGCGACAAATGCAGCCACAGTGGTCGAGCTCAACTGCGAAGCAGTTGCCACGGGGGTCTGGGGGCAGCGCCCCCAGGAAAAAAAAAATACACGCCTAAGCGCAGCCAAAAGCTAAGCATCAAGGGGCATTAAAATACATATGCGACAGCTTGTACATGAACAGCGGGGGCTCAGGCGCCGGTCCAGATCTCGCCACCGGCGTCGCGGATCCAGTCGCCGAGGTTCTTGACCTCCGAGTCCCACTTGACAAGGCGGTCCTGCATGGAGCGGATCTGGTCCATGTTCATGACGCGGGGCTGGACCCAAGTGACGGTGACGGTGGCCGAGACCTGGTCGATGAAGCCCTTGAGCAGGCCGAGCGACAGGGCCTTCATGACCATAATCTCGACCTCGCCCTCGGGCAGGTGCGTCTCGGCGGCGATGGTCGCAAACGTGAGGGTGCGCGACGACGTCGGGCGCTGGAACACTGCCTCAATGAGCGCCGCGAGGCAGATCTTCTGCTTGAGGAACGGCAGGCTGTTTTGGAGAATGGGCTGCTTGTGGAGATGCTCGGCTGCCAGCAGCTCAAAGCGACGCACGTCGCCGGCGTTGAGCGCGCGCAGAAAATCCACGAGCCACGCCCACTCGGTGCCGGCGAGCACGTCGAGGATCGGGTGCAGCAGCAGCTCGCCAAAGTTGTACGTCTTTTCGCCAAGAAGCGCCGCCACCGACAGGTCAAACGCGCGCGCCTGTCGCTGCACAAGCGTCAGATCGTCAAGCTTGATTAATGCCAGGTACAGCAGCGCGTTACGGTAGTATTCTGTGTACTCGGCGCGCGCCTTGTGGTACTCGGCGCTCACGTCGTAAAACGCCGCCTGCACGAGCGGCTCGACCGACGGCAGCGCGTCGAGCTTCTTGGACGCCTCGTCGAGCATCTGGCGGGTGTCGTCGCCCTTTTCGAGGGCCAGGTGGATGCGAGCGAGCTCAATCACGGCAAAAACATACGCCTCCTGCGACTCGAGCGCAGACACCTTGTCGCGGATCGCCGTAATGAACTTGGCAGCCTCGTCGGTACTCTTGCACTCCTTCGACGCCGCCAGCGCAAACCGCACAAGCGCCAGCTGGTTGATCTTCGACTCAAACGTGCGCACAAAGTCCGAAAACAGCCTCAAATGGAACTTCTGGCTCCGCGGGTCCGCGTACCACTCGTCCAGCTTCTCCGTCAGCTGGTGCCACAGTCTGTTGTCAGCTCTTGAGTCTCTCTCATTTTTCCTGCGGGCATTGATCTCGCTTTGTGTGCTATCTTTTTCTTTCCGGGGGCGCTGCCCCCGGACCCCCGTAGCAACCGCTTCGCGGTTGAACATAGGTTCTTAGACTGTCATCTCAACTGCGAAGCAGTTGCTACGGGGGTCTGGGGGCAGAGCCCCCAGGAAAGAAAAGCACGCACAAGAGCGAGTTTGTTTGCGCCATTGCGTGGGCAACTAAGGGCCTGAAGAAGCAGGGGCAACGTCGACAGCGGATGATAGGTGGCAACAACTTACTTGCGTTCCCATAGATCCTCCATTTCGTAGAGCAGCGGGGCAATGTCAGCGTCGCCGGCATCGCGGATGTCCGCGAGCACCGACGAAACGTCTTTATCGACATCCATTGCCTGTGCCATTGTGTCAGGTGTAGGATTGGAGTTGAATGTAAAGGATGGTGGAGATGGTGCTGTTGGTGATTTGAGTGTGGCACTCAGTGCGTGGTGAACAGCCGTTTTGTAGTCAGATATGCAACAGGCGAATGCAAAATAATATAAATATTACTCAAGATTTTAATTGTGGACAGCAGGTCTTCTATCCTGATATGCAACACCGTATATTAATATACACATTACTGAAGATTCGCAAATGGCACCGGGCATGGACACAGCGACCTACGGCGGCAATGCTAAACTGCGCGAACACCAACTCCAACTGCGAAGCAGTTGCTACGGGGGTCTGGGGGCAGCGCCCCCAGGAAAAAAACAAGAACACGCCCTCGAGCGAACTCACTAATGCAACAACCAAATTAATACACACGTGACCACCGGGGCCCCTTGGTGCAATGACCCAACGATTTGGTACAGAGCGAAGATGCGGTTGCAGGTCGATCCCACGCCAATGCCGGTGCCATGGAATGCCGGCAGACCGTAAAGCCAAAAGGATGGGTGTACTTTGCAGACGGAAACGCCAATGCGCTGTATAAGCACTCAGAGTACCCTGGCCTGCTGTTGCGCCTTCGCAAGCAGACAGCAGGACCGTTGAGCACCGCAGACGTGCATGCGTTTCAAGAGTCGTCCGTTCGCCCGCACCTGGGCCCGTTTGCGCTGGATATGGAGCTAGTGGGCGTGCCAGAGCAGGTGTACGACGAGTTGGATCCGGCAGGGACCCACTTGCGCAGAGAAGCAATCGGCCTGCTGATGCCGAGAATCGGAGGCCCCGCCGGGTCGGTCGTGGTCCAATTCAAGCCCAAGTGGCTCGTGCAGTCTCCCAACGCGCCCAAAGGCGCTCGTTGCTGCCGGACTTGCGCGCTGGGGGCGCTGCGTGGCCGCTCGCGCACATGGTGTCCGCTCGACCTCGCCGGCGGGCCGGACCACGTGCAGCGGTGGGCGCGCAGTGTCGCCGACGAAAGCAGCATTCTCCTCCCGACGGGCGCCACCGCCTTATTAGAAACGGCTCTTGTGCAGTACTTTACGGCCAAAGATCTGGTAGCGCGTCTGATTGAGCGCCAGCAACTCGACGCTGACGGAGCCCTTGCCGCCGGCGACGAGCCGTCCCCGGACCTGTGCGAGGCCATGACGTACCGGGACTGCACTGTCCTGTTCGAGCTCCGCACTTCAAGCGCCAAACTGCGCGCAGATCCATGTTGGCTTCTCATTCACGACACTCCCGGCGAGGGCCGCTGGGTCGCCAGGGCCGTCGTCGTCGATCTCGATCCCAAGCCGCCATCCAAGCTGGCCCACTGGGTCAAGACTGAACAGTCCCTCCAATCCTACTATCTCCAGCCTGCTCGGGCCTGCGCTCTCTCCTCTGAGTAGCATCCTCAATTGCATCTACCGCTTTCCCTCCTGCGCCTCTCGTCTTTCCTGCGGGTTCCACCCCCAGACCCCAGTGGCAACTGCTTCGCAGTTGATTTATGGGCCTGTGCTTTTTGTTCCTGGGGGTTCCACCCCCAGACCCCCGTAGCAACTGCTTCGCAGTTGATTTATGGGCCTGCGCTTTTTGGCCTGGGGGTCCCACCCCAGACCCCCGTAGCAACTGCTTCGCAGTTGATTTATGGGCCTGTGCTTATTTTTTCCTGAGAGTCCCACCCCCAGACCCCCAACTGCTTCACAGTTAATTTACGGCCCTGTGCCTTTTTTTTTCCTGGGGGTTCCATCCCCAGACCCCCGTAGCAACTGGTTCGCAGTTGATTTATATGCCTGTGATTCTTTTCCTGGGGGTTCCACCCCCAGACCCCCGTAGCAACTGCTTCGCAGTTGATTTATGGGCCTGTGATTATTTTCCGGAGGGTTCTACCCCCAGACCCCGGTAGCAACCGCTTCACAGTTGATTTATATACCCGTGCTTTATTTCCTGTAGGTTCCACGGGTAGCAACTGCTTCGCAGTGGAAGCCAGGTCCGTCCAGTTGAGATCAACCGCGAAGCGGTTGCTACGGGGGTCTGGGGGCAGCGCCCCCAGGAAAGAAAAAACACCAGCGAAGCAATTGGTATGGGGGTGGGAAACCCCAGGTAACAAAACTGCAACATGTATGGATGGATCTAGGAGGAGGTCAGTTGAGGTACATGGTGCCGGAGAGCGCCTGGGAGCCGCGGTGGTTCTCGATCCAGACCTCGATGGTGTCGGCGGCGTCGACGCGAGCACAGAGGGTCATTTCCTGGTCGACAAAGAGCGGGAGCAGGTTGCGGTACGTAAAGGTGTTGATGCGGCGCTCCGACGACCCCAGGAGCGTGCCGGTGACCCACCGGAGGAGGGTCGTGACGGTAAACGGGCCGTGTACGACCAAACCGGGGAACTTCTCAACGTCTTGCGCATACAAAGGGTCGTAGTGGATGCGGTGCGAGTTGAACGTCAGAGCGCTGTACCGGAACAAAGTGACGGTCGACGGCCTGAACGTGTGCCGGTGCGTTGGGTTTTCCGGCGGCGTGATGAACCGGTCAAACGTGGCGTCGCGCGACAAACCCGAGCTCTCGCTGAAATAAATGAGCGTGCGCCGCTCGCGAACTGACCACTTGTGGGTATCGCCGTCGTTGCGCATGACCCGGTCCAGCGTCACCGACACTCGCTCGCCTTTGGCCTTGGACGCCTCCTTGATGTCGGCGACGGTCTCGACGCATGTCGCAGGCTCGCCAAACACGAGCGCCGTCTCCACATTGTACTCAATCGTGCCGCCGAGCCACATGCGATTGGGGTACTTGGGGCCGGGGCTCTGGAAGTTGCCGTAGCCGTCGCTGCTGAGCTCCGACTCCGGGTTCAATGGGTTGAAGTACGCCAGGTGGTAGCCAGGAGGCACTTCTGCGCCAGGACCACGCTTGACGTAGTTGGTGGCCTCGGGCAGGTGCCCGTTGAGGGTCGCGTCGAGCTTTCGCGACTGGTGTCCGCTCAGGACCTCGGCGTGGCGCCACGGGCCCTCGGACATGAGCTTGACCGAGTACGCCCGCGTGCCTGCGACCGCGGTCGCCCGGCCCACACACAGCCTGCCAACGCCTAGCATTTCTGTGTCTACCGGTCCGATGACAAAACCGTTGGACGTTGGGTTCGTCGCTCAGTGTGGGGTCCTTTTGATTTCCCCGCCTTGACGATGCGATGTTAGGGTTCCGCCCCGACTGGTTGCCGGTTCTCTTTTTTTCCTGGGGGCTCTGCCCCCAGACCCCCGTAGCAACTGCTTCGCAGTTGAGATAGCAGTCCAAGAACCTTTGTTCAACCGCGAAGCGGTTGCTGCGGGGGTCTGGGGGCAGCGCCCCCAGGAAAAGTTGTTGGTGCATACATGCATGCAATTAATGGCGATTACTGATTAGTGATTAGACGGCCTTTCTTCTTTTCCTGGGGGCTCTGGCCCCAGACCCCCGTAGCAACTGCTTCGCAGTTGAGATAGCAGTCCAAGAACCTTTTGTTCAACCGCGAAGCGGTTGCTACGGGGGTCTGGGGGCAGCGCCCCCAGGAAAAGTTGTTGGTGCATACATGCATGCAATTAATGGCGATTACTGATTAGTGATTAGACGGCCTTTCTTCTTTTCCTGGGGGCTCTGGCCCCAGACCCCCGTAGCAACTGCTTCGCAGTTGAGATAGCAGTCCAAGAACCTTTTGTTCAACCGCGAAGCGGTTGTTACGGGGTCTGGGGGCAGCGCCCCCAGGAAAAGTTGTTGGTGCATACATGCATGCAATTAATGGCGATTACTGATTAGTGATTAGACGGCCTTTCTTCTTTTCCTGGGGGCTCTGCCCCCAGACCCCCGTAGCAACTGCTTCGCAGTTGAGATAGCAGTCCAAGAACCTTTTGTTCAACCGCGAAGCGGTTGCTACGGGGTCTGGGGCAGCGCCCCCAGGAAAAGTTGTTGGTGCATACATGCATGCAATTAATGGCGATTACTGATTAGTGATTAGACGGCCTTTCTTCTTTTCCTGGGGGCTCTGGCCCCAGACCCCCGTAGCAACTGCTTCGCAGTTGAGATAGCAGTCCAAGAACCTTTTGTTCAACCGCGAAGCGGTTGCTACGGGGGTCTGGGGGCAGCGCCCCAGGAAAAGTTGTTGGTGCATACATGCATGCAATTAATGGCGATTACTGATTAGTGATTAGACGGCCTTTCTTCTTTTCCTGGGGGCTCTGCCCCCAGACCCCCGTAGCAACTGCTTCGCAGTTGAGATAGCAGTCCAAGAACCTTTTGTTCAACCGCGAAGCGGTTGCTACGGGGGTCTGGGGGCAGCGCCCCCAGGACAAAAGGAAATAACCACCAAAGCATGCATATGCTGACCAGCACTGATTAGTGGTGATTTAGGCCCGGCGAGGTCCAATGCGAGAGCGAGACGAGCACAAACACCCGAAATCGGCGCTGCGACGATGAACAGACTGGCATTGTCGCCGCTGGTAGGCTGCGGTGCTAGAGTAGTGCTGTCGGCTCGCGGGCCTGGTGCAATTGGGCTGGGCCGGCGGCTGGCCAGCACGCAGGTCGAGGCAGTTGCGGCAGAGACAGGAAGGGACCTAACTGACAAGGTCCAGGAGGTACCGCAAGTTTCGGGAGCGGGTCCGTTTCCAGAGGGTACGTTTTTGCTCAAGGCAGACTCCATATAGCTCTACTAATGACAGTTCCGACGTTTGAAGTGCTCGGTAACCCTTCATCGTTGCTCCGCGTCACCCTCCCGGCATCTTCATCTATCTACACTCGTCGAGGGTCCGTCGTGGCCGTCAATGGCCGTGCCGAGGGCGTATGTTTTCGCCTTTGCTTGTTTCTTTCCTGGGGGCTCTGCCCCCAGACCCCCGTAGCAACCGCTTCGCGGTTGATCTCGGCCTTTTTCCTTTCCTGGGGGTTCCACCCCCAGACCCCCGTAGCAACCGCTTCGCGGTTGATATCCACTACTTCCGCTTTCCAACTGCGAAGCAGCTGCTACGGGGGTCTGGGGGCAGCGCCCCCAGGAACAAAAGCACGTCCAGACGAGACGCTAACAACAGCTGACGTCGACGCTCGACGTGGACGGCTCGCTGAGGAAGCTAGCGACGGGAATGCCAATTCTGTACCAAAAGATCACGAGCACGTCGCCTGCGACGCTGGTGGTGGCAGATACGGCGCGGAAGCGGGGTCCAGCCTCGTCGTTTGCGATTATTAGCACTACAACGCCGTGGATCATTGCACAGCGGAGCGCCCTACTGGGATGGACTGGCACCGCGAGCGTCGAAACTAACCCCGGGTTCACCGCCTGGAGCAGCATGCGGGCGGCTGGCAGCGGCCAGGTCGCCGTTGTGGGCCGTGGCCAGCTGTTCCAGGTCGAGGTCGGCGACGGCGAGCAGATCGACCTCAACCCGTCCAACATTGTGGCGTACACGGAGCCGTCGCAGCGGGGCCAGCTGCGGCGTGTCGCCCAGCATCTCGTCAACATGGACCTGCCGGCTCTCGAGTCGTGGGTGTCGAGGTGGGCGGCCCATATCCCCGGTCTTGCGGCTCTTCGCCGCTGGTCGACCGCCGTCGCCACGAAACTTCGTGTCGGCACCCGCCTCGCCCTCCGCGTCAAGGGCCCGTGCACCGTTCTTGTCCAGACCCATGCCACGCCCGTCCGCGAGCTCTTTTCCTCCGAGGAGCTCGACCAGATCGTCCAGCAGCGCGCCGTCGACGACCCCTCGTCCAACTAGGCGTTCTCTTCATGTACTAACACTCGCACTGCATGTTTTCTTCTTTCCTGGGGGTTCCACCCCCCAGACCCCCGTAGCAACCGCTTCGCGGTTGATACCCGCTACTGTCCCGCTCCAACTGGGACGGCCGCTCGTCCGACTAACATTCGCACTGCACGCCTTCCTTTTTTTTTTTTCCTGGGGGTTCCACCCCCAGACCCCCGTAGCAACCGCTTCGCGGTTGACATCCACTACTGCCCCTTTCCAACTGCGAAGCAGTTACTACGGGGGTCTGGGGGTGGAACCCCCAGGGAAAAAAATGCAAAAGCTCTGTACTAGCGCCAGAGATCGCTACTGCCCCACTCCAACTGCGAAGCAGTTGCTACGGGGGTCTGGGGGCAGCGCCCCAAGGATAGAAAGAAAAAAAAAGGCAAAAGCTCTGTACTAGCGCTAGAGATCGCTACTGCCCCTCTCCAACTGCGAAGCAGTTGCTACGGGGGTCTGGGGGCAGCGCCCCCAGGAAAACAAAATGCAAATGCTCTATAATCTAGCGTCATTGGTCACCGTCCTTGGAGTCGTAGTCGCCGGCGTCGTCAAAGGGAAGATGGGTGCCGAGGATGGCTAAAAGAGCCGGGGACTGGTAGACGTCGTTGTGCTTTCCCTCGACGGTGAAGAACTGGATCTCGGGGGATGTTTGGAGGGAGTATTTGTTCTTGACATGGGTCTCCCACCTCTTGGTCGCGTAACCGACTTGCCGAAACGTCAGGAGCTCGTCCTGGGAACTGTGCACAAACGTAACCTCGAGGTCCTCGAAAAAGCCCGATAGTTGGCCGTGGCGGAATGGTGACGCTTTGGCCCACGCCTCTTGGTCGTCGCCAAACGCATTGCGAACAAAGTCGCCGTACGACGGGTACTCGTCGACGAGCGATGGCAGGTCGTAGATGGCTTCGGAGCACACGACGACCGTAACGAGACTGAGCACGTCGGCGTAATGCTCGGTCCACTCGGTTTTGGTGGTGGCCTGCATCGCCAGAAAGCCGCCGGCCGAGTGACCTACTAGGAGAAACTCGTCGGGTTCGTACCGCAGCTTAAGGAAATTTAGCGCTTCGAGAACATCGTATAGGTGTTCCGGGTGCTTGACTTGGGGCGAAAGCCGGTAGTTGATGGACGCACCGCTAACAAACTCGCCAAATGCCCCGTGTGAACCGACGATCCGCGACATCAGGTAGTCGGCGTCGTCAAATGTATTGCGCGGGTCTCGCCATGCACCGCCGTGAATGAACACAACAAACCTCTCATGAGCCCCGGGACTCGTGCTGCTCGAGTACACCTTGAGTCTTTGAAGCGGGTCCTGTCCGTACTGATACTCCTTTGTGTAATGAGGAAACGATGTCGAGAAGCCCTGAATGTTAGCGCCTCAAACTGGCAGTCGGCCCCGCTCATACGTACGATCTGCGGCTCCAGCAGCTTCAGTGCGCTCTCGTTCGTGAGCACGGGCGACATTGTGTTTGTTGTAGCAGTATGTTGGCTATCTCCTCATTCCCCGCTGCGCTTATCTTGACGATCTTATGCTTTCACATGCATATGCGTGCATTGTTTCGTCAACGTTTTTCCTGGGGGTTCCACCCCCAGACCCCCGTAGCAACTGCTTCGCAGTTGGAAAAAGGCAAAAACTGGTATGGATCAACCGCGAAGCGGTTGCTACGGGGGTCTTGGGGCGGAGCCCCCAGGAAAAAAAGAGGACATCACTTTATTCTCCTGGGGGTTCCACCCCCAGACCCCCGTAGCAAGTGCTTCGCAGTTAGAGCAAAGCAAAAATTAGTGTGGATCAACCGCGAAGCGGTTGCTACGGGGGTCTGGGGGCCACGCCCCAAGGAAAAAAAGAGGACAAAAAAGAGGACATCACTTTATTCTCCTGGGGGTTCCACCCCCAGACCCCCGTAGCAACTGCTTCGCAGTTGGAGAAAGGCAAAAACTAGTGTGGATCAACCGCGAAGCGGTTGCTACGGGGGTCTGGGGGCAGCGCCCCCAGGAGAAAGAAAGGGAGATCTGGAACAGCGATGCCAGGGAAAAGGCAGAGACATGATAGATCATTGCGTACGAAAGAGACATAAACGAGAAAACAGGCGGAGGGAGATCATTTCTTGGCAAAGTCGACGTTGATGATGAGGTTGTCCATCGGGTAGCCGTTGAGGCGCTGGCGGGCCATGTCGGCGATGTCGCGCGACTCGTACGAGATGAATGCAATACCGCGGGAGCGGCCGGTCTCGCGGTCGCGCAGCAGGTGGCACCGCACAAGGCGGCCGGCCATGCCAAAGAGCGAGCGCAGCTCGTCCTCGTACACGTCCTCAGACAGGTTGGAGACACGGAGGGTGGCCGAGTCGTCGCGCTCGCCAAACTGGCTCGAAGCGCGGCCGGGGTCGCTGAGGCCAAGGCTCGCGATACCGCGCTGGTGCGGGGGCACGTAGCCGCCGCCGGTCTTGGCGGCGGCGCCCTCGGGCTGCGGAGTGCCCAGTCGCGACGCGGGGCCGGGGCTATCGGCGGTGCCGGCAGCCGGGTCCGGTCCACCGAGCTGGCCCTTGTAGGGGCACTTGGCGGTGAAGTGCTCGCCACCGCACGTTCGGCACACAAACTTCTTGGTCTGAGTGGTGGCCTGGGTCATGGCCTTGTCCTCAGCCTCCTTCTGGGCCTCCTGGTGGGTCGGCCGCAGACCGAGGCGCAAGTTGATGTTGTCGCCGACAGCCGTTGTCGTCAAATCGAGGCCCGACGGGCGGCCCTTTTCCAGGCCGTACTTGGCCCACTTCTTGCGCTCCGCCACCGCGTGGTTCACGCGCTCCTTCACCTTGACTTCCTTGACCTTCTGCGTCACCTTGATGCGACGGCCCGTCTCCGGGTTCACACGGTAAAACACCACAGTCTTGGTGCCGTCAGCATTCTGCGTCACCTGCGGCGCCGGCAGCCCGCCCTCGTCCTCGACATCGTCGGCCCACGTAGTCCGGTTGTTGTAACTGCTGTTAGCCATTTGTTCGTCTGTTCCTCTCGGCAACTGTCTCGCTCGAAGTCTTTTTTTTTCCTGTGGGTTCCACCCGCAGACCCCCGTAGCAACTGCTTCGCAGTTGGGCTCGGAGTCTTTTTCTCTTTCCTGGAAGTTCCACCCCCGGACCCCCGAAGCAACTGCTTCGCAGCTGATGTCGACAGACTCAGACCCAAACGCACGATCCCAACTGCAAAGCAGTTGCTACGGGGTCTGGGAGCACCGCTCCCAGGAAATTGAAAGCCAGAATTCACTGCTTTCTTTGTCTTTCCTGGGGGTTCCGCCCCAGACTCCAGTAGCAACCGCTTCGCAGTTGATCACGAAAGCCTCAGACCCAAATGGACGATGCCAACTGCGAAGTAGTTGCTACGGGGGTCTGGGGGCAGCACCCCCAGGAAAATAAAACCCAGAATCTAGGCCAGTGGCGACTGGGTCACAATGGTCATGATCAAGGCAGTGAGGTGGGGCTGCGAGCCGCGCGATTGGCCCGAGCAGTCGTCTGAAAGGCGCAGCGGTCATATCAGCAGATCACCAGTCAAGAAAACGCCAAAATATCCTCTTCACAGGTACTTACATCGCAGTATCAGCCATGGTCGCGATTGTGTTAGTTACCAAACTGTCTCTGTCAGCCAAATTTTTCAGTTATAGTCGTTGGCGTGGCGTTGGGCGTATTTTTGGGGCCGTGCGTCTAGAAACGCAACGTCCGTATTCAAACAGCTAATATTTGCCATACACGCGGGATGCATATCGGCCCACCGACAGAATCGTCTGGTGCTTTTTTGCTCTCCTTTTTCTTTCCTGGGGGCGCTGCCCCCCAGACCCCCGTAGCAACTGCTTCGCAGTTGATCTCGACAGGCTATAAGATCCAAAATGCATGATCCCAACTGCGAAGCAGTTGCTACGGGGGTCTGGGGGTGGAACCCCCAGGAAAAAAAAAAGAATAAGACGAACAAGAAACAAGTGGGCTAGGAGCAACGCGCGTCTAATAGCGAGAAAACAAGCATATTGACGGGCACGCAGATCCCCCAACAGTGGCAGAGCGCCGTCCAACGGTTTTGTTACTCCGCCACTGCTGCATGAGAGTCGAGCAATGCCGTAAAGCCAAGAGTCAACTCCAAAGCAGTTGATAAGGGTGTCACCTGCTATAGAGCCCCGAGGAAATAGTTGCAATGTATACCCCGTACAACAGAACCGACTGCGCCTCTATTGGCTATGCACAGTACCCGAGGCAGTATGCACAATTACCCAAAATGCCCATGGGCATGGGCATGTTCAGCCGTGCATCGTAGCTGCGTCGCGTGCAGTCGGTCGATGTGAGGCGGCGCCGGCTGGCGGTGGAGGACCGGTGGCAGGTAATTTTGCCGAGCGTTGTTGGCGAGCACAAAAACCGAACGATATACTTGCTTGGGGAGGGTTTGGTTCGACGATAGCGAGCGACTGGACGCGCCGGATTTTTGGAGGGCACTCTGACCGATTGTTGAACTGGTTGACGACAAGGACCAAACGGCACCACGTTCACTGCAAGGCAGAATTTTTGGCGTTTTTCTCTAGTTGGACTCGACTCTATCTGATATCTTTGGTTAATTTGCAAGCACAGGAGGTGCTCAATAGGTCAAAATGGGGTTTTTGAGTCTTTTACCGACAATTCGGATCTTCGGGTCCGATTCTGCGCCGGCATCGCCCGCCGAGAGCAGTCCTATGGAACGGACTCGTTCGCAGTGGGGAGACAAAGACTCCAAGGGTGAGTTGTTCTGCTTTTTTTCTTTCTCGCGGTGATGCTTTTTTCCTGGGGGCCCTTGTAGCAACTGCTTCGCAGTTGGAGCGGGATTTTCGTCCAGCTCGTGCTACAGGCCCAGGCACATCGCGTCACAATTCGACAATGGTCTTGTCATTGTGAGCTTGGAGCAGTGTTGGTACTCATTTATTTTCCTGGGGGCGCTGCCCCCAGACCCCCGTAGCAACTGCTTCGCAGTTGAAGCGGGGTTTTTGTCCAGCTCGTGCTACAGGGCCAAGCACATCGCTTCCCACATTGACCTTTGTGTCCTGGCGACAGGAAAAGAAATCGCAGCTGGAACATTGGTTCAACTGCGAAGCACTTGTTACAGGGATGTGGGGGTGGAACCCCTAGGAAAAGAAACTGCAGCTGGAACAGTGGTTCAACTGCGAAGCAGTTGCTACGGGGGTCTGGGGGTGGAACCCCCAGGAAAAGAAATCGCAGCTGGAAGCAGCTGGACAGTGGTTCAACTCGAAGCAGTTGCCACGGGGGCCTGGGGGTGGAACCCCCAGGAAAAGAAAATTGCAGCTGGAAACGGGGAGAAGGTGGAGGTAGAGACTAACGGCAGGTCGACAGTCTGGAGATGGACGGGGAGACGAGAATACAGAGGTGGAGTCGGATGAGGAGGGAGTGGCACAGGATCCGTTGTCGCAGGAGATATTGAGACGAGCCACGACATTGACGCAGTCGCCGACGCACACATCGGCGCATTTGAGTTCGGGTCCGACGCTGTCGACGCAAGGGAGCCATAATCCGCTTGAAGACGAGGCATCGCGGCGGGCGGCGGTTGTTGGTCCTGGTCAGATGGGATATGGTGGTGGCGGTGGTTCTGCTGCTGCTAGCGGCGCTCCTGCGAGTGGTTATGGCCACGGCTATGGCGCTGCTGGGTCTGGTGGAGGAGTAGGACCGGGTGGACAGGCGAAACAGCACAAGGACGCTGGGTTGCTGTCTAAGATACGTAATACGGGGGCGCGACCTACGCAGGAGGACGAAAAAGATGCGAGCGCAGAGTATATGAACCGCGACGAGGGGTGGAACGCGAGCGTGTTTGGGTTTGTGCCGGACGCACCGATCCCGCCTCGGTACGTGCATGTGCGGAGACACCGCAAGCACAAGCGCGAGTTCAACCGGCTTTTTCTGGCGCAGGAGCTGCAGACGCACGGGCGGATCGCGCGCGGCGACTTGCTTGACCTCAGCGAAAAGACTCAGCTGCCGGCGGGCAAGCTCGAGTCGGCAGTGTGGAGTATGCGGTTCAGCAAGGACGGGCGGTACCTCGCGACGGCGGGACAGGACGGCGTGATTCGTGTTTGGCAGGTGATTTCGCGGCCACGGGAGCGCGAGGACGACGAAGACGCCGACGAGCCGGGCCGGTCGGGCCCCCGCGGCCGCACACGGGCAGGCGCCGCTGTTGGCCCGCCGGCGCTGCGGTCGCAGTCTCGGTCGCGGTCACGGTCGCGGTTCCGATCGCGTTCGCGCATGCGCACCAAGGCGTATGCCCCCGTGTTTCGATCGCAGCCGGTCCGCGAGTTTGTCGGCCACACCATGGACGTGCTCGACCTTTCGTGGTCCAAGAATAATTTCCTATTGTCGTCGTCAATGGACAAGACGGTCCGCCTGTGGCACATTGATAGGCCCGAGTGTCTTGCGACGTTTGAGCACAACGACTTTGTGACGTCGATCCAGTTCCACCCGCGCGACGACCGATTCTTTCTGTCGGGCTCGCTCGACTCGAAGCTGCGGCTCTGGAGCATCCCCGACCACGTTGTCGCGTACGAGCGCGACGTGCCAGACCTGCTGACGTCTGTTGCCTTTTCTCCCGACGGCCTCATCTCGATCGCCGGCTGCTTCCGCGGCCAGTGCCTCTTTTACGAGACACAGGGCCTTGCGTTCAAGAACAAGATCCACGTACGGAGCTCGCGCGGGCGCAACTCCAAGGGATCCAAGATTACGGGTCTCGAGGCTATCACGCTGCCGCCGTCGCTCCGGTACGCCCGCACCACCCCGTTTGACTCGGACGTCAAGCTGCTGGTGTCGACCAACGACTCGCGTGTCCGCCTTTACAACATGCACGACCAGTCACTCGATATGAAATTCAAGGGTCTCGAGAACGAGCAGTCGCAGATCTCGGCCAGCTTCTCGGACGACATGCACTATGTGATCTCGGGCTCCGAGGACGAGCGCACCTACATCTGGGACGCGCGGGCTGCGATTACTGGCGGTAGCGACCGCAGCAAGAAAGATATGCAGGAGTACGAGTACTTTCACTCGAACCGAGCACCTGTGACGGCGGCCATTTTCGCCCCGACTCTAACCCGCAAGATTTTGGCTGCCAGCTGCGACCCGCTGTACGAATTGTGCGATCCGGCGCCCGTCCATCTCAATCCCAGTGGCCACGCCACGCAGGAGCCTGTCATTGACCCAGAAACTGGTTTCCCCAAGCTGCGGCCGGACACCGCCCGTTCTCGCCACACAAGCGGCCATATCATTGTCACCGCAGACAACACCGGCACCATCAAAATCTTCCGCCAGGACTGTGCATGGTCCCAGCGGCGCTCCCTCGCTGACTCTGCGTCCCAGAAGAAGCGCCTCAGCACCATCAGCGGTCTCAGTCCCACCCAGAGCTGGCACTCTATTGCTCGTCGGCCCACCCGCACGCGGTCCGGCTCCTTGACTTCGGGCTACTTCAATGGAGACGCCAGCAGCATGCAGTCTCGGCCCACATCACCAGGCTGAGCTTCAATGACTTTTACGGATTAATAAATCATTCATCTCTTGTTTTGTTTTTTTTTTTTTTTCCTGGGGGCGCTGCCCCCAGACCCCCCGTAGCAACTGCTTCGCAGTTGATTTCGGGGCTTTTGTCAACAACGAGGCGATCCACACTGTATAATCAAGAACTTTGTTCCCTTGGGACACTGTCACTTGAACGTCTGTGGCCACTGTTTCGCGGTTCAGAATCGCGCGTAGTCCTTTTCCAACTGCGAAGCAGTTGCTACGGGGGTCTGGGGGCAGCGCCCCCAGGGAAAACCATTTGGTGGTGTGCACGGTACTTGCCAAGGGCAAGGGTGCTGGCGGTTACCGAGTCGCTGCGTCGAGACAGCAACGACCCGATGCGCATCGGGGAACGGCGCATGCGGCGTGCGGCTCAGAGCTCGGTGGGGGGGGTCGTTAAAGTGACAGAAAAAGGCTAGCAACCTTCAAGGTCTCTGCAATCCCTGTGGCGAGACTGACTGGGGTAGACCGATTAATCTCGTACAATGAACCCAGACGCGGCCAGGAATGAGGCCAACAGCCAGACTAGCGGCAGTACTGGTAGCGGGTCCATAGCAAGAGTGACAAAGTCGGTGCTCGACGAGGTTGGCGTCGTCCACTTGTGGCAAGCGAGTAGGGATGTACACCTCTTGATTGCCACACGGTTTGTCCGCCTGCTGGCGTTTGGCCAAGTGTCGCTCGTCCTCGTTATGTTCTTCAAGGCTATCGGGATCGATGAGGACCGCACCGGGTTCTTTATGGCCGCAACGCTTGTGGGCGACATGCTAATCTCGTTTCTGCTGACCATGTTTGCCGACCGCCTTGGCCGTCGTGCCACACTGTTGTGGGGTTCGTCGATGATGGCGCTCGCAGGCGCTACTTTCGCTCTGTCCAGCAACTACTACTTGTTGCTGCTGGCAGCCGTGGTCGGCGTTATCTCCCCGAGCGGTGGCGAGATCGGCCCGTTCCGTGCTGTCGAGGAGTCGATGCTGGCGCATCTGGTGTCGTACGATGCCCGCGCCGACATCTTCGCATGGTACACGCTGCTCAGCAGTCTCGGCGCGGCGTTTGGCTCCATGTCTGGCGGATGGATCCTGGAGGTGGCGCAAACGAAATACGGCCTGACTGATGGCGACTCGTATCGGGTCCTGTTTTGGTCATACACTATTCTCGGTGCGCTCAAAACGATACTGACGGCGCTACTTTCTGCAAAGACCGAGATCGATGTCGACCGTGAAGCGCGGCTCGAGTCTGAATCGGCGTCCGAGACGGCGTCGGAGAACCAGCCTTTGCTCAACGGCAACCGCGACCGGGCTCGCCAGGCGGTGGGAGCCTCTGGCCAGGAATCGTCGCCGTCGCCACAGAAGCAAGGCGGCGGCCGGTTCGCGCGTCTATTGCCTCATTTTTCGCCCGAGTCCCGCCGGATCGTGCTGCTATTGTCTCTGCTGTTTGCTATCGACTCGTTTGGCTCGTCGCTGGCAACGTTTTCGTGGACCACGTACTACGTTTCGCGCAAGTTTGATGTCAGCGGCGGCACCCTCGGCACGATATTTTTCACCTCGGGTGTGATTGCGTCGTTTGCGACCCTTGGAGGTGCGTCAATCGCCAAGCGGCTCGGGCCGGTTCTCACCATGTTTGTTACGCATCTGCCGGCCTCGGTCATGCTCGCGCTTCTGCCCGCTCCGCGCAACCTTGTTCCCACTCTTATCCTGCTGTGGGTCCGCGCATCCGTCGGCACCATGGACGTCGTGCCTCGCCAAGTGTTTTTGACGTCGGTTGTCCTCAAAACGGAGCGGACAGCTGTCATGGGCTGGGTCAATGTCATCAAAACATGCTCGCAGATCTTTGGTCCCGCTGTCACGGGCTACTTTGCCAAGGTCGACAAGCAGTGGATCGCTTTTGTGCTAGCCGGTACACTCAAGAGCATCTACGACCTCAGCATCCTGTTTACATTTATGCGCGTGAACCTGAACCGTGACAACGACTGATCAATGATCCCACATAGACACTTTTAAAAAAGCTCTGTTTGGGCCGTGTATAAAATCTATCGGATGATGTCTTTAGCGTTTTTTTTTCCTGGGGGCGCTGCCCCCAGACCCCCGTAGCAACTGCTTCGCAGTTGAATCAGAAGTTCTTTTAATAATGTGCAGTGAGCCCAACTGCGAAGCAGTTGCTACGGGGGACTGGGGGTGGAACCCCCAGGTAAAGAAAACGCTGGTGATAGACTTAAGCATTCTTTTTTTTTCCTGGGGGCGCTGCCCCCAGACCCCCTTAGCAACTGCTTCGCAGTTGAATCAGAAGTTCTTTTAATAATGGGCATTGAGCCCAACTGCGAAGCAGTTGCTGCGGGGGTCTGGGGGCAGCGTCCCCAGGAAAAAAAGAATAATAAAAGTACCATACTTAACACTGGGCATTGAGCCCAACTGCGAAGCAGTGCTACGGGTCTGGGGTGGAACCTCCAGGAAAAAGAAGAAGAATGAAAGTACCATATATTGTACATGCGGCCATGCTGCGGCCCGAGATGTAAGTGCTTTGCTTGTGTTTGTTCTGTGGTCCATGTCAGGGGCGGCCAAAAAGCCGTCTGTGGACATTAGTGGCTATGGGCTTTGTTTTGAAGCTGCTGGCGACGGTAGATGGCACCAACAAGAGTGCCAATGGCAGTGCCAACATAGGCACCGACAAATATTGTCACGGGCCATCGCTGCCACGGGCGGTCCCAGTCCAGGGGGATCGGGATGGCTCCGAGCCACGCGCCCAGCCATGTGCCCACGGACGCGCCATAGACGCCATTGAGCGGCAGCTTCACGGCAATAATGCCCTTCCATATCCGCGAGTCGAGGTTGTACACGTAGACAAGCGGCTGTACAGACAGCAGCGAGATGTGCATCGCGACACTAAAAGTTTCGGCCAAGACGCGTGTGAAAGGGGCGCCAAATAGCAGCAGCAGCAGGAAAACGAGCGCCGACATCGCGTAGCTCAAGACTGTCGCTAGGATCGCTCCCGACACAGACGGATACGCGTCTGCCGAATCGGACGAACGGCTACCGGCCTTGCGCGCTTTGGCTGTGTCCTTACGAGGACCAGACACGGCGCCTAGCCTGCAGTACGCGATCTGGACAAGCGAGACCAGCGGGACGGACGCAAACAGCGAGCTCGCCGGAGAGTTGAGCAGATCGCTCCTCGTGAGCATCCACCAAACGTAGGCCAGCAGTACCGCGGCGTACGCGGCAGCCGGCACGACGTCTGCTCCGGCAGTAGTCGGAACGCCCTGTCGCGCAGTAGTAGCTGTCGCCATTGCGTTGTGCCAGCACGGTAGAGATTTTTTTTCTTGTGCGTTCGAGGATCCACGTCCAAGCACCAGAGGCCATCGAGCGGCTGAATATGCATGCATTCATGTATTACCTGAGGCGGGCCACCGAGTTCATAATATGAAGTATCATTTGCTATTTTCTGTGAATCCCGCTGCTTATTTTTCAGGATTTTACTTTTTTCCCTGGCGGTTCCACCCCCAGACCCCCGTAGCAACTGCTTCGCAGTTGAAACGGGCTAGTGGTTGCTACGGGGGTCTGGGGGTGGAACCCCCAGGAAAAGAAGACGCGAGGAAAAGTCGTAATGCATTAAGAGTCTAGAGGAATGCGAGGGTGTTTTCAATGAGAGCCATGTCATCCCAGACGAGTGATTCGCCCGCCTTGCCGACCTTGCGGGCATATTGGCGCCGGCGGGACACGGGCAGAGTGCGGAACCGCGAGATGAGGGCGTAGTCGAGAAGCCCGCGGCCAGCTGTTTGCTGGTGGAAAGGCTGGCCGGTGACGCGGTGCATTCTCGGGTTAAGGCACGCCGTGTGCTCCTCCTTTTCGAGAATCTGCTGGTGGAGCACGAAAAGAGACCGGTAGGTCTGTTCCGAAACGGGCACGATGGTGGATATGACGCCGTCGCGGCAGGCAATGATGGGCTGCAGCGTGCCGGGCGCGTCCTCGGCCGTTGGGACCGAGACGATGCTCGAGGCGGTGCGGCCGGTGAAAAATTGGGCGCGCGAGAGCAGTTTCTGGCCGCCAGAGGACGCCGAGTCTTCAGGGTCGTACTGGAGAAGGTGCAGCGTCTGCTGGGCGTCGACGAGGACTGGGTAGAGGGCGCCATCGTAGAGAACGAAGTCCGCTGCGTCGACTTCGAGATTGCGAAGTTCCTTGGCGACTATGGCCATGCGGAACGGTTCAACGCCAAATCCGGCGAGCCACGTGCCCTGCAGGCGGTCCGAGACGAGCACGAGATTCTTGACGGCCTTGACGTCGCTCACGTACACCTGCACGTCAAGGAAGGCGACCGGGATCACCGAGTTATCTTCCTGGATGTTGCGCACAATAATCTTTTGGCCCTGGGTCGTAAGCAGGCAGCCCGAAACCTCGCATAGGGCCGTGACGGCGCCGCGGACGTTTTCCTTGGCCACCTCTTTGAGGCGACGCGACGCCTCGGGCCGGCCCGGTTCCGGCACGATCTCAATAACTTCGGCAACGTAGTAGTTGCCCTTGGACTGCGAGTCCTCGCCGCGGAGGACGCTTGTGCCGAACGCGAGGTACTCGCGGCGACGCTTGGTCTTTTCCGACACCTCGAGCAGAACCGACTTGAGCGAGAATATGACCTCGTCGTCCGGAAGTTCGATTGAGTCGATGACCGACCAGTTCATGGGCGATACCAGGCGCAGCGTGCTCTTGTAGGAGTGGGCCTTGGGCACGCCTTCGCGGAGGAACGGCAGCGGGTTATCGTCTTCGTCAATCGCGGCGTAGGGGGCGTCATGCATGACCGCAATGGCGTAGGTCTGGGTAGCCGCGTGGTAAGTGACGTGGGTTGTGTTTTCGCCAAGGCACACGCGCTTGGCCGGCAGTGAGCTTGTGAGGTCAAAAGTAACGTCGAGTCCGCAGATCTTGCCGGTGCCCTTTTCGTCGAGTACGAGAAGTCCACGATACACGGACTCGCTGTTGTACGACGCGACTGAGAGTACCGCTTCGGCACGCAAACGGTGTACTTTTGGTGTGCTCTTGGCACCCTTGACAACCAGCAGCGGGACGTCACCGGTCGTGATAATCGCGCGGTACGGTCCCACACTGACACGGGACAGTGTCTGCGGCAGTCGGCTACCTCGGTCTACAGGCAAGGCCCCGCGGAAGCCTTGGCACAATGCAAACCGCGGCTTGCCTTCGTGCGAAAACGCCCGGTACAGCTGCATTTCTCCGTCCGTCCCCATCAGCGCCAAATACGGCTCCTGGTGCAGGTTGTCGCCGAGATGCGCCAGCAGCACGCTACTAAACTGCACCGTATCCTTTGGCGCCGTCTCATCCTCCGACGCCAGCACCGGCGCCAGTCCGTGCACGCCCTTGAACGTATACACGTTTTCCGGGTCGACGATGCTAAATACCTGTCGTTAGTTTTGTGGTGTTGTCTTTTTTTCTTCCTGGGGGCGCTGCCCCCAGACGCTTCGCGGTTGAGTTCCACCGTGAGCCCATATCAACTGCGAAGCAGTTGCTACGGGGGTCTGGGGGCAGCGCCCCCAGGAAAAAAAAACAATGGGGGATCAAGGAACATACCACCAGCTCTGTGTCTGTGAGTCCGACGCACACGGGCGAGTACGTGACTTCGGCCTTGATTTCCGAGCTGTCGCGCTTGCGCTTTTTGCGAGCGGCCCGGGACATGATCGACGTTAGTGCGAGAGACCCAGCAACTAGAGTTTGGGGAAGCTTCGCGGGGACTCGCAGTTTTTCAAACGTAGGCTTGCCGTTGGCACCATATTTCGTCAGATACAGCCCGTAGTGGCCATTGACAAAGTGCACGAAAATGCGCGAACCGACAATGTCAGCGCTCTTGGCCTTGGCCGGCAGCTTGATGTGCTTGATACGCGCAAACTCGTGGTCATAGAGTGCCATGCCGCCTTCGTGGACGTGCACCACCACCAGGTCTCCCAGCGCGGTGGCGATTTGTACCGTGGCAGCTTCGGACATAAAGTCAGTAGTGTCGGTCGCATCCTCCATGCGGTGCGTAATTTTGTACAGTTTTGATGTTTGCTTGCCGTCGTAGGACACGACGTATCGATGGAGGGCATCGCCATCACGGGTCTCAATAGCACTCATGGGCGCTAGCGTCCAAAGTCGCGGGTTCGGCTTCTGTGTTACGTTTCGATTGATTGTCGGTTCGTCTACCGCCATTTCATCCCGATCCTCTTCTTCTTTAATGTGTTCTTGGCTGTCCTCCTTTTTCACCGGTTCATGCGCAACATCTCCGTTTTCGTCGTTCTCCGTTTTGATATCAACCTCCTCTGTGGACAGCCCAAACTCAATCGATGAGTGGACAATCGGCTTTACCGAATTGTGGAAAACCGTCAGGCCAGCAGTGTCGCCGACACCGGTAGCAGCTACCAGCTCATGCTCTTTGGAGTCAAAGCGCTGCCCAACACAGATATTATGTATCGGTCCATAGCACAGTAGTTCGTCTGCCATGCCATACTCGAGCATCTGGTCAGAAGTGCTGGCAGTGCCATTTTCTTCCTCTGGTTCATCATAAATGTCATCAAGGTCATCCTCCGCCGCAGCAGCACCAGCAGCAGCACTACCATCGTCACGCGCAACGGGAACCTTGCCGCCCGCAGCCGTCCGACCGCCTCGCACCCACGTCAGCAGCTTGCTGTCCGACGTCGAGCTGCCGACGAACATGCCACGTTCGCCCACTGCTGAAAACGACACCGGGTTCGGTACCGTGATGGTGCCGACCGTCTTGGCACGCTCGAGTGAAAACCCAAACACTTTGCGGCCCTCAATATTAAACCGGACGTTCCAGAGTTCGCCATTCTGCAGCACCAACAGCGCGTCGCGGCCATCAACGTGGGCAAGGCGGGCTCCTTCGAGCTGCAAGTCCAGATCACTGGCGTCCCGCAGTGCAAGATTGGTGATGAGCTTCGAGTACGCGTTGACAGCCACGCCCAACGTTTTGCCAGCCGAGTCAACATGAACCAAATGGTTAGTGCCCACCAGCAACGCACCGCCAATGGGCGCCGGAAGGGCAAACACAGAATGTAGATCATATGGCAGCTTCTTGACGTGGATAATCGACGTCGATGTCTTCTTGGCGAGGTCCAACGAAATCACAACGTACTTTGTGGTGTCACGCCGCAGCGGGAGCGTGCCGGTCCAGCTCGGCTCGTCGCAGTACAGCATCGCCAGCGTCGGCTCAATGTACTCGTCCAAAAAAGTCATGCCGATGGTGTTTTCGACCTGCTCGTCGAGTGCACTGGCACCCAGCACAAACGACGGCTCGAATACCGGCTTGAGCGTCTCGGCTTCAGCCTCCATAGTGCCATTGACTGCCGCCGGGTCAAGTGCACCGAGGATCGTGTCGTCGCCCTCGGCAGTGTCGTACACATCCTCCTTCTGAAAGGGCAAAAACGCAATCTTGTCACGTTGGTACATGAGCGCAACGCAACCGTTCTGCGGGTCTGTCACCATAACCGGCTCGTACTCCTTGTCGAAAAAGTGTTCGTCCCAGATGCCCTTTTCGTAGTAGTGCACCGAGACGGGAGCCAAGCCCGACGACGTCGCGTCCCACTCTAGCAGCACGATTTTTGCGTACTTGAATGCCACCACGAGAAAATCGTCTGGAGCGCTCGCGCCCACGCGAGTCCGGCTAATGGCCGTCACCTTGCCATCGAGCGGAAATTCAGCCCTCAGCACGAGCTTTGGGATTTCCTCTTCGGTTGTCGTCTGCAATTGGAGTTCTGTCCCGATAAACGACTCCTCGCCGGCTTCAGTGGGTACCCTGCTGTCCTGATCTGCTGGTGCGACCGGTGCGATCGTCTCGCGGCGAATCGTCTCGGTCCTGTATATCTGCAAGAGCGAGCCTCCGCGCACGATGGCGAGGCAGTTGACACCACCCAGCCGGCATGGTGTTGAGTGAGTCACCGTAGTGGGGCTCGTTAGCTCCCTGTAGACGTGCATGCCATGAACGACCGTCTGGTAGGGTGTGTCTATAACGTAGTTTTTGGACGGTGGTGGTTGTTTGACTTCGACACGGAACCTCGATGCAGCGAAATTGTAACATGATATGCATCATTTGCGTGTACGCTATTAATACTTTTACTTTGTAGTGTTTTTTCCAGCTCATCACCTGTGCAACAACACTGAGCAACATCATAGTAATATTCATATTATTTTGGCCACTCGCATGCTCGCCAATAGCCGAAGTTAGCCGCTCGATGCCGCTCGGAGCCTGCACGGCACCGGTGTCGGAGCGGGGTAGCAGGCGCCCAGGGAAGGACAACGCGCGACGTCACGTCAGTCAGCAATCTTGATTACGCACCGTTTGGCACGTCTCCACCTCCGGCGACACCACAAACGAGTAGGTGACTCACAAACACACCTGAACTACCGCCTTTTCCGTTATCGACCCTGCTTATCGGCACGTGACCTGAAAATTCCCTAGTGACGACGCGACCCCCGGTTTCGGCGCCAAAAGACTAATACTCCAGCACTTGACTTTACGCCTCCTGCTAGACCACTGACGAATGTCTGGAGAGGCCAAAGTTCCGGTCGAGGCCGTGCCTGCGGTCGCTACTCAAAAAAAGCAGCTCAGCAATGTGGGCGGTTTCATTGCCGGCGGTCTAGCTGCCTGTGGAGCCGTGACCGTGACGAATCCTATTGAGCTCATTAAGACGAGGTATGTCTTTCTTCAAGCATTGTTCTTTTCTGCGGACTCTGTTCTCAGATCTGTGTAGCAGCTGCATCGCAGTTGGGATTGGTTCAAGTCCAGAACTAACACCAGAATGCAGCTTCAAGGAGAACTGGCAGCCAAAGGCCAGGCTAAAAAGGTTTACACTGGCATGTTCCAAGGTCTTTCTACTATTCTTAAACACGAAGGCGTTCGCGGAGTTCAGCGTGGACTCTTTCCAGCGGTATGTTTAATACTTTGCGTCCCCACCCACCATCCCGGATGTCTCGGGTTGTTTGATCTGTGACCTCCAATCCCGGAAACAGCCCCCTATCCACTCCATTATTTCCACCATCAAGCACTTGACTCCCCTCTCGGCCAATCCCAACTGCGAAGCAGTTGCTACGGGGGTCTGGGGGCAGCGTCCCCAGGAAAAAAAAGCCCAGACTAACGGCAGTACATCTATCAGATCGGCCTCAACGGATGCCGTCTCGGTTTCTACGAGCCGGTGAGACGGAGCCTCAACACTCTGTTTGGATACAGCCCCGACAGCCAGCAGATCCCTCTCAACGTCGTGGCGGGTGCCAGCAGCGGTATTATGGGCGCCATTGCCGGCTCGCCATTTTACCTTGTCAAGACACGCATGCAGTCGTACTCGCCGGTATTTAAGATCGGCCAGCAGACGCACTACAAGAGTATCTACGACGGTCTTTCAACCATTTGGCGGACCGAGGGTTTCCGGGGCCTGTACCGCGGGGTGGACGCCGCCATTCTGCGCACGGGTGCCGGCTCGTCGGTGCAGCTGCCCATCTACAACTGGGCCAAGCACCAGATTGAGCGGTTCCATCTCGCCGACAAGGGTCCTGTGCAGCACCTTTTGGCGTCTGCTGCCAGTGGTGTCGGCGTCTGCATTGTCATGAACCCGTGGGATGTGCTCATGACCCGCATGTACAACCAGAAGGGCAACCTGTACAAGCACCCCTTTGACTGTGCGTACAAGACCATCACGATCGAGGGCCCTCTTGCTCTCTACAAGGGCTTCATCCCGCATCTGATGCGCATTGGGCCGCACACCATTCTGACACTCATGTTCATGGAGCAGACGATGAAGTGGATGAAGATGATCGAGGGCGTTCCGCACTGAGCCTGCGTTCCGCTGTAACCTTATAGACATAGACTGCAAAAGAAACGCCTTGGCATGCTTTTTTTTCCTGGGGGCGCTGCCCCCAGACCCCCGCAGCAACTGCTTCGCAGTTGAAAGAAGCAGCTGGCGAACAAAACACAGCAACTGCTTGCAGCTGAAAACGAAGAGCAGGTTAATTCAACTGCGAAGCAGTTGCTACGGGGGTCTGGGGGCAGCGCCCCCAGAAAAAAAAAAAAGGAGACAGTTGCCATAACAAGATATCAAATTGCTGAAATATACAGAAAATTTACAAGAAGCGAAGGATACTAGTAGAAAACCCGCTTAGTAGACGGGCATCTTAAAAGAGTTGAGGTCGTAGTGCCAGGTCTGGAGCGAGGACTCGTCGTAGACGCAATCGGGGTCGGTTGAGTTGTCGGACCAAAGGGGTCGAAGGGGCCACGGGCAGATCTGCTGGCTCTGGCCCTCGTTGTCGCCTTGGAGAATAGTGCCATTGAGGGTGTCCGGGGCATTACCGCTCTCAACCCAGTCGATAAGAGTCTGGAACTGGAGCTGCGGCCACGGGTGGTTGGGCTGCAGACTGTTGGTGGAACAGTGGGCTCCACCGGGGATAGAGTAGAACTTGTACCACTCGTTGAGCGCCTCGTAGCCGGCCTTGGTCGAGTTGAGATCGCCGTACATGATTTGACGAACCGAGTCATAGTACCGGACCGACGAGGCGGTCGGGATGGAGTTGTCCGACTCCCCGTGGTAGTGCAGGATCTTAGCACCGGCATCGCGGAGGTCGGTGAGGTCCGGCCACGTGGTCTGGATCACGTCCTCGTACTTGGCCCAGGCTTCGTAGATCCATTCGCGCAGGGTGTCGGCGCTGATGCCGTCAAGGGACGACAGGTTGTCGATCTTCAGCAGCTCGATAAACTGAGCAATAAACTCACCGCCGAGCGACGTCACCTCAGCCTCCCACTCGCCAGTCTCGGAGTTGTAGGTTGTCGCAGCGTCGTCGATGGACGCGCCTGGCTGGTACGGCACGTATACCTGGCGGCCCTTGGAGTCGCGCGGCCCTTCGAGGATCGTCTTGACAACGTTGACTGCCTCCTGCGACACGGTGCCGTTCTGAGCCGGGACGCTCGAGCCCATGCCGCCCATGCCGCCCATGCCTCCCGAACTGTAGCCAGACGCACAGTAGTAGGGCTCGCCAACAATTGTGTCAAGGTCAAACTCGAGCGTGCAGAGGTCAGTACGGGCGATGACGCCGTCCTCTCTGCCGTCAAGAGCGTCACAAGCAGCAATCGTGGCATTCACAATGTAGCCATACTCGCACGAACCAGGGAAGTAGTCGAGCATTGTCTGAGCAACTGCAGGCCAGAGGTGCTGGACTTGCTGGAACGCGTAACGGAGGGCCGGGGCACCGATAGCGGCACCGTCAAACTGTTCAGGGAATCGCTGGATCTGGCTCATACCCTCGCGGCCACCCTCGGAGCATCCCTGGTAGTACGAGTACAGCTTGGTGTTGTTGGAGCTGCTGTAGAAGTTGCGCGTGAACTCCTTGCCGAGCTCGGTCATCTCGTGGATCGCCTGATAACCAAACATGTAGAGGGCATCGCGGTCCATGGTTCCGTTCTGGATGAGAATGGCGTTGAAGATGTTGGAGCTGAGGCCGCCAAATCCTCCGTCGGTGATACCCGTAACAGCACCGTACATGACACCTCCGGGCAGCAGGCCGGTTGTGCTGGTTCCGGCGTTGATGGAAGACCCGTAACCGCCAGTCGCGAGGAATCGACTGCGGAACTTGTCAGGTTCGGGGAACCAGTAGTTGAGGATCACGCTGTCGTTGAGCCCGCTGTGGCTGTATGACACGGTCACGTTGCAGAAGTTGATGGTGGCATCTGGGTAGTAGGCGCCGCCGTTGACGGTGACGTTGGTGTTGGCCTCGGCAGTCACCGACTCAGCGTTGAAAACCACACTTTCGATGTAGTTGTCAGCTGGAAGCACACTCTTAACGTAGTCAGTGGTGCAGACATCGTCCAAGCTTGTTGCAGATACCAGAGGAAGCGCCAGTAACGCCAGACCGGTGCGCTTCATAGTGTCGTTTTAGTACTGTGCCGAGGGTCATTGTCCATAAACTAGATGGTTTATATACATGTTAGGCCGGCGTGTTTCGTCACAAGTTTCGTCACAAGATGTGAAGTCGTACGTAATTGTCCTCGCCCCCGACCGGGAATCGGTTTAGGGACCGGTGAGGCATGCGTCGTGATCGGGTCGGGTGGTGCTAGAAGCAGAAAATACCTCAAATCTACAGGGTTACTTAGTTTGACAGCGGCAGTCCCATGGCTCATAATCCACTTTTATCCAGTACTACCTTCGACGTTTGATAACCTACCAATTTCCTCATATTCTGCCAATCCAGCGCTTTAATGCAATCGGCAACGTAGATTGTGATAATCCGGACTAGATCTGTGGCTTAGCTGCATATGTACGAGCGCATTGGACGTAGTAAACTGGAAAAGTACATTCCTTCTGGGTTATCCAAGCTCGGCCACAACCCACATGTCAGATTCGGCCGTAATTTCATGCATTTAGTATTTTTCATCGCGATGTGAGTAAAAGCCGGACCTATACTTACTAGTATTCGAGTACTACTACCCCGAACTCAATTTGACTGTATGTTTAGAGGTACCGCAGGCGTCAGGCACCGCCGCTTTCATCGTGACGCAACATCCACGGGGTGTGCCCAGGTTTTGACATGCGGCTCAGGGATCTTGCAGCCGGAGCATCATGATACATACCCGAATGCGGGTTTAGCTCCGTCTTTGCATGTTATTATACTTGCGACGCCAAGAGCAGATACATCAAAATACCGATTGAGGCAACTCTATCCATCGATACGTATGACGGTTAAGTCCATTGCCGGAGCATGTGTTCGACACACTTTGCCGATGGCAAAGTCGCTATTCTGTAAATGCCGCTATCGGTCAAGGTTGTAGGCCAACTACGAAGCAGCTGCTGCGGAATTGGTTCCATACGTTGGCTTTTCTTTCGTGGGGTTCCACCAGATCCCGTAGCAACTGTTCCGCAGTGGAAGACGCCAATTCACGTTTTATCTTAGACCTTTCAAGCGTTACTTGATGCAATGGCACTATCTCAGGGGTGGCGCTGTTTCCTCGAGCTCGCAGGCTTGAAGACATTGTCTCGAGGGCACGGGTTTCCAGGAGTTTACGCACGTCTATCTGATGGCATGATTGTGAAGCCAAGACGGAGCTAACGTCACAGGCGCATGGGCTGTTTGAAGCGCATTTTAACTGAGTATATGAAGTTCCATAAATCTCTGCTTGTGCGGTCAAAAACCACTGGATAATCGCTTCGACGCATGGCCGCAGCAGCAGGAATCCATCGAGAGTGATCTACACCGATGGTTACCTTCTGTGTGCCAGATGCAACGCAGACACATATTTTGCACTATGTAACGGACGCCTGACATCTTGTTCTGTGTCGGTATTCGGTCAGCCGTCGGCGTTAAGGCGGAATGACGCTGTAACTCTTGTCGTTGCCTGGCGAATCTATTCAGTAGCATCCGGTATAGAGCCCACATATTGCCCATAGTGCCCACCAAAACAATGGATGGAAAGAATGACAGAAATGACAAGTCGAAATTGCTGTGTTTTCCTCTCCAAAATTCTCAGATACTTTCAGTACTTTGGGTATACACATCTGACAACCCCCCGCACGTGTTGCCCGAGCTTACGCAATACTAGAACAGCCCCACAATGCAGTCCTGCGGTCAACTGCATCTCGGCTTAGCTGCGCCTTGGCATTGCTTGCCTGCATACATCCGGAGCCAGAGAATCGGACCGACTCGGATGTCTGACAAGTCCGCAGCAGTCACGGAACTTTATTGCTCTCGGAATTCGTCTGGTAGCATACGAGAACTAAAAGAGCACTCTACGGGTCTCATATTCATAAATAACAACGATAAAACATAACTAATAGACAGGCATCTCAAACGAGTCCAGGTCGTACATCCAGGTATCGAGCGATGTCTTGTTGTAGACACAGGATGGGCTTGAGGTGCCGTTGGACCATTGCGGACGAAGGGGCCAAGCGCAAATCTGCTGGTTCTCGCCCTGGTGATCGCCCTGGAGTACAGTGCCGTTCAAAGTATTGGGAGCAAGTCCACTCTCGACCCAGTTGATGAGAACCTCAAGGTTGTTCTGAGGCCACGGACCGTTGGGTTGAGCACTATTGGGACCGCAGTGTCCGGCACCGGGGATAGAGAAGAACTTGTACCATTCGCCAAGGGCCTTGTAGCTTTCCTCCGTGGAGTTGAGATTACCATACAGCAGGTTGCGAACGGATTCGTAGTAGCGGACAGAAGACGCAGCAGGAATGGAGCCGTCTTGCTCGCCGTGGTAATGGAGAACCTTTGCGCCTGCGTCTCTCAGAGCCGAAAGATCCGGCCAGCTTGTTTGCAGAACGTCGTCGTACTTGATCCAGCCCTGGTACATCCAGTCCCTGAGGGTGTCGGCTGTGACACCGTCGAGTGAGGGTAGATTGCTCAGCTGGAGCAGTTGTAGGAAGAGCGTGACATACTGGCCGCCGAGGCCGCTGACGGAGAGCTCCCACTCACCGGTAGCGGAGTTGTACGTCGTAGCAGCGTCGTCAATGGACGCTCCCGGCTGATACGAAAAGTAGACTTGACGGTCCTGTGAGTCCTTGGGGCCAGCAAGAATTGTCTTCATGACGTTGACAGCCTCTTTGGAAACAGTGCCATTCTGTGCCGGGACGTTGCTAGGAGTTCTGCCCATCATTCCACCGCCAGACGAAAAGTTTGCAGGACAGCTGTAGGCGTCACCGACAATGCTGTCGAGATCAAATTCGAGGATGCACAGATCTGAGCGGGCTATGACACCATCCTTCTTGCCATCGAGCGGATCGCAGGCCGCGATAGTCGCATTTGTAATGTAGCTTGCTTCGCAGGACGATGGGAAGTAATCCAGTGTCTTCTGTACGAATCCCGCCCACAGATGCTGAACCTGCTGGAACGAGTAGCGCATGGCAGGGGCACCAATTGACACGCCGTCAAACTGATCAGGGAACCGCTGGATCTGGCTCATTCCTTCGCGGCCACCCTCAGAGCAGCCCTGGTAGTACGCATACAGCTTGGTGCTGTTGCTAGTTATGCCGTTGCTGCTGCTTATAGTTGCTGTACTATTGCCGAGTCCGTAAAACTTTTGGGTGAACTCCTTTCCGAGGACCGTCATTTCGTGGATGGCCTGGTAGCCAAACATGTAGAGGGCGTTACGGTCCATTGTACCGTTTTGTAAAAGGATGACTTCCGAAACCTGAGTCTCGAAGCTGCCAAAGCCGCCGTCAGTCATGCCCGACACGGCACCGTACATGACACCGCCGGGCAGCGATCCTCTGGTCGAGGTGCCAGAGTTGATGGAGTACCCTCCGCCGCCGGTCGCGAGGAACCGATTCTGGAACGAGGTCGGCGGCGGGAACCAGTAGTTGAGATGCACAGTATCGTTTAGTCCGTTGTGAGTGTACGCAAGCGTGACATTGCAAAAGTCAATGACGGCACCAGGATACATGTTGCTCGAGACAGACACGTTGGTGACCGGTTCCGCAGTCACAGACTGCGGATCGATGACAACACCATTGATAAAGTTGTCCGAAGGCAGTACGCTTCGCACGTAGTCGACGGTGCACACATCGCCGAGCGACGACGCAGCGTGAGACAGTGGCGCAGATGCGAGAAGCGCGAGACTCCAAGAAGCTGGTCTCATGAGAAACTGGCCTGCAGCCGAGAGTGCCGATCTTAGGCAATCTGGAGCTATGTTCAAGAAGGACTCCATCGTGGAACCCGCTTATATACACTCGCACAGGTGGGAATGCCCGCTAACGATCGACCGTACTTGACTCAGATCTGCGACAAATAGCTCAGATCACAGCTGTTTCGGACGGCGTGCCGAGTTCATTTCGAGCGTCAAGTTTGACGGATTTTGTTAAGGGTTCCAGGGCGCTTACGCACGCCTATCTGATGGCGGGTGCGGCTGCGGCATGATGATGAAAGCAGGTCTCCTGAACTCGAAAGCTTATTTATTAGTTTCTTGAATAGAAGACGAACGCTTTTTTTCTAGTTAAGTGGGCATATTGGATTTTAGAATTTTATGGCACTCACTGAAGGTGATCGACACTACTCGCGACCCGATTTTGCTCGATTGCGAACTCGCTCATGCGCGTTGGGCACGCATTTTAAAATCCAAAACCCCGCAGGTCAAGCAGAATATATAGTGATACAGTACTCACGGTCTGCTAAGGAGGAAGTGGCTCGTAGATCTAGTTTCTACCTTGTTTCGTACCCCACGTTTCAGGTACTGCACGGCTGACGCTAGATCGGATCGAAATATTTGTGGTCTTTTCCTGGGACGCTGCCCCCAGACCCCCATAGCAACTGCTTTGCAGTTGCGATTGGCCAGGACGTTTTTCTTGGGGGTTGGGTTGGGACCCGTGTAGGAACCGCTCAACTGCGAAGCAGCTCTTTTCCTGGGGCGTTGGACCGGTGTAGGAACCGCTCAACTGCGAAGCAGTTGCTACGGGGATCTGGGGGTGGAACCCCCAGGAAAACAAATGCGGACTGCTGGACGTGAAAGTTTGACAAAAAGAATACAAAGAAAAGAAACAAGGCTAGTACACTGGCATGCTGAACGAGTCAAGATCGTACATCCAGGTGTCGAGAGACGTCTGATTGTAGACACACTCGGGGTTTGAGCTGTCGTTGGTCCATTGGGGACGCGAGGGCCACGCACAGATCTGCTGGTTCTCTCCCTTGTGATCGCCGGTAATGACAGTGCCATTGAGGGTATCAGGAGCGACGCCGCTTTCGACCCAGTCAATAATTGCCTGAAGGTTCGTCTGCGGAAAAGGAGCGTTGGGTTGCAGATTGTTGGGAGCGCAGTGAGCCATGCCGGGGACGGCAAAGAACTTGTACCACTCGCCAAGGGCCTTGTAGCTTGCCTCAGTGGAGTTAAGGTCACCGTACAATAGCTTGCGGACGGATTCGTAGTAGCGAACCGACGACGCAGTAGGAATAGATCCATCCTGCTCGCCATGATAGTGAATGACTTTGGCACCGGCGTCTCTGAGCGGAGAGAGGTCGGGCCAGTTAGTCTGAAGGACGTCATTGTATTTGGCCCAGCCCTCGTACATCCAGTCGCGAAGTGTGTCAGCGGTCACACCGTCAAGCGATGGCAGGTTCTCGAGCTCAAGAAGCTGTAGGAACATTGTAACGTATGTACCGCCGAGGGCGCTCACATCAAGCTCCCACTCGCCAGTCTCGGCGTTGTACTGAGTAGCAAAGTCGTCGATCCATACAGCTGGCTGGTACGAAAAGTAAACCTGGCGATCATCCGAGTCTTTGGGCCCTGCAAGGACTTTCTTGATGACGTTGATCGCCTGCTGGGAGACGGTTCCGTTCTGGGGCGGGAGATCGATGCTCTGGGAACCACCAGTCTCGCTGGTCGAGAAGTTGGCGCCGCAGCTGTATGCCTGACCCACCAGGGAATCGAGGTCGAACTCGAGCCCGCAGAGATCAGAACGACCGACAACGCCGTCCTGCTTGCCGTCGAGCGGATCGCAAGCCGCGATGGTGGCATTCATGATATAGCTGTACTCGCACGACGATGGGAAGTAGTCGAGCGTCTTCTGGACGAAGCCAGCCCACAAGTGCTGGACCTGTTGGAACGAGTATCGGAACGCAGGCGCGCCGATGACGGCGCCGTCAAACTGGTCAGGGAATCGCTGGATCTGGCTCATACCCTCACGACCGCCTTCAGAGCATCCCTGATAGTAGGCGTACAGTTTAGTATCGTTATTCGCAGTGCTGTTGGTGGTAGTGTTGTAAAAGTTCTTGGTGAACTGCTTGCCGAGCAGCGTCATCTCATGAATGGCCTGGTATCCAAACATGTATAGGGTATCGCGGTCCATGGTTCCATTCTGGATCAAGATGGTATCAGTGACCTGGTTGGTGAACCCGCCAAAACCGCCGTCAGTCAGTCCAGCGACAGCACCGTACATGACACCGCCGGGCAACGAACCGGTGGTTTCGAGACCCGAGTTGATGCGGTATCCTCCGCCTCCCGTGGCCAGAAAACGGTTTCGGAACGAATCTGGGGCCGGGAACCAGTACGCAAGCTGCACAGTGTCATTAAGACCGCTATGTGTGTAGGCGACGGTGACATTGCAGAAGCTGATGGTGGCATCAGGAAAGTCATTTCCAGATACGGCCACGTCTGTGTTGGCCTCTGCTGTAACAGAGTCACGGTCGATGATAACTCCGTCAATAAAATTGTCTTCGGGCAGCACGCTTTTCACGTAGTCTGTGTTGCAGACATCGCTTAGAGAAGCGGCAAGTACCAGCTTGGTTGTTGCCAAGACGGCGAGGCTGTACGATGCTCTCATGGTGCTTCCAGGACTTGACCTATAGATCCATCCTATACAGTGCGTGCGATCTTGTTTATATGCATGTTTTTCATTCTGCTATGTCTAGCGATTGTTAGATCAAGACTGACAAATGTATCGGTAGTTATCTTTACCGTTTGTTATGTGGGTCTAGGGTTTCAGGGGGTACGCAACGCCAAAATGCGGGGCAATGTGGGGAATGTGGAAGAACCGAGGTACAGAGCGTATAGTTTAGTCTAAGGCTGCGTTTTAGCAGTATTGAGAACGCTAGGGCGTGCACTTGTAGTGATTGGTGCTGGTTCAGGCTATGGAACTGTCTGTGGTCAAACAGAGAGATGGATCCGTGGCAATGCATTCATCCGCCAAGATCGACCCTTTTTTTTGAATTAATCCGCCTTTGGACCCTTATATTGAGCCTACAGTTTAGTGCATCACGGACAATTTTGACAGTAAATTGCCCGATATTTGGTCTGAAACTGCAATTGTGCGGGCGTATGTTGAATTGTGGTGGAAATCACATCAAGGCGGATTTGACTTGCTGTGTAATCCAAACCAATCGGTAGCATGCTAACAATTGCACGATCAATATAAAGTGCATCCGTACGATTCAAGACACATGGCTAGCGGACGCAAGAAACTGCGCGCCTTACGAACGCGGGCATGTATACACATGCAGATCGACGTAATTACTCAGAGGCGAACACAAGGCCCGATCCTAATCCGATCCCAGCAGATCAATTCCGGCATTATCGAACTGTAGGACGCCCACTGTAAAAGTCTTGGCATTTTTTATCGCTTACGCTAGAGTGTTGATCGTCGGGTACGATCGAAACGGTTCGGTATACCATCCCTAAACAACTGAATCAGCACAGTTGTCATCCCACGGTGTTGTGCACCCTGTGCTACAATGTCAGCAGACCGATTCTGTGGCGAGAGCGGGGTTGTACGGCATCTGTGCCTGACAAGGACGCCAGTGCATGGGTTGGTCCTCGAAGTACAATAATCTGGCCCTGGCGAAGGATCTTTTCTCTTTGTTTGTCGATATTTACATCAGTTACCCTTCCAAATTCTTGATGCCAATTCGTTGTACTGTTCATTTTTCACATTCTTCCTGACCCCATCTTCATGACTATACGGATCCGATCTCGATACATATACGTGATGCATCTTGGGTACATACAAGAGCCGCCCAACTAACCTGCAGCAAAAAAACGACTCCACCCATCTGACGACTGCATTGCAACAGATTAAAACCAAATTCAACCACGAAGTGGTTGCTACGGGGGGTCTGGGGGCACCGCCCCCAGGAAGGAAAAAAAAAATGCCAACACAACGTATATACATGTACATAACCGCGAGTTTACTCCTTCTTCCAGCCGTAGGTAGCCGCCAGACGCTTGTTGAGATGCTCCTGGGCGGTCATGATGGGGCGACCGGGCTCGTTAGCGCCGCGGCCCTCGACCTTTTGCACAATGGGCGAAGGAACCGGCTCGAGGGGCACGTCCTCCTGCGGGTGGCAGAAGTAGACGATCGAGTAGCGGTCCTTACCGGTGGCCTGGGCCTCTGCCGGGAACTTGACGCGGTGGACAGAGGAGCGGAGGACGCCTGCGGTCCAGAAGCTGAGGAGGTCGGCGCAGTTGACGACAATGGGGGCGGCCATGCCGGGTTCCTTTGCGGGAACAAACTTGACGGGAGTCCACTTTTTGCTGACGGGCGACAGGATCTCGAGGCCGTCCTCGCCCTCCTTCTGGAACAGCAGGGTGACGGAGCCGTAGTCGGTGTGGGCGCCGGCGCGGATCTGCTCCTCCGGGTTGGCCTTCTTCTGGCCGTGGTAATGCAGGAATCGGAGGACGGAGCCGGTCTTTTTGTCGATTGAGTGACGGCTGGCGAACCACTCGGGCTCGAGCTCGAGACCGACGGCAAACAGGCGAAGGAGGCGCATGCACAGCTGGTTGCAGCGCTTCTCAATGCCATGGACCTTGTCGAGGTTCTGCTCAAAGAAGTCGGGCAGGCCATGGAGCGGACGGCCATCGACAAACTGTGAGAAGTTGAATGCCTCTTTCGGGTCGCCCTTTGGCTGGTTTTCCGGGTCGAGCACCTCGAGGTTGGTGCGCGAGTAGCCGTAGTTGTCGGCGGTGATAGGGACCTTTGCCTTTTCGTCGACCGGCAGCTCGAAGAAGCTACGGGACAGCTCGAACGCGTCGTCGACCTCCTGCTGGGTGAAGCCGGATCCTTCAATGAAGACAAAGCCGAGGGTCGACATGGCGTCGACCAGCTGCTTGGCGGCCTCGACGGTGTCGCCCGAGATGTCCACGACTCGCACTTCCTGAGACATTGCTACAAGCTTGTTTGCAAAAAAAAAAAAAAGAAGAAGCAATGGTCTTGTAACCTGGCCTGAATATAACCGGTAACCGTTGGCCAAGATTTGGTCTTATCGCACAAAGACCGTTTTTTTCATTGCCCGCAGTGGCCCGTCAGCCGTGCAGATCACCTGCAACGATAATTCCCAAAACGGGAATATAGAGCCGGGGTGATTGGCTGGCCCCGTGAAATAACAGGGACCTCCGGCGATGTGCGATCTCGCGGTTCACGAGGTAACGAGGCGAGGGGCCGTCGGCACGACCGGCCTATTGTTTTCCACTACCCGGTGTCTGGATCTGGTTTTGTTTCTGGTGGTGTCCTCGCGCGCCGAGATATCCCGGCTCGCCTCGGGATTGGCTACCCGTCTTGCATCACGGATAACAGATGTCGTATGACAGTCTATCGCCTCATGTTTCCCGGGCTCTACGGTCCTCTCTTTTGTTTCCTGGGGGTTCCACCCCCAGACCCCCGTAGCAACTGCTTCGCAGTTGGGCGTCCGGGCTCTACGGTCCTCTCCTTTTTCCCCTGGGGGTTCCACCCCCAGACCCCCGTAGCAACTGCTTCGCAGTTGATCTCAGGCAAAATCTAATAGGCTCAACTGTTTGTCTAGGGATCTTGGCGAGCGGATAAGAGTGTTCTGGATTTCAACTGCGAAGCAGTTGCTACGGGGGGTCTGGGGGTGGAACCCCCAGGAAAACTCCTCCAATCTGGGCACCGCTTTCTCGTCATGTACCCGTTCTCAGCTGCGAAGCAGTTGCTACGGGGGTCTGGGGGCAGGGCCCCCAGGAAAAAAAAAAAAAAAAAAACAAAACAAAACAGAAAGAGTAGATTTTGTACATTCGTGAGATCAGAGACGCTTGGTCTTGAGCCATTCATCGGCGGCGGTGAACTGCGAGGCCGCGTCGTTGGAGAGAACACCGGCAGCGTTGGCGGCGGTAGCGACGGCGACGACAGCGTCCCAGAAAGTAAAGGCCGAGGCGAGGTCGGCCGGGAGGTCGGCGGCGGCCGAGAACATGGTTTGGGTGGTGGCGAGGGCCGCCTTGGTGTCATTGGAGGCGACAACTTCCTCGAGGTACGACTGCATGGCGATGCCGGTGGCGGCAGAGGGCGCGTCGGCGAAGGGGATTTCGGCGACGAGGGACTGCCAGGCTGCGTCGGTCTCGCGCGAGAGGCGGTCTGCGTCGCCGTTGGCGAGGAGAGAGGTCAGAGTGCTCTCTGCGAGCCACCGGAACGTTTTAGTCTGGGCAGCCACAAAGGACTGGTAAGAAAGGAGCGCCCGGCTGAGAGGGCCCACGTAGCCAACGGGCTTGTGCTGGAGCGGGACGTGGACGGCGACGCGGGACACGAGCCGTTGCCAGTTGTCCTCGGGCACGGTGCTGTCGGAGCCGTAGGACGGGGTGTAGGGGTTGCCGTGAAGCGCGCCCGCCTTGATGAGGGCCGTGGCCACCAGGAGGCCCTCTGCAAACTGCGGGGCGGCGGCGATGCCGGCCGCAAACGCCCAGCCCCACTCGGTGAGGTTGTGGGTGTTGTCGACAAACTCGGCGGCCTCGAGGGCGCGGCCGAGGGCGCTAGCAATGATTTCGCGGTCGGTTTTGAGGACGGGCGGGCGTGACGCGGGACCGGACGTCGACGCGAACACGGTCTTGCTGGCAAACTCCTCGCGGGCAAGGCCCCGCACGAGGCCGGCGAGGGTCGCGTCGACGCCGTCGAGAACGGCCTCGGTCAGGCGCCACTTTGTGCCGATGCTCGTGTAGAGCGGCGTGGGGATGCGCTCAAACTTGTGGGGCGGCGCGCCCGGCTCGAACCAGAACACGGTGCTCATGGGGTTGAACTGGAAGTAGCGGTGGAGCGTCTGGACCAAAAACGAGTTGATCTTGGTCTTGAGCGCCTGCAGGCCCAGCACGTACTTGCGGTACTGCTCGACGTCGCCGCCGTCCAGCGGCGCGCGCTCGACCAGCGTGTTGTGCGACAGGCCGGTCAGAATGTCGGGCCCAATGAGCCCGCGCGACAAGTAAAAGTAAAACTCGTCGGGCAGACGCTGGCCAATGACAACATGGGTGTCGCTCGGCGTGCGGTCCGGGTCGACCGCCTGGTCGACGTGGCCGTCAGCCTTCTGGACCGCCTGCAGCCCGGCGGCCGCCACGCCCTTTTGGAACCGGTCCAGGTAGTCGGGCTCCGGGAACGCGGCCACGGCGGCAAACATGCTGCCGTTGGCCTGGACGATGTCCTGCGCGACTGACAGCGCGTTTACGCCGGGCTGCGACGCCAGCAGGTGCTCGATCTGCGGAAACGTGCGCGGGCTAAGGCCGCATCCGCAAGCGACAGCCGCCTCTACAAACACTGCATGGGGCATGCGCAGCTCATCCAAAACAGCCCGCTTCGACACCCACTGCACCGACTCGGTCTTGACGTCCACCAAAGTCACGAGCCGGTCGCCGCCTTGCTCGTACAGCAAATAGTCGCTCGACGCGTAGACGGCGTCGACAAACTGCTCGGCCGCCAGGTACGCCAGCTGCGCCGCCGCCGTGTGCGGAGCGATCGTGTACTCGACGCCCTTGTTTATCAGCAGCTTCACAAACGCCCGCACCCCACTGCGGAGCGGAAACGGTTCCGCCTCGTCAAACAGCTTGACCGCCTGCTCCCCCTGGCCCTCCTCGTAGAGGCTCCACGCCTGCGCGCGCTGGCGCACTGCAGCGTCCGGCCGCTCAAATGGCCGTTCCGCCGGCACCAACGCCGTGCCGGATATAACAAACAGCGGCCGCACGTCGTGGGCCTTGAACCGCTCCAGCAGCGCGTCCACGTGCGCCTCTAGCGACGTCGGGAACCCGCCCACCGCGTACACCAGCGGCTCGCGCTTGTTGTGCACGCTCAGCGCCCGCATCACCAGCCAGTCGCTGTCCACACCCAGCACCTTTCCCCGCAGCGACGCCAGCCCCTCGGTCTTGGCCAGCCGCCGCTCGGCCGCAAACGCATCAAACGACCGCACTGTTGTCAGTTTGTCTCTGCATTTTCCTGGGGGCCTTGCCCCCAGACGCCCGTAGCAACTGCTTCGCAGTTGAGATGTGGTTTTCTGGCGCAAGGCAGGCTTTTCTGCTCTCCGCAATTGTCCGTAGAGACCGATCCTGTAAGGTTTTGGAGAAAAGAACGGCCGTCCGGCATCTAGCGATTGCCTCCCAAGTTGAGGACAATGCGGCCTCGTTCGTCGACTAGCACTTTGTTGCAAACAGGGATTCGCAAACAGCCGAAAATCTCAAATTGGCCTGCACTCGAATGCGCAATCCACTAATCACAGCCGAAACATCCAGGCAAAGACACGACACGATCACCGTGCTGTCTCAGCTCTACGCCCGCCATTGTGCACCGTCAACCATCCATGACAACCAGCACATCCACATACCACCTAGCATGATAGGCCACAACACAGATGCGTCCTCTATCTGTCCCTAGCGTCTGGACTAGCGTGCCTGTGATCCTTAACACTTGACGACACCTCCAAGGCTCTCGACACGAACTGGCCATTTGACAAAGGCGGGTAACATCATGCATATGCGCATACACCAATGTCGTTTCTGCATACATTCGTCAGTTGAGTTCTCCTTTTCTTTTTCCTGGGGGCGCTGCCCCCAGACCCCCGTAGCAACCGCTTCGCGGTTGGTCTCAGCCAGTATCCCATTCCAACTGCGAAGCAGTTGCTACGGGGGTCTGGGGCAGTGCCCCCCAGGAAAAACAAGATGGTAGCTACGGTTTCGTACATTCGTCAGTTGAGCTCGCCTTTTTTCTCTTTTCCTGGGGGCGCTGGCCCCAGACCCCCGTAGCAACCGCTTCGCGGTTGGCCTCAGCCAGTATCCCATTCCAACTGCGAAGCAGTTGCTACGGGGTCTGGGGGCAGCGCCCCCAGGAAAAACAAAACGCTAGTCATGGTGCCTTGTATTCTGCGGGCAGACTTCCCATCGCAACCGCCTCGCGCTTGGTCTCGGCCAGTTCCCTTGTTCAACTGCGAAGCAGTTGCTACGGGGGTCTGGGGGCAGCGCCCCCAGGAAAAAAAAAGTGAGGCTACGGTGTCAGACCCCGAGATAACCATCTCATTGAAAGTACAAAGAAACAGAGGGCCCCTTTGTCTACAAAGCGCACGCCGAGTACATAGGCCTGTGGAGCGCCTGGGGAGGCCCAGACGTAAAATAAAATGCAATCCACAACGGGCTCCATGAGGGAGCGAGATGAAATAAACCGCCAGCAGCATTCACCGAAAGCAAATACAATGAAAGCAGGCTAGCGGTGGTGATGATGGTGATGATGGTGGTGATGGTGCTGCTGCTGCTGCTGCTGCTGCTGCTGTTGTTGTTGCTGCAATACCGCAGGTAACTGTGGCTGATGGCCAAACACTGCGGCCGCTGGTGTGACGGTTGCCGTTTGGTCAGCAGCGGTGTTGATGGCACCGGCAGCAGTAGCTGGAGGTGGTGCATCGGCGGCACGCTGCATGGCAAGATCGCTGGGCGCAGTTGTGGCACCCTGCGACTGCTGGGTCTGGGTGGTGGTGGCCGACGAGGCGGTTCGTCCAGACATGGTCGATGAGGCCGATGACGACGACGACTGGATGCACCAGTGACGATGGTATAGCCATGCTGCGAGCTGGCACTCCTTGGAGCAGTACTTTGTGCGCTTGCAGCGGCGGCACTTTGCAAACTGGCGCGGGTACTCCTCCCACTTGCCGCACTCAAAGTTGGCGCACTGGCGGATGCCGCCGCGGCCCTCGTCCTTGCGGCACGAGTTGCGCATGATGACGCCCGCCCAGTACGGGATCTCGCGCGGCAGGTTGCGGAGCGTGAACTTTTCCACGAGCGGAAACACGTTGATGACGTCGCCCAGGAACTCGTCGTCGATATCGGCGTTTTCGTTTTCGAAGTTGTACTCGTCGTAATCCCATTTGTGGGAAGCCGAGGCCATAGCTTTTCCAGCATGGGTGTGGGGATGGGGAAGGGGATGGTGGTGATGGGAATGGTCGTTGCGGTCATTAAAATCGTGCTCGTTAGTTTCGGGGCAGTCGTCGAGGTCCATATCCATGCGGTCATCGGTGCAGCACTGCGACAGACGACGGAGCGGCGGGCAAGTCTTGTCGCGGATGCTCAGTTGCGGCACCAAATGGGAGCTCTGCAGGCTACCCTTGAGGTACGCATACTTTGAGACAAACGCGAGAATCTCGAGCGACCAAATCACGTCCTCGTCGCGAGGCACAATAACGTGGTTCTGGAACATGCGCGGCACCTGCACGCTGGGCGGCGCCTGCGTCGCTGCGTTGTTGGACGGGACTGCTTCGTCGCCGTCGGCAGTGTTGCCAGCTGCGTTTTCTTCGCGGAGCGTCGTCGTGCCCCAACCATCTTCCGACGGCAGAGCCACAACGGCTGGCTCGTGGCGTGTTTGTGTGGCCGGCGCGTTGGTGCCTTGTGCGTTGCCAGACCCATTAGTGGTGGTAGTGGTGGTAGTGGCGCCGGCATTGGCAGCAGCAGCAGTGGTGGTGGTAGTGGTGGTAGTAGTAGTGGTAGCGCCAGCAACAGCTGCAGCAGCTGCAGCGGCAGCCAGACCCATTGTCTCATCCATTCTGTCTCCACCAAGACCACGAGCGGTGGTTCCGCGAGCATGGGCGTGATACACGGCGTTTGAGGCGCGCGACGCCAGCTCGCTAGGCGAGGGCGTGGGGCCGGCTCCGTCGCCATTGGCAGCGGCAACGGCCGTGGCCTGGCTAATTATGTTCTGCACAAACGTCGGCGCGCCAACCGCAGTACCAGAGTTGCGGCGACCACCCTGCGAAACGGCCCTCGCATCATTATCGGTGGCCGGATTGGAAGTGGGGCCGGCATTGGCACGGTCCAAAAGCATGCTCGACGCAGCAGAGTCGGCGCTCTCGACCGATGGTGTCGCACCGCCGGACAGCATGCTCGACGCGCTCGAAACGGCCGCCTTGCGCGCCTCCTTGCGCTTCTCAGACACTAGCAGATAGTTGTCGAGAATCGTCGCAATCACCGGAATGAGGCCGGCCTCGACAACGCGCTTGCGAATATGCTCAGTGCCGCGTGTGCCCAGAAACACAAGGCACTGCAGGGCAAGCGTCCATTTCCATGCTGTCAGCGCCTGGTCCGCGCCCACCACGTCGTCGCGGCATTCCTTGAGGATCGACACAAGCCGTTCCAGACCGCCATCCACGCACAATGTGTCGCGAACGCGCGCGCTCGACGACGCCAGATATGTCAAGTGGTTAAGCGAGTTGATCAGGGGCCTGTCAGACGTGCAATCGAGCGCCCGCCGGTCGTACAGCGTCGTTGTGATCGACACAGACGCCCGGTTGGATGGCACCGACCGGAAGTTCGACTCTCTCATGCCGCTGTGTCCTCAATCTCTCGCATGCACTTGTGCTCTGCTTGTGATTTGGTAAACTGATCTGGGGTCAGCACTGATGTTATGTTTTCTTTGGTGGTGGTCTTGGTGGCAAGCGACCTGTGCGTTGCCGTGTGGCGTGTATCCCGTGGGGCGTCCGTGCCTGCAGACGCCACCGCCACTTTTGGGTGGATATGCCCAAATGTAATGGCGGGGGGAATTGTGTTATTGGCATTCTTGACAGTTGGCCAAATATAGTCATGGGTTCATGTCAATGTCCATATCCAACATCAACCCACCACAAGTGGCGACTCTACCAAAACCTCAAACAAAAACACCACACAACGCCACCAAACCAAACCAAACCAAACAAAAATCAACAAACTCACCAAGAGTAAACCGTTAATTCAAAACGGTCCCTGAGGAAGTACAGGCTATTGCTCCTGCCTTGCTTGGTCACCAACTCAAATGTCCCGTAACTGGTACAAAGGAATTGTACCGACGCGCGTCAATAAAACACAAGACCAAACACTTGTCGATATCAAACCCAATAAAAAAAAAACAACGGCAAGACAACGATTCTTCTGTTTGTCCTGTTAGACGTAGTTTTTTTTTTTAAACCGTCAGACTTAGTACCACAGTCTTTGTTGACAACCAATCTAGTGCCGATCTCCCGTAAATCTCTTGTTTGTCAACTGTTCCTGAGCGTGTCCTGTTGTGGGACAAAGTTGTCGTGTGCGTAAACAGAACAAACGTGAGCGGGATCCCAAAACGCGACCGGCGCTGCTTAAACTCCGGGACAGGCACGGGGGGTGTGGAGGCAACTTGTTCACAGTCGGGGGGTCCTTTTCCCTCTAGCCCTCTTGCCCAAGCTGTTTGCCACCGCCGCCGGAAAAGTTAGCAGGGCAAGGGCACAGAACAAACCTCCCAAAGGCGCTGGCGGCTACGCGGCAACAGGGGCCCGGTTGTGGGTCTCTCCCCTCCCAACTTGGGCGCTAGTCGTTGCACGGCGTTGGTGGTGGTCTGGTGGAGCGTTGTCACGGCAACGGCACTAAAATACGTAGCAGGCTCGTTGTGATCCCCACCACCCGCGATTTTTCCACCCAAAAAGCGCGGCTAAGCGCCGCCGCCACTAACTGCAAAAATCTCACTGCGTTCTGCAAGTTACGCAGGCGGGCTCCGTTGGCCGTCTATACGCCACAATGATGTCATGTGTACGGGTGTTTTCCACACACAAAACATCCATCAGCCTGCGGACCTTTTCTGGCTGCCCCCAGACCCCCGTAGCAACTGCTTCGCAGTTGAACAGGAGCTAGCAGGCGATCCAACCGCGAAGCGGTTGCTACGGGGTCTGGGGGTGGAACCCCCAGAAAAAAAAAGAGTCCTGGGCTATTCATAGACCCGCATGGCCCACGGGGCGAGTTTGCACATCGCTGGTTCGATTTCCACAAGCACATTTCAATCACCATCTAAACACCTGTCTCGGTGCACTCTCACGTGGTGTCCCTCGTGGGCCCTGCGCAACGCTCCGCCAGAACCATCCGCGCATAAACAATGCACCCTCCCTAAACAGTAACACCCCTCAGCAATTAGACGCTTTCTGAGTGGTCGCCTCACAGTGGACCCTGAATGCCATCTATGATGCTATATTTTCTACTTTGTGGGGCGTGCGTGGCGTGGGCGCCTTTTTTTTGCTGGGGGCGCTGCCCCCCAGACCCCCGTAGCAACCGCTTCGCGGTTGAGATCAATGTTGGACGTCTGTTGTAGATCTAGAGTAAAACGTCTGATCTGAATATCGGCCTTTGCTGGAAGATCTGTAAACGGGAGACGTTTCCATGCTGACTGCTGTATAGCGGCTAATCGGGCGTCAATTGATATCGTATGCATGTAGGAACCGAAACTTGCAATTGGGACCTCTCAGACGACTGTGAAAAACTACCAATTTCTACTCCGAAAGAGTTGCTACGTGGGTCTGGGGGTGAAATCCCCAGAAAAACAGAAAAACACAAGTCCTGTGTGCAGTTAGAATGGCAATTGATGCACCAGACATCTGATCCAACGAAAATATACCGCCTAAACCACAGGACCTTGACATATACGTTATACTGCAACATCTTTTTCTTGGGGGGTCTACCCCCAGACCCCATAGCAGCTGCTTCGCAGTCGAAGAGTTCAATGTGGAAGACTCCTACGTTTTATCGCATCTTCTTTTCCCTGGGGGTTCCACCCCCAGACCCCCGTAGCAACTGCTTCGCAATTGAAAAGAGGCATCTGTAGAGTCCAACCGCGAAGCGGTTGCTACGGGGGTCTGGGGGTGGAACCCCCAGGAAAAAAGGAAAAGAAGTAGAGCCAGCATAGATCATAAGTCATTAGTACATCAGTGGAAGAGGTCGAGAAGCTCTGTCTTGGAGAGCTTGTTGGTGACTGCCGAGGAGGATGCGCCGTCGATGACGCCGGCAGCGAGGGCCCGCTTGGAGTCGCAAAGGGAGAGGATCTTTTCCTCGACGGTCTTTTTGACAACGAGTTCGTAGACGTCGACATCGTGCTGCTGGCCGAGACGGTGAACGCGGTCAATGGCTTGCTCGGTGATCATGGGGTTCCACCACGGGTCGACGAGGACGACGCGCGAGGCGCACGTGAGGTTAAGGCCAAGGGCGCCACATTTGAGAGAACAGAGGAGGACTGTGGTCGCCGGGTTGTGGCGGAGAGAGTCGAGGGATGCGTCGCGCTTGGCCGGCGGCATGGACCCGTCGTAGCGTGCAAAGCGGATGCCGCGGTCGCGGAGATGGGGTTCGATCTTGTCGAGCATCGTCGTGAACTGGCTGAACACAATGGTCTTGCGGGTGGGCTCGTTGGAGAGCAAGTCGACAAGCTTGTCGATCTTGGCACTAGCGGTGGCGGACGGATCGGTATCGGAGACGACTGCATCGGCTGCGTCGTCGAGCTCGCGGTTGACGTCGAGAGAGCCAAGCATATCTGCGAGGTCGTCGACTGCTCCAGCGTTGGCGTTGGCATCGACGTCTGGGTCAGCTTCAGCGTCGGGTGCCCGTCGAGCAGGACCTGAGGCTTCGACAACGGCCGATTTGTCATCGTCGTCGAGACGGCCTGCTACCAGACGCATGTCGTCACACGTCTGACGCAGACGCAGCAGCAGCAGCAGGGCAGACATGTACTGGGCGGCACCACCTTCCATGACGAGCTTCTCGATGCGCTGACCAAAGGTGCGGTGCAGCTTATCGTAGAACGCACGTTCGCGCTGTGAAAACTCAATCTCGGTCCGGTGCACACGCCGGGCAGGCAAGTTGACGCCGTTGGCCTTGAGCACCTCCTTGGTCCGCCGCAGCATCACCGTCGCCAAGACGGCGTGCAGTCGCTGCATCGCGACTTTTCCCCGTCCGCCGGCAATCGGGCCTGCTATCTGGCCCTTCCACGTCGCATACTTGTCGTACGGTTTGAGCTGGATGAACCGGAACAACGAGTACAGCTCGTCGACGGTGTTTTGGATCGGCGTGCCGGTCAGGCACCACCGGCGGCGCGCCATGAGACCAGCTGCAGCCACAGAGCTCTTCGAGTTGCGGTTCTTGATCGTGTGCGCCTCGTCGAGAATTACGCGCCACCAGTGCGGTTTGAACAGTGGGCCGTCAGCCGCCCGCTCAGTGCTCGCTATCTGGTACGTCGTCACAACCACATCGTACGCGCTGAATGCCGATGCGTCCTTGGTCCGCGACGGGCCATGGTGCACGTAAACACGCAGCCCCGGCGCCTTGGCCCGCACCTCAGCAGCCCACTGGCTCGCCAGCGCCAGCGGGGCCACCACAAGCGTTGCCTTTATGGGCAGAGGCAGCAGCACAGCCTTTTTGTCTTTGTCCTTGGCGTTCTCCTGCTCCTCGCGCTCGCGCTCCTGCTCCTCCTCGGCCACTTTTCGGTTGTAAGGGTTGCCAAGAATCAGTGCAAGGGACTGTACCGTTTTGCCGAGACCCATGTCGTCGCACAGCAGTCCGCCCTTGGCGGCCACGTCGTCCTTCTCGCGCCGCCTCAAGAACCGGTATCCCCGGACCTGGTGCGGCAGCAGCGTGACCTCGAGACCAGACACCTTTTTATCCTCGTCAGTGATTTCCTCCTCCTTTTCGGCCGCGTCCATCGTGCCGAGCAGGTCCTTCAGCTGCTCAGTCACCTTTTCAGCACTGATAAAGGCCTGTACGTTGCCGTCAATGAGCGTCACAGTGGGCTTCTCCACCACCGGGGGCCGGCTAATCGGTCTGTCGGATTTTGTGCCCCATCGCAGAGGCTCTCGTAGCAGAGACGCATTGAGATCCTTCTCGGGCGAACCGAGAGCCACAGGCTTAGCGTCACGCAGCACTGAGACGTCGATCTTGCGTTGCCACTGCGATGACCGCGGCGTTACGGGCTCCAACAGCGACCCGCTGCTGGCCTTGAATTGCCGCACTGGCGACCCAAATGTCGTTGTAGGCTTGGCAGGGCTAGCAGGTGGGCCTGGCCGGCCCAACATACGGTTCCGCTCGTCCTGAGCGCTTTGAAGTCGTGCAAGCATACCAGAAGGGCGTCGCAGAGGGTCGCTCGTGTTGAATGCTTTTCTCGGTACTGATCGATCCGCTGGGCGGTCCGTTGGACGGTCTGTTGACCGGTCCACAGGCCGGTTGGAGGAAGTCTGAGGTTTCTTCAATGGACTCAGATCGACCGGTCTGTTGATCGTCGCAGCAGAACTCGAGCTCAGTTGACCAACTACTGGCGCCTTTTTTGTCGGGCTCTTTGTCGGACTCGCCTGCTCTACACCTCTTGGACCGTTGTCTGTCTTTGCCGAAACAGAGAGCTCGCGCAACGTCGCCTCCAGGTCGTCGGTATCCGCGTCCCTTGTCTTCCCGATTACCGGCGAAGCATCACTATCCGAGTCCACAATACGCGTGCGATTGGCCTTTTTGAGTGGCGAATTCGAAAAAATATCCGAGTCATCGGATGAGCCGTCAGACGAGTCTGAATCGTCTCGCAGGCTGTCAGCTACTGGCGTCTCTCGAGGAGCTGTCAATCCTCCCTTGGTCGCATTCAGTGGGCTTGACAGCGGTGACGATACCGGCTCGTCGTCGCTCTCATCGTCCGAATCTACTACCCGCCGAGGTCCTCGCTTAATCTTTACCAGTTCCCTATCCGACTCTTCGTCCGAGCTTTCGTGTATGCGCGGTTTTTCTACTGGCAGAGCAGTAGACTGCCTTACCGGCTCGTTGACTTTTGATAAACGAGCCATTTGGCTCTGTACGCAGGCTCTGTTCTTCTTTCAATGTCTGTTTGTTTTTGTGTTTGGCGATAATAACCGCACGGCTGAACAGGACCGTCGGGCTAGGGTAGCCCTCGACAACGCTCATATCACTCAAAGGGCACAGACTATGTGCAAAACGCGTGAATCAACTATAAAGTGCTCAAGATCTTGGATCCTGGGCCAGTGCCCTTTGCTCAGATCATAAATGACACTAGAAGGTCGAAATGTAAACCCAAGTCGAATGTAGATCTGTTCAAGCAGGTCGGTGGCTGGACAGGCACATGTATTGTTTTTAGCAAAAAAGCAAAACCCAAAAAAGACAAAATCAAGAAACCGTAGGAGCAAAAAATTTAGCCCTACGTGGGGGTCGAACCCACAACCTTGAGATAACGTGTACTTAAGAGTCTCACGCTCTACCGATTGAGCTAGCAAGGCTAAGAAGAAACAAGCCCTACGTGGGGGTCGAACCCACAACCTTGAGATTACGTGCACTGCTAAGAGTCTCACGCTCTACCGATTGAGCTAGCAAGGCGTTTCTTGCCGGGTGATTTATTAGGACATATGGCCAGTGCTTTCTGAGTTGCACACTAGAATATATGCGTGCATATGCCAAGATCCATGGGGTTGATTGTGGCCATTAACGGTGTGGATTTTATCCACATTGAGTACTCAAACGTGCCAAAATTCCACCACTTCAATGTAATTCTTCACTACGGACTGAATATCCACAGGGTGAAAACTGCTGAAACAGGTACTATTTACAACAATCACAATGCGGCAAACTACGAGACTCCAAGTCCTCGGCGTTTTGCCTGGCAGATGCCTTGGAAATCTGCCAGAACGCCAAGGTTGAGCCAAAAGCCAAAGCATTTGGAAGTACGCCGTATAACTGTCTTGAGATGCTGGTACGAGTTCGAATGGTGAATTAGACAGCTGCTTGGTATTCTATTCCAGATGTCAATATTTTATGGGCCCACATTATTTGTGCTCATTTCACTAAAGAATAAAAGCCCTATAGCGTCTCTCTGGATTCCCTTCAGATATCGCTGCTCTATAGATACGCAATGAAGGTGAAATGAATTGCTCACGACTAATTACTCAAAAGACGAGAAAAAAAAAGGACTGCATACTTTATAAACAAGGACGGGGGATAAATATGATCCCGTTAGCTAGCTAGGTCGGCTCGTCACTTTGTGCTTTATTTCTCTGAAGACCAATCGCGTGGTAGTGTGCGAAGAGCAAATATGGATTCCAAACGGAACGTGCCTGAAGCTGATTTGCACCGCTGCTAGCTATTAAAGCACTTTCGACTTCATTTAAAACAGAGATCTTTTGACGCGAGAGTGTCATGAGACGGGTTGTTAGGATCATCATCGTACTTTCGGCGAGAACTTCCAGTAACTGTGCCTGGCCATTGAAGTCATGCTCAGGTTTTCGTCACAACTCTCAATACAAACCCTAGCGATAGCGTGAACTTTACATTTGACTAGCACATGATAGATAACACGCATATTGTCAATTTGCTTCGACAGTGCGTGTATGGGAATACTTCCGAAGATTCATCATGTGAGAGGTGCATGACAATTGCTTCCTCGATCAGGAAAAGCGGGGTTCCGTAATTTACCTGCAAAGACAACAGAGGCGGAATCACACGCTAAGGCATGAAGAGCGTGTTCCAGTTGAGCCGTTACTCTTCCCGTATGACTATCGGCGTGCTTTATGTCAAGCCCGAAATAGACTGGTTTTTAACATTTTCCACGTCGATAGTCGTGCCAATTAGGAATGGTCGCGTTCGCAATACGCGCGCACTCAGGAATACGGTCACTGGCTGCTTAGTCATATCCATCCTGAAGAAACATTTTTTTTGGCATCCTGATCCCAAGTACTTGTACTCTCACTCGGGGGCTCGTGATGGCGGCATTTATTTCGCACAATGGCTCAGGTCATAAATGCGATAGGCAAGTCAAGATTCATAAGACTAAAAACAGCCGTCTACACTAAATTTCTAATCTAGGAGCTAAGCGGGTGAAACCTCAAATTGCAGTTGCCAGTTGCTCGCAGGCAATTACACCCTGTGGCTGTGAAAGAGGAGCAATGAACAAATGGGTCTCACTGCTGTGTTGGGAAGTCATCGCGACGTGCTCGTGACACGATGACAAATTTGCCCTAGCTGGGGTGTTCAAGTCGGCAAATTGGACAGCTATTTATTATTGCCCACCACCAATGCCATTGGCGCATGTGCTCAAACGCCGCACAGTCTGCGTCTAGACGTGCAAATAGACGGTACCCCGTGTGACGCACCTCGAGAGACCGCATATCCGTTCCGGACGCGTGGCTGGCAGTTTGCGGAGGAATGATAACGCGGCACAGCGACGACAAGTTTTTAGGTCCGAGTTCTATCCCGTCCACAGCGCTACACAAAATACAATACAACGGAGATATGACAAAACCATACCAGTACTAATTAAAAAAGTACAATAAGAGCCAGTATGCCACCGTCGGATTTGTGCAAAACCAGCAGACGGCGTTCGACGCGGATTAGCGGCAGTTATGTAAAGACGACGCATTACCTAAAACGGAAACAAAACGGCCATCAGCCGCACGAACACTAGAGGTATCGTCGCCCGGCCAGGAGGTCAAGCCTGGGCGGGTGGACTACCGTAATAGACAACCAAGCATCGGGAGTCACACCCCTGTATTGAGCAATGTGGTGTGCATGCCACGTCTTGGGGGCTGTGTCACACAACATTTACGACTCGTTTGTCTTCAGATTGCGTATACGCAGGTGCGCAAAAATCCACCACTCCAGGCAACGATAGAATAGTGATTAAATAAAAATATCGTGTTACTGCGAGATTACCAGTCCAACGATTTATCCTAGCATATACGTGGCGGGACTGCGCATAGGCCCACGCAGTCAACCATTAAGGCGTACGGCAATTAAGAAAGCGAAAATCTTTGCAACTCAGCCGCATACCAGCCGTGCGTCAGCCGTTTGAGATATACGCTTGTCAACTTGCTTCAATATTTTTTGTAGGTGTTTTTCCTGCATAACAGAGCAACCAATATTATTGCCGTTTGAAGCACTGAATAAGCACAAATGTCTAGCCCAAGCCGGATGTTCGTATGTGCACGGGCCATATAACTTCGGCGCAAATGTAGGGTCCCCATCTTGCGGGACCCTGCTGCTCGTATCCAGCCTTGCAACGATCGCATTATTGGCCAGAGACTGCCAGCACGCGGAGGAAAACTATCTAATCCTACTAGCACCGTCATTGGGCAGCAAATACTAATATAGGGCGTCGGTGAAGACAGCTTGAAGGCCCACCTCGGAACGTTTGTGCGACGCTACACCCTGCAGATCTGTCGGCTACGAGTCCCAATTTGTACCTGATCGGCATGAGTTTGATTGCCAGATACAGACATATGCAGGCGATAGACAAAGACCAGCTATGTCGTTTGCGAGACAACACCGCCAATGTCAGTACTCAACAGAAAGTTGCCGAGGTAGTTTACTAAGAAATACCGTTGATAAAAACTCGTAAAAATGTACGAAAACCGTTTATTGGTTCACAGTTGAGCGTTACAACTCGAAAGCAGGCGGTACGCGAAACTACAATGCTCGGGTATATCGCCTGCATGAAGAAAAAAACGCCACATCTTTGGGTTCGGTTAGCAAATGACACCAAAACCAGAATCTATGGCACAATGCGCAGTTTTCAAGCGAGGTTCTTTAAATTTTAGTGTGAGAAAACTGCGAGATTTCGCCCTGAATACGTCTGTTTTTAGCTCATGTATACCTATCGTCGAGATTCAGGCAAGTGCGAAAAACTCATCGATCGGCAGCGATTATGTGCGGCCCAAACCACGTTTTTTTACCGGCGGGCGGACACGATATCCGACGCTCGTACTTTCTTTTTCTTTTATTTCTGCATTAGTAAAGCGCGTAGATAAAAAGGGAGTCCCTCGCGCGCCAGGGTGCTCAGAAACTAGAAACCATGACACGACGACTTTCGGGAGCAGCTGAGATGCCCGTCGCATTTCCAGACGAGGAGCCTAGCATGGTCGTCCACACTGTGGGAAACGCAGTTATCGTCGACGAACCAGCTACGCTGTCATCGTCGGACGAGAGTGTCAAGGATATGGAGTACGCCAATGAAAAGGTGGAGGACAACGCACCTGTCAGGCCCGGTATCAGCCGCGAGGCCTCGACGTCGACTGTGGTGAACCAGACGCCAGTGTGCGACCTCTCGAAGTTGGAGCAGCTGGAAGAGAAGGATGAAAAGTACGACACTGCCCATACTACCGAACGGCCCCATTTCGACCGCGGCCTTTCGGCGGCGACGCTCAACCCAGAGTTCCCATACGATGAGCCTATGCCATACCGCACGCGGACACAGGAAATTCGACCCGACGACCCGGAGGCGGCCGGCCCGACCATCCACCACGTTGGCACCGGCCCGCTGGAAGACTGGAACAAGCCTTGGATCAACACTTTGAAGCTGGCAGCTGCTTTTCTCGGATTCTCTCTATCGGGCATGAAGGACTCGGTCATGGGTGTGCTCATTCCCGAGCTTGAGGAGTACTACGGTTACAACTACCTTATTGTTTCCGTGGCGCTTCTGGCGCCGTTTATGGGCTACACTATTGCCTCTGTCATCAACGACTACCTCCACCGCAACTTTGGCCGCCGCGGTGTCTGCATTCTTGGGCCGTGCCTGCAGCTTATCTTTTACATTGTCGCATCGACTCAGCCTCCGTTTGCCGGCTTTGTGGTGAGCTTTGTGTTTGCCGGCATGGGCTGCGGCATGCTCGACGGATGCTGGAACACCATGGTCGGCTCTTTCAAGAACTCTAGCCAGATTCTCTGCATTCTGCACGGCTTCTACGGTATCGGCGGTATCGTATGTCCGACTTTTGCGACAGCCATGCTCGACCGTGGCATTTCGTGGAACTATATTTATGTCGTCCTGGTTGGTATCGCAACTTTCCTGTTGTGTCTGTGCCTGTTTGCGTTCCGTCACGATACCGCTCAGGCGTACCACGCTTCAATTGCCCGCTCTGCCGCTGAGCACGGCCACGGCGGCGACAAGCAGCGTAGTGCTGTCATGGACGCGCTGCGAAACAAGCTTGTCATCATGCTGTCGGTTACTGTCTTGCTGTACGTTGGTGGAGAGGTTGGTTCTAGTTCGTGGATGACGACTTTCATGATTGACGTCCGCAAGGGTGACCGCAACACCATGGGTTACGTCACTACTGGATACTGGACCGGTCTGACGCTTGGTCGTCTGGGTTTCAGCTTCCTCAACGCGCGCTTTTCGCGATTCTTGGCCTGGCTCTATGTCTTTTATCTCAGTGGCGCGATCTTGTTCGTCGTGCTCGCCTGGGCCATTCCCAATGTCTACGCGTCTGCCGTCTCCACTGCCTTCCTTGGTATGTTCCTCGGTCCTATCTTTCCTACTATTGTTGGTGTCGCTGTCCAGAAGCTGCCTCGACGTCTGCATGTCAGCGGTATTAGCTTTGCTGCGACGTTTGGCGGTGCCGGAGCCGGCATCATTCCCTTTTTTATTGGCATTATTACCAACTCTGCTGGAGCAAAGGTCATTCCCCCTGTCATTCTCGCCTTTCTCCTTGCTGCCATGATCATCTGGTTTGCCATTATCAAGTTCTGTTAGACGGAAACTGTCTACGTTTGGCAAGACCAGCAGCGCTTCTGCTGCGCACCACATCATTGTTTACGACTTTGCACGACTTTAATGATTCGAGTTTCCATAGGGAACTACTTAATATGACGAGATAAACATTTCAAAACAGACATCAGATGTAGATAAAAAAAAACGTGAGCGCCTAATTGGAGCCAGAGCTCGTTGCATCCTCGTCAAGATGCCCACCCTGTTTGCACAGCGAAAAGAACAAAGAATCGGGGTTCTGAAGAAGATTGCGGGGCGTATCAAACTCGGCCACGCGGCCGTGGTCCAGTACAAGCACTCGGTCACTGTCGAGAATAGTGTTTAGTCGGTGCGCAATGGTCACAATTGTGTGGTCTTTGAACGCTGTGCGAATAGTCTTCTGGACGAGTTTGTCGGTTTGGACGTCGACCGAGGCAGTGGCTTCATCCAGAACCAGAATGCTGGATTTATGCAAAAGTGCGCGACCGAGACACATGAGCTGGCGCTGGCCGGCAGACAGATTTGTGCCGCCTTCGGAGACAGCTGCGTCAAGACCGCCTTCCATGGACTGAACGTGCGCCTTGAGGTGCGACATCTCCAAAGCCCGCCACAGCATGTCGTCCGTGTGCTCGTCCAACGGATCGAGGTTCTGTCTAATTGTGCCTTCGAATACTTGCGAGTCTTGAGGTATGATAGACAGGCGGGATCGGAGATCACGGAGGCCAATCTGACTCACGTCGATGCCATCGATCTCAATGGCACCAGACGTGGCCTCGATTATGCGAAACAGCGACAGAATTAGCGAGCTCTTACCTGCGCCCGTGCGGCCTACAATTCCGACCTTCTCGCGCGGTTTGATCGAAATGTCCACGTCTTTGAGGACCAGATCGAGATTTGGACGATACTTGGTCGAGTAGTTCTTGTAGGTGATGCGGCCCTCTGCAGGCCAGTCCTGGGCCGGACGCTGGGATGAGACAATCTCGGGCGCCTCAGTCGGCAGGTCTGCGTACTCTAGCACCCGCTCGACACCCACGACGCTAGTCTCCAAGTTGACGTACGCCTTGACGATCCAGCTGAAAAAGTCCGTCATCTGCTCGATGTACGTCATCATGATACCGATGAGGCCGGGCGTAAATGCCCGTGTCGTCGATCCAAAAACGATAACGACTGCCGTCGTAAACACAATAAGAGCGCCGATGGTCTGCAGCCGGAATGTGAGCCACCGGTTGGCACTGCGGAAGAGGTAAATGGCGCGAATGTTGCCGTCGAGGTTAGCAATGTGGTCCGACTTGAACCGGTCCTCACGGCCAAACGCACGAATAGTGCTGATACCGTTGAGACTCTCCTGGAAATGCGAAAAGATGGGCGATCGCGAGATGCTGAGAAGGCGCTTGAGCTCGCGCGATGCACCCTGGTAGAACGTCTGATAGTAGTAGTACAATACCGATAGCGGGATCATGATGCCTAGGATGGCCGGAGCCGCATAGATGACAACGCCGATGGACACGAGGATCTTGACGAGCGTGCGGAGCAGGTCGATAAACGCCACCGGCAGGCCCTCATCCAGCTCGTTGATGTCGCTTGAGAATCGGTTGATGATGCGGCCGATAGGGGTCGTCTCGAAGAAAACCATGGGCGAGCGGAGCACCGTGGCTGCCATCTTGTCATGGAGAATGCGCGATGCCCGCAGACCGCAGTATATGCGGCCGGTAATCTTGCGGCCGACCGAAATGAAGCCTGCCGTCGAGCCGATGATGAAGAAGCCGCCGAGCCAGAATGCCCTGTCGACGTTTTGTCCGAGGCGTGCGTTGTTCTCGACCCATGCCTTGAGCCAGAAGTTGGCCGCCAGTGCTTGCAGCGATGCCAGCACAATCAGGACAAGCGACACGACGATCGGCGCGACACCACACGCGGCCACGTAGCGTTTGTACACGTGCCACTTGACGCGGCCCTTTTCGCCTGCCTCTTTGCGCTGAGCAGTGCGCCGCTTGAGGAGGTTTGGATCCTGCGCGCGACGGCCGCGCGTGTAGCTGGCGATGCTTGCGCGTCGCAGTGTATCGACAGATCCGCGTCTATTGCCATTTTCGAGCGGCTTGGCGTTGTGGTCGTCACCATTAGATCCCAAGGACTCGTCCGAGTCGCCGAGATCAGGGTTAATTTCCAGATCCTTGCGGCCAAACTCGCGCAGCAGCTCGTAGATGTGGCCCTTGCGTTCGAGGACGGCACTGAGTGTACCGCGCTCGGCGATTGTGCAGTTTTCCAGCAGCACAATGTTGTCAGCGCGTGATAAGACGCTGATGGCGTTGGTGCACAGGACGCGTGTCTTTGTGGCTAGGACGCCAGTCGCGCTGAGCACCTGCTCCACGATCTGGCGACGGACGTGCTCGTCGACGGCCGAGAGCGGGTCGTCCAGCAAATACACATCTGCACGCGCATAGACGGCACGCGCCAGGCTGAGACGCGCCTTCTGGCCGCCTGAAAGCGAGACACCGCGCTCGCCGACCTCGGTGTCGTCACCGTCTGGCAGGATCTGCAAGTCTGGGCCAAGGGCGCATGCCTCGAGCGTCCGCTGGTAAAACTCGGGCTCATATCTGTTGCCAAACAGGATGTTCTGCTTAACGCTGGCATTCATGAGCCATGGGTCCTGGGCCACATAGGCAACAGAGCCGCGGGTGACAACGCTACCCTGGACCTTGTCGAGCTCGCCCAAGAGCGAGCGCAGGAACGCCGACTTACCGGACCCGACCCGCCCGACAATACAGCTGAGCTCACCCTTGCGCGCAACGTAATTGATGTTTTCGAGCACGACCGAGTCAGGATTGGTCCTGTCCCACACAAACGTCGCGTCGCCCTTGACCTCTACGGTCTTGTCGCCGGGCATGGTTGTCGGGCCTAGACGCGCGACCGCGTCTTGCTGCATCTCCTCCGACACCAAAAAGTCGCGGATACGCTGGAACGAGACGCTCGAGTCAACGATACGCGTCACGACTCGCGGGATGTCGTTGAGCGGCGCCGTCATCATGTCGAACAGCGAGATGCACGGAAACACAATCTCGGGCGTCAGTGGGACGTCCTCAATATATGCAAACACCGCAAACGTCGAGCACGAAATGCAGTACGGGATCACCGACCACACAAAGTCAATGAGCGAACTAAATAAAATGATGTCGCGAAGGTTGTGCAGCTGCAGGTTGTTGCGGACATTGTCGAGCCGCTGCAGCATGGCGGGCTCCCAGCTGTAGAGCTTGATGCTCTTGATGTTTGACAGGATCTCAGTGGTGAGTCGCGTGCGCTCGTCCTTGTACTTCATCTGCTTCTTGCGCATGTCCTTGATCTTGCGCATCATGTACGTGTTGAGCGGCAGGAACAGCAGCAGGACGCCGACGGCGGCCCACATGCTCCTGCCGACAATGAGGTTGAGCGAGTACAGGCATATGGCAAACTGGATCGGCGCTTCCCATAGGGTTGTGACCATCCACACGATGTTGGTGATGGTCTGGACGTCGACGGCCATGAGGTTGACGATCTCGCCGGCAGAGCGTCCCTGGCGCTCCTTGCTGGACAGGATGAGCGACTTGTCAAACAACGCCGAGTACAGCGAGCCCTTGACCATGGAAGCGGTGCGGATCAGATACAGGAGCAAGTTTGCGCCAAAGATAGTGCGCAGAATGTTGGCCGACAGCATGCCGAGCGCAATGTACATGCCGACCTCGACGGGCTGGGGCTGCGCGCCCTGCTCCCAGTACGAGTTGGCAAACAGAATGAGGTAGCGGAGCAAAAACGGCTGGGCAAAGCCAATCAGGTCGCCGGCAAACTCAAACACGCCCGACAGTGCGACTGTAGATCCAAACGCGCGGGCAATCGCCCACACGAGCGACCACACGCTATCGTCGCGGCGGGCGCGCCATTCGTCATGGAACTTTTCGCTCGTGCGCTCGGTACTGTACTCGTTGTCGACGGGCGGCAGCTGATCGAGCGTCAGCAGCCCGCCGGCCGCCCGCACGATGATGTCGTTGATCCACGTGAGCGAGATGCGCGAGTAGACGTCGGCGTTTTCCAGCAGGGCGTACTCGTCTTTGTCTGCGAGCAGCACGGCGCCGCCGTCGTCGTCGACCTCGAGCTTAACACGCCTGGGTCGCAGCTTCGGCAGGGCGTATTCGAGCACAAAAATGGCCACGTCGTTGAGTAGCGACAGGGCGTACAACATTGTGGCAGCCTTGTCGGCGCCGCCAACGTCGCTCCACAGATTGTCGTGCTTCCACAGCGAGAACAGTTTCATCGTCGTAGAGATCATCGCCATTGGCCAGTAAAACAGCAGCGTGTCGGACGGGACCTTTGCGCGTCCCAGTTCCATGCGATGCAGTGCAACGGCCACAGGCGCCACGGCAGCCGTTGCGGCCGCGCTCAGCGGCCTCACGTCGTAGCCATGTGCCCATACGAGCACCACAGCGATCGTCACCCATATACCAATGTGCACATTCGCCAGAATCTGCTGTTAGCAACGCAGCGGTGCCTTTGTTTATTTCCTGGGGGCCCTGCCCCCAGACCCCCGTAGCAACTGCTTCGCAGTTGGGATGGGGTGCTCCACAGTTCCTGAGGCCCCCCTGCTCAACTGACGGGACGGGCAAGTGTCCCTGCTCAACTGCGAAGCAGTTGCTACGGGGGTCTGGGGGCAGAGCCCCCAGGAAAAAAAGCAAAAGAAGAAACGCAGTCGCGACGAGCAATTCTGCGGTTTCCAAGTGTCCGTGCTCAACTGCGAAGCAGTTGCTACGGGGGTCTGGGGGCAGGGCCCCCAGGAACAAAAGCACATACCAGCTTTGCGGTGTCGATAGCTGTGAGCGAATAGGAGCGCTTGGGCTTTTGGCTCAGAAATCGTAGTTCGAGGAGGCCAAACACGGCCAGGACGAGCGTCGGAATGAGGACAATGACGGCGTCGACAAAACATGGCGACAGCGAGCCGTCGTCCAGCAAAATGCACCAGCCGGCCGAATCATAGCACAGACCGTTTACTAGCGGCGGTGGTGCTTGGTCAAAGGAAGCGGTGTGGTCGCCCCAACTAGATGATGCTGCTACTGCAGGCAAGCCGCCCGCCTTGGGCGGCGGCGGGCCTGGTGGCGACCCGAGCACGAGAGTCGGCACGTCGTTTATCGAAAACATGCGCCTTTGTATTGACCGCCCCAGATCGCGTAGCAGGTGCCGAACCAGGACATGGACCACAGCGGGAGAGGTCGTTTTGCGCGGGATGTGGGGGATGCAGCAGCAGAGGGCCGAGTGCTCCGACGCGACACGCGACGAGAAGAAACTAGCGAGCGACGACGAAACGAGCGCGCGAGGGTCAGCAGCTGTCAACAACGGCTTTTAAGTTGGTGATTGCCGTAGCTTAGGACGCGAATGCCGCGTTGGGGTATCAGGAATCAGTGGCGAGCAAAAGGCGCAAAAGTCGCAAGTTTTGAGGTTGACGTCGGAGAGGGATGTAGATGTAGTTTCCGGGTCGAGCACAATGAAAGCTCAAAACCAAACAAAAATACAAGAAGCATACACCGCAGTGGCGAAAGAAATACCGGCTAACCAAAAACTGCGTGTTGTGGTCAGGTCAGACGCAGCAGCAAACGCACAAACCACTGGTTTGTCTTGCACTGATTGCAAGCAAAGGGACGCAGATGTTGTGGGGCTGGGGACCGTACGGCTGTAACACGGTCTCACACAAAAGAGGGGAGGCACTTTTTTTGGCGGTGAATTTTTGGCGGCGGGTTCGACTTTTTGGTGGGAAACGCTGCTGAAGGGCGGCGTCTGGGCTGGCTCTGGGAGGCCGTGTGAGGCACCAGTCACGTGCATTATCTGCTGCAGTATGCGCATGCGTACCGATTAGCGCCACATGAGACGCCCGGTCTTGTGGCCAGATCTGGTTCATTTCTGACTGGGGTGGTTCCTGGGGCCCACTAAGGGGGGTTTTATAAATAATAACTGTGATAAGTGAAGTTTTGCTAGTGATTTAAGTTTTGTTTTGTTCGTCAAAATGGCCATTACGCATTTAAAGTTCGATACCCTCGGCATTTAATGCGGCGATCGACGCACACAACCACGTTCCCCCGCCCGTGCTTTGCCTGCGTTGAGATGTGTAGTGCCCCCCTCAGTTTGTTTGCCTGTTTCTCACCTGACAATGGCAGGGTCCCGACAGCTGATTTTTATCCCTTGGCATTGCCGATAACCTTGGTATATGAAAAAAATAATGTGAAAAGAGAAAAAAAAAGCTGTCTAGACTGGACTCGACACGAGTGGTGCGGCGTATGATAGGGTCTTTGATCTCGAGCCCCCCCATTGACGCCGTGTTCACGAGTGCGGACAATAAACCGGCAAACGGCGCCAGATAAAGCGGGCCGTATGTGACGCCGTGCTTGCGTCAGCATTTATATGGCCACTTTAGTACCGCCAGCAGATCCTTCGGATTACTCTCGCAGACGAAAAAAAAAAAAATATTTCGCCGCTATTTTGGGCGTCCCGCGCATGGCAGTCATGCGATATACTCAGCGGCTGACGGTCTTGATGGCTTTTTTATTCCTGGGGGCGCTGCCCCCAGACCCCCGTTGCAACTGCTTCGCAGTTGAAGGGGCCGTCTGACGTGTGGTGGAACAGATTGTTAACTGGAAGTGCTGCGGTTCTTCTGTACCGCCGGCAAAACAGCGGATCCAGCGCATGGCAGTCATGCGATATACTCTGCGGCTGGCTGTTTGACGGCTTTTTTATTCCTGGGGGCGCTGCCCCCGACCCCCGTAGCACCTGCTTCGCAGTTGAAGGGGCCATCTGGCGTGAGTGTGGAACAGATGTCAACTGGAGGACTGCGGTTCTTCTGTAACCGACGACAATATCATATCGAAAGCCGATTCAACCGCGAAGCGGTTGCTACGGGGGTCTGGGGGCAGCGCCCCCAGGAAAAAAAAGGAAAAAAAAAAAAGAGTCGGCATTTGCTACGGGGGTCTGATGTGTGTGTGAGTGAAACAGCTCGTCAATTGGAAAGGCTCTTTGTAGCTGTACCGACGGCAATGTCACATCGAAAGCCGATTCAACCGCGAAGCGGTTGCTACGGGGGTCTGGGGGCAGCGCCCCCAGGAAAAAAGAAGAATGTCCGTTTAACAGCCGATCTGCAGTTGCAAGTTTGATTACTGTCTCGGGCATAATACTAGATAGAACGCCGACCGAACCGCGAAGCGATTGCTACAGGGGTCTGGAAGAAAGAGGAAAGTCATTAACGGACCTGCTCGACGTGCTCGGTGGGACGCTCTTTGTCTGAGGCTGCGTCATCGAGGACGACGGCCATCTTGTTGAGGGCTGTGTCTGAATCGACGAGCGCGTCGCCAAAGACCTCTGCAACCTCCTCGAGGCCGAGACCGTGTGTTTCGGGGAAGAAAAAGTAGACAACGAGCGTCTGGACAACGAGCCAGACGTCCCACACGATGTAGTACTTCCATGCAATGGCCGCCATGGCGATGGGGTTGACATAGCCGTTGAAGAGCATGATGGCGGTGCCAGAGAGCTGGTACAGCATCGACGCTTTGGCACGCAGCGAGAACGGGTTGATCTCCATAATGTAGGTGAGCGGCACGGGAGACGCGATGTGGTACGCTCCGCTGAATGCGTAGATCATGACGACGGCGCCGATGGCAAGCGAGTGGTCGGCAAAGTTGCGCTCCTGGTTGACGGCCGACACGATCGTAAAGATGGTGAATGTTATGCACATGACAATGTAACCGGCCATGAGCATGTGCCGGCGCGGGTGTTTGTACACGATGGACGCGAATATGACGGAGCACACGAGACTGAAAACTGTGATGCCGATGTTGATCTTGAGCTGGTCGAGCGAGTTGGTGATGCCGAGGTTGTCGAGAATGAGGTGGAGGTAGTACGCGAGGACCGAGTTGCCGCAGAGCTGCTGCATTGCCGGAAGCGCGAGCGTGATGAAGAGACGGTGCATCATGGCCCGCGTCGCAAAAAACTCGGTCCAGCGCGTCTGTTTTTGCACCTTTTCGGCCTCGATGGTCGCGGAGATCTCGGCCATCTGGAACTGCACGAGCGGCGACGCCGGGTCGCCGTCGCCGTGGTACTTGGAGAAGAACGCGAGCGCCGCCTCCGTCTTGCCCTTGCTGATGAGCCAGCGAGGCGACTCGGGGCCCAAGAGCGCCAGAACAACCTGCACGGCCGGCAGTACCGCCTGAATCAGCGACGGAATCCGCCACGACCAGTTGTTGTACTTCATGCTCGAGTTGTAGGGGCCCCACGTCACGAGCGACGCGATGAACGAACCAAACGGCCATGAGGCCAGCAGCAGCGACGTCATCGTCGGCCGGTGCGACGGGTAGGCGCACTCGGCGAGGTACACGGGACCGGCGGTCTGGGCAATGCCGCCGCCGATACCCAGCAGGATGCGGGCCGCGATGAACATGGAGAAGTTGCGCGCTACTCCCTGGATCACAGCACCGAGTATGATGACAAGGCAGCCAATAATCAGCGACGGCTTGCGCCCAATGTACTCGAGCATCGCCCACACAAACGGCATCGTAATGAGAATACCGATATTGATACCGTTTGTCATAGTGCCAAGGCGGCTTCCTGCAGGATTGTCAAAGTACTCCTGCCAAGACTCTAGCGCCTGCAAACCGTTGAGCATCGAGCCGTCGTAGCCCGACACTACTTGAGCCAGCACGCCTGCCATCAGCAGGACATTGAGCTTGAGTAGATACGGGTATTTCCACCACATTTTCGGCCGCTTGGGAATCACGTCGGCGAGCTTGAGCTCGCCGCCCGGCGCTGCAGCTTGTTCTTGGTCGTCCATTACAACTAGACTTGTGGCCTGCCGAGGTGGGGCGCCGTCAACAGAGCTTTTTTATAGCCTTTTGTGTCTGCGGAAAATCCGGGGTTCCCCCACGTTGTTGCCGATTATGGTGCATGATCTGATCTTATAACATTATGTGTGTCGGCTTTTAGGTCCGAGCATCTGATCCTTGACAATTTGCTAGCCCAACGAGAATAGTTCAAGGACCTATCAAATGGGACGCCCTGTCACGGTACCTAGCATGAACACGATTGAGAGACTTTAGACCCGTCTGGATAAAGTCAATTTTCCGCGCAATCTATGACACTTTGTATCTGCTGTGCGGCCCTCGTACCCCACTTGAGCCCATGGGCGGGGTGATCATCGCCCCGGAGTTCTCATGTGCCGTACTGCAAGTCGCAACGTAAGTCTGCTAAGCGGGTATCAAAATCAATGCGAGGTGCAAATGGCCAATAGCATGCCAAACTTCAATACTGATGTTCTCCACATAGTGCAGGGCACTTTGATGCTACTCTGTAAAGTCCTACGTATGTTGTCACGTTTTCAGATGATGACCCTCTCCGCGGGTCCTCGCTCTATCAATGTGCCGTAACGGGCGGACCCAACACCGCCTGGCGTTCGTACGCTTGCTTGAAAGCGCAGAAATATCTCGTGTGTGCCTTTTCAATCAAGAATGACCCAGTATTGAAACCAAAACTCTAATCCACAAAAGTAAACATCAACACTGTCAGAATATTGAAAACTGGCATCGCTTGGCGTCGGAGCGTAGGCCGCTTAATGCAGGGGTCCACTTCAGCCGCATATGCGGCTAAGAATTTTGACGCCAAAAAAAAATCGAGATGCAGTACTACCTGTTCGCGCATGGTCACCCACTGCACTACTGAGTGTAGCTCTAAGACGGTTAACTAGGACTGATCGGACGGGAAGTCGTTCTTTCGCCTTGATATGACCGCATCTGAAATGGAGGAAACCTCACGGATTTCGCTGAGTAAACCAGAGGCGATGATGAGGAGGATGATCACGCCGCGGATTGCTTAACCCTCAGGGGTTATAGCCGAGTAGGTTAACACCGCTCGGTCCCCTGGGGGGAGGGATGGGTTCGATTCGCCATCGAGTCATCTCTTATCACCACCGAAGTCCTGTGGAGGAAATGAATAATACCACCAATCACGGCAGATGTTGCCTTTCCAAAGATCCCTAATCAACGCCTATTATCGCAGTACAATCCTGCATTCACTCGGCGGCGGTTTTTAACCCTACTCAGGGACTGTTTCCCGTTGTCACTGGCGCAAGCCAGGCGAGTATTCGGAGTAATGCAGCATTGGCGGTACACAAACGAAAATTCGAACAAATACATAAGATGTCGCTGGCTGATATATAGCTTACAAAGACAATAAAAGATATTCAATCAATATTCAATCAATCAAAGCCGCGGATTGCTTAAGGCTAGCCCTAGTCTGTCAGACAAGGTGCTCCTTAACACACCTGAAGGATTAACGGCGGTAGCCGCATTTCTAGCCGATACTTGGAAGAGCCAGAATCGTAACGGTTCTGAGCCGCCAGCCCCCGAAGCTGCTCGAGTAGCTACGGAGGTGATGCCGCATCCTGCTCATCTATGATGAATAGTTGCCGATGTCTCTGGCTTATATATAGCTTTATTACGGACAATAAAGGATGTGATGATGATGATGATGCGGGCGCTGGCCGAAATGCCACCGAGAACGAGATCTCAATACCCGGAGGAGTCTCCAGGACCACCCCAGGACACCGAAGACTCTTCCGAGAGTTCGTACTCCGACTCTACCTCGGCCAACGAGGCACCAGATGGCCATTCGCGCACGGACGCCCACGAAAACTCACCGCCCGACATCGCGGCTGAAGAACCCGAACAACCGGAAACAGCTCCCATCGCCGAGAGTCCACAGCAGGCGCTCAATGGGAAATCGGCTACGGCGAATAACCAGGTCGTGGAGGACCTCATAGTGGACCGTGAAGCCACGATCGCCGACCCCGCCACCCCCGATCGCCACCCGCACACCGGAGATTGGCCTCACCCAGTCCCCACCGACACTCCCAACATCAACGAAACTGACCTATGCAACGATAATGAGGAAACCGAAAGAAACAATGAAATTACTCAAAAACTCGCAACCCCCCAAGAATTCTCGTCTCTTTCACCCAACGAGAAAGAGGCCCACTTAGAGGCCGCCATCGAGTACCTTCGTGCCGCCATCACAGAGAATCAACGACTGAAAGCTCAATATGAAGAATTGAAATCCCGCGCCGACATTCAACGACAAAAGTTCAGACCACGACCGCCTGCACAAATCCAATAGCAAGCAAGATAGAAGACCCGCAAGCGGATCGCTGACATAGAGGATGCAGTTAAGATGATCACCTGAAGATCAAATGAGATACGCTCAGAGGCATATACTGAGCAGGCTAGTCCAATCTAGAACTAGGACAGCCCTCGTACGAAGCTTGTTCCAGACGAACAACGTCAGGAACTCTCATATCAACTGCACATGTGGCCCACTGGAAATAGTTGACCACATTCTCAATTTTTGCCCACTCGGTAGTGGACCACGACGCCGTTTGCTTAAGGTAAGCCCTAGTCTGTCAGATAAAGAGCTCATTAATGCACCTGAATTATTGACGACGGTAGCCGAATTTCTAACCGATACTTGGAAGAGCCAGAATGAGGACGGTTTGAGCCACCAGCCCCCGAAGCTGCTTGAATATCTCCGGTGGTGACGCCGCATCCTGCTCACCCATAATGAATAGCTGCCGATGTCTCTGGCTTATATAGCATAACTACGGACAACAAAGGATTTGATGATGTGGTGATGATGACGATCTCATGGAAAAAACTGCTACTGGAGCTCGTGTCTGTCAATTCTTCAATATCGTGGGCACAGTAGAGGTCAGAAGGCCCATTAGTGCTGTTTAAGGTCTTACTATCAAGACTAGAATTGCTGAATCTGTCAAATCTCACTTCACATGATCAGCAAGGACCCCAAGCATCCACAGCTTCAACTGCGCAGCAGTTGCCACGGGAGTCTGGGGGTGGAAACCCCCAGGATTGAATTTGCTATTTCATGAGTTAACATCGTTCAACAGTTGATCTACTTAATCTAGAACTACCACGAAATCTTGGCAATCAGACTCTTAGGAAAGAGGCGAACGAGCAACTTGCGGATCTCGTCCATCATAAGAATACCCAGAGCAAGGCCGAGCGGAATAAACCAGTACTCGATCGGAACGGACGCAGTGCCAAAGAGATAGTGCATGCCGGGGACTTCGGTGACGAAAATGGCAATACCCAAGGAGACGGCCATGGCGAGAGCAAGCCACGGGTTGCGACGCTGCTTGCGGACTGGATCCGCCTGCACAATGGACATGCGCTTGTTGCGGACAGCAAGAATGTTACCCCACTGCAGTATCACGAGCGTCACAAAGTAGACGCCCTGGCCAACACTGTTGAAATGCGTAAGCTCATCAGCGCTGTAGCCGTAGAAGCCATCCGAGTAGCTCTCGAAAGCAAACACAAGCGCGTGGAACGGAATGCCGGCCGCGCGGTACATGTACAAGAAGAACATGCTGTGCGCGCAAAATGCCTCCATGACGCCGATGAACAAGTACGACTGTCCATAAATGCGCAAGTTGATGAGATGGTCCTTCTTGTGGTTGCGGGGCGGGACGCTCAGCAAATCGTACTCCTCTTTTTCCATGATAAGCGACAGCGATAGGAACAGGTCCGTGAAGACGCAGATGATGATCATCAAGAACGAGCTGAGGGGAAGGGGAATGCCAAAGTACACGTTCATGAGGACCGGCCAGATCTCAGACCAGCTGCCGGCGGGAAGCAAGTAGGCAATGACCTTTTGCAAGTTCTGGAACACAAGCCGGCCGAGGCGGATTGCCGTCACAATAGAGTCAAAGCCCTCCATGAGGACGAGATCTGCCGCACCAATGGCCACATCACTGCCTGAAACGACGGCAACACCGACGTCCGCCTTGCGAAGGGCTGGGGCGTCGTTGACGCCGTCGCCTGTCACGGCAACAACGTTATCGCGCGCCCGGAACTCGTCGACTATGCGCAGCTTCTGCTCGGGAGTAGTGCGAGCAAACACAATCTCTTCGTACGCGCAAATGGCGTCCCAGTCGCTCTCTGTGAACGAGGATATCTGTGGTCCCTCGATAAGCAGAGACCCTCCGCTGCAGCGGGACCCATCCGCGGGGACCAGGCTGGTCGCCGTATCCGGCTCCCGCAGGCTGGTCAAAATTCCAACATCACGCGCAATAGCAGCGGCAGTCAAGCCAAAGTCTCCGGTGACCATAAAGAAGCGGATACCCGCGCGTCTGCAAGCCTCTACAGTCGCAGCTGTCTCCGGACGGGGCGGATCGATAATGCCGAACAAGCCAACAATCGTCAGGTCTTCCACGCAGGTCGAGCTCACCTCGTCACCAAACGCATTGGTGCCAATAGCAGTCTGGGGCTCAAAAGTGCGCTCGCAGACGACAATCACTCGCTCAGCTTTGCGAGAAAGACGCTCCTGCTGCAACATGAAAGTGCGTTTGGCCGCTTCGTCAAGAGGTTCTATATCGTCGGTGAGAGCAGACCAATACGATGTGCACTTGGGAAGAAGCACATCAGGGGCACCCTTGACGTAAACATGGTATCTTCCGAGAGAATCTTTGTCCATGTTGAACGGAGTAGTGTGTACCGTTAACATCCACTTGTTTTTAGAGTTGAACGGGATCGCATGGATGCGGGCATATTGTTCTGCCAGGCCCTCTGAAGGCCTTAGTGACTCTGAAAACCTCAAGACAGCACCGTCAGTGGCATTGCCATGTGTGTCCCTCTCTGTGACAGGTTTGCTCAGACTTTTGGGATCAAAAGCGGCATCGTTGCACAGGAGTGATCCGCGGTGCAGCGCTGACAGACCTTTGGACGGCTTGCCATCTCGAAACATGACAGCCAACTCATCCAGGTCATACAGCTCGTCCAGGAGACCAGCTGACTTGACAACCATCTTGTTCTGCGTAAGTGTTCCTGTCTTATCAGAGCACAGCACATTGACACTGCCAAGGGTCTCCACAGTGGCGAGGCCCTTGGGCAAAACTTTGGCTGCTTTCATGCGCTGTGCAACTCTCATCAGCGTCAGTGCCACACCAATGGGCATGCCTTCGGGAATGAAGGCCACAACACAGCCCATGACAACATTTAGCATGGCCACGACGTTCATGAAAGCAAAGTGGTCGACACGCAGCCATCCAACCCAGGTGAAGATGATTGTGCTGGCAAGGAGCACTGTCAGCCCGACAATAATCTTGACGAACCGCGAAATCTCTCGCTGGATAAGCGTGGGCTTCTCCTTGACGCCAGCAGTGATTGTGGCAATGCGTCCCATGACCGATCGAGATCCCGTCAGGACAACGACTCCGACTGCATTGCCGTTGACAACGCTCGTACCCATCAGTGCGATGTTGCGGGTCTCAAGAAAATTGTCATCGGTAGCATCAATGGAACCATCAATTTCGTCGGACTCGCCAGTCAAGATAGCACGGTCGAACCGCACGTCCCCGGAGCTCGACAAGATTCGCATATCGGCAGGAACCTTGGAACCGACGGTGACGTGAACAATGTCTCCGGCGACGAGATCTGCTGCAGGCATCTTGATGAGCTGGCCTTCACGAAGTACAAGCGCCTCCGATGGAAGTAAATCGAGAATGGAATTCATCACACGAGTTGTCGACCAATCCTGAAACGCAGAGAAAGACGCCTGCAGAAAAATCACAATCAAGACGAGAACGGCAAGCGCCAGGTTGGGGATCGATGGAGGGTTGCTAAGTGGCTTCCAGCACAAGAAGAAGACAATAACTCCCACCCACAGCACAGAGCAGAAGCCACCAAAGACGTAGAAGAAAAGCTTTTTGAAATAATTCTCCCGTCTTTCCGCGACCACGTTCTTTCCATCCTGCTGTAGACGAAGAGCAGCAGAAGCGGAGTTCAAGCCCTTGGAAGGATCGACCTTGAGCTGCGTAAAAAGCACGTTCGTCGGGATTGTGTGCAGGTTCAGACTCTCGAAGTAATCCTTGTTGGCTGTCGCCTGGCCTCTCCCAACACGCTTCGAAACGTCGTCGGGGATAGCCTGGCTCTCGCTGACCTGAATGGACAGTGTGCGATACAGCACAGGAATCTCATAGTCGGAGCGTACGTTGCTTCGCCTGCTTTCCACGCTGCCAGAGCGGGAGTTGGGACGAGACATCGACGCTCCACGAGGAAGACGGGGCCGACCCCGGACGCCCTTGTCAAACGTCACGGCAGCGTTTCTCGCTGTGCCATCTTTTCCGCCGTCTTCAGAAGACGTGAGAGAAGTTTCGGACATAGTAACGCGAGTTCTAGTGCGAGAAATGGCTATCGACGCTAATCAGAGACGATTTCCCGACGCAAAATGGCCAGTTTTCGTTCGCTATTTATTATTTTTACAAAACAAGGGCTACGTCCTAAATTCTCGCAGTCACAATCGTTTACACGTGCAATTTCGGGTATATTTTCCCGGTTCTCTCTGGATTGGATGGCCAGTTCCAGGGCTTTCTGCTGAATCGAGACCCGACGGCTTGCTGCAGGGATCTGCGCCAGGGTGCAGGGATGCCCACCGTAAACCTGCAAAATGCTTGGCCAAATGCCCCCAGTCCTCGAGAAGAAAACGGCCTAATTTTGGTCTATTTTATCAGGATTTCTTGGTTTTACTAGGGCTCTCTGGAAAATTCTTGTTCATTCTTGTACTCAACAGTGATTTCAGTGCTGAAACACCGGCTTTAACGCCATTGGTTGGCTGCAAGTCGGCCTTGGGACGAATGGCCATTGGTCCAAAAGTGCCCGGTGCCGTGCCTCATACGTCATAAGCGGCATCATCGTGGCTATGTACAGGCTGTAGCGATGCAGGGCCCAACTCGTTTGAGAGAGTCCACTAGCTTTTTCTAGCTATCTGGGACTCCGCCACAACTCAACGACACCTAGCTAGTCGAGCTATTTTCCATAGTTTCTTTGTCTCGATATCAGCTTGAAAACTTGGCCTCTACGGAAAAATCTTCGATGCGAGCGGACGCACGACGAGACGTCCGTTCATGCTTGATGGACAACAAAAGGAGGATCAAGTTCCCCCATTTGGAAAGGTTGCATTCCTGTACCTGCTGGATATACAGGCAAATGTTTACCACTGTACAAGGTATGGGTTGTACTAAAGTCCAAATGTTAAAATTTTGCGTATCAACATGTTTTACAGGCCAAAGCATGTTATCGGGGGTCCGGGTACGCGGCCATTATACGTGCAATGACAAGAACGGCCCCATTGGATGAAAATCCTTCTAGCCCTCGGTCGAATACAGGAGGGCGTGTAGTAAGCCAGTGCCATTTTTCTGGGGGTTCCACCCCCCCCCCCCAAACCCCATAGCAACTGCTTCGCAGTTGGTCTGGGTCTTATTTTCTTACTTGGAGTTTCATTGCTGCCTTCAGTCACTTATAAGTACTTATTGGTTGCCTCCAGTATGATATAGAGCCCATGTAGAGCTCAACTGCGAAGCAGTTGCTACAGGCCTGGGGGTGTAACTCCCGGGAAAAGACCAAAGTGGCATACCGTCTTCTGATTGCCTCGTGGATTGCGTGGTGACACAGTGCACTGGGGTGAGTAACAAAATGGGTAGCAAACTTAGTGCCCTTCCGAAACACCACTCAATTTATGATGGTATCCGACAAAGTTTTGGAATGTAGGCGATGGACTACTAGCCAGTGTACAAACTCGTTTAACTGGATGCATGATTTTCTTGCAATGTGCCTATATGACTTTGCAATACCGCACATATTATGTCTACTCAAGCGAGTTGAAGCTTTGACTTAGAAGATAAGTGGAAGATAACTTGGAGATCGAGGGGACTTGGGCCATAGGTTATGGTGTAGTTACGAGCCAAACGTGGCTTTGCTAGCTGCACCGCGGGAGTAGCCGCTGATCCCCGCGATCGACACCGACAAAATAATACAGATAATTATCCGAAGGTGGTGATTGGCCACGAAATCACCACCTACTTCGAGGCTAGCTCAGCCAATATCGCGTGCGCTGTGAGTGTCGTAGATATCTTCGACATCTTTCACGTGATATAGTTCGACGCCCTAAGCGTTTTCCATCTCTCAAAAGTCGGCGGTTATAGCACATGTGGGCGTAAGGCGGATCTCAAACTCTAGCCTAGTAATAGTGATGATATGTCGATCTCTATATGGACTATTTATCAGGATGTGCGTATAGTTCTTGTTATATTACCAGGGCAACTTGTTTCGTCCGCGGTCTGCGGTAATGGTTGACCCCCGTATAACTAGCGCTCATCTAACGTAATGCCCATACTAGCACCCGTAACTGTACGAACGGATGAGTCAGCCTTTAGTCATATCTGAAAAATCGCACACTCGCCCCACCAGCCAAAATTGACGAAGAGCCCTATGCATCATCCCTAGTAAGAGCCGAGTAGCTAAACACTCTTCCTGTGAGACCCTTTTATGGACAACAAAAACGCCCATTTCGCAATTATTGCTTAGCTATGAGATATCTGTATTATGATGGGCACTCGGGTGGACCCCAACCCTAGTTTCTCAAAAAATGGCCGTGCGTGAGGGCGTGACATCTGCAAGTTCCGAGACATGCCCCTGCGCCCCAGTCCCAGACTGCTTAGATGGGCCATCTACGGTACTCCTTTAACATATGAGTTCGGGTATTCTTATAGGCGATTTGAGTCCAGTAAGTGTGATGTTCTGTTTCCGGTTACAAGTTAGTTGACGGCAGCGACCGAACCGGACGCCGCGATATCTCCGAGAACGTAAATGGTAAGACTCGGACCTTGCTCTAGCGCGGCTACGATGCAGCATTGTGAAACCTAGCGTTCACCCTTTGACAACTGAATCTATCACACCTTCACTACGCCAGATCATCTCGTTATCGCAGCTACTGAGGCTCATGGTCGCGCCCACATAGGGGCTATTGTTCGGAGGATGCATTGATTTTATCGATCAACTGATAAACGGCGATCAACCTTACCTCGACTCGCCGGAAACGAGGGTCGCATGATTCATGTAGTCATTGCGTGGATTTTTGCTAGCGGCAATCCCTGCCAACCGATTTGCGCGTGATAGCTTGCACTAGCGCCAGAACGTACAACATGATGCATCATAGGTTGCTATGTTACTATTTGGCCGACATTACATTGGTGATTGGTAGCTGATGGCATACAAAACTAAATAAGTCATGATGATAGCGAGAGCACGTTCCAGAAAAAAAATACTTGACTCTAAATGCAACTTTAGAACCGAGCCTATTCCAGTGTATGGCGGAACTGCATCACCAGGGCACTTAGAGTTTGGACTCTAAAGAGCGATTGCACACACAAGTTAGGGCCAGTGATTGGGTGTGATCAGCTCGGGAACTTTGGTGCAGAAGCCCTCTGCACGATTCGCTGCTAATAATGTTTCGGACATGATGTAAGGATCTGATTGCGCAATGCCAGATCAGCGCAGTTTATGGTCTGACTTCGACGAACCGATAACGGGACTTCCGATCTTCGAAGAGAGAAACCAGAGAGCAACCAGAGAGCAAGATTTACAGGTTGTTAGAAGTAGTTGCGACATAGTTCAAACAGCCCTAACTGGAGTCTTGGGCCAGGACATCGGACAAACCTGCGTTGTCTTTACGCAAAATGCTCCGCTCAATTTGCAGGCAGTACAAGAGCAGTCAGCAAGGATCCGTCCGATCTAGACTCTCAGTAGAACTCGCTGTGACTAAAATTTGCAACAAGATAATCTTTCCCATGCATCAGATAATCACAGATGCGTGCAAATCCAACGCCGCACAGTGTCGGGACCGGGGGTAGGATACCGACAGCTGGGCAGGGTCCAGACTGAAACGCACACTAAACGCACTGAAATGTAGACGCACGAACCCCATTTGTCCAGCAACCAGTGGTGGCCGCGATATACTTCATCTATGTGTCGACTAGGCAGGCATGCGGGCAGTGAACACTCTTATCCGTCAGAAATGTCGATGTTTCCGTGGTATTGAGTTCCGACAGTCTCTTGTTCCGTCTTTGCCGCATCTCTTCGCAGTGCAATGCAACATTTCGAAATCTCTTGCCGTTTCTGCAGACATTCGACGACAAAGTATATTTGGGCAACCACAAGACCTTTCGCAGCGATATATACTCACAGTGTGTCTGATTATGCAGCTGTGGCCTGCTCCGAGAGCCGCTAATGCACACTGCACAACCAGTTAGCAGCGAAGCAAAAGTGCTGTACCTGAAAACCTAAGTGATGGAATCTTGGCATTTGTTTTAATTTTAAAGTATCAATGGCTACACCCTACGCTATAGATTACAAACATGCGACTGTTAAAGCGTCGTAATAGTTGCTGTTTTGGTACGTTATCCGCATGGACATCTCTGCGTAGCCTCATACATAAACAGGTATAATGCTATAGCGACCATCCGGTGGGATTGCCATGTGAGTGCAGGTAAAACGGCCAGAATCGGTAAGGGCGCGAGACAGAGATCTTCGTCGCAGGACCCTAATAGGCACTGCTTTGTAGATCATACATGCAGGGTATTAACAGCGGACATTCGGCCCAGCGACGATGCATGCACATCAATGGCGAGTTACACGGCTCAACTCCATTTGAGATGTATATAAACGGGTACCGTCGGATGGGATGATCATTAGATCTCGGTAATTAATTGACGAATACCGTCTGTTCCCGGAAGATCTCGCCTGGAAGGGCAGAAAACTATTCGACTCTCAAAGTCAGCTAGTCAGCCACGAAATGTCATTCAGCCTAAGTACATCACTCGCATGCCGAGTGATGGCCATTGCCGCCTTTGTGTCGATGGCCTCGTCGGTACTTGCCGCTGGAGGACAGCCTCAGACAATTTATCCGAATGTTTGTGTCAACGCCGTTAGCACTTACAACTTTGGTTGTGAAAGCAAGCATGGAGCGCTCTCTCAGTGCTTCTGTGATTCAGATGCTTTTGTCAACTCTGCATTTGCCTGCGTCGACGCTCATATCCCCGAAGGACACAAGGAGGAGGGCCGGAGCTATCTGGCTGCCAGCTGTGGATGGGACTCTGCCGATGTGGAGAAGCGCATTGAAGCTTCCAAGTCTGTCAATGGCACCGAACCTAAGAGTGAGAAGCAGAAGGTCAAGGAAGCTTTCTTGGTCTCTGACCTGACGTACACGCAAACCTTTAACAACCTCGAGGGTCGCTTTCATACGCAGTGGGCTTGCATCGCATACGGCGCCGCGCTCCTAGGCTATTGGGGCTGCGTGATTGTCCTCAAAATCTTCACCAATATGGTCACAAAGTTCGGTATGGGTGTACTGAAGACGTTCGACAACCTGTTGATCCGCAGAATTCGCCGTCACATCATTCTTGCGCCGACCTTCAGCTACCGTCATTCGACGCCGGTGTACATTGGCAAGTGGACGTTGCAACTACCGAGTCGTCAGCAGTCTCTGATTGTTCTCGGAGCTTGCATCCTCAATTTGATCTTTGTGTTTGTGGATCATCACATTCCCATGCCGAATACAAAGGCCCACTCTTTGCTACTGTCGAGCTACATTGGCCAGCGCACAGGTTTCCTGACCATGTTCTTGTTTCCACTACTGATCCTCTTTGGCGGACGCAACAACTTTCTGCTGTGGCTGACTGGATGGCCCCTCGACACATTCAATGTCTTTCACAAGTGGATCGGGCGTATTGTTGTCGTTGATTTGTTCATTCACGCCGTAGTCTACTCCGTGGACGAGATGATTGCTGGCAAGTACCACACCGTGATGAAGGCCAACTGGATGGTCTGGGGGTTTGTCGGTTTTGTTTCCGGATGCTTCATCCTGCTGCAGGCCAATCACTATTTTCGCTCCATTTCGTACGAGATTTTTCTGGTGCTGCACATTGTTCTCGCCATCTTTTTCATGGTCGGTGCTTGGTACCACTTCGCCCACTTTCAGCAGGGCTACGAAATGTTGTATGCAGGCATTGCCGTCTGGGCAGTCGATCGCGTCGGTCGATGGGTCCGTATGGCTTGGTCGGGCGCCGTCATTCCAGGCCAGATTCGCTACTTTCCGGCATCTGAGGTCCTTGAGATCAAGATCAAGTACTCAAAGTGGTGGAAATTCTACCCTGGATGCTATGCGTTCATTCACATTCTCAACGGCATGCATTTCTGGCAGTCTCATCCCTTCACTCTGGTTGAGGATCCTAAGGTTCCTGGCCAGCTCAAGATCTTTTCCAAGGTGAAAAAGGGAATGACTCGTCGTGTTGCAGACGCGGCGCTCAAGGCTCCCAACAACGCAATGAATGTACGCCTGGCGCTCGAGGGCCCATACGGTCCGCATGCGCCTGTGCACCACTATGATACGGCCGTACTCATTGCCGGCGGCATTGGTGTTACTGCTACATATGCCTACGCTGCGGACAGCATCAAGCGCGACAACAGACAGCGAGTGATCTTCATCTGGGTAGTGTCGTCTGAGAGCGCGCTCGAGTGGTTCCATGACGAGCTTGTGCATCTCGCTAGGCACCCTCGCGTTGAGCTCATGGTCTATGTGAGCTCTTCGAGTTCTCAGACAAGTTCTACGGCGGTGTCGCACACTGGCTCGTCGGCCTCTTCTTTTGACGAGTCAAAGCATGCCGAGAAGACCGCTGTGCGTGACTCGGTCATTGATACCTCGCATATTGCCCGGACTTACGGGCGTCCCAACCTCCGTCAGATCGTCAGCGAGGAGATGCTTGATTCTCCTGGCACATCTGCTTTCGTCGTTTGTGGCCCTGGTGGCCTCAACGACGACGTCCGGATTTCAATTGCTGAGAATCTCTGCCAAGCTAAGGGCCGGACGGACTACTTCGAGGAAGCTTTTTCCTGGTAACACATTGAATTTTAGGCCCAAAATTGTTGTCACATCCAAGATTATGATATATAGGGGTCCCAGATAACACCATCATATACTGTAATAAAAGTCTTGAGTATGCTTGTGAATGATGCGTCTGAAGAAAGTCAAGATACAGGAAGTGGAAACACACTCTACGTGTCCAAGCACCTATCGGGAACAACCGGAACGTATCATGCAGGGTACCAAGTCTAAGTGCAATCATCGACTCTGCGTACGGCGCGGTGTGCTTGGTTGCAGAGTGGGTCTTGACGAGTTGCTTGATCCGAGAGCCGAAGGTAATTAAAGAGGAGACTATCATATAACGACACAATTCGGTATTGAAATGTGTATCATAGGCTGACTCTTTCTGGTCCTTTGCGCCGACATCAAGTGATGTCGCATGTTTATTACAAGAATGTTGGCCAGTTGGAACATCCCAGTCGGTAATGCCGTACGGAGGTTGATCATTTGTTTCTGGTCGCTTGGCTGATTCATACCAGCACCGGATATACAAACCCAGAACAACGCTTTGATCCCTATTGAAGCAAACTTCGGGCCGCACGCGTGGCTGACGCGGCCGTCGGAGCAGATCTGATAAAACCGAAGATCAGATAATTGCGCAATGGGTAATGCAGGATCAAAATTCTCGCGGCCAAGCCCCACATGCAGGTCAAGGGCTAAATTGCTGCGTTGCACTTTGCGCCCTTGTAGGCCGCCAGGGGTGCTGGTAATGACTGGATACGCGACGTCTGTACATGCAGATTCATGTGTAATAGTATTTGCTTCTAGTACGTTTCTTATCTGATCTTATATTGTCGCCAATCGTGCCTGTGTGCTTGAGTAGTACACGTCAAGTAACAAGACCAAAAGTCAAGAACTGTGCACTTGTGTATTTCCACCATCTGTAGCCAGCAAAACGCCTGAACTTAGACTCTGTACAGATTTACTTGCGACAACCTGCGTTGTCGTTGCATCCGTGTCCGGCCGCCAGGCCTCCTTTTCTGCATGTTGCCAAGCGCGTAGCCAAGTTTTCGGGGTCCTTGCCCAAGCCTCGCACGACAGGTCGAGGAGAGTCAGTAGGCACTATCTATTTGAATTCACAATTCACCCCATCATAACATGTCTGAAAATGAACCAAGTATGTGCCAAGTGTTATGCTATATAAATACTTACAAAAATGCTTGATAGTCAACGGTGGATCGCTTCTGCGCGATGGCTGGCTCAGATGGAAATCTCTTACCTAGCCCATTGATGCCCATGACGCCCATACGACCTGGGCAGCGGCACATCGGAGTACGGCCCGATGTACGCCTGATCGCGCCATGCAGGGCGTACAGGACGCAGGCGCACACGAACGGTGATGGTTTTAAAATTCCCTCATGCAGAGTTGAGCTCATGATGGTGATAATAGGATGCTAGGGCCATCTTGTTTTCCGATTCGACACTACGAATTCACCTGATGTCGATCATTTAGGGCGCAGGAATTGATGACCCTTGAGTAAACTATAGCGAAAGGGCCAAAGCTGTGCCACGAACACCAAAAAAGTCGAGAGTCGAGTCCAGCGACTATGTTGTATGCGAGCGGCGACATAGCTCAAACTCGCCACTGGATCTGTAAACCCTTCGAAAAGCACACAATAAATTGTCAGAGTTGCGAGGTGGTGTTGAACACTGATCAGCTCAAGGATACTCTTTTCTACGAGATGGCTACTAGCTTCCTTCGTCATAGCCCGGCAGATGTGTCTCAGTTAGGTTTCTACTCGTATCAAAGGAGCATCAATCATCGAGCTTTGCTCAGCGTGGATTCGCCCTATCTGAGTTGCCCGCGATGTTTCCTCGCATTACCATCTACAAAGCAGTGGTCCACAGCGCCGAACGGGGAAACAGTCCAATTTCACGTGCCGCTCTGTAGACAAGGAAATGTTTATTACCTCGATGATGTCGGCACTATTCAACGGCACCTGCAATGCACGATCTGCCCGTGGTCCGACTCAGCCATTTGGGGATATTACGATATCAATGACAAACTAAAGATAATCTTAGCCGGACGTCTGTCCAATGCTCTGCCGTCATTTGAACCAATACAGATCTTTCCCTTAATGTTGAGTCGAGATTACCGTACTGTATCTAGTCAATTTGGGCTGCCAATTGCTATGTCGACTCTCCGAAGAAATAACAGTAAACCTCATGCATTCAAGTTGGTTTAGGTCCACAACGTTTGGCGTTTCGGGCTCTGGATGGCTGATCCACGGCACTCGGCTCAATTGGCGATCTGCCTTTACTTCGCTTGTTCATGCATGGCACAAGAGACCCAGTCGGATCGCCACGTACGGCAGGTGTTTGATCTTGCGTCGATAAAACACATACATCATAGAGTCTAGATTAAGTGTGTTGCTCAGTCATTCTTTACTTTACCGTTGGCGTTCCCGTCTGCAAGATTGAACCGGTCGTTCAGACTTTGTCGATCAAACTACGGATATAAGGTAAACCTGTACACATTGAGATCGTATTGCTCCAACAGCCTGTGGCCGGCATAACCCGGAATCGGGCGAAAGGACCCTGTGGCCAGAGTTGCGGCGCGGCAGTTGGAAGTAAGTTTACAGTCTAGATCAAACTTTCTATGGACACGACTGGAGAACTGGCACAAAAGAAATAATTTCTGAATACTTTGCGTATCTGAGGAGCGGAGCCACAATGAGGTGGCTTTGTTGTGTTGAGCCAGTTCCTAAATTGCCTGGTACAAGCTGCGGCTTAACCGGCGTTGCATCGGCTCCGAGGTACACATTTTTCATCTGATAATTTTACGATTCTACATCTATGTGCATGAGCCGTGCAGGAGGACAAACTCTGCTTTTGTGCGTACGACTGACGGGAGATGCTGCCGTTCAACGATTCATCTTGTGCCATTGGCTCTCTACCAACGGTACAGCAGGAATATCTCGTGGTACTGAGCGTGCGAAGTCGTACGATTGGAATGGCATGAGAATTGGTTGTATTGGTGTTCACCTCGCAGATTTTGCGTTGCCCCGTTTGCAGTTCAATCGAACCCTGACCCCGCTACTTACACATGTCAGACACTTGGGCAGCAGGCAATCTTTGTCAGCCGATGCCGACGAGGCCGATAGAGGCTAGCTGCTTTGAAGTTATTGCACGTTACATTGAAGCGTGATCGATTCTTGTGTGTGGACTACTGCTACAGAACCCTTGATGATCCCCGTTTTCTTACGCATGCCAAGTTGGCCCTTATACTGGAGAAGACGCATGCCAAGTTGACTGGCTTGGCCTACGGGGGCACAGTACCAGTTAATCCTGATGTCTCTATATTAGTTACCAAACAAAGGCTCGCCGTTTTGACCTTCATTGGCTTGTATCTCGAGGTGCAGTTCTTTGGCGATATTTAGCCCTGCTTGGTCGGGAAACGGCCCGGAGGAGTAAACAGCCGACAGTCTGCGCCCCTCCTGCCGTCAATGCGGTTTTACATTTAGGCATATTTCCTGCAGCTTGGACATGCAGAACGCTTGAGAACAGGGCAGTCAGCCGCCTGGCTTGCAGTGACAGACGAAGAGCGTACGTACTACTCTCAGGACTATATAGAAGTAAATTGTCTTGGCCTAGAGCCTGTCAAGTTTCGCTACGAACTCGAACTAGCTCTCAAAGCATCCGGTGCACCAAGTCCAGCAGCAGCATCTTGCAATGTTGACTGCTCGTGGATCGCCGTTCTTGGCGCTGCTTACTGCGGCTATCTGGGCAACCTCGCTGGTTATGCCGACGTTGGCTGCCCACGGAGGAAGCTCTGATACAAGCATCTGGAGTGAAGTGTGCACTAGCGCTGTCGGCACATTCAGTTTCAAAGGCTGCACGACCAGTTCGAGCAGCTCGAGTCATGGTCATCATAAGCGTAAGCGTGCTCACAGCCATGGAGGCTCCACAGATACCTGTTACTGTACAAACGAAGCCTATGCTGTATCCCTCTTTGCGTGCATCGATACTTACATTCCTGAGGAGCATCAGAGCGAGGCAACCAGCACACTTGTGACTGCATGCAACTGGAGCGATGATGATGTCGACACGTACACCCAGGCCGCCAAGACTGTCAACGCGTCACAGCCCCAGAGCACCAGCGCTACCGTCAGCAAGGCTTTCCTGATCTCGGAATACACATACACTGCGACATACAACAGTGACTATGTCTCCATACACTCTTCCTGGGCCAATACCGCCTATGGAGCGTCTTTGCTCGGATACTGGGGCTGCGTCCTGGTGCTCAAGATGCTCACCAACGTTCTGAGAAAGTTTGGCATGTCTGTGCTTAAGCGAGCAGACAGTAAGCTCATTCGCCAAATTCGAAGCCATATTGTCCTTGCGCCCACATTCAAGTACCGTCATGCTACTCCCGTCTCCTGGTGGGGTTGGACGCTCAAATTGCCATCTCGTCAGGAGTCGCTCATTGTTCTCGGAAGTTGCATCCTGAACACCATCTTTCTCTTTGCCGACTACGGTTACTACACACCAAACACCTCTTCGGTTGCTGATGTTTTCCCTCGTCTCTATGGTGAGCGAAGCGGTTTCCTAGCCATGTTTTTGTTCCCGCTTATGATGCTTTTCGGCGGCCGAAACAACTTTCTTCTGTGGTTGACTGGTTGGCCCCTCGACACCTTTAATGTGTTCCACAAATGGCTCGGCCGCATCATCGTGGTCGATCTGTTTGTCCACGCTGTCGCATACTCCTTCAATGGCGTTAACTACACAGCCATGTTCATGAAGTGGGGTTTGGCCGGTTTTCTCTGCGGTGTGGTCATTCTCGTTCAAGGCAACCACTTTTTCCGTGCCAGGTCGTACGAGATCTTCCTAGTGTTGCACATTCTGCTGGCTGTTTTCTTCTGCATCGGCGCTTGGTACCACTTTACGCACGCCCAGGGTATCCAATGGCTATACGCTGGCATCGCAATCTGGTGTGTTGACCGCATCGCACGCTGGATCCGCATGGCCTGGTCTGGTGGACTTGCTCGCGGCCACGTTCAATACTACCCGTCCACTGACGTGTTTGTCATCAAGATTAAGTACTCCAAATGGTGGAAGCACTATCCTGGTTGCTATGCCTTTGTCCACGTTCTCAAGGGCACTTACTTCTGGCAGTCCCACCCTTACAGTCTGACGGAGGACCCCACCACGCCGGGTCAGCTCAAGCTTTTCTCCAAGGCCAGAAAGGGTTTCACTCGTCGTGTCGCTAACGCCGCCTCGAAGGCTCCAAATCATTCGATGGACGTGCGACTCGCTCTCGAAGGTCCGTATGGTTCCCACCACCCTCTGCACCACTATGACACCATATTTCTGGTTGCTGGAGGCATTGGTATCACTGCCACCTACCCTTATGCAGCTGACACCATCAAGCGCGATAGCAAGCAGCGTATTGTTTTTGTCTGGATTGTGTCTACTGACGACTCGTTTGAGTGGTTCGAGGATGAGCTCAGGCATCTTTCCAGGGATCCCCGAGTCGAACTGCGTCTCTACGTGAGCACAGCTTCTACGTCTTCGTCGCCGCTGGCGGGATCTTCGGCTTCGTCTGTTGATGGCGAGAAGAACGTTGCCAACGAGACTGTCATTCCCAAGTCCCAGCCTAGTTCGCAGACGGCTTCACAAACTGCGTCGAGTTCTTCTCTTGATGAGAAGAATGCACTTGACATACCTGCCGTCTCGGCAGTTCCCCGCCGATATGGACGTCCAGACCTAAGAAAGATGGTCCGCCAGGAAATGCTGGAAGCATATGGCTCTACCTGCTTTCTCACTTGTGGACCGGACGGTGTGCTTGACGACGTTCGTATCTCCGTCTCCCAGAACCTGACAGAGGCCAAGGGCAGAGTTGACTACTTTGAGGAAGCGTACTCGTGGTAAGAGCTGACCAGGCGAGCGGCGTGGCGAACTGATATGCATCACACGACAAGAAAAAAGTAGGTAATAAGCCGAACTTACGAAATTATTGAAATGTCACCTTCTCATTTGGAAAGCTTTTGTATGAATGATGTGCTGAACACAGTATTTGCTGTCGCACGCACCGTCGATCGAACACCGTAGAAAACACATCCAACAGGCATTATGACTTATGTTTGCAGTTTCCCAGTCTATAAATCTATATCTTAGGCGTTGTGTTTGAAATTCAAGGTCTGTAACTATTTTGACTATTAGACAACTATTTCCTGTGGAACAAACTTAGACTGGATGCAGTCGTCGCCCCTACCAGCTCATCATCAGATAACGACCCTGCGTCGTCCCTTGCATACGGCATGGGGACCCAGTTTGTTAGGGTTAGACAAGTGCATATAAATACGCAGCTTTAGTAGAGTTCCTACGGAGGCCGGTTCGCTAATCTGATAAACTAGATAACTAAGCTGCGACTGCAAAGCATCAGGCAACAGCACGCAGCACATCGTCCGCTTTGCGCTTCTCCAACGAGCGCTTCACCGGATGAGGATCTTCAAATACTTCGTTGAGCTCTTCGAGTGTACGGCCCTTGGTCTCGACAAAGAAAAAGTAAATGTATGCCATCTGGATAAGATCCCAAAAGACGAAAAACAGGTAGTACCAGTAGCTGATGGATCCCATAGCAGTGGCAGCGACATACTGCCCGATGATTCCAGCGACGCCAGCACTGAGCGACCCGACTGCGTTGCCTTTGGCACGCGTTTCCGTAGGCAGGCACTCCACGATATACATTGCCATGAGAGGCATGAACGAAAAAGAAAAGACGATCATGAAGAGATAAGTAAAGGCAATGGACACATATCCTGCTGTGACGTTGTTGTCTTCCATGACGGCCTTTGAACAGCCAGTGAGAATAGCAAAACAAAAGGAGCCAAACAGCTGGGCACAGAGCATCGGACGACGTCGACCCATAATGTCAGTAAGCAGTGCTCCGGCGATGGAAGCGATAAGGCTGAAGACGGGCTGCAGACCGTTGAGAAGTAGCTGCATGTGTGTGTCTTTAATGTTGGCTACCTTCATCATTTCGGTAAAGAAATAAGAGATGACGGCATTACCAGAATACTGGCCGATCCAGGCAATGCCGATAACGCAGAGCATGCGAGCACGGTGGGATCTCGTCCGGAAAAGGTCACGATAGTCCCACCAACGCTTGTCTGAGCCGGTAGTATCTATCTGATGCGCCATCTCGGCGAGCTCGAGCCGAACGAATATGTTATTCTCATCTCCATTGCCGTGGTAGTATACGAGCACACGCTTGGCATCCTCGATACGGTTTCGGGCCATAAGCCAACGAGGTGACTCGGGCATGAACCACAAGCAGAGTATGACAAGACCCGAGGTGACCATTTGAAGCCAGAAAGGAATGCGCCACGCCTTGTTTCCCTCCATAAATGCTGTGCCGTAGGTGACCCATGATGCTATGATGGATCCTAAATACCAACACACATTGTAGAGGCCAGTCAAGGCGCCACGATATTTGGGATGGGCCAGTTCAGACACATAGGTCGGAGCGGAGATGGCACACAGGCCAGCGCCCATACCAAGAAAGAAACGGCCGCTGAGAAGCATCGCCATTCCATTAGCAGGTGCTGTAATAAGTGTACCGACGACGACAAGTAGACAGCCGGCCAGCATGCCAGCACGGCGACCAAACATGTCGTTGATGGGTCCTCCAAAGGGAGTACAGCACACGGAGCCGATGCCATAAATGGCGAAGATAATACCGGTACTTTGTCCGGCTCCATCCATCCCGAAGAACTCGTAGTACTGCGGCATGGCGTTGATGCCGCTCATAAGCGAGCCATCAAAGCCGTTGAGACAAGAGCAGAGAAAAGACGGAAGCAGCACTAAGTACAACGCAAACATGTGTTTCGATACGAGACTATGCTTAGCGTTGGCTGCCTCTTCGGCGAGGCCAATGGCCTCTTGTAGAACCGGATCTTCTACATGCTCAATGCGGGCAGCGTCTTTCTCTGCAACAAAGTCAGAGACTGTCGCGGTAGGTTGGTCGTTTTTGATCCTCATCTGGGTCGTGGAGTATGAAGACCCGTACTGATACTACACTTATATTGTAATGTATCTGGGAGTCGGATGAATTGAATTGCGGGGAACACGCTCCGCACAAGAGTCCGAACCTTGGAAGTCTCGTGCGGCTCGCGGGTTTAGCGATGCGTGTCTTGGCAAAAGAGACATAAAATTGTGGGCACTATTCAATATCAAACAAGTTAAAATATCGAGGTGTATGCCCTAGTGATACTTTGGTTTGATTTTGCGAAATGAAACTATGTCGCAAGATGGGAAGATGCGACTCGATGCATAGCTGATTTGTCTGGGCGAATCCATCGGACAAATTATCCCATGTAGAGACTACTTCGGTAGTTGTCCGATTTTGCCGGCACTGTTTGCGGAAGAACGGGCGGTAATTACGGTGGTATACGTAATAGTATAGTCGGCGGAGACTGACATGTAAGATGCATTATAATGAAAGACCCAGTAGCGTGCTCGGCACAGACCTTGTTAATGCCTACCATTAGGACCATATATCGCTCTTTGAAATACCATCGTCTCTACATAACTATGAAAGAACCGCCTACTAAACACACAGTTGGCTTCGCGTTGCGCTCGGTTAATACACGGAACCGGCGTTATCGGCGAAATGTTGATGCGTTATCCCTGCAGATTGACCCCACCGTACGGCTGACGACGAAAATTACGCTAAACCCAGACATCGCCACTTTTTTGGTCAGCACGACAAGGCATGCGGAGGTGCATAATGGCTGGAAGTGGGGAAAACTATATAAACCCGGCTGCGGTCCGGTCAACTAAGACGCCAGTGTGCTCGAAATGACAGGCTTCTTGAAAACAAACGGAACGAAAATCGTTGATGACAAGGGCGAACCAGTCGTCCTCAAGGGAGCCGCAAATGGTGGGCATTTGCTTATGGAGAACTTTCTCAATGGGTTCCCAGGTACTGAGTACGACCACAAGATTGCGCTCAAGAAGGTTTTGGGCCCTGAAAAATTCAACTTTTTCTTCGACAAGTTCTATGAGTACTACTTCACGGAGACGGATGCCGAGTTTTTCAAGTCACTTGGCCTCAACTGCATACGCATCCCCATCAACTACCGCCACTTCTTGGACGACGAGGACCTTACCAAGGTGAAGCCCTCGGGATTCCGGCTCGTGGATAGGATCGTCGACGCTTGTGCGAAGCATGGAGTGTACACCATTATCGACATTCATGCTACGCCGGGTGGTCAGAACCAGGATTGGCACAGCGACAATGGCACCAACCATGCTCTTTTTTGGCGATATGGCCACTTCCAGGATGCTGTGGTTGCCCTATGGGAGGCGATCGCCGAGCACTACAAAGCAAACACGTGGGTCGCCGGTTACAATCCGCTGAACGAGCCTGCCGATTCCAAGCATTGGCGGCTCGTGAAGTTCTACGACCGCGTTGAGAAAGCCATCCGCGCCATCGACCCCAATCACATACTGTTCCTGGACGGTAACACCTACTCCATGGAATTTGAGCAGTTCCCCGAAACGCCGTTTCCCAACGCGGTGTACTCAATCCATGACTATGCTCGCATGGGCTTTCCAAACTTTGAGCAGTTTGAGAACACTCCTGAGCATGTGGCTAAACTCGAGCGCCAGTACGCTCGCAAGGTGAAGTACATGCAGGAACTCAACGTTCCAGTCTGGAACGGCGAGTTTGGGCCCGTCTACGCTACCGAGATGCGTGGTGACACCGATATTGAGGCCACAAACGAGAAGCGCTACAATCTGCTCAAGACACAGCTGGCTATCTACAGAAAGGGCGACCCTTCTGGCGATGGCTCTCCCATCTCGTGGTCGCTGTGGTGCTACAAGGACATGGGATTCCAGGGTATGGCGTATCTAAAACCGGGCTGCAAGTGGTTCCAGGTGCTCGGCAAGTGGCTCGACAAGAAGAAGAAGCTTGGTCTTGACAAGTGGGGTCGCGATACTGATCCCGAGATTGAGAAGAATGTGTATGCTGTCGTGAAACAACACTTTCGCGAAGTCATTCCCGAGTCGATGCACAAGGCGATTTATCCGCCCATCTGGGACATCGATCAGTGGGTGGATCTTATGCTGCGACAGGTTCTTTTGTCTCAGTATCTTTGCTATGAGTATGCCGAGTGTTTCCGCGACTTGTCGTACGACGAGCTCGATGAGATGGCAGCCTGCTGGAAACTCGAAAACATGACAAAGAGGGACCTTCTCAACCAGTATCTTGCTGAGGATGCTCGGGCTTAAGTAGTTGTGCTGATACAAACCATATAGATATTGAGACATTATTGTACATATCGTGGTAATGGACACGTGGTGTGCCGATGATAAAGGACAACCAATGAGACGGGTCGAATAAATAGTGGGCTCTTTCACTTCCTCAGAGGACGTCAACAAATGTAAAATGTGGCGTTTTTGAGTATCAGGTATCAATAGGCTGCATCTCGATACTCGTGTCTGCCTGCGATGGTGTGTGTGATCGCTTTTGTCTGATCGCAGCAATATAGGGCTCGTCTGGCATTTTCCACCCCACCACCAGCAACGCGACGACGATGAGCATCTCAGGAACATAACAGAGACCTGCGAGAGCGCCAACGTTAGGTGCAAGCGGATAAAACGGGTAATCCAGCCGGTTTTCTTGCGGCAAGTAAGTGCAGAGGGCCGAATAAACGTGTCTGGCGATTAAAAAGGGAGTCAAAACCAGAGAACTGAAATACCAAGTGAGGTAGTGCGGATCCTGGTACTTGGCAATAACCTGCTCCCGCGATAGGCCACGGTTGAGAAAAGAATTCCACACTCCTCCGTCGCTTTGATAAGGTACGTTATGGGCGTAACCGCCTTTGCGACGTGCAAGCAGCCTAGGAAGAGGAGCAAAGCCAAGCAGCACGGTCAGCATGGCAACATGGTTAAAGCCCTCGCCGACTATGTAGATGGTCTGAAACCGCATCGGGTCTTCGTGGGCTCTACCGACGTCGACTGCTCCTGCCACTCGAAATCCAATCGCCAACAGCCCGCAAAGAACCGCGAAACCGATGTGCCAAAATCGGTCCATAAGACGGCCTGTTGCCGCCAGTGTCGAGATGGATGTACCGAAAATAAGGACCTGAGTGATCACAGGATAACCTGCTTCAATCAGCGCTAGCCATGCAGTGCGTCGTTGCCAACTTGCTGTGTCAAGGTTGATCTGGACGCCGGCGGTTGCCAAACGCACGATACAGGCAAATGTTAAAAGCACGAGCTTGGGGTGCTTCTTCACTGATAGCAGTAGAGAGACGGCTGCGCTCGGTACATATACCACAAACAGCAACGCCGCTACTCCGTCGAGTGCTGCGCGTGACTCATGGGCCATCTATGTCGTTGGTAGATGCGATGTTTATGGGATGCACGTCAAGACAAAAAATCCATCGACCAGATCAATACATTCACGGCCTCAGCGCAGCCGCAGTGCACGGCTGATGATGAACAATGTCCGTTGGGCTTACGTAATGCTTCGCCGTGGTGATTCAAGGCTTTGTATTGGCAGACACAAAGGATTACTATAGTTTCTCGTTCAAAAAGTAGCAGCTCGCTAGAGGATGCCTTTTTGCCGGTAGTTCTGTACGAAATGCACTGCAAGTGACGATTATGCATATATCTTGCATGCACCGCCAGTTTTTGCTTGTAATACAGTTCTACTTGACGACTTATACTTTATCAAGCTCAATCAGGTACCGGACAATATTTTTTTTCCTGGGGGCGCTGCCCTCAGATCCCCGTAGCAACCGCTTCGCGGTTGAATAGTGGATAAGGTTGTCGGTCAACTGTGAAGCAGTTGCTACGGGAGTCTGGGGGTTCATCGAGAACAGTTTCGTTAATATATGATCCATGACATTCACTGGTAAAGGAGTCCGCTGACATCGACATACTCGCCAGTCTTGCGCGACTCGTCAATCGAGTAGCGCGGCCCAAACTTTCCGAGCTGCTGAGCGACAATCTGCAAGGCAACCGTCTTAGAGTAGGGACGGTTGATGGGAAGCGCGCCGCTCATGAAATACATGTTGGGCACACCGCAATCGCGGTAGAGACCGTTAATCTCGCCCTCGCAGTCAAGACCCCAGATCTTGGTCAGCATCTCGCCGTACTCCTCGCCGAGAGTCTCAATGACCGACTCCTTGAAGCCCGTGTAGCCAGTGCAGAAGATGACAAGGTCGGGCTGCATGCTGGAACCGTCCTTGAAAACGACTGAGTCCTCAGTGAAGTGCGAGATCTCGCCGTTCTTGACCTTGATGCCGCCGTCGACAATTCGCTGGCTGGCGCCCGACTCAAAGTAGAAACCGCCACCACGCTCCATCGACAGGAAGAGCGAGCCAGAGTTGTCGGGCCCAAGGTAGGTCTGGAAGCCCTTCTCCTTGAGGCCGTCGAGCAACTTCTTGTCGAGCTCGGCGATCTTGGGCACAAGGCGCTGCAGAGTAGCCTTGGTGACGGGCTTGGGCATCGCCTCGGTGATTCTGTCGGCGTAGTCGAGGTCGACGCCGTCAACCATCAGGTCGCCGTTTAGGGTCTTGACAATACCCTCCTTAATGGACAGAACGTAGGTGGGCGAGCGCTGAAGCATTGTGGGGTTGGCTCCGTGGTTGGACAGATCCAGGGAGATGTCGTGTCCCGAGGATCCTGTGCCAACAACGAGAACATTCTTGCCCCTCCATGCAGCACCGCCCTCGTGCTGTGTCGAGTGAATAACCGGCGCCCGGAACTTTTCCTGGCCCGGGAACGGGCTGGGCATCTTGGGCTTGCCGCAGAGGCCAGTGGCCATGACAATGTGGTCAACCACAAACTGGCGCTCGGTGCCGGCACGGTCGATGGTGACGTGCCACTTGGAGCCGTCAAAGTGAGTCTTGTCTGGGACTACCTGGCTCTTGACCCAGACGTTTAGCTCTAGCGCCTCGACGTAGTGCTCGAGCCAGTTAGCCAGCTTGCCAGCAGAGATGAACTCGGGGAACGTATCGGGCCATGCCATGTACGGTAGAGCCTGCGAGTACAGGGTATCGTGGAGGGCGAGCGAGAAGTACCGCTTGCGCCAGTTGTCGCCCACGCGGTCAAAGCGGTCGACAACCAGCGGCTCGACGCCAAGGTACTTGAGACGAGCCGCCACGCTGAGACCGCACTGGCCAGCGCCGACAATGATGGCGGTCGGCTTAGGGTTCTCGAGCTCGCGCTCGCGGATGTCGTCGTAACGCTCCATGGCGTTCTTGTCGCCCTTGATGCGGTTGCGGCGGACCTTCTCGGGGTTGCCGTGAATGCCGTCGAGGGCTGTGTACAGTACAAACGCACCGATTCCGGCCTCAGTTCGGACAAGACGGACCGTCGCGACGCTGGGCCCGACCTTGGTCGCGAACTTGAAACCAAACTCAATGTGCGCGTGCTCGTCAAGAGTGTTGAGCTTGGGACCAAACTCGAACTCACCGCCGTAGGCGCCAGTAACTGCAAGGCGATCCTTGGCAGCCCGGTAGATGTTCACTTTGGTGAAGGAGCGAAAGTCGTTGGTAAAGGCGACCAGGTCGCGCCAGTAACCGCCGTCGACAAAAAGGTTGTCGAATTCCTCGGCGTTGGCGGTCTCCACAGCATGGTTGAACTTGGCAATAAACTCCTGGCAGTGCTGGAGCATGCGCTCTGGCTGGACGTCCTTCTGTGTGAACTGGTTGGGAGGCAGCGTGGCCTCCACAGTGGAGAAGTGCATCTGAACCATCTTTGAAGAGACTGCTGGTGCTGATTGAGATGTCCGGGGATCTTGCTCTCCCGACTTTATATCATTGTACCTATCCCGGTTACACACAGCATCGCTATCAAGGCAAAGTCCCCTCCGGCTACGAATCCGTAAACCGGTAGTTGGAGCTACAGTCGCTACCGGGTCGCTACCGGGTTTGGAGGCATTACCGAACGGTCCTAACCCTTTGCCGAGTGTGGGGGTCGATGCAGGTACGGTAATGGCGCTTATGCAGGTCGGTAAGAATTTGTGGTGTGGCTTCCATTCTACAAAGTCGGTCATATTCTTGGAGAACTTGTTAAAAATCTATTGCAATAGAATTTTTTACTGTCTACACACTGACTAGCTGCGTGTTCCCGGCTACGGTTAGTGCTTTGGCCAGGGAGATACAGTGCGATTTGGATTCCGATGCAAAGTTCGACAGCCATGCAGGGCCGTACCCTGATCTGCGGTCGATATATATAACTAGACTACGCGACAGGTGAATATTGTAGCTACATACCAAAAATGAGCTTTTCCAACCAGAGCCGTGTTAAACTCAACTCCGGGTACGAAATCCCCGTCATTGGCCTTGGAACGTGGCAGTCCAAGCCGAACGAGGTCGCCCAGGCAGTTGAGGTCGCTCTCAAGCATGGGTACCGTCATATCGACGGTGCTGCCATCTACCGTAACGAGGAGGAGGTCGGCCGCGGCTGGCAGGCGTCGGGTGTTCCGCGTAACGAGATCTTCCTCACTTCGAAGCTGTGGAACTCGCGCCACGCGCCCGAGCAGGTCCCCAAGGCCATCGAGAAAACGCTTAAGGAGCTTGGAACTGACTACCTGGATCTGTTTCTGATCCACTGGCCGCTGGCGTTCCAGCCCGGTGATGAGTACTTCCCGCGGGACGAGGAGGGACTTATCATTCTGGACAAGGAGACCGCTCTTGAGCAGACCTGGCGCGAGATGGAGAAGCTCGTGGACCAGGGCAAGGTGCGCTCCATTGGCGTTTCCAACTTCACCATCCCCAAGCTCGAGAAGCTGTTGTCATTTGCGCGCATCAAGCCTGCCGTGAACCAAATCGAGGCTCACGCCTACCTTTTGCAGCCGGAGCTCCACGAGTTCCACAAGAAGCACGGCATTGTGCCCACTGCTTACTCGCCGCTCGGCAACAACATCTATGGCAAACCACGCGTCATCGACGACCCCACTGCCAAGCAGGTCGCCGCGTCGCTGGGCCAGAACACTGCCAACGTTTTGGTGTCGTACCTGATCCAAAAGGGTTTTGTTGTGATTCCCAAGTCCGTCACGCCCGAGCGCATCCGCGCCAACTTTGACGTGTCTCCACTGCCGCAGGAGGCTGTTGCCGAGCTTGAGAAGCTCGACCGCGGCGCTCGCTACAACGACCCCGTATCGTGGGGATTCGACATGTTCGACGAGCAAGGCGGCCACGACGCCGCGCTTGCCAAGGCCCGCGAGATCGCCGCTGCCCAGAAGTGATCTAGATCTTAATAGAAAATAGACTTTCATCCTTCACTTCGTTTTTTTCCGGGGGGCGCTGCCCCCAGACCCCCGTAGCAACCGCTTCGCGGTTGATCTCACTTGCCACCCCATGGCAACTGCAAAGCAGATGCTACTGGAATCTGGAGACAGCATCTACATTTTTTTTTCCTGGGGGCGCTGCCCCCAGGCCCCCGTAGCAACCGCTTCGCGGTTGATCTCAATTGCTATCCCCTTTCAACTGCGAAGCAGTTGCTACGGGGGTCTGGGGGCAGCGCCCCCAGGAAATAAGAAAAGAATTCAATTCAGAACCCTGAAGAGATCCAGATTGCATATCATCAGGTCGCTCGTCTCGCCATGGCAACGACACTCCAACCGATTGTCGGAGATACCTACAAGACCCGTTAGTCCGAGTCGGCGCATACACCGAAGGTGCTCCGAACGTAAACCTGTCTGGAATTTGACGCTTGGCATGTGGTCGGGCAAAACATCTACCGACCCGGCCGGTAATGATCAGCCGCGCGATGGTGGGGTAATTTCGGTAACGATCAGCCGCATGGTGGGGTAAAAGTTTCGGCAACGGTTTCTGAGACCAAGGGTCGTACAATCACCGGCAACGGACCGGTAATCGAAATGAATTCGATGGGACGTATAAATCAAAGGTCGTTGGGATCGATTTGACTCCACAGACACTTAACAAGATAACTATGGTCTCTACTCAAAAGACTCTCCGCATCGGCGCCGTTGGAGCGGGCCGCATGGGCTCCGTCCACATTCTGAACCTGCTCAAGACGCGGTTCATCGACGTCGTGGCTGTCTGCACTGTCGTGGAGGCCGAGAAGGCGTGGATCCGCGACAATGCCCCCGATGCGCGTATCTACAGCGACTACGACGAGTTCGTGTCGCAGCCTGACATCGATGCTGTCTGGATCAGCAGCTCGACCGCTCTCCACTACGAGCACCTGTCCAAGGCTCTTGCCGCCGACAAGCACGTGTGCTGCGAGAAGCCCCTATCGTCTGACAAGAACATTGCCTGGAAGATGTACGAGCTCTCGCTCCAGTACCCGCACCTCAAGGTCGGATGCGCCTTCCCCCGCCGGTTCGCCAAGGTCTACAAGGAGGCCCGCCGCCAGATCGAGAGCGGTGCCATTGGCGATGTTGTCTCGGTGCGATCTGCCGCCGGCGAGATCTACAATCCCGATCTCAGCAAGTTCCTCCGCACCTCCGGTGGTATCTTCATTGATATGGGTGTTCACGATATCGACATCTCGCTCTACCTGGCGGGCAAGGACCGTGTTCCTGGAACCGCATTTGCCATTGGCACCCGCGAGGTGTGCCCCGAGTACGCCGAGTGGAACGACTACGACAACGCCCACGGCCTCGTCACCATGGAGGACGATCTCGTCATCAACGTCGCGGACAACCGCATCAACCGCCACGGCCACCACACCGTCACCGAGGTCATTGGCACCAAGGGCCGCATCATGATCAACGGCGAGCCCCGCCTGCTCAATGTTGATGTCAGCACTGACAACGGCACCACCATGGTGCCTGCCCGCGAGCACTGGGACCTGTTTGCCGATGGCTTCACCGGCGAGATCGAGGCGTTCCGCGACTGGGTCCTCTTTGACACCAAGAACCCAGGCTTTAACCTCAAGGACGCCGCCAAGACCGTGTCCATCGCTCACGCCCTTATGGATAGTCTGACCAAGAAGACCTCGGTCCCGGTCAAGCTTGTAGACTGAATTATATATACATAAATGTTAATGACATCCGTTTGCAGACCGAATGGCATTTTTTTTCCTGGGGGCGCTGCCCCCAGACCCCCGTAGCAACCGCTTCGCGGTTGGAAGGTGGCCGGTGTCGAGATCAACTGCGAAGCAGTTGATACGGGGATCTGGGGGGAGCGCCCCCAGGATAAAAGTAGTTCCACATTCGAACGTTGAAATAATTTGCTGTCCTACGTGAGTCACTTCCCACTGACGACATGTAACGGCAGCAGCACCAGCTCAAGTCTAATATATTACGCTAACTGTTCTGAACCACTGTCGGTACCCCTGTGCCATGGCGGGCGATCGCGTGCTCAGCCGGGGTCCAGTGTCGCGACACGGTCGAGAACAGCGATCTGTCGATCGTAGGCAAAAGTAGTGTTTGTGGCAAAAATGCAAGCGTCATTACGCTGTCCTCGTGTCATAATTATTCCATTATCAGCTATATCTTAGACGATAAATATAACTACTAAACAGGTTCTCGAGATATTGGAGCTCACACGACAAGATTCGTAGGCACACGGGGGATTATAGACTCGAGGGGCTCCCACAAATTGCACTAAGAGATGTCAGCAACCCCAACGTCCGGGAATCTCGGCCAACAGATGCATCGGACTCCGGAAAGCCGGCACACAGTTTAGCGAACTCGACTTTGTGGACACTCCGGTTCGGTGGGCACCCATACCCATCCCGGATCAAAAAATCGGAACTGGGTTGTGGAGGGCTCGTGCCCCTTGGAGAATGTGGGGTAAATGTATGCTGATTGCGGGGCAGTTCCGCCGACTCATGTGAGTGAGAGGATCAATAACACGTCAAAGTAGGCGTATAACATAAAAGAATCAACAAAGGGATTTCTGTGGCCGAAGGGAACGGTCCATTCCACAAAGCTCCTAACCCCTCAAAGGGTCTACCCCACAGTTTCGCAGGTAAGGGCACATTCGGCTATGGGGCCCCGCTTTACCACCGACCCGGCCCAGAATACGGGGGAAACTGCATTACTCGAGCGCAGACTTCTGAATTTGCGTAGCTTAATCTATACTGTCTCAGTACATCCACGCAGCTAACTAAATGCTCATTCTAATACTGTGTGCACAGAACATTAAGAAATAGTCCGCACATCCACGCTTGGGGCGAAGGTAAGGGTATCCGGTAACGAGCCCCACCAAAACCGGGGAAGCATTACCGATCTGCGAGATGTCGACATCATCGGAGGGAGGTTTTCTTGTATATAAAGCGTCTGTTAATTGAAGTATAATGACGCACAAAGATGAGGCTACCTCAGTATAACTCATTTCCGCTCATCGTGACCGCCTGTGGCCTGGCGTTCTCGCTCTTCGGACTTGATTCAAGTCTTATGAGCGGTGTGCTCGCCAACAAAAGGTTCAAGGCTGACTTTGACAACCCGGACTCGACTATCGTCGGTCAGATCACTTCTGCTTTCGACTTGGGTTGTTTTATTACAGCTGTGATCACCTCGATCGTTGGCAACCGCTGGAGTCGCAAGCGCACGATTGTTATTGGCTGTTTCATTCATGTCATCGGCGGCGTGATCCAGACCTGCTCCTACTCAGCTGGCCAGCTCATTGCTGGCCGCCTCATTGCTGGTTTTGGAAATGGTTTTGTCACCGTTGCGATTCCTGTCTGGCTTTCTGAATGCACACCCGCGCGCATCCGTGGCCGAATGTCTGGTTTCATCTCGGGCCTCAACGGTATCGGCGGAATCTTTATCGCGTGGGTCAACTACGGCATGATCTTTGTCGAAAGCAGTTCCGTGTCTTGGCGGTTCCCCGTGAGTCTGCAGATCCTATTCTCCGGTGCTGCCATGTTCCTTGTCCCGTTCCTTGCAGAGTCGCCCCGCTGGCTTGTGATCATGGACAGGGCCGACGAGGCCCGCGAGGTTCTGGCTGGACTCCTAAGCAAGCCTATTGATTCTGATGACGTTCACACTTTGCTGACCGAAATAAAGTACCATGTGCAGCACGAGAACGAGCTCGCGGCCGAGGCACATGTGAAGGACCTCTTTACTGGCAAGGACAAGATGAGGAACCTGGAGAGAATTGTTCTCGGAGCCGGTACTCAGTTCATGCAGCAGTGGGGCGGAATCAACGTGATTCTGTACTATGCTACTGTCCTGTTCGAGGACTCGCTTGGATTCAGCTCCAACCTCGCCTACATCCTGTCGGCGTGCAACAGTATCAACTCGACGATCTGCGTTCTCATTTGCGCCTTCTTCCTCGTTGACAGAGTAGGCAGAAAGCCACTCATGTTTTGGGGCACCCTCGCTCAGGGAATCTGCTTCCTCATCGTTGCTGTTTCTCTCTCAGCGGGCAACAAAAACGCCAACATTGTGGCCATCTCTTTCATGTTTGTGTACTATACGTCGTATGGTCTTACTATGTGGATGGTTCCGTGGCTGTACCCTGCCGAGATCAACTCGCTGAGATACCGCAACATGGGTGCCGCTGTCGCAACCGCCACCAACTGGATCTGGAACTATGTTATTGTCCTCATCACTCCCGTTGGCGTCGAGAATATTGGCTGGAGATACTACCTCATCTATGCCATCATGAACTTCTGCTTCGTGCCGGTGGTGTACTTCTTCTACGAAGAGACCGCCGCTCTGACTCTTGAGCAGGTTGATGAGCTTTTCGAGTTCAAGAGTGGCAAGCATGCCTTCAGTGAAGTTGTCCCTGGCGCTTTCCGCAAGAGACAGCTCTGGAACCGTACTGTCGTGCATGCTTCAGACAAGGACGCTCCCAAGGACGAGTTTGTCGAGCATGTCCAGGAGAAAGTTTGAGTTTATGTATACGATGAAAATTTGATTGTTGAGATATGAACACTTCCGCCGCGAAGCGACCGCGAAGCGATCGCGAAGCGATCGCGAACAAGTGACAATAATGCCTCGTAGTCATCTCTTTTCCTGGAGGTGGAACCCTAGGGGAAAAAAAAAGGGTCCAAAAATCGTTATCTCATTTCCTGGGGGTTCCACCCCCAGACCCCCGTAGCAACTGCTTCGCAGTTGAGCTTTGCTTCGGGAATCTGAAATCTGAGACGTAAGGAAAAGTTCGGGGGCCGCTTCACCCGCGAAGCGATTGGTAAGGGGGATGGGCCCTTGAACGGTTGACAAACTACAAATTACGGATAATACTACTGATACGTGTGATGCGGCACTTGGAAGCATAAAATACAGGCAACAAGACTGTACCGGATAATCAATTTATCTATATACCTCCAAAACGCTTTTGGTTTTCTGTATCCAGAGGCTCCATAGGGCTGAACAGACTCGTTAGCATGTCCAGGTCCAGATCTTCTGTATGCAATGTGGTTGGGCTCGACCTTGATTCCTGTAAGCGGCCAAAGCACTTGACCAGCAGAGCGCCCGGGTCCCAATGCTCCTTGCCTTGGTTCAGTGTCATGAGGCATATCTGGAGACCAAACTTGGAAATAGCCGAGTTCTCCGACTGGACATCGCTCAGCAGTACGCCTAGAGCGGTAGCAATCACTTGGAAAACGTCTTGAGGGATTCTCCTCGCCTCTAGAACGCCAAGCGTGCCAACTAGTGAAGCAATTTCTGATGCGGATTCGACAGCTCGTTTCAAAGAACACATCTCCAATACGTCGAGATCCTGCATCATGGGCCGAAAGATAAATATAATGACATGGTGATATGTCATGCAAGTGTATGTGGCCGTCAAGCTATTTGGGTCCACACTCCAGTCAAGCGACGGCGGCAAACTTCGCCTCCACTCGAGCAACTCTGCGTAAAGATCGTTCAAACTGGTTGTCGGGTCAAGAAAGAGCCGCGGCGAGTACCTCACACAGATAACTTTCATCATAATGAGGTTTATCTTGGCATTCCAGACCATGTACTCACACAGCTTGGGGTCGCGTCTTCCAAATATCGGGTCCTCGGGATCTTCGTCTGTCTCAAAGTCCTTCAACGTCAGCATATCAAAGTCTAGGCGGGACTCCATAGTCCGCGGCGGTCGTCCCCAGGTGAATGAAGTCATCATGTCCCTCACAACGATGCACCACCATAAAAGTCGCAGGTGGCTCCTATCTTCCTCGTTCATCTTGACACGAGAAGTAGATCGATGCAGACCAAGATCCTCGGAAATCGTCACTGCAACAGCCAGCCATGCACGACTGCCCCATACTTTGCGAGGCTTGCCGCCGTGGAATGATAACAGTATAGCAGCCTGAAGGACTATGACCGAGTCCTCCTCTTCGTCAAGGTCAAAAAGGCGCTTTGCCTCGGCGTAGAACGCCTCCTTGGCGTCTTCGCGGGTTTTGTATCCTGTTCGAAAGATGACTGACGCTTCGCAGTGGTAGCACGCGGCAAAGCATACTGCGTTCAATAAAAGCGGCGGGACATCATGGTCCTGAAACTTTTGTGCAAACCACCGCCGTTTTATCGGAGGATAATAGGGGTGGACGATCTCAAAGTACGAAGCCAGCAGATCGCGCAAAACATCTGTTGGTAACGAGGCTGCCATGCTGCTTTGAGATGATGCGGATCCAGGGCTGTCGCCCGACTTGTGCTTTCGTCGAGAGTCCATGCGCACGTATCCGTTGTCCTGCAAATGGCGCACCAAAAGCGACAGCGGCGACGATTCGCCCACGAACACAAGATTATCTGCGCGACGCGTGACTTGATCCACAAAGAACTCCAGTGTGTCCTGGTCCTTGGACTCGCGAGAGAGAGACATGACTGTCGTTGATTGGCCCACTCGGCCAGCACCGGACCTGGAATCGCCGGACGCGTTGGCGCCACTAGTGAACATCAAAGCTGGGCTTGCGGGTCGAGAAACAACACTGAACGAGATATTGTCGTCGATGGGTGTAATCCTCGAAGTTAGCTGCTCTGCAAAGCGAAACTGATGGGGCGCACTGACCACCGGCGACGTGACCAAGTGCGCGTCTGGTTCAGTGCGATCGGCTGGTACGCTCTCGTCCTGCGCGGAGCCCGCTACAGCGTCAGATCGCACGACTGGTAACGGCACGTCCCTCCCATAGTTCCGCTTTGACGGGTACAGCTGGCACTGGCCACCCCCGCTTGCCACGCACCTCGAGCACGGGATGCCATGTGTCATGATGTCGCATTTCATTTTAGACTTGTGGCACTTGATGCAGGCGAAAGTCGCCCGCCTTCGGCGGGGTTTCTCTACCGACGACATTTGCCAAGTTGCAAGGAGTGTTGACACCGCCCTTGACCACTCGAAATGTAAAGTCCGATCTCGGAACGGAACATCTTGTACCGGTCTCCCCTAGGCCCCCGCGGGGTAAATGCGGACAAACTGACGCAAAAAGGAAAAATTATGCGGGGGTACCAAAGGAGATTGGTGGGGGTGCAAGGGCAAGGGCTGGCCGGTTACGATTTTGCGGTCGCGTGCTCGGCTAAAATGTACTTAAATGTGCTCTGGGGCTATTACCAAACGTAGATTAATGTATTGGTTAGTGTCAATAGGTCTGTTCGATCTTGTGAACGCGGTGAAGCGTGTCGAGGCTCCTTCGAGGGCTTGGCAGGGTTGGGGTCGGCCAATTCACGGGGACCCCGCATTTTTCGCTTATGTTGGCTAATTGGCGAGTATATAGGTATAGTGTGGATTGAGACCCGGACGCGGACAGGATCTCGTATAACAACTTTACACACCACAGCCAACAGTCTCCCATTCTTTATTTGCAGTCAAAGAATCATACGAAGTGCTTCGTCTGAGGACTGCACTTCCTCGCTAGCAATAACTCGTGTGATCTGCGCGATCGCCGATGACGTTAGAGTGGCTTCTAGCGAGCGTAGATCTCTCACTTTAACGAGTCTAACCGTATCTATATCTGGTATTCTACGCGCAATCTATATCAGGGCCGTCCGTTAACGTTTATACCCAAGCGGCATCTGCATTTTTGCGACAATATGGCACGTTGCGATTCAGGCAGAGTTCGTACATCCAAAAGCCGAAGCCTAAATCATTCAGAGTCGGATCAAGTGCAGAAACTTGCCGTTGTGGTTTATGACGGTGCTATCAAGCCTAACCAGAAAAATGCACGCAAACTATTACCGCCAACGATCGACCCCACATTGTGTAACCATAGCAACACGGTCAGCGCTATCTCCATCAGTTGCAATGGTCTGAGATTTCTTCTCGACGTGAAGATGGCCGGATGCCATGCAGGAGAGCGAAGAACCAACAATTGTATCGAATGCATGGCCTACTAAGAATGATCGACCGGTGAAGCCCGCTGCTGGCAGATACGCATGCAACTGGCCCGAGTGCTCAGCATCGTTCACAAGGCTGGAGCATCTCAGGCGCCATAGATCGATTCACGACAAGTCGCAGGCCACTGTGTGCGATAGATGTCATAAGAGGTTCTCGCGCAAAGACATCTTGATGAGACATATTCGACGTCAGCATGAACCAAACGGTGGAGTTTCCAAACGACAGGGCCGCGTGAAGACCTCGGATCTGATCGTAATCCAGCACCAGCCTTCAGTGGCTGCCAGCGACACCACCGTAGCCAATCAATCCACTGCAGCCTCGCTTACTTCTCTCCTAACTACGGTCCCTGATCCCATTCAAGAGCAGCCGGTTGCACACCGCTCGCCCATATTCAGCGACAATACCGGCAGCCCTGAGGCTATTCTCGGCCAACCCAATGCGCTTGCGTCGCAGCTACTAAATGAAGACTTGATGAATTGGCTTTTGAGCCGTGAAGCCACCCCGGGATTGGAATTTCCCTCTGAAAAACTGGCTCGCCCGATATCACAGTCCGCCACTCCTTTCGTGCCAGAGCTCATTCCGCCTTTTCTGGGAGACACCGGAGACTCTGTTGACAATGTGGCAGGAAGTTCTCATAGCGCATTTCCTTGCACATGGGACACATGTGAGCGGATACGTCACGCCATGGATCTCGAGCCGTCTTCTCTCGTTGACAAGTTTATTTGTCCTTCATTTGTAAGTTATGCAGTGGATATCTACTGGACACTTCACATGAGATGGCCAATACTCCATCGCCCTACGTTTTCTGTCAACGATTGCCCGACATATCTGCTTGTGGCTATAATTACCGTGTCTATGTACCTGTGCCAAGATCCAGATGCGTTACAGCTTGCAATCGATCTTCACGAGGTACTGCGGTACAAGGTCTACAGCCATCCGGCATTCAAGACTCAGACTGCTCTGTGGACACTACAGACACTGCTTCTGGCAGAGATCTTTGAGAAGATGTGCAGCAATGAAGAGCAACACGAAATGTCTGCGCGGTTCCACAATGTCTTGATTAGTTCGATGAGAAGCGCTGCATGGAAGAACCCGGCAGATGACTCTGGGCAAGATCCGGAATGGGGAAAGTTTATCTATCACGAGTCTCGAAAGAGGGTTGCGTTTTTTGCATTTGTTGTCGACACCCAGCATACCGCCATGTTCGGCCACGCCCCGTCGATGTTTATCTCTGACCTTAACTTTCGCTTGCCGTGTGAAGAGGCGCTTTGGGAAGCGGCCGACGCGTCGTCATGGCGTAGCCTGCGCAGAGAGCTAACAGAGCCGCGTGCAGACTTTGCGGCCATTCTTGGCTCATTTTTGCGTCTCGACGGGGCTTTGCCTGTCTTGTCACCCTGGGGCATGATGATCGTCTTGCATGGCCTCATCTCTGTTGGATGGAACATGCGTCTGCGCCAGCAAACGCTGCCAGATATGTCAGACAGTCGTACCTCGAAATGGGCCGAGTGGATAGCTGACGCCTATTCAGCATGGTTGAGACATTACAGAGATACATTTCTCTCCAACTCAACGCTGTCGTTTAACCACCCATATGTGCTGGGTTGTCTTACGACGTACGAACTGGCGCATGTCGTCTTAAATGTCGATGTCAAGGACTGCGAGAACTTTGTCAAAGCTCTGGTATCTGGCAACAACGGAGGGTCCCGGTCGGAGCAGCTCGCCAGAACAATAGCTGATGAGTTCCTGTCTGCCCGCGCAACACAAGCCGTGGGTCATGCACTCGACCTCATTGAAATGTTCATTATGGGCGATACCAAGTATGACGCCTCTGCTGAAACGGCATTCCATCGCGTGTACTGCCTATACATGTCTGCTCTTACTGTTTGGGTGTTTCACTACGTGTTTGATGTCACTGATCGTACCCAGTGCTCGCCTAGGGACATGACTGAGTCCTTGTGGCGGCAAGCCGGGAAGAAGAGTGATTTCCAGATCAAAATGCACCTTGCCACTGATATCGGCCGAATGAGAGGCGTCCTATCCAAAATTGACACAAAGACGCAGCGAGAAAAGCTGGCTGATGGCCCTTTGGCGGGACTACTTTTGAACGCTAGTAATGCTACTTTGTGTGGAGCCAATGAGTTGCTTCGCCATGTCGTTGATATTCTCCGGCTGTGTCGCTGGCAACTGAGTAAGTGATCTTCTAACAACCCCCCCCGCCGCCCCCCAGTGCGTGTAATACTAATGCTAGTGCAGCGAAAACTGGAAACAGTCGACAAGCTTCTGGACGTTTGTTCAGGCGCCGTTTAACAGCTATCGTCATATCTGAGGTGGTTTCAGTCTTCGGCCTGGCAATGGTGCATATGCATAATCTAGGTTGTAGCGAGCATTTACGGCTTATCGAATAGGAAGGTAGATAGTACATTCAATCCATGTTGCATGCGCGTATCTGCGGCTGATAAGCCCGGCGTCTAACTTCGTGATAATGTTCACCCCCGTTGGCGGGGTTACCCAATCTGGCAACCCCCTCCTAGCCCCTGGCGTTTATCCCAGGGTCTTTGGGAGGGGGTCTTGCATGAGTTCAACAGAATTCGGGAATGTGGGGTGCATTATCATTCGATGCGGCGTGCGGACGTTACCGTTAGCCCGCTTATCAGGCCCGTCCTTTGACATAAAAACTTCAGCGTGCCTTCTTGCAAAGTCATTCAAGCAAGGCACGATGGAGTCTAAGCAGGAAGCCGTGACAGTCGACGTAAAAGTTGATGATGCACGAATCTACGACAAGAAGGCCGAGCGTGCTCTCTGCCGCAAGCTAGATATTCACATTCTGCCGTTAATCTCTGTCATGTACCTGTTCAACGCTTTGGACAAAGGTAACATATCAAACGCAAAGACAGATGGTATTGAGGACGACCTCAACATGCACGCGCAACAATGGAATATTATGCTCTCTATCTTTTATATTCCATTCGTGCTATGTGCGTTCCCGATCACATTCATCATCAAACGATTCAACGCGGCCACTGTGATTCCAATTTTGATGTTTGGATTCGGCTCACTGACTCTATGCTGTGCTGCTGTAACGAATTTCGGCGGTCTCATGGCTGTGCGTTGGTTTCTCGGAATGGCAGAGAGCGCCTTCTTCCCGGGAATCATTTTTTATCTCTCCACATTCTACCGACGATCAGAGCTAGCTCGTCGCTTGGCTATATTTTACGCCGCTGCCAACATGGCCAATGCATTTTCTGGGCTCCTGGCCTTCGGTGTATTTCGAATTACTGGAGGCCTCCATGGCTGGCAGTACCTCTTTCTCATTGAGGGCACAGCAACCGTGGTAACTGCAGTCTTTGCATTTGTGTACCTGCCGCGCACGCCACATCAAGCAAAGTTCCTCAACGACGACGAAAAGACGCTGGCATTTCATCGCATTCAGACAGATTCAACCGCTATTGTTGGCGAGAAGGTTTCGGTCCGAGAAGCCTGCAAAGTTTTTGCCCACCCGGTAACTATCGGCTGGCTGGTGATCTCAATCTGCGTGGGCGTGCCGCTCAACTCGATCAACAATTGGTTTCCGCAGATTATTCAGCAGTTGGGTACTACCACTGTCATGACAAACCTATACACGGTAGCGCCAAATGTTTCTGGTGCGGTTTGTCTCTTGATTTTGGCTTTCATTTCCGACTTTCACCAAGTGCGCTCTCTTTACATCATCATCGCCTTTCTTGTGAGCATCATTGGATTTGCAGTATTCAGCGCTATCGATGTGCACAACAATGTGGGTGTCGCGTACTTTACATGCTTTCTCATGACAGCCGGAGGATCTGCTTCGTCAGTGCTGCTTGCAACCTGGTACAACAACAATACGCCCGGTGAAACGAGGCGAGCCGTGCTCTCTGCTGTGGGCGTTCCACTTGCCAATGCTGCTGGCCTGATCTCGACGAACATCTTTCTTCCACAGGATGCTCCGAAGTACGTCCTGGCCCTGGGCATCACCGCTGGTTTCGGTGGACTGGGAGCCTTACTCACGGCAGCTTTGGCCGCGTACATGATATTCGACAATCGCCGCCGCAACAAGCGGCAAGGAGTCAACTGGACTTTCCGTGACGTGTCAACCGCGTCCATGGGCGATGGTCCTGTTAACCCCAATTACCGATGGATTTTATAGTTTACAGTATATGATTATGAACATACGATTTACTTGAGAATGATTCTATCGGTAGGGGTATCTATAGTAATATGGGGAGAGATATCACCCGTTAAGACCCTTCGTGACCAGCTAGTCATGGCTGGTTGCTTGATCATCTCAACACCCACGATAAGTGATGGCCGGAACTCAGTGGGCGACTATGCATACATGTTCGCCACATCCATCAACGCGTCAGTCCACACTGCTGAAATCGAAAAAAGACGATTCATACGGATTCGAAGCGTAAGGAGGACGGCAATAGACGGGCCTGCGGATTGCCAAATTGTCGCAGAGACAGTCCATACCACGCGGAAACCCAGCCCCGCCATCCCGCCGCCCCCGCCCCCGCCGTGCGACACGATGGGCCGATCCCCCACGAACCCCTCCATGCTGCGGGGAAGTGCCACAATTGGCCCGAGCCCCTATCACGACAGCGAGACGTGATTTTGGCATCAGATAAAGACTACAGTGCGTCGCACTAGGACACTCCAAAATGAATCCCTGCTCGTTTTACTCGCAGCCCGACGCCGCTGCTTTGAAGGCCGAATATGTCGGCAAGACTCTGGATCAGCTTCCTACTCCAGCGTTCTTGGTGAACCGCCAAACGGTCGAGGACAATTGCCAGAGAATGCTCGACAGAGCCCGCCGACTCGGAGCTTCGTTCAGAGCGCATGTCAAAACCCACAAGACAGTAGAAGGAACTGCTCTCCAGCTGGGAGACTACAGCACGCGAGTCGTTGTGTCCACTCTCATGGAGGCCTGGAAACTGATGCCACTCGCAGAAAAGGGCATGGTAAACGACGTTCTCTATGGTCTGCCAATTGTGCAGTCTCGAATTCCGGAAATTATTGAGTTGCAATCCCATTTCACCGTGCGACTCATGATTGACCACCGCTGTCAGCTGGAGACGCTTATCCAATACTCGCGCAATCACAACTTGTCGAAGCCGTGGTCTTTCTTTATCAAAGTCGACATGGGCACGCATCGTGCGGGCCTTGAGTCAGGCTCAGACGCTCTCAAGGACATTATCTCTTTTGCGTTGTCGAACAAGAAGTACTTGTCACTCTTTGGGTTCTACTGTCACGCCGGACACTCATATGCGTCCAAAGATATCACGGAGGCATCTGGATATCTCAACGCTGAGATTCGAGCTGCGGATGCAGCGGCTGCTTTTGCAAAGTCTATCGACCCGGATCTTTATCTTGTAGTGTCTGTTGGATCTACGCCCACGTCACATTCCACCGACAAACTGGACAAAGCGTCGCTGGACCTTGCAGCTGACGAGCTGGAGCTACACGCTGGGAATTATCCGTTCTGTGATCTCCAACAAATGTCGACTCACTGCATCTCAGAAGACAATGTAGCATGCACTGTCTTGGCGGAGGTAGCTTCCTGCTATCCTGGGCGTGGCCCATCTGCCCCGGGTGAGATCCTTATCAACGCTGGTGTGATTGCACTAGCGCGAGAACCCGGGCCCCACCCTGGTTGGGGGTTGGTCCGAACCAAGGGATACAAGAGCTGGTACGTCGGACGCCTAAGTCAAGAGCATGGCATTTTGGTGCCAGTCGCTGATACCAAGCCAGAGTTTCCGCCTCTTGGGTCAAGATTGGAAATTATTCCACAGCATTCTTGCATCACGGCCAACGCTTTCCAATGGTACTACGTGACGGAAGGCAACAAGGTCGTTGACATTTGGGTCACCTGGCGCGGATGGTAGCAAGGCGGCATGTACAATTCCAGCCAACAAGAATTTCGATAAATCAGCGCTTAGTTAGCGTGGACTAGACTCACACTTATAGAGCCGTTTGGTTAATGATCAAGTGTCATATCTCTAAACGACGTGCGGCTGTACTAATGTAGCCTAATCAGATATTTTGACTTACCAAAACACGGTTCGAGATTATATTATATTATGTGCGTCCACATAAATGTTAATTCATTGACTGTCTCCACTTAATGACAGGCTTTTCCAGTGATATTATGTGAGAAAGGCTACGACGTTGACGTTTGGATTCCCTTCAACAATGGCAATGAAGACGCAGAGAGAAATTCTAGATCTGAATTCTCATGTATTAACACGATTTAGATACAATCCACATAGTCTAGTCGATGACCGCCGACATTTCGATTTCAACGTCAGTTCCCAATGGCAGCTGGGCAACTCCAATGCACGTGCGAACAGGTTTGGGATGGCTGAAATACTGGTCGTAGACTTCGTTGACGTCGGCGAAATTTTTCATGTCCGTGATGAACACGTTGACCTTGAGGGCCTTGTCCATAGAAGATCCAGCTGCCTCAACTACGGCTTTCAAGTTTTTAAGAACCTGGTGGGTGCGGGCCTTGATGTCGCCTTCAACCAGCTTGCCGGTAGCGGGATCAACGCCAGTTTGTCCAGAGCAATAGACGACAGAGTTGTGGACAAGCGCCTGAGATAGGACGGGGATTGGCTTTGGCGCGCCTTCAGTGAGAACCTGCTTTCTAGACATTGTGCGAATTCTGGCTGTTGGATGTGGGTGGATGTAGAACGCTTTGCAGGGTTTATGAGGACCCTCGGTGGGATATATCAACCTCCCCCACGGCGGTGGGTTTCAGGAGAGCATCTTTGGCGGGGGTTGATGGCGGTGTTTGCCTGATCTGGATAATGTGTAGCAGTCGCGACTCGTGTTACATGGCGCTCGATGACGAACCACGCGGCGCTTCCAGGGGCCCGCTGGCGGGGGTTACCCAATTTGGAATGATGATGCGGCGGTCTGGTGGAGGGCAGCAAGACTCACGGTGGGGGCGGGGTGATGGGGCCCCACGGACCATCGTCTGTAGTTTCCGCTCGGGATATGTTTCCGCCAGAACCCCTCCGGCCAGCGATTTGCCCGAAAGATAAAAGTCGGCATCCGGATTGCCATCCTTGCGATAAGCACATTGACAAAAATGACTGTTGGCGAGATTCCTGAGCCGCCTTATACGATCCACTCCAGTGTGGTGGACAGACTGGACCCCGAGTATGTCGACTTCTTCCAGCGCCACTTGACTGGAGCCAAGAACCTTCTCTACACTCATCTGGTGCCCCTTGACGAGGTTAGAGCGGGAGGTAATGTTATGCCGGGACAGAGCCCTCTCTTGCCCGTCGCAACCAAGGACATTACTATTCCGCGCACTTCAGACAATAGTGCCATTCAGGCGCGAGTATTCACTCCCAGTGGCGACAGACCGGCGGGAGGATGGCCGTGCATGCTTTGGTTTCATGGCGGAGGATGGGTTCTCGGTGGAATCGACACCGAAAACTCCTATTGCACACACTTGTGCGAATGGGCCAAGTGCGTCGTTGTTTCTGTTGATTACCGATTGGCGCCAGAACATGTGTTCCCTGCGGCAATTGAAGACAGTTATGATGCGTTGCTCTACGTGATGAAAGGCAACATTGAGGGTATTAACAGAACCCATGTTGGTGTGGGAGGTTCCTCCGCTGGAGGCAACATATCCGCGGTTCTGTCGCATAAGTACGCCTCGGATGATGCAGTGAAAGGTCTCCCTAAGCTTGTGTATCAACTGCTAGTGGTTCCGGTATGTGACAATACTGCTGACAAGGAGACCCACGCGTCTTGGAAGGAAAACGAGTTTGTTCCGCAGTTGCCTCGAGATAAGATGCTATGGTACAGAGATCTCTATTTGCCGAACAAGAGCGATTGGACGAACCCAGAGGCTTCGCCCTCGTTTTATGGCAAAGACTCTTTTGCAAAAGTTCCTCCAGCGTTTGTGGCATGCGGAGAGTGTGACGTACTGCGGACTGAAGGAGAGGCGTACGCGCGTCAACTGCAGAAAGCAGGGATTTCTACCACGCTTAGAGTCTATCCCGGCATGCCACATCCAGTCATGGCTATGGATGACGTCCTAACGCAGGGCAAGGCTTTAGTCAAGGAGACCACTCAGGCTGTGCGGGACGCTCTTTACAAATAAATTCTGGGAGCTTGTCGATGAGATCTGCGATCACTAAAGATACAATACAAGCAACCTCTGTCTATTAATTTAGTTGATCTGTTTGCAACTATAGTATACACATTGAATCACATGTGCATAGAGTCATCAGCTTATGTCAACATGTTTCAAGCTTATGAGCGATAAGCTGCACATTTCGCGTACTCATACACTTGCAGGAAATTTCCAATACTGCCATCTGTTCGCTGTTATCTCATGGAAAGTGATGCAATACTCCAAGAAAATACACCCATACTGTGACTAGTGTCGTACATGGAGTTCGTGACTTCGCAGGAATGCAGGGAATAATATCTAGTTCCTAATACGGCTGAAATAGTTACGAAACTAGACGAGGGTAGTACCGAGCGCGCCAATAGGGGCTTAACCCTCGTATTTGCCCTAAGCAAACACGCGTTCAACTTGCAGATGCCTGGTATCGCTCTAGCACAGAGCAGAGCATTGCCGGCGGTTTTCGAGATAAGGAATCTACCGTTGCCCGAACCCTCACTTTCCGTTCGAGGGAGCGATTAACGAAGGCTATGTTGTAGCAGGAATCAAGTTGTCACGACTACCTTTAGTTCACCAGCATAATTCAGCAAGCGGACGAAACAAGACTCTTTTCGAAGAGCCACATCATCTTTGAAGTCGCGGTTTGGACGCAACGAACCTCGGTCAAGAATGCTCGAGGGCGTCGGCGGCTGACCTTGAGGTTATGGGCCCTGACGTGCGGCGGCCTGCAGATGAGCTCGGTGTACCGCAAAAAGGGAACAGAAGATGTTTGCTAGACAGTCCACATCGAAGAACGGCACTCTGAAGCGGCTTTCACAATGCAGCTTATGTTCCACAGGCCCTGGATTGGCGTTCTGATGCTCGTCGTGTATTGATGCCAACAGGAACGACAGGATTCTACATTAATGTTCGCAGCCGTGCTACGCGTGAGTACCGATACGGCGTTTACATCTTGCTTTGCTTCATGCAAGATAACTTACGAGTCCATAATCTGTAGGCGTCCGAATGGAGCCTCACGGTAGCCAGGAGGTTATTCGGTGCCATAGCCAGGCTAACTGCAGTGAGAAACGTACCAATCAACACTATATTCAGTAAATATGATGAGGTGGATCGTTCGATCTTGGTGAAGAGATCTCCTTCTAGACGAGTGGAAGAGGTGAGACGACTGGTAAGTCCTCTACACTATATTCAGTAAATATGATGAGGTGGATCGTTCGATCTTGGTGAAGAGATCTCCTTCTAGACAAGTGGAAGAGGTGAGACGACTGGTAAGTCCTCTACGGAAACTCCGTGTGCACGAGACTGTGCATGGCGGTGATAGGCCATACTCCGTGCGCAGGAGGTTCTGCCGGCAGAGCCTCAACTCGGAGTAGAGTTGGTCCGGTGAGGTTCAAATAGGAACGGAACGGAGCGAGAGAACGACCGGGAATCCTAGTCAAAGAATAGCAACGCACATGCCAGGTGGACATGCAGGCAGTGCAATGCATACAGAGGAGCCAGGCTGGGCGAGGAGCCTGACTGAATGTGGTTGTAAGGGAAACGGTTTCAAGGACGCCAACCCCAAATCTCAGTAGCTCTCCCCACTATCAACCATTTCTCGATCTTATGGGTTATTGGGTGTCTCATTCACTTCCAAGAATCGCCTGCAAGCCATTCCGCGCTATTGAATCAGGTGGTGGTTGGTGCGACGATGCCCGCCGAAAGAAGTCCAGCGGGCCGGCAGTGGTATACTCGCGCAAAGACGCCGCCCTTGGGAAGAAAATGGGGGACCCTGCCCCAAGGAGCTATCACTGAGCTCTGGTAGTGATTCCTATGGACCTCGGAAAGACCCTGGATTTCCCCAGCTCTAGCCGACAGTTTGACTTTCTCGGTACGCTAGAGAACTATGTTCCTATCTTCGCTCTTCACTGACGAGCATTTGATTGATATGTTAATAGTTCGACATATATTTCTATCTTGGCAGTGTTTTCCTTGGGTTCCCTAAACAATTTGTGTATACATCTTGATTAGGTCCTACACAAGATCGTTTGTCACGGCTAACAGCGTTTTAGATTGTTATTGTTATGGTTCTGAGGGCTTACCTGTTTCAGGCGACGGAAGTCTAGTTACTTATTCTATCCGCTGTTCGAGCCGTGCAAGAGTTCTGGGCGAATGATCATACACCAGCCATTATACTTCGCACCCACATTGTAACATTTGCCAAATATGTTCATTTGCAGGACCCTACACTCGTTACATAGGTCATCACTGAATTAAAGAACCGTAGTCCATTTTGGACGAATAAGAGCATGATTCTTCATGCAAAGGTACACCATCGATCTTCATATCTATCTGAAGTTTACGATGCTCTGAAGAAGTGCTAAGAAAGGAGCCGATGTTATGGCCACGTCTAGACAGAAGCATTGTACTAGCTATTGTCGAAATCCTGGATGACGGCTCATTGCTTAAAGTGATCAGTCATTTCAAAGAGTTTTGTGCCAGCGTTTCTTTGCGCGTCGTGGAAAGGGTCCTCCGGGAACTTTTTGGGGAGAAGTGGCCGATCTATTACAAGGCATATGCTGACTTTTGTCGGCTACGTATAAAATCCCGGTGCCGTCATCGGAAAAGCCGTCAATTTATGCCTATTTCCGACAGGCAAGAAGACAGTAGCATCTGGGGAGTGGGATACGCACTTGAATTCCCGCCTTGTGAGAGCATCATCAACGGCTTTGTTGTCAAAAATGCTCTTTCGACGTTACAAGCGCTCGCGTCTGCGTGCAGGGACCACGATGTTTCCTTCGTACCCGGACCGCCCGAGCCCTTCGGAATCGATCAAGTTCATCTGGCTGAAAACGGCAGACTCCTCTGGATACAGTACCACTCGCAAATGTGCCGCGTCTCAACCTTCAACAATCTCGCAACGGATAAGCTAAACTTGTCTGGATCCTACGTCGACTTTGGGGGACGGGGCCCACTTAAGTTAGATGGACAAATCATACCTAACCGGCCTACCACCGTCGAATCTGCGTCGCTGTGTGAGTTGCGGCTGATAGATACGGCCAACCCTTCGGTTGCTCATGAAGTTTGGGACTTAGCAGCATCATCGCATCCAAGATGCATGTGGTCAACCTTTCGGGACGGAGACTCGATTACCAAGAATGTACGTAACCCACCATTGCTGCCTTCTAGCCGTTTTTGTCCAGTGCGTACATTCTCCCAGGACTGGAATTCGAATTTCCTTTTGCCGACAATGAGGCCCATCCGTATAGGGGAATTATATGCAGAATGGGATGACGTGTCCCAAACAGCGTTCGCCAGTAAAAATTGCATGGTTCCCGCCAGATTTCTTTTCTGTCATTCAAAAGGGGTGATAGTTGATATACTGCGCCTCAGTCAAGTGAAGATTGAACAGCAGACAAGATTCCGCAAAGCGCGCGTCTCAGACGACTTTAAATATCTAGCCGCTGCATTAAGCGCAGCTAACGAAAACGAATGTGAACACCACAGCCAAGAAACCGATACAGCAATAGCGATTTGGCATGTGGAACTTCCTCAGCCAAGACTTCTATGGGATCCAATTCCGGTACTATGTACCGAATGCGGGTGGACAATTGATAAGGCTGGCTCATTATGTGCTGTCCACACGATGGAGCCAGGGTGTATAACCTTAAGGCCAATTCTGCGAACCCCGTCAACATATCAACGGCAGTTGGAATAGAATGCGAGGAGGGGCCCTTCTCATTCAAGGTCTGTGGACCTGGTAATGATATTATAGTATGTGATGGATTGAGGTGGAAGAAGTTCAGTATTATTCAGCTCAAAATGGATGAGCACGGCAAATGGCATGCAAGAAGGACTTCGCTGGCTACAAGGTCTATGAACTTTTCGATGGATGAGGCAGAGTCACTGGGGCTCGGAACACTGAGCTATATACGATATGCTGGAACACGATATTTATTGACTAGTCAAGGCGAGCTATTCGACCTGTCTGTCCATGGCACAATCTTGGAAGGAAATATGAAAAATGGCAAAACGAGCAGAGGGGATGCGGAATTTATACGCCTTCCACGACTGTACTCTGTAGTAGCATTGCAAGAGTACGCGAATTCATCCAAGACATTGATAGCAGTGAAAAACGCAGCACGACAGCCTCCTTCGCTAGAGTTTTGGTTACTGCAACCTCAGGGTAGGCGACAACTAGTATGTGGAAATGAAATAACCATTCCCGCCAGCTCTGTACGAATGATTGCATTTGCAAAAGATGGGAAGAGCGCGATAGTTCTTTCCAGGGGCAACACTGTCAGTGGCTGGATCGTGTCATTGAGCACCAAAGCATTACAGTTAGAACTGGATGAGAGTCTAGCACATCATTACGATTTCAGGATTCTTATCATTCCAAGTATCAACAAAAATAGGGCGAGAGAGATGCAAGAATTGACCTTGCAAGAATTGACTTTGCAAGAATTGACCTCGTCGTCTAGGGTTGCAACGAGAGAGGTACAAGGCCAGTCTCCTCAATGGATCATAGCTGCACGTTCTTTATCAATTGACTCATGGTCGATATACGAAGTGGGCCAAGATCATACGGGCACCTTACGAGGCGGGCGATTGTACGATATTTTCAACATACTGGGCCACGTGTACACTGTACGATTCGACGGGGCCACCTTGTCTTTGAAACAGTCTGATGCAGTGATTAGTGGCAGTATGTGCCCGCCTTCGGAAAATATTACAGAGGCCGTAAGGCAACGAACAGAACATTGCTACAGACGCTGGGTTGAAATCTTGCAGGAGGAACCTCGAGATAGCGAATACTGCAGCAGCATTAAGTATGCAGCGGCTGGTACGACTTTATCAGCTAACGGGAGATTTCTGGCGTATATTGCTCATGGTATACCAGAAATGCGGGCTTGTGCACATGTTGAACTCCGAGATCTTTATTGGTCACAGAACATGAGCCCCAATGACATTCGACGATCGCGGCGTTCACAGGAGTATTACCATAAAACAAGATCTACGTGCTTGTCGTAGTCTGCAAGGCGACCGGCGTGCGTGAAGTTATTTGTTGTTAATAATGTAATATGCTCCACAGCCGCTTGCCGTTCCAGAACCCGTGCTTGGACCGGATCATCTCGCGGCGCGCCTCGTACTTGGGCGACCGCCTGATCAGCGCCACATTTCCGACACATATTCCTTGTAGGCGATCCTGAAGGTGGCAAATGTCCGGAACCAGTACCGTCCGCTCCTGTTCCCGGCTATCGCTCACAAAGTACTTGTAGGCGAAACTGGCCCACAGCAGCGTGCCAAGTACCGCCAGGTACAGAAGAAAAAGTGGCACATCCCCGCCGACGACGCCGCCGGCTTGTATTCGGGCTCTTCTGGCGGCGGCGGCGGGTACTCGTATGTGACCCGCTGGTACCTCATCTGGGGCACGCACTGATTTCAACCTTCTCAGCGCGCTTCGTGCCGCTGGTCACGCGAGCATCGTCCATCGTTTGTATTTCCGTTCAATAAGTCCGGATCTCGACTGTGGGTCTCTGGTTTATGGTGAAGTTTGCAGCCGCCCAATTGGACGCAGTACATGTACCGACTCCCCTCGACTGTTATTTTGAGTTTTCGAAGGAGGGGAGGGGGGGGGGACAAATAGCAACTCCAACTACAAGGCGCTTGTCTGAAATGTAACTCAGAATCAATACCATCGCCTCTCTAGTTTCTCCCTCTTTCTCCAATAGTCGCCCCGCGCCTGCACGCAGTAGTCTAGTGATTTCTGCGAGCAGCGCAAATGGTTGCCGGGTTTTCTGGATGACGAAAGATCCGCCAGCTCGACGTGTGCTGGAGCATTTAGCTCCGGGACTCGTTTAGCGGCAAATACGAGAAATCGCTTTCCAGGTGACAAGCAGGCGCCCTCTCCTGCATGCACGATGCTTCTCCGGTATTCGAGATCCCTGGGCTGTGCACACAGAAAATCAATCCATCGATAGTAGGATTGATGATACGTATACGGATAGCCGTAGGCCGCCACTACTTCGGGTATTCGACATCTCGTATAATCGACTTTGCCAATAACTGTAGTGGTGTAACTGTCGCCAGTAAACTCTAGGAGCTGCGATGCGCTAGTTACTCTGTGCATTGTGTCATATTCAGAATGGTTCAAGGAGAAATGTTGCTGCAAAACCAACGTGTCTCGTGCCAAGAACACGGGAAGCACTAATTCCCTTTGAGGCTCCACCAGCGGTGACCTCACTTGAGGAGGAGCGTCGATTATGATATAATCCTTTACATCTTCAGCGGCATTGCCTACCATCCGGATTATCCACGCTTGTGTCTCATGCGAGAGTGCCGTCACGTATATAAGTGTCCCACCGGGGCCAAAGCGAATTTGCTGCACTTTATCTGCCGGTATGGATGCCCCATTGGCACATCGCAATCTTCGGTTTCCCATTTGTGACACCTCCCAAAGCTCAAGACTAGTTGGCGAACTTCTTGCCACTACGACTGTGAGCGCCCTGTCGGAGGCGATTTCATAAATCGCAACTACATTCCAGTCATGTGCATACGGTGCAACGTTGACGACCATTGACTTCGTTGCACGTTGCAGAGGATCTCTGTCCAGAGTACTGTTCTCGTTCCCGTCGAGATCAAAGAGTTCTCCTCTGGTGCTTACGACAAGATTTCGGCATACTGTCTGGATATAGCGCGTTGTGGCCAATCCTGCTCGTCGTGCTTCCTCCAAAGAAAAGTTCTCTCGTCTTGTAGCCAGGAAAAGAGGCACGGCCCTCCAACGGGCTGGCTTGATTTCTACAAACCTCAGTAAGTAAATCTTCGAAAGGTGTTCTCCGTCAATGAAAAGTATATCGTTCTGCAGTCCACAAATCTTGGACCATACACATTGAATCGAGCTTGTGGGCGTGGGGGCTGTAATGTCGACGGCTTTCGGCTCCCTGCACTTCAAATTGTACGCACGAGTACCGTGGTTGGAACAGAAGACTATCAGCCAGTCTTTGTCAATATTCCATGTACATAACCCACAAAGTCTTTTGATACCTTTTGGCCACAACACTACTGGCACAGGCAGCTCGACGCGCCAGAGTACAAGTCTTAGCTTGTGCTCTCCTGCAGTTGTAGTCACAACTGCGCTGAGGTAAGCAAGGTCATTAGATAGGGCGGGACGCATTAACCTTGTTTGCCTCTTGTAACGCATACGTTTCATGTGGACCAAGTCGATGAGCGAATGGGAACCGCGGTCGCAGACGAAACGCACAGGGCGACCGAACCTGTTCTGTAAATAAACAAAAGCATGACAGTCCAATTGAATGCCTGTATCATCCATCCAATCCATCGCAAAGGGTCTCCTTCCTGGTAAAGTATGCCCTTCGTAATATTCATTGGCCAAGCACTTCACTGGCGTCGCATACCCCACTGACTCCAACGGATGAGAGTGCGTCGAACTATTTTCGCACATGCCAGGGTCAACCTTTTGGCGTTCTTCGACTCGTGCGCTGTTTGCGTTGCATTTCTTATAGTACAATTGCTGACGTGTCTTCCAGAAACTCGACCAATAGCACAGTGGACCAGACGCCGCGGCGATGTCCCATATTTCGTGTCCAAACTCCCCAGGAAGCTTTGGCGGCGTAGTCGAACAAGGCGGTGTGGGACAGGGCCATTGTTTGGGACACATCTGTCCATCTAAATTAAGAGTCGACGACGCGAGAGAGCGCGTTTTTGGACCATCTATATTTAGATGTCCGAATAGTTTGCGGGCGGATTTGTATTGAGCGTCCCAGCTATGATATTGGATCTTGGCGTTGCAGGTATCAATAAATTGCAATACTACACTACTACACTCCGATACAGTGACTGGTGTTTAGCCGTCCGTTTTCGGCGACTGCTATATTCTCAATCCCGTATTGGCTGGGCTCGCCAGGTACGAATGACTTTTCGTAACTTTCGCAGTTGGCGGCAAGTTGCCTAAGAGTTGTCAAAGCGTTTTTAACGGCGTACCCGTTGATCTCGTCTGTTGGTCCATATTCGAGTTCATATCCCAGACCCCAAACACTGGTATTGAAGTGGTAGTCTTCGTCAGTGAGGTCGAGAGACCACTGTTTGCCGGGTTGAGCGATACGATGACACTCATGAGCAAAAGCGGTGTAGTAGGCGTTCCAGTGGTTACCAAACAATTCACTTAGGATTGTGCGAACATGAAACATAGAGATGCTCTTTCTGAAAAGTGAAAAGTGACAGATAGTCCATAATGAGTCGTCATCCAACGAATGGCTGACCGCCTCGAATATACCGGCGGCCAAGCAGCGATACAGCAGGTTGACGTGGCGGTATATGCGATATTGGCGGCGTGTTCGCATTTTTGTTGTCTTGCCTTCTGTCTTGTGACTATCGCGGACTGGTACAATTGACCACGTGTATCAAGTATGATGCTAGATCTACAGATAACAAGCGTGTGGCCCAAGCGGTTGCACATAGTGTAATAATGTTGCTTGTATGAGTTCAGTGCTGGCTCCTGTGCATGCATTGCACTGTCTGCATGGGAGTTGTTCTTGTGTTCTTGTGTTCTTGTGTTCTTGTGTTCTTGTGTTCTTGTGTTCTTGTGTTCTTGTGTTCTTGTGTTCTTGTGTTCTTGTGTTCTTGTGTTCTTGTGTTCT